>CM066031.1:471606810-472351810 GCA_033557465.1 Ichthyophis bannanicus | reverse complement strand
GGAGATTCCTGTGTGGGAAATGCACTCCTGATCCAGGAACATGCATTTTATGGTATCTCCCCCTGGCATCTATAGCTAGGGAGTCCCCATATGTGAAGACTCATTCCTGCTTGTTCCTGGAGATAGCACAGTTACTTACCTGTAACAGGTGATCTCTGAGAACAGCAGGAATAAGTCTTCACAACCCACCCACCTCCCCTAGGAGTTGTATCTATCTATCTATCTATCTATCTTCCTTTCCTCTTTCTCTCCTTTTGTCTCAGCTATGAAACTCAACTGAGGAGAGACAGTGGAAAAGGCGGGAAGTCAGTGCGCAGGCGTGAGGGATGCTCCCAAAAGCTTTCTGATTGGATGCTGGGGAGCATTCCCGTGCAGGCTCCGTCGGTACCGACGTACCCATATGTGAAGACTTATTCCTGCTGTACCCAGAGATCACCTGTTACAGGTAAGTAACTGTGCTATCTCTGAATATCCAGCCTGTAGTGTTTGGTAAAGGTATGCAGTGAAGATCAAGTAGCCGCTCTGCAAATGTCCAGCGGCGGAACTAAGCTATACTCCGCCCAATAAGTAGCCTGCGCCCGCGTTGAATGTGCGCGCAGACCTCCTGGAACCTGCTTTCCCTTCAGGATAGAGGCAGAAGCAATAGCTTCCCTGATCCACCTAGAGATAGAGGCCTTGGCCGCCACCTCCCCTTTATGTGGCCCTCCAAACTGAATGAATAGACGTTCGGACTTCCGAAAGGACGCCGTGCGGGAGAGATAAAGCCTCAACGCTCTCTGGACGTCCAAAAGACGTAGCTTCCTGTCATTCCCCTCTTGCTCTTCTGCCGAGAAAGACGGAAGTGAAACCGTCTGGTTCACATGGAAAGGAGAGATGACCTTGGGTAAGAAGGAGGAAACTGTCCGCAAGACCACCTTATCCCTGAAGAATGAAATAAAGGGGGGCTGAGAGGACAGTGCTTGAAGTTCGGATACGCATCTGGCCGAGCAAATGGCGACCAGAAAGACCGTCTTCAGCGTGAGATCCTTTAGGGAGGCTCTCTTAGCCAGCTCAAAAGGCTCTCTGGTCAGGGCATTCAACACCAGATTGAGGTCCCAAGGGGGGGATCACCGATCTTTGCTGCGGCCGCAGACGCCTAACCGCTCTTAGGAACCTGGCAACATCCACGTGGGCCCCTAAGGACTTTCCAAGGACCTTACCTCTATAACAAGAGATAGTGGCCAACTGGACTTGTAAGGAGCTGGGCGCTAGGTCCTTCTCAAAACCTGCTTGCAAGAATTTCAGGACCTCCAGGACAGAGGCCGACAGGGGTTTCTTCCGGTGCTCCACACACCATGCCTCGAAGGTGCGCCAAACCCTTACATAGGAAAGACAGGTCGAGCGCTTTCATGCGCTCAACAAAGTAGAGATTACTGATCCCGAATACCCCTGCTTCCGGAGCCGCACCCTTTCAATAGCCAGGCCGTAAGCGAGAATCGATCCACGTGAGGCATCAGTACCAGCCCCTGTCTCAACAGACCCTTTCTGCAGGGGAGACGCCAAGGCCGGTCGACCGTTAACCTCACTAGGTCCGCATACCAGGGGCGGCGAGGCCAATCCGGAGCTATGAGGATTACCAAACCTCGGTGGGCTTCCACTCGCTGCAGAACCCTTCCGATGAGAGCCCATGGGGGGAATACATAAAGGAGCCCCTCCGAAGGCCACCTCTGGGCTAGAGCATCTAAGCCTTCGGACATCCTTTCCTTCCTTCGACTGAAGAATACCGTACCATGAGATCCATGACTGGAGGACCCCAAAGGGCTACTATCTGATCGAAGACCTCCTGGTCCAGCTCCCACTCCCCGTGATTGATCTTGAACCTGCTGAGGTAATCGGCCGTAGCGTTGTTCGTTCCGGCCACATGCTGGGCTGAAAGAGCCTCCAACCGGACTTCGGCCCACTGGAACAGGCTGTCTGCTTCCTTCTCCAAGGAGGGACTGCTTGTACCTCCCTGGCGATTGATGTAAGCCACCACGGTGACATTGTCTGAGAAGACGCGAATTGCCCTTTGCGAACTAAGGGCTCGAGTGCCCTGAGCACTAAGGCTACCGCTCGTAACTCCAGTCTGTTGATGGACCACTGAGACTCCGTTAAGGTCCACCGTCCCTGGACGAACTGGTCCTCGCAATGAGCTCCCCAGCCCGCCAGCCATCACTGGAGGGCTTTCTTGGTTCGAGGAGCACAGGGTAGCCGCATAGACAAAGGATGATGTTGATGAGACCACCGACGTAATAGGGCCCGCTGCAGGGGTCACATGTGAGCTCTGGCCCACGGAACTACCTCTATTGTTGCAGCCATGGTTCCCAACAATTGGAGGTAATGCCACGCCGTAGGGTTTCGCCTGCACAGGAATTGCGACATCAGGGTCCTTAGGTCCCTTGCCCTCTTCTTGGACAGAAACACTCTTCCTCTTCTGGTGTCGAACCTCGCTCCAAGATACTCGAGCTCTTGACAGGGAACCAACCTGCTCTTTGCCCGATTGATGACCCAGCCTAACTCCTCCAGGACTTCTACCACTCTGGTAGTGGCTGAGCGACTCTCCTCTTCTGACTTCGCCCGGATCAGCCAATCGTCCAGGTAGGGATGTACCAAGATTCCCTCTTTTCTCAGGGCCGCAGCCACCACTACCATTATCTTGGTGAAGGTCCGAGGAGCCGTAGCTAGCCCAAAGGGCAGTGCCTGGAATTGAAAATGACCTCTTGGCACCGCAAATCTCAGGAACTGTTGATGGGACCTTCGAACCGGGATATGTAAATAGGCTTCCGTCAGATCCAAGGAAGTCAGGAACTCTCCGCTCCTTACGGACCCGATGACCGACTTTAGAGTTTCCATCCGGACGTAAGGCACTTTGAGGCAGCGATTGACTTGCTTTAGATCCAGGATCAGGCGAAACGAACCTTCCTTCTTCGGTACTACAAAATAAATCAAGTATCGACCGGAGCCGCATTGGTCTGGCGGGACAGGGGCCACCGCTTCGAGCGCCATGAGCCTTGAACGTGTGACATCTATCGCCGCCCTCTTTACCGGAGATCCGCAGGGAGACTGAACAAAGGCCAGGCATATTTACTTCACAAATTCGAGAGCATAACCCTCTCGGATCACTTCTAGGACCCATTGATCAGACGTGACTCGGGACCAGGTGGGAAGGAACTGCTTTAAACGGCCCCCCACCAGGACCCACGCTTTCTCATTGTGGTTTTCTAGGTCCCGCTGAGGAGGAGGAGGAGGCCCCAAAGCCTCTCCCTGCCCCCCGAAATCCTCTGAAGCTTTGGCCCCTCGAAGGGAAACGGCCCCTAGGAAAGGGATTCGATCTGGCTGGACGAAACCTCCGGGGGTCCCTAGGCTGGCTCTGCACCAGAGCTAGCGAACGACCTTGTTTCAGTCTGTCCTCCGGAAGCCTGCCACCTTTCGATTCACCAAGGTCTTTTACCAACTTATCTAAGTCTTCTCCAAACAACAACTTCCCCTTGAAGGGAAGACAACTCAGGCGCGCCTTTGAAGAGGCATCGGCTGCCCAATTCCGTAGCCATAAGTATCACCTAGCTGCTACCACAGAAGCCACGTTCTTAACCAGGCTCCTGATGAGGTCGTATTGGCTATGCGCTAGGTAAGCCGCCCCAGACTCCAACCTAGCCGTAATAGACTGGGCATCGCCCGAGGAACTCTCTGCCAGCTAAAGTTGCTGGGACCACCTCAAACAGGCCCGGAGCCACCCAAGCCCCCGAGACCGAGGCCTGTAAGGCGAGAGCACTGATATCAAAGGCTTGCTTCAGTAGTGTATCCAATTTTCTATCCTGAGAATCCCTCAAGGCCACACTACCCTCGACCGGGATAGTCGTCGTCTTTGTCACCGCAGATACTGCCGCATCCACCCTGGGTGACCTCAGCAGCTCTTTGTCCGGTTCCGGTAATGGGTAAAGCCGCGTCATAGAACGCACCCCCTCAAACTTGATTCTGGTTGATCCCACTCCTCCTGGATCATCTGGCGCACCACTCTGTGAACGGGAAAGACCTTTTGAGACCTCCTCACTGCTTGGATCAAAGGGTCCTCCAACTCTTCCTCCTCTTTTGGGGCGTCTGAGGTCACATTGAGCACCTTGAGGGACTCGTTAATCAACGCCGGAAGCTCCTCCCGCCGAAAAACCCGCACTATGCGGGATTGGTCCTCCTCTGGAATCTCTCCTTCTTCGAGCTCCTCCTCATCCTCCCCTAGATCCTTGTCCGAGACCTCCTCTTCCGGAGTGTCATGTGAGAAGGACGAGAGAGGCTCCTCACTCACCAGCCTTGCGCGCTTGAGTGGGATCTCGGAAACCTGGGAGCTAGCCTTCAATGGCCTGGTCCCCAAGCTTTCCTTTGCTGCGCTCGACTCACCTGCCCCAAGACCCTTCTTGCGCATACAATAGGCCTTGTGTAGCAAAAGAACGAGATCAGGAGAGAAGAGGTCGCTGGCACTCCCCTCCCCAACTGCAGTTGGGGGAAGAGAGGGAGGGGAGATAGGCAAGTCCGAGGTAGAAGGAGGAGGAGAAAGGGGTTCCCTTTCCCCTTCCAGAGGGTCCTCTGACCCTTGAGCGGTTTGAGACATGGACAATTGGATACCTTGCTCCACAGAAGCAGCCTCTGCAGCACAACCCCTGCAGATCCCTGATTCGGAGGCAGTACCCCTACGAGTGCCACAGGATGGGCACCGCGTCTTGCCAGTCATGTCCTCTTTCAAGGCAAGCTTAAAAATACTGCTTTACATAAAAATGAATAAATAAATAAAATAAGAGAGATTTGCAGGTGTTCCAGTCGGGAAGGCCAATAATCACAATTGCTCCCTCCCCTCCCCCAGACCGCTAACTGGATTAAGGGTAAAATTTAGATTAAGTTAAACATAAAATCAATATAAATTCAAAATAAAATCAAATCAAAATAACACCAGCTATTAACATGTTCTCCAGTACTTGCGGTTTGATGCTCCTTTAGCAGCGCGATGCTCCGCAGCAGGCCGCCGCACTCCGGAGGCTCACACGTGGAAGGCCGCAGCCACGTGGAGCACTAACCGGTTTGCGTTTCAGCCGGACAATTTTATCGCCCGCAGAGCCTGTTCAGCGCCGGAATCGAGCGGTTTTCAACCCCCGATGCTCCTGAGCTGCCATGCCAAGCCGGAGGATGTGGGGGAATAGCGTGCTGCCGCCTCAAGCACTCAGCCACAGGAGGGCTTCGGCGCGAGGCAAGGCAGGCCTGCGAGCAAGTCCGCGGGAGCCAGCCGACTCAGCAGGAGAGAGGAGACTTTGCGGCCCTCCTCCCTGCTGACGGCAAGATCTTCTGGGCCCGGTAAGCTCGTTACTGCCAACAAGCAAACCTCCTCCTCAGGTCAGGGTCCGGCAGAGAAGGAGGGGGGGGGAAAGGAGGGGGAAGAAAGAAAACTTTAAAGGTGCAGTAAACCTAATAGGGAATTCAAGAAGATACCCCAATAAGAAAATAAATAAATAAATGAATGAAAAATTAAATGAAAAATTAATGAAAGAAAATTAAAAGGAAACTAAATAGAAGATTCCAGTAAGCTCTTGGCTTACGGAACACTCCAGCTGCTTGGAGGCTGAGAATACTGGGATCTGTGGGTGGTGCCAGTGGTATTTATACCGCACCATCCTCAAAAAGGATGGGCTCAGCCTCCAAGCTGCTGGAAGGGTTACGCAACCCAGAAGTAAGGGACTGGACTGGAGTGACGATAAGGAACAGCCGTTTCAACCTATACCTTATGATCAGGAACCATTGGTGATGAAAGAAGAAGTCAAAGCAGAATTGAAAACCTTATCAAAGAACAAAGCACCAGGCATTGATAGCATTCCCAGTGAGTTATTACAGCAATCAGATGAAGCTGTTACCATACTTACAAGGCTTTGCCAAGAAATTTAGAAGACAAAAAGACTGGAAAAGATCTGTGTTTATACCAATACTGAAGAAAGGTGACCCGACTCACTGTGGAAATTATCGCACAATTGCTCTGATCCCACATGCCAGCAAGATTCTACTCAAGATCATTCAGCAGAGGCTACAACCATACCTGTAATGAGAACTACCTGAAGTGCAAGCAGGGTTCAGGAAACGGAGAGGAACGAGAGACATTATCGCGAATGTGAGATGGATCCTTGAAAAGACAAAAGAATACCAAAAGGATATCTATATGTGTTTTATTGACTACAGCAAGGCTTTTGACTGTGTAAACCACACTAAGAAGCATGGGCCACACTAAGAAGCATGGGCCACACTAAGAAGCATGGGTATACCAGAACACCTGCTCATTCTCTTGCACAACCTTTACACTGATCAAGAAGCAACAGTTTGAACGGAACTAGGAGAAGCAGAATGGTTTAAAATCAGCAAAGGTGTACGACAAGGCTGCATACTTTCTCCCTCCCTATTTAATTTATATGTAGAACAAATCATCAGAGAAGCGGGACTGTATGAAGACAACAGAGATGTGAAGATTGGTGGAAGACTCATCAACAACCTTCGCTATGCTGATGATACCACACTACTGGCTGAAAGTGAAGACAATTTGAAACATTTGCTTCTCAAGATCAAGGAATATAGTCTTAAAATGGGTCTGCACCTTAATGTAAAGAAGACAAAGATACTGACAAATGGCAAAATGAATAAGTTCATTGCTGATGGAGAAGAAATTGAAATAGTTGACAACTTTAACCTACTTGGATCAATTATCAATAAAGATGCAACAAGCTGTCAAGAAATCAGATGACGCATTGCTCTTAGCAGAATGGCTATGAAGGACCTAGACAAGATTCTCAAGAGCAGAGATGTTTCTCTCCATACAAAGATTTGACTTGTGCAAGCCATGGCATTTTCAGTGACATCATATGGATGTGAAATATGGACAGTGAAAAAGATAGACAGGAAGACAATGCCTTTGAATTACGGTGCTGGTGACGAATACTGTGTATACCATGGACTGCCAGAAGAACAAACCAGTCAGTACTAGAGGAGATCAAACCTAAGCTTTTTTTAGAAACTCAGATGATAAGACTGACTTTTCATACTTTGGACACATCATGCGAAGAGAGAGAGATCATTAGAGAAGGATATGATGCTTGGCAAGGTGGAAGGTAAACGCAAAATAAGAAGGCCAGCAATGAGATGGATTGATACAACAGCAGCTATGGGTGCCAGTCTGTCAACAATGAGCTGCCTGACTAAAGATCGAAAACAGTTTAGGACAACGATCCAGAGGGTCGCCATGAGTCGACACCGACTTGACAGCACTTAACAACAACATTGTGAATGCTATTTGTGAAGTACACAAATAGTGTTATAGTGAAGTGCAGTATATAAATACAATAAATACTAATAATACCGTAGAAGATCAAAAAAAATTAAGAAAGATGGGTTAGGAGACTGGAGTTCTTGGCATACAATAGACAGACAAAGGGTAACAGCTATTTTACTTCATAAAAAGATTTCCTGGAGACACACTGGATAATAAGAGACCTCCACCACACTATCTCGTCCACAGCTGACAACCAGACACACCCATCTTTCTGTTGCCCCCTTGTCATTTTTCACCCCTCCCACCAGTCCTCTTCTTAGAATGTGTCCCACTCTGCCTTATCAGAGTCAGCAGATGGTTACTACTGCTGCTACTACAACTTTTTTCTATACAGTTATTATGCATATGTAGCGCTGTACACATACACGCTTTTGTTCTGCTGGCTCCAAACTGAACATGTGAGGCCAGTGGGTCTTGCCAGATTATAGGGCCTCACACATTCAGATGTCAGACTGAAAATGAGAGAAAATGCTTGCACAGGTTAAAAAAAATAAACGGACGGAGAGAGGGAGGGAGGGAGGGATGGATGGATGGATGGTAAGGTTAGCAGATTTTGGCAAGGTAATTAAGGGGTTTATTTTATAAAGGGTGCACAGAAAGTTATGTGCTAGTTATGCACGCAAGTCCCTATTTTAATGGCTTACATGCATAAACAGGCACGTCAGCATGTGCTTTAGGCAGTTGCCATTCTGTAAGTGCACGGGTAAGTCCTATTGAATGTACTTTCAGTTTGGGTGTGCACAGAGGCAGGGCATATAAGTTATAAAGTATTAAAACTTCTACACATTTCTGAAGAATTTAGGCATAAGCATTTACCCCTGCCCTAGGACAGGCATAACTGCCACAACCAGACTGAGGCACATCTTTATGCCCCTATTTTATAAAGCACAGATGTACTTCACTTTATAAAACAGGCTCCAAATACACACATGGCAATGTACGTTAATTGCATAGGAGTTATACACATACTATCTAAAATCCTAAACAGCAACTACTGTGGTAACCTTCACAAAGCAGACTTTCTTTTTTAACCACAGCATCACTACCATTGGTGACAATGAGGATTTTTGCAAAATTTAGTAATGAGAACGTATTGTCTAAAAAAAGATTTTTAAAAATAGCTCTCTTTCCAGTCCCTAGTAATATATTCCACCACTTGGGCCCCTTAAAGTTAAGCACAGTTACTTACCTGTAACAGGTGATCTCCGGAACAGCAGGAATTAGTCTTCACATATGGGGGTTCGTCGGCGCCGACGGAGCCCGCACGGGAATGCTCCCCAGCATCCAATCAGAAGGCTTTTGGGAGCATCCCTCGCGCCTGCGCGGTAGCTTCCCGCCCTTCCCACTGCCTCTCCCCAGTTGCGTTTAATAGCCGAGACAGAAGGAGAGGAGAGGAAGGAAGAGAGAGAGAGAGAGTTACAACTCCTAGGGGAGGTGGGTGGATTGTGAAGACTAATTCCTGCTGTTCCGGAGATCACCTGTTACAGGTAAGTAACTGTGCTATCTCCAGGAACAAGCAGGAATGAGTCTTCACATATGGGGACTCCCTAGCTGAGGGTGCCAGAGGAGATCCCAGAATGCGCGCCCCTGGACAGGGCGGCATCGCCCAACCTGGATCCCCGGCATCCCCTGAGGGATGGAGGGTAGGAGTTGAGAAGAGTTGCCAAGGCACAGCAACCGAAGACTACAGGGGAGTCTTCAAAACCACGTCAAATATCATTAAACCGTTAATGATCTAGCACAATCTAGAGCTTACCTACTGGATTGTAGAAGGCAGAGCTGCGACGGGTACTGTAGATGCAGTAGAGAAGTCTTCAAGGGAACTTCACCGCAGAGAGGAAGAAATTTCCAGTCCGGGCGGGCTGGAGACGCAGGTGTCAACCGGCACCGGAAAGACGACAGGTCTTCACGAGGAGCTCTAAGAGAAGCTGAGAACTCCAGTAGGAGCAGAGTCCCCAATCCAGAGGACTAAGCAGAAGACTGACCGATCTGGAAGAACCCAGACCGGAGAAGAACAGGAGTGTACCCCGGGATACCGAGGGGTACACTGTCCACCCTAGCCGGCAAGGGATAGGAAGACATTGGGTTCGAAAACCTCCAGACAAGGAGGCGTAAACCAAGGGGCTGTTGACTTCACAGCAAGTTTAAGCATAACCGGTCCGAGCACCCGAGCCGCAGAACGCAGGCAAGCGGCCCGGCCGTACCCCGTAAGAAATAACAAAACGTCAGTACCGACAATTGGGAGATAGTCAGTAAGACACAGGGCGCTATAACATTTCCCAAAAGCGCCCACCTGTACCGATATATATCCAATAACAGGTATAGATGTATATCGGGCTATAGGTGGGCCCGGGAGCGCCCACCCAGGTTACTAAACCGGTATGCACACGTGAGAACGATACTGCCAACTCGGACCGGCCCTTGATCTACAGGAGGGCGCCCACCTGGAAGGTGGCGGGGGGAAGGGCCATCCAAAGTGATGGGCCGATGTGCGTGGTGCAGGGCAGATTGGCGAGAGTAGCAGTATGGTTGCGTGACCGCCAGATCAGTTGGGGAGGAGCACATCAGGAGTACGTAGGCCCCTGAGGCGTCCACCTGACAGCCACGCAAAAAAACGTGTCCTCCGTACCACAGGGAAGGCAGGAGGATAGAAAACCCTATAGCCACGGCGTGATCGTGGGGGTCATCTCCGGCCCATATAAAAAAATCCCCTCAGGGGTAGGGCCAAAGCCCTCCGCCGCTCCGAAGAGTGCAGGGAGCGGAGCCGGGGATCGACATGGGTCAGTGGGACTCCTGTCCACCGTAACCTGACAGACCCAGGGGTTTCTCCGTCCGAGAGCGGAGACACGGACCGGGGGGGGGGTGGTCCGGCCCTGTCGAGGATTGGTTCGGCCATGCTCGGAGAGTAGCGGCCAAGGCCTACACTGGGAGAAGGAGATTCGGTGCGCGATCCCCTCAATCCGGGGGAACCAGGCAGAGGGGAATCTGAGGGAAGTACCCGAGGGTAAGTCCGAAGAAGACTAGCATGGCCCTGAGGAGCCAGGCTAACCTAGTGTGGGAAGGGCCCCCCCCCCCGGGGGAGGGGGCTCCATACCTCCAATCAAGCAGCCGAACCGCTTGTCACGCTGAAAAGAACCCCAGTGTAGAACTGGACAGTAACTTCTGGTAAGAGGAGTTAAGCGCAAACTGCCGCATACCGGAGCCTAAGGCTGCTTGGCATGGGCAGCCTGGCGCGAGCCCTGGCACTGCCGACCGGTGTAAGACGTCCCTGGCATGGGCGCACCTGGCAGGTGGGCAGAGGGATGAAACTTCCTCTTCTTCGGAAAGGAGGGTCGGGAAGGACATTTCCTACCCCCGGGAGAGGGAGAGGGCCGTGAGTGGCCAGTGCCAAACAGGTCGGCGGAGCACTGAGCAACCTGACACAAAGCCTCGCCATTGAAGAGGTTCTCCCCGGTGCACGGGGAAGTACCCAGATTATGCTGTGCCCAGCTGCACAAGTCGGAAGCCTGCAACCAGGCTGTACGACGCGCCCCTATGGCTACAGCAGAGGACCTGCTAACTGACTCAAAAGAGTCCACGGCAGCCCGAGAAAGAAACCAAGAGATATTCCTGCAATGGTAAAGAAGCAAGGAATAGTCAGGGGCCCGAGGGGCCGACACAAAGGGAGACAAAAGAGATAACCTCTCGGTGACCTCCCGAAGCGCCAGGCTCATATAGAAAATATATGAGAGAATCCTGGAAGCCAACATGGACGTTTGGAAGGTGCGCCACCCAAAGTTGTCCAGAGCTTTAGACGCACGATTCGGGGGGCAGGAAGAGTGCTTCTTCTTGCTTCCGACCTTCCTCAGGGCTGATTCCACCACAATGGAATGATGGGGAAGCTGGTGCGTCTGGAAACCCGGAGAGGGGGGCACCCGATACCGGGCATGCATGGCTGTAGGCGGCGCCGGTACCTGTAAGGGCGAGCACCAAATACCGAGCAGGAGATCCCGCAGGGAGGGATGTAGAGGAAGCATTACGGCTGCCTGTTCCACAGGACCCGGACTTAGCGAAGGGCCCGGGATAGGAATGGCGAGCAAGTCCGCCATGTCAAGGAGGAAGTCCTGAAAAGACGGCTCTCCCAGAGGGGCTATCCCGGGGGAGGCCGAGGTGGAGGGGCCCGCCTGAATACCAGGGGACCCACCGTGCTGGTGCATGGGAGGAATCGCTCTAAACAGAGGAGGGTACTGACAGTCCCAATTCGAGGCAGCCGGTACTGCATCGTCAGAGCCCGGGGTTGACTCCAAGCGGGGCATCGAAGGGAACGACATCCCCGACGGGCCCGCGGGACTCGGCCTCGGCCCCGACTCCAGGGGCAGGGCCGCCCCCGGGGCAATCCGCAAGGGCGGCTGGAGTGGTGCCGAGGCAGCTGCAGAGCAGGCGCGCGCAGCACTGCGCCGTCGGAAGAGACCGAGGTCGGATCCGAAATGCGTCGGAGTCACGCTTTCCAGACTGGAGATCGATTCGAGGCTGGGCATCGAACCGAGCGATGCCTCCTTAGGGGGCCCTGGTGTTGGCGGCCGCGCCGGTGCTGCCACTCCCGCGAATGGAGTCGGGGTCGCGACGATCGGTGCCGAGGGCAACAAGGGCTTCCCAGGCCGAAACTCGGCGAAGAGGGAAACACCCGAAGTCGGCTCCGACGTCGGGAGAGAGGCCCTTCTAGGCGCCGGGGTTCTGCCCGCACCTGTTTTATTGAGCGTGAAACCCTTACGTGGCGTACTACGCGGCCTCGAGGGCACCCAGGTAACCCGCCAACGAGCCCCGGTGGGGAGCGAGACGCCCAGCCCCGGCTCCGCAACCGCGGCGCTTCTTTGGGTTGACTCGACCGAAGGTCCCGGGTCCTGCGGGCAAACTCTAGTGACGAGTGGAGCACTCGACGCCCGCGTAGATGCCGGGAGGTCGGTGGCGTCTGGGGGAGGCCCCGGCTTCGCGCAAGAACGAAAACTGGGGAGAGGCAGTGGGAAGGGCGGGAAGCTACCGCGCAGGCGCGAGGGATGCTCCCAAAAGCCTTCTGATTGGATGCTGGGGAGCATTCCCGAGCGGGCTCCGTCGGCGCCGACGAACCCCCATATGTGAAGACTCATTCCTGCTTGTTCCTGGAGATAAAACACATTCCTACGTACACCTAAAATACATCTGGAAGTTCTAAAATTCCATTTTGTAAGGACCATAGTGGTCTAGTTGGACAATAAGGACTCAATCCGTCAGCAATGTACTTAGGTTGATCTCTTAACAATACTACATATAACTGTACACTCTTTTTTTTTTAAATTGGAGTAATAACTGTTCTTTTCAATAATGGAGGGACCTCTTCCTGCTTAAACTAGGCAGTAATTCCCTATGCTCATTAAGGAGCTACCAAGTTCTTAACCACAGAGAACATTCAGCACCTCAGAGCATCCAGTTCAGTGACTGCTGACTTCTGCTTGGATATAACCTGTTCAGCCTCCATCGCAGTCTTCTCCAAATGAAGACCATGCCCTCTCATCAGTTAACTTCCTTTCCACTACCTTCATGCCTCCTCGTAAACTCTGCTGCACTAACCCACCTACTTCATCCTTCTTAGCTAAACTCAAACTTTCCATCTTAGCCACAATAAATGATACAAAATCCTCACATGTATACTCTGCTCCTAGCAACATACCCATGGCCATCTTGTCTGGACATTCAAACTACCTGTAGGCACATTTTCTGAGAATTATTTTTAGCCTCCTGCAAACATCTATTAATATGGGGCCAATTAGCTGCTCTTATCTGCAGAAAATACTACATTTGCAAAATGTTTTACAACATGCATGCCTAAACTCCTGCTCTGATGCTTCCAATGATGTACCAACTGCATGATACTATTTGGCTAATATACTCCCACCTTCATGCATTGAGGTCTAAATCAATTGATTATAACTAAGACTTTCCATATATGACTTTAATAATGTGCACTCAGCGGTAATCCCGGAAAAAATTAAACAATTAAATTGTCAAATTACAAAAAAGTTCCCCAACCAATTCTAAAAGCTGCATCCGAAGATTCTTCTCCCAATCAGGGTGGGCTATAAACCACAAGCAATTTAAAAATAATAGTAACATAGATTAACAAACATTCAATTGGCAGGATAGCATAGTTACTCACCTGTAACAGGTGATCTCCGGGAACAGCAGGAGTTTAGTCTTCACATATGGGTATCGTCGGTACCGACGGAGCCTGAGCGGGAACGCTCCCCAGCGTCCAATTAGAAAGCTTTTGGGAGCATCCCACAGCGCCTGCGTGCTGCTTTCCCGCCTTTCCCAACTGCCTCTATCCAGTTGAGTTTAAAGCTGAGACAAAGAGAGAGAGAGGGAAAGAGATAGATAGAGAGATACAACTCCTAGGGGAGGTGGGTGGGTTGTGAAGACTAAATTCCTGCTGTTCCCAGAGATCACCTGTTACAGGTGAGTAACTATGCTATCTCCAGGAACAAGCAGGAATGTAGTGTTCACATATGGGGACTCCCTAGCTTTAGATGCCAGGGAGAGACCCCAGAAGCTGTGTGTCCCTGTGAAAGGGCTCCACGTCCCCCCAAGGATCTCTGGCATCCAACCAGGGATGGTGGGTAGGAGTTCATTAGGTATGGAACAGGTGTTGAAGAACAGCCTGACCAAACAAGGCATCCCAGCGGGAGTCCTTGTCCAAGCAGTAATGGGCTGTGAAGGTATGAACCGAGGCCCAAGTGGCTGCTTGACAGATATCGTCGACAGACACAGAGTGCAGATGAGCCATTGAGGCTGCCATGGCTCTCACATTGTGAGCTGTGATGGCCCTCCAGAGGAAGATTCTTATTCTGATGGGCAAAAGAAATACACTGAGCAATCCAGTTGGACAGTGTTCTCTTGGAGACTGGAAGTCCCAAATGAGAAGGATCAAAAGCAACAAAGAGTTGAGAGGACTTTCTATGTTGCTGTGTTCTTTGCAAGTAAAAGGCTAAAGCTCTTTTACAGTCCAAAGTATGAAGATTCCTTTCTGCATTTGATGTATGAGGCCTTGGAAAGAACACAGGCAGGTAGACCGCTTGGATAAGATGAAAAGGCGAGACCACCTTTGGCATAAAGTGTGGATGAGTCCTAAGGACTACCTTGTCATGATGGAACCTTGTATAAGGTGGATCAGCCACTAGTGCCTGCAGCATGCTGATGTGATTGCAATGAGAAAGATAACTTTCCAAGAAAGGAATTTCAATGAGATAGTAGCTAAGGGTTCGAAAGGTGGCTTCATGAGCTGACCAAGAACCAGGTTTAAGTCCCATGCCACCAGTGGTGGCCTAATGGGAGGCTTAGTTAGAAGAAGGCCTCTCATAAATCTTGCTATAAGATGATGGGAGGAAATAGGTTGTCCATTAGAGGCTTGAACGAAGCTGCAATAGCACTCAAATGGACTCTTACTGAGTTAGTCTTAAGTCCTGCATTGGATAAATGAAGGAGATACTCCAGTAATGATTCCAGAGGTATTGCAAGGGGGTTAAGACCCTTCTGCGAACACCATATGGTAAACTTCTTCCACTTAAAAGCATAAGAGCGTCTTGTGAAAGGCTTCCTGGAAGCATAAAGGACATCCTTTACTTGCTGAGGGAGGTTAAGATCATGAAGATCTAGGCCTTCAGCAACCAAGCTCTGAGATGCAGAGACTGGGGATTGGGATGCCATAACATTCCGTCCTTCTGTGACAGGAGATCTGGAGCAGATCCTAACTCCAGGGAGGGAGCTTGAGAGGGATGTATAAGCAGAGGGTACCACACTTGCCGTGGCCAATGTGGAGCTATGAGAATCATACGTCCTCTGTCTCTCTGAAGCTTGAACGGGGTTTTGGGAATTAGGGGAATGGGTGGAAAGGCATAAAGGAAGTCTTGACCCCAGTAAAGGAGGAAAGCATACCTGGCCTGAGAGCCCTGAGCCGGAATTCTGGAACAGAACCGGGGAGGTTTGGCATTCAATGGACTTGCAAAGAGGTCTATGTCCGGGGTTCCCCAAATTTGAAAAATCTTGGCCACCTGGTCTGCATGTAGAGACCATTTGTGTGGAAGCAGAACTCGACTGAGTCTGTCTGCCCAAGAGTTTTGTATGCCTGGAAGATACACTGCCAGGAGATGAATCTGATGCTCTCTGGCGAGGGCCCATAGTCGCAAAGCTTTGTTGCAAAGCGACAGAGAGCCTGTTCCCCCCTGCTTGTTCACGTAGAACATGGCTATTGATTGTCCGTCTGAATGAGGACTGTCTTGTAGCTGAGCAGAGTGTGGAACACTCGAAGAGCAAGGAAGATTGCTCTGAGCACTAAGAGATTGATATGTAGATGAGTCTCCTGTGGAGTCCAAATGCCTTGGGTGGAGAGGTCCTGCAGATGAGCTCCCCAACCCATTGGTGAAGCATCTGTCGTGAGAGTTGCCTGGGGTAAAGGTTGTTGAAATGGGGACCCCAGCAACAGGTTCTGAGTGGACTGCCACCATTGGAGAGACAAAATAAGGCGATTTGTGTTTGCTATTTTGTCTGACAGGCACCCTGATGCCTGGGTGCATTGAGCGGATAAAGTCTACTGGGCTGTTCTCATATGGAGGTGAGCATAAGGAACCACATGCACTGTAGATGCCATGTGACCTAGTAGCTGTAACATTTCTCGGGCAGTGAGATGAGATTTTAACACTGCTTGAGAAGCTAACTGCACCATGCGAAGGCAACGGGTCTGAGGAAGATAGGCCCTTGCTTTTCTGGTATCCAGTCAAGCTCCTATGAACTCCAGAGACTGAGTGGGAGTTAGACTGGATTTTGGGATGTCTATGACCAGACCCAAATACTGGAGGATACGCATTGTGCAAGATAGCACAGTTACTTACCTGTAACAGGTGATCTCTGGGAACAGCAGGAATAAGTCTTCACATATGGGTACGTCGGTACCGACGGAGCCTGCACGGGAACGCTCCCCAGCGTCCAATCAGAAAGCTTTTGGGAGCATCCCTCAGCGCCTGCGTGCTGCCCTCCCGCCTTTCCAACTGTCTCTCCTCAGTTGAGTTTCATAGCTGAGACAAAGAGAGAGAAAGAGGAAAGGAAAATAGATATAAAAATACAACTCCTAGGGGAGGTGGGCGGGTTGTGAAGACTTATTCCTGCTGTTCCCAGAGATCACCTGTTACAGGTAAGTTACTGTGCTATCTCCAGGAACAAGCAGGAATGAGTCTTCACATATGGGGACTTCCAAGCTAAGATGCCTGGAGCCATAACATGTTGAAGATTGAAAACATACTACTTTTCATATGGCCAGGCATCCTGAGGATGGAGGGTAGGAGTTGCATAGAGAGGAGCTGCAGAAAAACCAGCTAACCTAAGAAAGGACTACCCTCAAGGAGTCCATGTATGTATGATCATTATCAAAAGACATATTGAAATGAACAAGCACCATAATATTGAAATGAACAATCACCATATGACGCTCACCTACTGGATTGCAGGAAGTAGAGAGGCTGATGGAGTCTACTGGGGATCCAGTAGAATAATGTTCAAGGTGACCTCACTGGAGTGAAGGTGGAGGTCAACATCTGGAAGTGAGAGGTGACCCCAGGATTCAATTAGGGTAACACAAACACGGCAGGTCTTCAGTGGGAAGCTTCATGGAAAGCTGAAAACTCTTTTGGCTACAGAAGTATTCAGAGGTAGGAGCAAAAGAGGAAGACTGACCGATCTGGACAAACAGACCTAGTCCTTGAGGGAGGAAAGGGTATGAGAAGAACCCCATACTCCCAAGAAAGGACAGATGTTTGAAGAATTGAATCTGAAATCCACTGAAGATCCACCATGTCTTTCCTAACTGGTGAGAGGGAGGAAGACATTGGGGCATGGAGCTTCAGGGATACGTAAACCTAGGATATGGTAGCGCTGTCAGTTCCACAGCAGTGGTTGTGTGCAAAATATCCGAAACATACTGTGGAACAGTATGAAGCTGTGCAAGCCCACTGTCAGAAACATACAGGAAGGTAAAAACCTTTATGAGCATAGACAGTCAGGAGATAAGTATGGAAATACATACCGGTATCTATCTATAATAAGTATCCGGACAGATACACACATATATGTAGAGATATGTGTATATATTGTGATGCAGTGGAACCTATGGAGGTTAGTGAGAGGGAAGAGCTTACCTTAAACTTGGCTGGACGTGAAGACTCAGCATGTGTGAAGGCAGCTGAGCAGCCAGTGCCGTCAGCACAAGTAAAGCAGAAAGGGTTTAAAATGAAGTTTCCCTTCTCTAGTAATGACGCAGGTAGAATTAGAGAATCTGATCAGGAGCACCTGTCCTCAGAATCTGACGTAACGTGCAGAGAGGAGAGATATATAAGTTCCTGGTCTGAACCAGGAAGTGGTCAGAAGGAGCAGAGAGGTCAGAGAAGGCAGAGAGGTCAGAGCAGTAGAGCAGCTGGTCTCTGGAACGACAGTCCTAGGAAGGATTTCCACACAAACAGGAAGTGGGGCAGAGTCTCTGAGGGATTGCATGAGCCCCGGAGGAACCTTGCTCAAGGTGAAGGAACTGTGCCAGGGGAGAGGAAGCTCAAAGCTGACTTCAAAGCCTGCAGTAAGGTAACAAGTTTGAAACCTTATCTGTATAGAGAAGAGGCTAGAAGTTTTAATGAGCACAACCCTGAGCAGTCTTATAACTCAGACAGATACTCAGACTTCCTACTAAGACAGCCAAGAGAAGCAAACCAGAAAGAGACATTACCTGTACCAGATTTCTGTAACCCTGGCTGGGATAAACACCTTGGAAGGAAAAGGGTTTACCAGCCACAAGAGAACAAGCCATGCTCCAGCACATGTAAGGAATGTGACACGGAGAGTATTGGGAGTGGTCCAGGCTTAATGCAGTGGGAGAGTGATAACATTTGCACAGACCCTGAGCCAATGGACTGTACGATTTGTCCATCAGATGACATAACCTCTTTGTGTTGAAATTCAGCCAATGTGACCTTGTGAGAGAAACAAGGAAAGAAGAAAAGATGTTCTAGCTGTTTTCGTTTAGTTGCTGTTTTGTTCTGTGTGTTTTTGCAAGGAATATTATCTGTCCGGGAAAGGGAATAAAACCCTAATTTTGCTTTAACCACTTGACTGACTGACTGTTCAAAGGAGAGCACCAGTTAGTAAAAACCACAATACCCTAGGCAGTGGCCTATTGGGTCTACGGAGGCTCTACCCAGGGTCGCCGTGACAATATATATATTATATATATTATATATATATATATATATAATAAAATCTAAAGGGCATAGCATATGCACACTTAGCTGACAGACAAATACATCTACAGAGATGTAAGTAGGTATATATAGATAGATAGATAGATAGATAGATAGAGATATATATACACCTTAATATATAGGTCTAAAGATAGATGCCTGCAGTAAGCAGACAGAGTCATGCATATCTGGACATTCACATGGAGATGTGAAGGGAAAAGATTCCTCTAAGAACAAGGAGGTGAAACCTACTTGAGAGATATGCTAAAGGAATGCTATCCAGTGAATTACCAGGATGGTTACGTGAAGAAACAGGATGATATCAGTCTGTAAACAGCAAGTCCGGAGTCCTGTGGAACTCCAGCATGGTAAAAGGACAGAAACGCATAGGATGAGATACCAGGTTGACCTACGTGAGGGACAAGGAGGTATCATGCGTTTTTCAGATTAATATGTGCTGTCCTTGAAGTGTTAGGATACCATGAGGACAAGCTGCAAGAAAAAAAAAGAGTATATTCCCTAAGGAAGGGGATAACTCTTAGACTTTCACGTGGAGAAGGCTTATGTCCTTTTCCCTCCTCTTTTTATTTTTTTTTAAAAAGAAGATAGCAGGGTATGAAGAACCCTCACAGTCATAGGGGATGATTGAGTAAGCATTTCTCAACCATGATGGATAGCGATTAGATAAAACTCTATGCTCTCTAGCAAGGGCCCATAGTGGAAAGCTTCTCAGTAGGATTGCAGAGAGCATTATGCAGGAGAACTGGGATGTAGAACTGGCTGATGGAGTAAACTGACAGCCACGTCTACTACGTTGCCAAATCCAGAGATTGGAGATGGCAAGGGTAGAAGATAGTGTAAGAAGCCTGTAGTGAAGATTATCCAAGAAAGATGTAGAAACCTTCTTGGAATCACTACTAAGGCTAGACAGGAGTGGTGAAAGACAAGACTGGGACTTGTGGAAAAGTACCAGTAGTCAAGCACTGGACTCCTGCAGGGGCAGCTACTGAATAGGACAACAGGGAGAGTCGGTCTGTGTCAAACAGAGAGAACAGACTGAACAAAGAGAGCAAGCTGTCTCTGTCTGTAGAGCTGCCTAGATAAAGAAAGGAGTTTACTCAGGAGAAGAAACTCTACAGTGAAAAGAAAGACAGAAAAGTCTTTCAATGGTATGGTACCACTCTTACAGGGAAAACCCTGGCGAAGAGGGTAGAGATAGAAGCTGAAGAAGGACTTACCACATGGTAAGTCCCTGGAAGGAAAAAATTCATGCTGGTACTGGTACCAGAGCATGGCACCAGTAGTTCTGCCGAGGTCGAGGCCTCGAGAACATCCTGGAGCCCCGATAATGCTTTGGAAGCCGAAGCCTCCCGCCGGGACAATTTTGCTGGTACAGAACCCTCAAGGTCAACGCCAGAGGCATCTCGATGCTTGGAAGGAGATCTATCCTTTGAGGACCGGCTGGACTTATGTTTGGTTACCTGGCACCTTTAGGCGGGAAGGGAACCGCGCATGCGTGCCTGCATTCCCAAAGGCTTTCATAGAAAGCTGGGGAAAAGCTCCGCTGGGGCTTCATTGGCGCCGATGACACCCATATGTGAGGACTGACTTCCTGCTTGGTCCTGGAGAAGAAGGAGATACTCCATTGATGATTCCAGAGGTATCGCAAGAGGGTCAAGACCCTTCTGTGAGCACCATATGGTAAACCTTTTCCACTTGAAAGCATAAGAGCGTCTTGTGGAAGGCTTCCTGGAAGCATAAAGGATATCCTTTACCTGCTGAGAAAGATTAATACCATGAAGTTCTAGGCTTTCAGCAACCAGGCCCTGAGATGCAGAGACTGAGGATTGGGATGCCACAGCATCCCACCCTCCTGAGAAAGGAGATCTGGAGCAGATCCTAACTCCAGAGGCGTAGCTTGAGAGAGATGTAGGAGCAGAGGGTACCACATTTGCCGTGGCCAATGTGGAGCTATGAGAATCATATGACCTCTGTCTCTCTGAAGCTTGAACAGGGTTTTGGGAATTAGGGGAATGGGTGGAAAGGCATACAGGAAGTCCTGGCCCCAATGGAGGAGGAAAGCATCCCTGGCCTGACAACCCTGAGCCGGAATTCTGGAACAAAACCGGGGAAGTTTGGCATTCAGCAGACTTGCAAAGTGGTCTATGTCCAGGGTTCCCCAAATTTGAAAAATTTGGCCACCTGGTCTGCATGGAGAGACCATTCGTGTGGAAGCAGAACTCGACAGTCTGTCTGCCCAAGCGTTTTGAATGCCTGGAAGATACACTGCAAGGAGATGAATCTGATGCTCTTTGGCGAGGGCCCATAGTCGCAAAGCTTCATTGCATAGCGACAGAGAGTCTGTTCCACCCTGCTTGTTCACATAGAACATGGCTACTTGATTGTCCGTTTGAACTAGGACTGTCTTGTAGCTGAGCAAGGTTGGATTTTGGGAAGTTTATGACAAGTCCCAAATACCGAAGGATGCGCATTGTGTGAGAGAGAGCAACCCTAGCCTCTGGCTCTGAAGGGGCTCAAATGAGCCAGTCATCTAAGTAAGGGAAGACGAATATTCCTAGGGTGCAGAGAAATACTGCCACCACAGCCATGCATTTTGTGAACACCCTTGGTGACGAGGCCAGGCCAAAAGGAAGAACCCTGTATTGTTAGTGCTTCCCTTGAAATAGAAAGCGAAGGAACTTTCGATGAGTTGGATGGATGAGAACATGCATGTACGCATCCTTGAGATCTAGAGAACAAAGCCAATCCTGACTCTGAAGGTATGGCAGCAGAGCTCCTAGAGAAATCATTTTCAACTTCTCTTTGAACAGGAATTTCTTCAATTCTGAGGTCTAAAATGGGTCTGTGTCCTCATGTTTTCTTTGGAATAAGGAAATAGGGGGAGTAGAACCCTGTACCCTTTTGGAGAATGGGTACCTCTTCAATTGCCCCTTGGGCAAGAAGCATAGTGACCTCTTGACTTAACTGGTCATTGAGAGAGGTCTGAGAATTGAACAGTCTTACCATTGCAGAAGGGGGCATGCTGAGGAAATGAAGCTTGTACCCCTCTCTTACAATAGACAGAGTCCAAATTTCTGCTGTTATCTGACAACATCTGGGGGCAAAATGACATAACCTTCCTGGAATGGTGGAAGGCTCTGGGCCGTTCAGGGCCAGGAAGGCAAAATTCTCTAGATAGGTGTCAAAGCCCCTGTGGAGGCTGAGTCTGCTGAGCCGGTTGAGGCTTAGCAGCTTTTGTTTTCTTTGCCTAGGTTGTTGCTGCTGTCCCTTTTGGGCAGACTGACCTAAACGATGCCCCTGCTGGGTATAGGAGGGATAAAACTTCTTCTTCTTACTGAAGAATGGTTTCTTGTAGGATTTATTCCTTGCAGGATCAGCTGTAGATGTAGACAATCTATCCAAAGTGATATTGTCAGCATCTATCTCATTAGCTTTTTCTTGCCAATTCTTGCCAAAGAGATTCTCTCCTGTGCAAAGAATATTCCCTAATTTATCCTGTACCCAAAGTTCCAGGTCAGATGCCTGAAGCCAGGCAATCCTACGTGCACCTATGGCAATGGCAGAGGTTCTGCTTATGCACTCAAAAGCAGTCAAAGGCTGTATGATTTACAAACTTGGAAACATCCTGAGCATGTTTGACAAGGGCAAGGAAATCCTGCCTCTTATCATCAGGAAGAAGAGGGCTCAAACTCTAAATCTCCGGTGACCTCCTTAAGGAACATTCCCATATATAATATATAGGAACTGATCCTAGCAGAAAGCATGGAAGCTTGGAAGGTTTGACACCCTAAGGCGTCAAGAGTCCTACACTCACATCCTGGAGGATTAGATGCATGCCTTTTTGCACTCTTTATCCTTCTCATAGCTGATTCCACCACCATGGAATGGTGTGGTAGCTGAGTCTTCTGAAACCCAGGACAAGGAGGAACTCGATACATGGTGTCGAGTCTTCGAGAGTGAGGAGATGTGGTTAGAGGTGTTTCCCACATCCTTAACATGAGATCATGCAAGATCTCATGAATAGGTAAGGTAGCTGCCTCCTTAGGAGCCTTAGGGTACTGTAGGATTTCTAATTCCTTTGCCCAAAGCTCTTTTTCAGGAGCCACTGTGATGGAAAGACCTCGAGCCACATCTAGGATACAATCCTGAAAGGACATATCCTCTGGTGGAGACATCCTACGCTGAGGAGAAGAAGAATCCTCAGGAAGAAGTACTCTGGTATCAGCAGAGCTTTCAGAGTCTTCAGACTCATCCGAGGATTCAAAGTATCTCCAATCCGGGTGATCGTGCAAGGCACGGTACCGGTACCGATTGAAGTCGGCATCGGAGGGGTCCGGTACCAACTTGTCGATACTGGATGGATAAGCATGACTCGGTCCCAGTAGAATACCTGCCTATGTCGATGCAGTCGGTACCGACTGAATTGTCTGAAGCAGTTTCAGGGGCGTCGAGGCCGTGAGAAGAGCCACCAGACTGCGTTCAATAGCCAAGAATCTCTGGTCTTTTGACGCTGCCTATGCTTGGCTATTGGTACCGGATGAAGCAGCCGGTACCCCAGAGCATGGCACCAGTAGTTCTGCCGAGGTTGAGGCGTCGAGAACATCCTGGAGCCCCGTTAGTGCTTTGCCTCCCGCCGGGGCAATTTTGCCGGTGAATGTCCCTCAAGGGCAACGCCAGAGGCATCTCGATGCTTAGAGGGATATCTATCCTTTGAGGACTGGCTAGATTTATGTTTAGTTACCTGAGATCCATGGGAGAAAGATGAAGCCCTGGAAGACGTCGATGCCATAGAGGCTGCATCGGAGGGAAAAAGGGTGCTAAGTTTAGCAGCTCGGTTCTGCTGGCCCCTCTTCGACATCATCCCACAGGCAATACACTCCGAAATAGAGTGGTCAGGACCTAAACATTTGAGGCACCACTCATGGGTGTCAGTGTCGGAGATAGTACCGCTACACTTGGAACACTTTTTAAAACCCGAAGCGGGTTTTTCCATTTTAAAGGAAAAGCTGGGCCTAGTGCCCAAAATGGCGTGTGGCACATGAGGAGAAAATATCTGGAAAAGACTCCAAAAGAAAAGTTTGTTTGGGGTTTTTTTGGAAAAAAAGAAAGAAGAACCGGCGGTACAGGTGTAGCGTCGAGGGAAGGCAGACGCAACCACAAAAAAGAATAATAAAAGGGAATTATTTTCTGCGGTGACAGGATGTGTGACCTGTCGGCTCCGCGGAAAACGAAGAACTGGAGAGGGACTGTTGGGAAAGGCGGGAAGGCAGCATGCAGGCGCTGTGGGATGCTCCCAAAAGCTTTCCTATTGGACGCTGGGGAGCGTTCCCACACAGGCTCCGTCGGTACCGGACGATATCCATATGTTAGGACTACATTCCTGCTTGTTCCTGGAGATTTCTCTTAACTCCAGTCTCCTGCTTATATTCACACAGGTCTTCTTGAAAAATCATACCCACTCCTTCCCCACCTCCCTCTTATATTGCCCCCCTCCTCCCATCATGTAGCCATGTTACTGTGAAAGTCAAGAATTGCAATTTATTTATTTGCAATTTTTATTTATCACTAGGGCCAATGCATTATAGTGGTTTAAAATGAGAGGCAAGGGGCCAAAGATATGCAACACACAACAATCTAAAAAACCAAGACGGAGGCAGAAAGTTTAGCTATAGCATAGAACAACAATATCAGCCAAGAACAAACAGGCTTCTGAGACATATGAAGGGGCACACTTTTTTTTTTTTAATTTTAGTGCCGTCAAGTCAGTGCCGACTCCTGGCGACCCATCTGCCTCTGGGTTTTCTTGGCAATGTATCACCGGCCTTTTCTTCTGAAGCAATGGAGGGTAAAGTGACTTGCCCAAGGTCACAAGGAGTGCCAGTGCGAATCAAACCCTTGATCGTCTGCATACCAGGCAGTTGCTCTAACCACTAGGCTACTCCTCCACACATATTAGAGCAAATAAGCAGTCTGATGAAGGCAATAAATCAAGAGAAATGCATCCAAAGATCCAGGTTTTTGCGCCCTTTTTTAAATTTCCTATAGGAGGACTCAAAGCCGAAGTTCCATTGGGAGAGCATTCCAAAAGTGGGGAGCTGAGAAGCAAAAGGCAATGGCCTTGTATGTTTTCAGATGCAGAAACTTTTTCAATGGAGTGACTAAGAGATTTTGGTTAGCAGAGAGCAATGATGGAGATGGGTGATAGGGAAGTATGTTTGAACGGAAGTATGTTGGAAGGCCCAAAAACAAGGCCCAGTGAGCCAGCAAAAGCATTCTGAATTATATTCTTCAGGAACAGGAAGCCAATGTTGCTCATAGAGCAGTGGAGTTACATGATGTGTTTTCTTTGCATTATATAGAGGTTTGATGGCTGTATTTTAAGTTGAAGTCTTTTTAATTGATTTTGTGAGATGCCAGCCAATAAAGAGTTGCAATAATCTATTTTGTTAATGACAAGAGAGTGCATAATTATTTTTAGAGGTTTCATAGCTTTAATCCTCCTGAGAGTGAAAAAATAGCTCTTTACAGTCTTTGAGATGTGTGGTGTAAATGAAAGCTGATTATCAAAGATAATACCCAAGGAGTGGCTAGAACTGTGCACTAGGAACAGGACTGGAGGAGATACAGGGTGATAGAGAAGTGGTTTCCGGTTGTGTAATAGCCAGAGAGCTTCAGCTTTTTTAAGGTTCAGTACCTGGAGCCAGTTAGCAATTTTACTGAGCTTTAGTTCAAGATATTGCTGAAAAGGGTAGTCCCAGTAATCAGAGGCAATAACTAGTTGCACATCATCAACATAAGAACATAAGATAAGATATGCCATACTGGGTCAGACCAAGGTCCATCAAGCCCAGTATCCTGTTTCCAACAGTGGCCAATCTAGGTCATACGTACCTAGCAGTTTCCCCAAAAGACACAGGTTCCGCAATGCTTGTACTGGGTCAAACATTGATATCCTGGGTCCCTTCTTAATAATGGTTTATGAACCTTTCCTCCAGGAACTTGTCCAAACATTTTTTAAACCCAGCTACACTAACAGCCTTTACTACATCCTCCGGTAACAAATTCCAGAGTTTGATTACACGTTGAGTGAAAAAATATTTTCTTTTATTAGTCTTAAATAGTTTACCCTGTAGCTTCATTGCATGTCCCCTAGTCATTCTATATTCTGATAACGTAAACAATCAATCTACGTTTACCCGTTCCACTCCGTTCATTAACTTATAGACTTCTATCATATCTCCCTTCAGCCGTCTCTTTTCCAGGTTAAAGAACCCTAACCTTTTTAGCCTTTCTTCATAGGAGTATCCTTCCATCCCCTTTACCATTTTGGTGGCCCTTCTCTGAACCTTTTCTAATAGAAGTAGATGCTAAGATTAAAATCCTGAATCAGTAAGGCCAATGGGAAAATAAAAAGATTAAAGTGTGGGTGATAGTATAGAACCCTATGGAACACCTGAGGCTAGTGAGAACATTTTGCAAACAGAACCCTCGATGGAAACCTGGAATGTCTGGTCTGAAAGGTAGGATCTGAACTAACTGAGTGATGAAACTCGGCTCCCTGAATCATGTATTCGGTCAAGGAGGAGAGAGTGTAATTGACGATGTCTAAAGGCAGAGCTCAAGCTGAACTGCATTATCAAAAATGTCAAGATGAACTATCATTTTGTTCAAAATTGACAGAAGTGTTATCTCAGTACTATGGTGAGGGCAGAAGCCCAATTACCAGGGATGGAACAAATTGTTAGCTTGCCAGAATTTTGAGATTTTCGCAAGAGCTGCTTTCTCAAGTTTAGCCGAAAAAGGGAGATTTGATATTGGACGATAGTTACATGGCGAGGTAGGGTCAAGATCAGCCTATTTCTAGAAGGCAAACAATGGCGTGCTTCCAGGAGGATGGGACCTCACCACGGGACAGGCTGCAGTTTATCAGGTCAAGGTACAACGGACCGAAATTATCCCAGAACTTTCTAATAAGAAGAGAGGGAGCAACATCAGCTAAAGAATTGCATAAGCATAATGAATCCAGAAGCTTTGAGAGATACAGAAGCAACAAAGATACAAACTGAGTGAAGGTGCTAGCATGAATGCCTGGAGATGCTTCAGGAGGGTGCTCAGGATGGGCCAATGGCAGGGGAGGGAAGTGGTTATTAACGACCATTGAGTTTCCTTGCAGATCTGCTAGCTTAGAGCTTAATGGGAAACATATTGGTCCAAGGAAATATAATTAAGAACATAAGAAATGCTTTACTGGGATAGTGCAGTTCAGCTTGAGGTCCATCAAGTGCACTATCCCATTTCCAACAATGGCCAATCCAGACCACAAGTACCTGGCAGGTTCCCAAAAAGATACATAGGTTTTACAATGCTTGTCCCGGGGCAACCAGTAGATTTCTTGGGTCCTTTTAACAATGGTTTATGGACCTTTCCTCCAGGAATTTATCTAAACCTTTCTTAAACCCAGTTGCATTAACAGCTTTTGCTACATCCTCTGGTAACAAATTCCAGAGTTTGATTACGCATTGAGTAAAAAAAAATATTTTCTCTTATTAGTCTTAAATGGATTGCATTGTAGCTTCATTGTGTGTCCTCTAGCCTTCTACGTTTTGATGGCGTAAACAACCGATCTACCTTTACCTGTTCCACTCCATTCATTAACTTATAGACCTCTATCATATCCTCCCTCAACTGTCTCTTTTCCAAGTTGAAGAGCCCCATCCTCTCCTCATAGGGGTATCCTTCCATTCCCTTTACTATTTTTTGTTGCTCTTCTTTGTACCTTGAAAATATGACATTTAAAATCTGAGGTGATTCTGGGGCCAAAGAGTTAAGAATAGAGAAAACGTGCTTAGGAAAATCTTCCTCATTCTCAGTCCTGGTAGACAAAAAGGTGACTTTAGCTAGATAGATATGCTCCTTATACTTAAGCTGAAGGTTTTGGCTTTATTTTGGTGGGGGTGGGAGAGGGATGATTTCCTCCATTTCCGTTCGGCGCAACGGATTACTTGTTTCCATTCTCACGAGTTGTACAAAGCATTATGGGAACTTTTCCTATAGACCCTTTCTGGGGGGCATGTATGTCCAGGACTGTGATGAGTGCATTCCAGGAATGAACCCTTTGATTCAATGAATAGGTGGAGAAGTCAGTTGGAAGATTCAGCACGTCAGCTGTAAAAAGGTTAGAATCAATACTTTTGATATTCCTGGCAAGCCGGGGTCTTGAATGACGGTTTGACAGTGGGGTAGGAAGTGCTACCTGGAACTTGACTGGACAGTGGTCCACCTATGACAAGAGAGCTATGTGTAGGTTGAGTACGGGAGTAATGCAGTCCCGAGGGAGCACTGCATCTAAACAGTGCCCTGCCACATGCGTGGGTTTAGATGGCATAAAAGAGCAAAGCCAAGCTCGGTAATGAAGGTCTGAAAGTCTACAGTCATGGTGGATCCAGAGTTATCTAACTGTATATTAAGGTCGCCTAGGATAAGAAGAGGGCCCGACAGTAAACTGAAGTCTGAGATCAGACGTTGCAATTCTTCATAAGATGTTGGGGTTACAGGAGGTGCGAAACAGAGAAATAAGCAGTGAAGAAAGGTCGGTATGTTAATTCAGATTGTCAGTGACTCAATGTGTTGTTACCTCCGCTGAGAGATCTCCCTACAGTTCCAAGCTAATGAAATGATAAAGGCCATCCCACCTCCGCACCTGGAGGGGTGATGGCTAGAAAAAACTGTAAAATTATCTGGTGCGATTTGCTTCAGGAATGCCGTATCACCATCATTCAGCCAGGTTTCAAAGATTGCCAAACGATGAGTAGCAAAAAGATCCCTCACTAGCGGAGCTTTGTTCTTGATGCTGCGAGCATTAACAAGGCCTACCTGAGAGAGGTAGTGAAATTGCTGCCTGTGGGTAGAAGAAACACAGGGAATCTTACGAACCTGCGCACCAACTGTGGAGCACTGTGGGGCATTTGGCATTGGGTATGAGGAGTAGAGATGAGAACAGGTATATGCTGCAGCGAAGGCACCATGACTCCAAGCAGCAGATAGAGGAATCACATAGTTAAATTCAACAAAAATAGTAATTGAATCACTAAATTAGCAAGGTCTTATTACTCAATGAATGATAAGTAAGCCCATAAAATCCCAAATATTCCCCCTTTCCTCCTTCAACAAATTTAGGAAAGACCACCGCAAAGCAAGTTCCCCTGATTGCTCATATGAACCCTCTCCCAAAGGAAATCCTAACTATAAATGCCATTAATCCCATTCCCTCTTCAGTAAACATTCCTGCACATCACCACACCTCTCACACCGTCCTATCGGCAGCTTCCACCATATTTTATCAACAAAATAACTGAAAGCTATATAAAATATAATAAACTATTATAAGACCCACTACTACTTCTTAATATTTCTATAGTGCTATTAGCCATACGTAGCACTGCACACATACGGATAAGAGAAAGTCCCTTCCACACAGAGCTTACAATCTGTTCAAGACAAACAGAACAAACAGGAGACTAGGATAATTCTCAAGGGAAATCAATAAAGCACACATGGGTGTAGACAAAAGAATAAGGGGAGGAGGGTCAGGATCCAAAATCAGCCTCAAAGAGATGAGGTTTTTAGCTAGGATTTTAATTGGACCAGGGATAGAGTCTGACATACTGACCACTCTCAGGGCCCATTAAGGGACATGACAAGGAGCAACCCCCATTTTAGGAGGCACACCCGCCATTGTGCAGCCAACCAAGCTGTACCAGGTCCTACCTGGAAGTCTTGGAGTCAGGTGGGCTGAGCTTAGTGGGAGCTCAGTGGCAGACAGAAGTAAAGACAATCTCTCTCAGCAAGACGAATGTTCAGAATAGATTTGGACAATGCTGAGAAGATAAGATTTATAGATGGCAGAGCAGTTGGTGTTGGGTTGCATTAAGAGATTTATGTGCATATCTACATGAATTGTATGAATCGCTGGTCCATTTTGGTCTTTTTCTTTATTTACTATGGGGGTCATTTCAATTTGTTTAGCAGGACTATACGTCCGGGTTGGAGGTATATCCCTGCTAAATGCCAGGGTGCTGATTCCAGTCAAGGACGACCCTGCATGTACTGCAGAGATATGCAGGGAGCTCTGGACAGGGGTGGGAGGGGGTGGACCAGAGGAGGAGCAAGGGCGAGGAGTATTCAGGACCCTGACCCCGGACGCACATTCCAGTGTCAGCCCTGTACATCCGGGGTCAGGGTTCTAGACGGGGGGAACTTATTCCACCTCAGAGGTGGAATAAGTCCCCCTGACATTGGTGACCAGTCTGGCCAGGATCCGAGACGCAGGTCAGGTGGGCAGGGGGTTCCACGCAGCCTGATCCCAGCCTCAGAAGGCCCAATTGGGGGTAGGGCAGCAGGGAACAGGAAATTTGATGCGGTGCAAGCGATCGGGGCTCCAGCATGGCATCGCGGTATCATTGCGATGGAATGCCATGGCACTGTGGCTCCATGCAGGAGCCCAGGCTGGGCAGGATTCGGGATGTCCAGCATCCCGGAACTGGGGCATGTCCTACCTGTCCAGGCCAGATGCACCCAATTCTGATCCCACGGGGACTTATAGCCCCCGTGGGATCAGAATCGGGTGCAAATCCAGCCTGTCCAGATTCTGGATGTCCAGACAGGCTGGAGGTGTCCCGAACGGAATTGACCTCCACAAGAATATGAATACGTTACTATATGAATATTGGGATACTAGTATTGCTAGCACTGAATGAGAAACTCCATATTAGTGGTGGGAAGGGAAGTCCAGCAGTCTTTCCCCATTGAAAACTGCAGTAATCTCTCAAAACATATTTACTAAGTATGCTATACTGGGTCAGACCAAAGGCCCATCAAGCCCAGTATCCTGTTTCAAATAGTGGCCCAATCCAGATCACAAATACTGTACCTGTCACATTCCCAAAAGATAGATAGATTCCATGATACTTATTCCAAGGGTAAGTAGTGGATTTCTCCAGTCCACTTTAATGATTTATGGATTTTTCCTTCAGGAACTTGTCCAAACCTTTTATACCCAGTCACACTGATAAATTCATTGCTGGAGGATGTAGTAAAAGTTACGAGAGTTTGATACGTTGGGTGAAAAAGCGTAGTTACTCACCTGAAACAGGTGATCTCCGGGAACAACAGGAATTTCATCTGCACATATAGGTGATGTGCGGGCTCCTTCGGTACCGACGGGAATGCTCCCCAGCATCCAAGAGGAAAGCTTTTGGGAACATCCCACTGCACTTGCGTAGCTGCCTTCCCGCCTTTCCAGCTCTCCCTCCTCAGTTGAGTTTGTAGCTGAGATACAGAAGGAGAAGAGGAGGAAAAATAACACTTATTAAAAGAGGGCTGCTACACAGTACCCTGTCCTGTGCTGCTGAGGTAAGCTATATTCTTATTTGATTTAAATTATAGTTCTTTGCTGCTGCTAGGCTCTAAATTATTATGAAATTTAAACTACAAGCTCTCTGCTGGGTTCTAAATTTAACCAGAAAGCTCTCTTCTGTGTTTTAAATTTAAACCAAGTCTGCCTGGCCCAACCACGTTTCATTGTGTTTTCTTGGAGCCTGTCAAGGCAGAGGAATAAAATCCTCTTCCTGCACTGTTAAATCCTCAAAAGGTAAACGTTCCCGTTGATAAGGGGGTGAATCTCACCAACCTAAACCTTCAAAACTTCCTGGGCTGCCCCTTATCTGGAATGGAAGGCCACCCCACCTTCTGCTTGTCCTCCAGCAACCATCCTCTCTTAGTCTCTCCCAGGTCCTTTACCAGCTTCTCCAGATCCTCTCCAAAGAGAAGTCCTTGATTTGGAGGACACATCTGCCGACCAATTACGGAGCCGCAAATACCGCCTCGTCGTCGTCGCCGCCACCACCACCAAGGCCATACCCTTTGACAAGCATCTAATCAGGTCATAGAAGTCATCCGCTAAGTAAGTTACTCCAGATTCCACTTTTGCCACCTCTAGCACTTGCTCCTGCTCTGTCTCCGATCTCCCTGGGATCCCTACACCCAACAGAGACACACCAAAGCCTGCAATGACAAGACATAGGCCTCAAAGGCTTGTTTCAGAAGCGTTTCCAACTTGCGATCCTGCACATCCTTGAAGGCCGCACACCTTCAACCAGGATTGTCTTCTTCTTAGTTACTGCCAACACCACTACATCCACCCTGGGTGTGCGGAAGAGCTCCTTGTCTTGATCCGGTATGGGGTAAAGCCTAGACATCATTTGCGTGCCTCTAAGTGGCCTTTCCAGAATATCCCATTCCTCCTAAATCATACAACGCACTAGTCTATGTACTGGGAACACCTTCTGTGATGCCCTCACTGCTTGAAATAGGGAGTCTTCTATCGGCTCTTCATCCTCCGGTGCTTCTGTGCGGACGTTCAATATTTTTGCCGATTGATCTATCAACACAGCCAATTCCTCCCTGCAGAAAAGACGGATAATATGGGAATATTCCGCCTGTGGTATTTCACCTTCTTCCAAGGTGTAGTCCAGTAGCTCCTCTTCAACGGACTCCTCCTCCATAGGAGCCTCTATCCAGAGGTCTTCTTCCCTTAATCGCTTGCTGGAACCCAATTCTTTTTCATCCCCCCTCGAGCGACGGGTCCGTGACCGCAGTCCACTTATCTGCTCCTCGAAGAACCTTCAGCTCCTCCCCCGCTTTTTTCTTTAAATAAAATGCCTTGTGCAGCAGCAGCAGCACAAATTCTGGAGAGAAGCCCCCTAGAGTGCTAACTATTTGCTCTTCTCTGGGAGCCCCCTTTAGTCTCCTTCTTTCCTTTGCAGCCCTTGATAGCGGTGGATCATCCCCCTTCTACATTCACCGGCGCTACCAAGGCTGAGGTGGTCATTGACGTGGTCCCTGTGCCTTCACGCTCCTCCATGTGTGCGGCGGACCTGTCTGGGCTGCTCTCTCGCAGGCCTGCCTCTAAAAAAACGCGACTCTGTCTCGCACTCTCGACAGAATCCGGCTGGTGACACAGCTCCTCTGCATGACCCACAGGCCACACAGGTCAGCTTTGTTGGCAATCTGTGATCAAAATGTTTTTTTTGGGGGGGTTCTCTCAAATCTGCTCTAAGACAGCCCCCCAGCCCAAATTGCCAGTATTCAGCTACAAATGAGGGCCTGCACTCCTCCAATGTTCTCTGCACCTCTCTGAGCTTTCCTGTGCTGTCTTAAAATGGCTGCTGCAACCACGCAGTTTCCTCCAGCTGCCAGCTTGCCTTGCTGCCTTTAACTTGCTGTCCTACCTTGAAGGGAAGGCCTCCCCATTGCTCAGCCTGCTCCTGTAACCTCAGCTGCTGGTTTAAGAGCTAAAACGAGGCTCGATGACACCTCACCTGCTTACACATGTGGATCTGGAGTTGTTGTGCAAGCGCTGCCTGCCCCAGACTTCAAGCGAGGCCTTTCCCCCATGTTCCGGCTGCACTGCTTGTCACTCTGCATGCTACAGCCTCCCCCACAGGAGAGATGTGCGGTTCCCGCAGATCACTCTGTGCCTACACCGGCACTGCTGCTAAAAATGGCCTATGACTGTATTTCATCTAAATCGTGATGCCGCAGTAATCTGCTTCTTTTAAAACTAAAAATCTGCCAGTTTAAATAGCCATATACTCTCAGCGAGTCCTAACCCTGGGATTCACATCTCTCCAGCTGCTTGAAGACAGATACTGAAGCCTAGGGGAGGAGCCAGGTGTCTATCTAAGGGAGTGTCATGAAATCATGATATGCTCAGTCTCCATGCTGCTGGCAAGGTGTGAATACCCAAATGTTCTGGGACTGGACTGGAGGGATGAAAAGGAACATATTTTATCAAAAGAAACTTCCTTTAACCATCTCCAAGCTAAAATCCACAAATATGTGGAAGGAGATGATATTTATTCTTACCCTGCTGGTAGTCTCATGGTACTACCACAGAGTCAGTGCTGTCAAATAAGAAATCCAATGGAATGTGAAACCAAAACTGTACGCAGCTTCCCTGACTAGCTGGGCTAGCAGATCAGTAGCTAAATCAGATAAGAAAGGATAGAGAAGCAATCCAGTCTTGTGCCTATCTGCACATGGAAGAGAGGATATTTAACCACTGAAAAAAAGAAATAAATTTGCATTCTAGGATCCTTGTGTAAAAAAACAAACTTAACAAAACTAATAAAAAAAAGCTTTTAAGGAATCGATAATTGAGAAAGAGTAGCTTCATCATATGTGGAAGCCTATCAAAGAATGTATCTGCATCTAAAGACAGAACAAGCCCTAGTATTTTTTCTTGATTAGCAAGATGTATTATGCTGAATATTTGCCTGGAGTTATTGTGATCTCTCCTAAGAATATCAAGTGCTGCTCACTGTAGAGATGTGGGAGGCAGTATAGTAAGGTTTTATAAACAATAAACATAAACATTCAGCTCATATGAATGTTTATGTTTATTGTTTATAAAACCTTACTATACTGCCTCCCACATCAGTATCAAAGTGGTTTACATTTAAAAAATTAAGGAAAGGAATATTAAAGAACTACAATGTAAAAGAGGAAAGTGAAGTACATATAAAGTACATGTATATAAAGTAACATTATGACAGTAAACAGAACGGCAAAATCATATATAAAACAAGAAAGGCATGACATTGTCTCAAGACTTAGTCCACCCACTCCCTACTATAGAGATCTAGAATGCTTGTTTGGGGGGGGGGGGGGAAGTGTCTTTCACATTGTCTTCAATTTCTTAAGATAAGATTCCACACAAATTTCAAACTAAAGGGAATTACACAAAGTAAGGGCTACAAAATAAAAGGCTGCATGCTGGGATATTTCAAGTTGGGCACAGGAAACCAGGGTGGGATAACCAAAAGGTAACTGCTCTGTGATCTAAGAATACGAGGATGACAATAGAAGGTGAGCAGGGTTGAGAGACAGAGTGGGAAACCTGTGTAAAAAGCCTTATGTGCAAGAATGAGGACCTTAAAGTGGAACCAGAATGGAACAAAAAGTCAATGATATTGGTGGAGAAAATGGGTGATATAATCATATCTGGAATTATTTGTTAGTAAATGGATGGCGGAGTTTTTAATTAACTGTAGTTTCTTGATATTGGTAGATTTAAGACACCACTACAATAGCATTACAATAATCAATGTGATGTAACATGAGCATGAATAAATGAGTGTAGAGCTTCGAAGGACAGGCGAGACTAGACAGACTGCATCCTCTGAAGAGCATAGAAAAAAAAAGAGGAAATATGACTGCTACGATTTGGGCATCAAAAGATGGGGATGATTTTTGACACCCACCTGGAGGGCTTGAATCAATGGAACTTCAAGGCCCAAGATTTATGGGCTGATAGTATGTAAGCTGGAATCTCTGGAACCCCAGAGAGTCTAGGATTTCTCAGGATTTAAAATGGAATGATAGTCAGTCGGCCAGTTTGAAGTAGCATCCATGAAGAAGTTAAAAGCAGCGAGATTGGATGTGACTGGAGTAAAGGTATAGCAAAGGAGTAGGATACAGTCCGCATAACAAAAGGGTACTGAAGTCGCGACTTTGGATTAATGTGAAAAGAGGGGCCAGAAAACTGGGGCACTCTGCAGGGGAAGGAAGAATAGTGAGAGCAGATATTAAAGGAACCGTGAACATAGAGTCTTTCAGGAATAATGAGAACCAATGGAATACAGTGTGTCTAATGCCGAAATCATGACGTTGCATAAGGAGAAATGAATGATTAATAGGGTCAAATGCTGACTGAGAGATACTATTAAGGCTGATTTATGAGTGTCAAGCTAGAAGAGTAGATCACTAACTAACTCTGTGGCTGCTGTTTTGGTGCTAAGGAAAGTGCGAAAACCTGACTGCCTAGAGTATAGAATGCTGGTCTTAGTTAAAAAGTCAATCCCTAGCATATGACTGGCTAGAGCAGTGGTTCTCAAAACAGTCCTCGGGGCATACATAAGCCAGTCGAGTTTTCAGGATTCCCACAATGAATATGCATGTGATAGATTTACATACAATGAAGGCAGCACATGCAAATCTATATCATGCATATTCGTTGTGGGAATCCTGAAAACCCAACTAGCCTAGGTGTGCCCCTAGGGGTACCATAACAAAAAAAAAAAAAAACCACACAAAAAACAGCACTGACATAACAGCAAGCCATCAAATAAATGCACAATACAGTGCGGTGTAAAATAAGCGCAAGTCAACACAGCGTATGATAAAAATCAAACAATTTTTTTGTCTTTCATTGAAAGCAGTATGTCTACATATCAATATTATTGACATTGCCATGTAAAAACACTGTATAAGAATTTCATAGTGATCCTGTTCAATTAAAAGCAGTTTAACTAAATATCAATATTATGGGCAATTCTACATAAAAATTCTATTAAGGATATGGTTTTCAAAATCTTGGATCAATATTTCAAAGCACCTTTTAAGCCATATATATTTATTCTTTGATGTCTCTTTTCTATGATAACCGGAACGAAAATGCTATATAAGAATTTCATAATGATCCTGTTCATTTCAAAACTGCTTAAGACGAGGAAACAATGAAGGATGCTGGCAATTAACAGTTTTTTGAAAAGCATGGTACCATGTTTCCACCAAGTTGTTGGTGCATGGTAAATGTTCTGTGACAAGGCCATATACATTCCTCATTGCAATTGAGAAAAGCAGTGTGCCACAATGGTGATGACGCCGACGCCCCATATAGCTTTCCTCCCAGTAATCAGTAAGAGGTGCCAAATCCTCGGAAAGATAGTTTACCAGCTCTTCCAAAAACACTGGACAACATCAGCACTGGCACGAAACTCAGCGCCAAAATCATTTTGGAGTGAATGCAAAACTTCTCTCCATCACGATATCTGCCAATCAGATAATATCGTTGAATTTTGCACCACAAACACTGCCCAAGATGGAACAAACAGCCTTTAACCTGTGTTCTTAGAAAGGTAGCAGTGAATGCATTAAAACTCGCCTTTTCAAAGTCAACCATAAGAGTATCCGGATATAACAAGGGCTGCAATTCAATAAGCTTTGTGAACAATCTGGTGTATGTTTGTTCCATTTTGTCACATAACAAGGCATAAATGACAGGAACAACTGTATTGTCAATAGCAACATGTATGGTATATAGTTGATAAAATAGTTCAGGAGAGACTTTAAAAGTTCCGTCAGCAAACAAGTGACCATTTTCTACTAACAACTGTAAATTTTAATTTGTACCAAATAGAAGCATTCTCTTTGGATTGTTACTCCCAGAATCCCCCAGGATGAAATTCTCACCTTTTGCCATTGTCTGGAATTTCAATCTCTTCAAATTGTTGAGGATTTGTGTATAGCAGCTGGTGTAATTTCCATTGTCATTGAATGGTTTGCTGTGAAGGCACATATTCTGGAAGATAAGTTGCTACCTCTAACAAAATTCCATTATTAGTACACTGTATTATTTGCCGCGGTTTTTTAGTTGATGTTTTTGCTCTTTGACGCACTGAATCCACAGCTTGTAAAGTTTCGATCTCCCCAGGATTTGGGGCATGGTCATGCTCTGTTTCACCGGCTATGAGTGGATTTGTAACTTTGACTCGTCCTTTGCAACCTGTTCTTGCGCATCTCCATGTGCTACTTCCATCTTTGTTAACTCTATCTTTTCTATAGCGGTAGCTTTTGTGAACTATCGTAGTTTTTCCTCTTTATGAATTGATTGTTTTCATCCAATAAACAACCGTTGTTTAGTTGTAGGTGCACTCCCAGTATTACTGAATGAAAGTATTTCAACTTGAGGCATGATTTCAACATTTAAAAACTTACCTTCCTGAATATGCATCTTCACAGCGAACCATTCAATGACAACGCTGTTTTGTCAACTTCCGCTGTATTCTCAGCTTCTGCTACTATGTCTGCGCCGTTTTCCACCCTTTCGTCGGCACCATTTTGTTTTGCACTGCATTGTCGACCCATTCATTTGTCTATGCTGTTTTGTCTGTGCTTTTTTGTTGCGCGCTCTTTGGACCGTTCACCGCCCCAAGGACTGGTTTGAGAACCACTGATCTAGAACAATCAGTAAAGAAATGTGGTGAGAAGGTTGCAGACAGTTTGCATATTCCTCCACAATTTTCTGTAGGGTGACTCCCAGGTCCATGCAGACATACTTGGGCTTTCTCTGCCAATACCCTGTGCTCCATGCAGCCACTTGTGCCATCCTCTTCAGGTTTGCACTTTACTTCTCTCTTCTATTTTGTATGGCTTTGCTATACTCTCTCTTTCTGATGCTAGTTCTCCCAAGTGTGATTTCCTGTTTCAAACCATCACAAACCTCAAGACCACACTTCCCATTCTCTAATTTCTTCACCTCATCAGTTATTTTGAATTCTACCCTGTACTATGCTCTTGAGCTTCAAAGGCACCTCATCCATGTCCCTGTTGATGCTATCGAGCTGCTACTCTCCCCCTTCCTGTAGGTTTCAACCTCTTCTTCCTTTGAAATTCACTCCATCTACCTATTCACTCCACCATCTCTCTGGGTAGCAATCATTTATCAATTGCCTGTTAAGTCTCCCTCTTTACCAATTTTGACTCCTGGCTTTCTATCTATCTTTCTTCCACCATTATCTTCATTCCTCATTCTTGGGAATCTAACATCCATGCTGATAACCCCTCTGACTTTTATGCCTCAATGCTCCTTGCTTTAAACTCCTCATTCAACTTCTAGTAATGTTCTACCACAAGGCTCGACAAACCCTGGGTGCCAGGTCACCATGGCAACTAAAAAATTGGACCTGGTTGTGTGGGACTTAAATGCAGAGCACAGTAGCGTTGGGAGCTGTGGTCTACACAAACTTACTGATCCAGCAGCTGCTCCGAAGCCTGCCTGACACTGGCCAGAGCTGACAGTACCATCTTTGGGTGCTGGCCAGAGAGGGCTATGTAATCAGCCTGTGACCTCAAGCAGAGTGACCTCCATACATGATGGAAGCAACCCATTCGGAGCATTGCTTGCTGAGGGAAGATTCAGCGGTAACAGCAGAGGCGGCTCACCCACAGCGGTTGCAGACTTGGCAGCAGAGGTGGCTCACTTACAGCAGTTTTAATGTAAAGCAGACTTAAGCATATTGACATTTTTGAAGTGGATCCTACTTCCAAAACACACTATTATTTGGGGGTGGAGGAGAAGGCTGCTGTTAAGAGAGAAAGGACTTTAGAGAGGTCGCTGTGTGTATGTAGGGGGAACTTGAGAGAGGCTGGCTGCTGTGGTGGGTGAAGGGGGAGTGAAGAGCTTGAGAGAGGCTGGCTGTTGTAGGGCAAGCTTGAAATAAGCGGCTGGGGGGGGGAGTGGTATGATACCAAGGTTGCTGCTGGGGGTAAATGGCTGATAAAAAGAGGCTCTAGAGTGAGTAATGGCAAGAGGTTGAGCCTGAGGCTACTGGGGGTGGGTAAATCGGTACACCCCCAACCCATCCTCAGGAGTCACATACTCAGTCTCTTTCCATTTCTCCCTCTCGGCAACTGCATCTTTGTTGCATTTATTTTATGTTTAAACTGCTACTGTAATAGCTAGCTTGCTGTACATCACCTTGAACACATTGGGCCCAATTTTCTTCTGGGTGGGCTATGCGCCATTATGGCGTATAGCCCTGCCCGCTCACCCTGAACTCCGGATATGCAGTGCCGTGGTGACGGCATTGAATATCCGGGTTGTGCACCAAGGGGTCAATGCCGCAGAACCTAACCGTGTAGCAGCGATATTGGACTCCTACACAGTTAGTGGTCCACAGCTAGAACTAAGCAAGACAAAAGCTGGCCTAGTTTTAGCCGTGGACCACTAAACATGTAGCGGTCCAATATTGCCATTACACGGTTAGCGGCAGCCACCGCCTCCACTCCGGAACATCCCCAACACGCCCCGAAGCTAACCAGATAGCATTGGGGCACGAAGGGGCAATAGTTGGGAATATTCAATGGTACTAACTACATAGGTGCCATTGAATATCCCAGTTAAAAGGCATTTACACGATTTACTTGACTGTAAACCGTGTAAATGCCTTTCGAATATCGGGCCCATTATGAATACAATTCTAATTAAAGTCTGGCACTTAGACTTTTGGGCTGGCTCCTAGATCCTTAGAAAATTTGTCGATGTCTGCTCCAACACTTCTATTCACCAGCATGATCATAGTCTCAATCTTGTCCCTGTCACATACTGCTTACTCTCAAATTTCTCCACCTCAGTTCTTCCCCAGTCTAATCATCATCTGATAACTTTCACAATTAACCACCCTCTCCATAGTATCATCTGATCTTCAGACTATTGACCTTTGCAACTCTCATCTTTCTTCTCATTAAGAGTCTGTCATTAAGGCAATCTCTTCTTGTTACACCGTGCTCTCCTCTGCTTTCGACACTCACTCCTCCATTCTCTGCCCTGTAAGGCATACCAAACCCCAGCTCTGGTCACAAAGGAGAAAGGTCTTCACCAGAGAATCTCTCCTTCACTGATTTTATCAGGGAAATGACTGATGCTATTTCATTTAAGTTAGAGATGGAAAAAGAACTTGGGGTATAAATATTGAATCCCATCTCTTCCTTGTCTGCAGATTGTCCAGGCAAATACACATATTTTTGGACACGAGGCGACCACTTAGGATAGCTTTTTTGCTATCCTACATTATTCAGACAGTTATCAGGATAGTGGCACCAAAAATTGCTGCTATCTGGACAAATGCTCGGTCTGTCCCAGCTCCACCTCTGGACTGCCCTGGCATCATCTGTGCAATGCCAGGACGGTCAGACGGACTATTCGGCAGCATTATTCAGCCAGTACTGCTGACTATCCTTGTCAGTGAGACTTACCTTGTTTGCAGCATCTGCTAACAGGATAAGTCCTTTTAAATATCGGACCATAATTTTTTTAAAATTATTATCTTAACAGTAATACACTAATATTGTTTGTATCTTATGATTTCATTTGGTTTACAGGAATTCCTTCTGAAAAAGGACTCTTTCAAAAGTACACTTTTTTGTGCTAATACAGCAATTTTATAGATTGAGCTAAGCACCAATCCCCCTCTCCACAGAGAAGGGACGGAACTGTGGGGAGTTGCAGGGTGGAAGTTGCACCAGAAGCCAGGGTGAAGTTGGAAAGGGTGTGGTGAGTTGCAGGGCACAAGTTTGCAATGATGGAAGCCAGGTTCCTTGCATCACCTAAATTCATGCATGGCAGAATTATTTTTCTAGCACTTCTGCATGCCTATGCAGCTTAGAGGGAACATTGCTGTTGCCATTGCCATTAATATTAGTCATATGTTGTTAAAAATTTTGATAGTGCCATCCTATGAATGGGATCCAAACAGCCAACTGAGCAGCAGATGCAAATTGGTTTCTTTGCGCTGCTTTATTATTTTTTTTTTATTTAAAGTTTTTATTGAAACTGTATCACACAATACAAAAGTAAGAATGCAGACATATCAACTATACAGCCATGATTAAACCAACCCCCCTCCCCCCCCTCCAGCCTGCGACTATTATAATCACTCAAGATTCATTACAAGCTAGTACTATCTCCAACACAAATATTTTTCCCAGATTTTTGAAAACTTTTTGGAACCGTTATTCTTTAGGGCAGTTGCCTTACTGAGCAAGTAATTGGAGTCAAGGGATGACATCCATTCCCGCATCGAGGGCAGGGGAACTAGGCGCCACCGCCTCGCCACCAATATCCGAAATGTCACACACCCCACATTAACAAAGAAACTCTCTACTTGTGTGAGGTTCGCCGGTCGAAGCCCCAACAAGGCCACGGCAGGGTCTGGCTCAATCATTTTCCCCAATATAGCACCCAGCAGAGCAAACACCTCTTCCCACCGCTCCTTCACACTGGGACATGACCACCAAACATGTATGAATGTCCCTTTTTCCCCACATTCCCGCCAGCACTTATCAGTGTGACCTACAAACATTACATGTAGTTTCTCAGGTGTGAAGTGCCATCTATACATTAGTTTATAATTATTCTCTATAAAACTAGCTGCTAGCATCCCCTTATATTTAGTCTGGAAAAGGCTGGACCACTCCTCCTCCTCCCATGTTATCCCCAGGTCCTGTTCCCAGGCCTGTTGGTACGGGCTTCGACCCCTTTCCCCCTCCATCATATTATAGAATGTAGTTAGCAGTTTCTTCGTTTGCCCCATCAAGAATAATGTCTCGAGATCCGTAGGGTCTCATTGGAGCTCCGGTAGGATCTTATGTTTCAGGTAGTGACATATCTGTTGATAGGGAAAACGATCAGTGGCTACCAAGCCGAATTGCTGCTTCAGGGTCGAGAAAGCCTTGATCTCCGAACCCTGCAGGAGTTGTCCAATGTGGGTCAACCCCTTCTGTGCCCAATTCAAAAACACACTACTCCCCACTGCAGGTGAGAAATCTGGATTATCAACTATAGGTATCAAGCTAGACACCTCTTCTGTGCCCAACCACTTTTGTCGCCATCTATGCCAGAGGTATAGCGTTCTCTGAACATAGGGGTTGCACTCTCGCACCCCCATGTGCCTCGCTCGGGGCAGCCAGATCCACTCAGATAATTTCCCCACCCTTAAGTCGTCCGCCTCCATACGTACCCACTCCTTACCATCATCCGCCCCCCATGCCACTATTGCACTTAGTTGTGCTGCTTCCATATATCGGTTCATATCTGGAATGGCCAATCCCCCGTTACGTCTGCTCTTAGTAAGCAAAGACCACGCGACGCGGTTGCTTTCCCCCCCCCCCCCCAATAAACCGCATAATGAGCCGTTGTATCTTCCCCAGGTAGGGTCTAGGCATCCCTACCGGCAGCGTCCGAAATAAATATAACCACTGGGGCAAGATCACCATCTTAATGGCAGAAATCCGCCCCAGCCAGGATAGTTTTTTACATTCCCAGAAGTCCAGTGTCCTCCGCATTTTCTGTTCCATCTCCCCAAAATTCACTCTGCCTAAATCCCGTTCATTGGCCATTAAATAAATCCCCAGATATTTCACCCGCGTTTTTGCCCATTTAAACGGTAGCCGCTGCTGCAGTAGATGCTGGGTTCGGGCATCAGTAGATATATTCAAAATCTCTGATTTTGTATCGTTTATTTTAAAACCCGAAACTTTGCCAAAATCCAACAAAATCTGATACAGCACTTCCACGGACTGCAGGGGCTCCGTCACCAGAAAAAGCAGGTCATCTGCAAATAATGAGATTTTACTTTCCCATGTCCTCCCCTTGACCCCCTTCACATCTGGGCACTCTCGCACCCGCTGAGCCAGAGGTTCCATTGATAGCACAAAGAGCAGAGGTGATAGCGGACAGCCTTGGCGTGTCCCCCTCCCTAATTCAAATGCAGCGGAGTAAGCCCCATTTACACGGATCCGCGCTAGTGGACTGGAGTAAATGGCCTTCAACCAGCTTAAATATCCCTCTCCCAGGCCCATTAAGTCCAATACTTGCATCAAGTAAGGCCAGGACACACGATCAAATGCTTTTTCTGCATCGATGGTCAATAAGACCAATTGTGTTCCTGCCGTCTTTCCCCTCCAAATCGAATTCAACACTTTCCGGATGTTATCAGTGGTTTGTCTACCTGGTACAAACCCCCCCTGATTCTCATGTACTAAACGGGGCATGAAGGGTAACAATCTATTAGACAAAATTTTGGTGAATATTTTAAAATCGGAGCCCAACAGTGAGATAGGTCTATAGGAACTACATAGAGTGGAATCCTTCCCCTCCTTGGGCAGCAGAGTAACCCCGGCTGTTCGGAGGGTATCTGGTAGCTTGCCCCCCTCTCGGAAGGAGTTATAAAGTCGGGCCAGAATACCACTCAATTCCTCTCTGAAGGTTTTCTAAAATTTATTAGTTTAGCCATCCAGCCCTGGTGCTTTATGCGCAGGTAGGGATCTAATCACCGCAGCTACTTCGGCCGCTGCAATTGGCCTCGCTAACACTTCAGCATCAGCTGGCGAAAGCTTGGGCAGCTGCATTTGTAAGTATTGCGCGCGGTCCGCCTGTGACCCAGACTCCTCCGCCCTATATAACTGTTGGTAGAACTGTACAAATTGCTCTTGGATCTGTTCCCCATCCCTAATTTCTCTCCCCGCTGTATCACGGATTTTAGCTATAAAATTACGCTTCTGATGCCTTTTCAACTGGTGTGCCAACCACCTAGTGGGTTTATTACCAAACTCAAAGATAGTTTGCTCAATTGATCCTGAGCAAACTTAATCTCACCCAATTGGATTTCCCCCAATTCCCTCTTCGCTTCCTGCAAGTCACCTAGCCCCTGGTCATCAATCTCCCCCCCTGTTGGTGGCGCTCTTCCCCTTCCCGAATCCATTGCCTCAAGGCAAGTTTCCTCTCCTCTTTAGTCTTTTTCACATGTGTTCCGAGGGAGATCAACTCACCCCTCACCACCACTTTCAAACACTCCCAGAGGGTCTCTACCTTGCAATCCTCCCTGTCATTGACATCTAAATATGTGGTTATGGCAGCCAAAACTTTCTGTCGTATCTCCGGATTCTCCAAGAGGGCCTCATTTATCAGCCAGTTACACTGCACCCTCTGCTCCTGGCCCACCCTCACATCTATCCATACTGGTGCATGGTCCGTCCACGTCCTCTCCCCAATTTCACAATCAAACACTTCAGCCAGCAGAGTATCAGAGACCCATATCATATCTATCCTAGAAAAAGAAGTATGTACGGGAGAGAAAAATGTGTATACCCGCTTATGACCCCGCAGCTCTCGCCAAGTGTCCTTAATACCCAGGGACTTACTCATTACCTTGAGCCGTCTCCTATCCTTTGCATTACCCCCCCCCCCCGCCCCCCTCTGAGTTATCCAGCTGAGGGTTAACAGTCAAGTTAAAATCCCCCCCCATAATCACTTCCCCCACAGCAAACGTTTCCACCAGAGTGGTTAAACTCTCATAGAACTTACCCTGGGCAGTATTAGGGCCATAAACATTTACCAGGGTGAACCACTTATCCCGAATCTGAAGATTAATAAGCAGAAAATGCCCCTATCTGTCCCGGAGGACCTCCCCCAACGTGTATTGTAGGTGCTCATTAATCAGGATCCCCCCCCCCCCTTTTTTTAGTTCCACTTTATTGGAAGCAAACCAGTGGCTTGGGAACTGTCGGTGGTGTATCCTCCACTCATCCCCTCTTTTGAGGTGGGTTTCCTGGAGAAATATAACATCCCCTCTAAGCCGAACACATTCTTTAAACATCCGCTGCCGTTTAACCGGAGAGTTCAAACCCCTAACATTCAAGGTTAGTACTCGTAACTTAGCCATACTCAGAACTATCTGGGTGAAAGGCAGCTAGCAGGCTTGTGGCAGGATGGATTCCCCCTATCCCCAACCTCCCCCCCCCCTCCCCTCCTCCCCTCCCCCTTCACCTCCTCCCCCCTCCGCTCCGCAGTCACCACCTTCCCCGTCTGCCCTGGATAGTAAGGCATGACAGACCAGACAGCTCCCCCCTCTCTTCACACATTTACAATACTTGTTAAACTATTAACAATACTAGCAATCATCCCACCAAGTGTCCCGGCCCAGCTTCCACCAGAACAACAAGAATAAAATAACCACACAACTCCATCAGTGTCCTCGAAGTCAACCCTTCTCCTCCGGCTGTGTTCCGGGCTTCCTCTGCCTCCTGAGACGCTTCTCTCCCACAGGTGCCCGCCTCCATCTCTCCTCCACTAACGAGGACTGACTAGGCTTGCTCTGACCAGCTGCTGTTCCTTCTGACCAGCCGGCCTGCTTCATAAATTGCTGTGCTTCTTTAACAGTCCGAATGTAGGAGGAAACCCCTTCCCTGTTAAATTGTAATCCAAACGGATAAGTCCAGCAGTACTTGATCTGCTCTTCCCTCAACCGTTTAGTCAAGCCAGCCATCTCCCTCCTTTTCCGCATCGTGATGGCAGAGAGATCAGCATAGATCTCAATTTTCCGATTTTCCCACGTGATCTCCTCTGCTTTCCTTGCAGCATTCATTATCTCAGCTTTTGTAGCGTATTCATGGAAACATGCTATAATGTCCCGCGGGCGCCCCTCTCTCTGTGGGCCCAGTGCTCTATGGGCCCTATCGATGTTCCAGCCCAAACCAGCACTCTCCACTCCGGCCTGGCCCAAGATCCACCTGCCCACCTGCTCCACCATTTTTGCACAGTCCTCCTTGCCATTGCTCTCCGGCACACCCCGGATGCGCAGATTGGACCTTCTCGATCTATTCTCCATATCTTCGATTTTTCGCCACATCTCCTCCTGCTCCCCCTCAAACTCTCCATATTTTGCTTGTACCTCTAAGCGCATTCTCCTGCTCATCCACTTTATTCTCCACTTCCTCCAGCCTCTACCCCACTTCGCGCACATCCATACGCAATTCCTCCATCCACGTCTGTGCCTCGGTTTTGAAGTGGGCCAAGTCTTGTCGGAGCGAGGAAAACCACTCCTGTAGCTCCCTTTTCAGGCCTGCGATTTCACTAGACTGAGCTGCCTCTGTCGGCGTAGTCACTCCCTCCGGCACTGTACTCACCGGGCTCGCACATGGCGCCGCCATTTTATTCTTCCCCACAGGCCCTCCTGGAGTCGCCTTAAAGGCGAAAGCTTTCAGGTCCGCTGCACTCTTTTTTGCCCCTGCCATCCTCCGGGGCACCCAGCCACTGCTAACTCCGGTATTGGAACGTTGGCCAGGCTCAGGACACTTTTTAAAACAAGTATTTAGTCTCCCTACGATGGAGCTCCGTTTTCAGGCTGCCGTCTCTGTCTGTGACGTCATTTCCTCCCTTTGCGCTGCTTTATAACAATTAAAATGTGCCTCTGTTTTATATATTTTGTTCGTGCTATATGTTGCCATGTGTGGAAGGTTCATGGTCTGTGCTGTAGAGGTCAACACCCATAGCAAAAACTTGTCAGGTACATTTATTTTATTTATTTAACAGTCGCTTATATACCGCTACCTTCCAAAGATCAGGTGCGGTTTACAGAAAGCAGGTAAAGAAACAGTGTAACATATCTGTTTTTACATTAAACATTGCTTGAATTATGTACATCTTAACTTTAACAATTAAACTTTAGAGAACTATGTACAATCAACGGATGTTGAATTAAACAAAAAAGGTAGCTATTTACAAGCAAGCAAGTTATTACATTTGAAGCAAGAAGCCTATAAGGGAGTCCGTTGGACCATAATATGATCATGGAATAAAAGGGGTACTCAGGGAGGACAAGGCCATAGCACAGAAACTCAGTCTTTATTGAGGAAAATATTTCTGCTAGGACTATTTCTGGCACGGGAACTACCCATGCCAGAAATAGTCCTAGCAAGAACTGAAACCTAGAAGGTATTATAGGTTAAATCTACTACTACTATTTAGCACTTATATAGCGCCATGCACGCAGCGCTGTACAGACATGCATACAAGAGACAGTCCCTGCTCATCAGAGTCCAACTCATCCGAGCTTACAATCTAATCGGATCAACAAACTAAATCAAGTGAGGCTGCCCCCCTCCCCTCCCAATCGGGCATTAGCTCACACCTGGTCTTCCTTCTCTCCAATTACCTCTGCAGAGTTATTACAAGCATTTTCTAAGGCTAGGAAGACGACCTGCCAGCTAGATCCAATTCCATCTCACTGGCTGGCCGAGCCTTCTTTACAATTAATACCCATCATGGTCACTATCATTAATGCTAGTCTTTCTTCTGGCCACTTACCTTCTTTATGGAAATCTGCCATGGTCTACCCTCTTTTGAAGCAACCCTCCCTTGATCCCTCTGTACCTTCCCATTGGCGTCCTGTGTCAAACCTCCCTTTTTTGGCCAAGTTACTGGAACGTTTCGCCTTTTTACAACTAAATTCACATTTAGAAGCCACTAATGCCCTTCACCCCCGGCAAGCAGGAGTTCGGCCGAGGCATAGCACAGAAACTGTCCTTCTGGCCCTTTTGAATGAAATCCATGTCGCCCATGATCGTGGAGACATCACACTTATCGTTTCGCTCGACCTGTCCGCAGCATTTGACTTAATTGACCACCAGACTCTCCTCTCTCACCTTTATGACTCTGGATTATGCGGCACTGTTTGGCAGTGGTTCCGCTCTTTTCTTACAGCCCGCTCTTTTACTGTACACTCTAACAATCAGTCTTCCTCCTCTCTCCCTCTTGTCTGTGGTGTGACCCAGGGTTCTGTCCTCTCTCCCGTTATTTAACATTTTCCTCTCTCCCCTACCTCTTCTGATCCAACAGTACCCAGTCTCATCTTATATTTATGCCGATGACATTATCCTCCTATTTCATACTTCACCAGTACAATTGGACATCTCCCAGCTCAACTGATGCCTTTCTCACATCGCTAGCTGGCTTTCTTTGAATTTTCTTCACCTGAACCCCTCCAAATCCACAGCAATGTGGGTCTCCCTGAGCGGCTCTTGCCCAACTGTTGCTCCCCAGATTGACTGTACTTCAATTCCTCTCGTCACCTCCTTCCGATACTTGGGGGTAATCTTAGATTCATCTCTCTCCTTCCACAGTCACATATCCACCCTTACTCGCCGTTCTTTTGCAGCTCTGCGCCAAATCAGGGCTGTCCGCTCCCTTCTCCCCACTAGCTCCTTGATCACTTCAGTTTTGGCCCTTTCTAGCCAACTTACCAGCCTACCAGCTTCAGCGCCTTCAGCTCATACAAAACACAGCAGCTCGTCTCATCACATTTGCTCACCAATTTGATCATGTCACTCTTTGTCTACTTCATTGGTTGCCTCTCCGTTTTCGGTTCCAGTATAAATTCCTCATTCTAACACATAGAGCCATCTACACATCCACTCCTCTTTATCTATCTAACCTCATTTCTCTTCACACCCCGTACCGCCAGCTTCGTTCTCTGCATGCTAATCGCTTGTCCTTACCCTCTCCATCTCAGGCACATTTAGAACAAACTCGTCACTCAGCCTTCTTTTTCCTCGGCCCCGCACTCTGGAGCGCCTTGCCACCCTCCCTCCATCTGGAATCCTCATATCCTAAGTTTAAAGAGTTACTGAAAACTCATTTATTCCAACAAGCCTTTGACCTCCCTCCTAACGTCCCTCCCTGAGTATTTGTCAGTTTGTGTCTGGTATAGTTAATGTGTTTTTTGCACTGTCCTTTCTTTCTTTCCTATTTTGCCATGGCGTTCCTTTTCCATAGTTTAGTAGCGTAGACCTTGTATTTTATTGTAAACCGCTTTAATGTTTCGGCCAAAGCGGTATATAAAATGGAGAAATAAAGATAAAGATAAAGGGCAGCAAAGCACCTAGACCAGATGGTATAGATTTCAAAGTGCTGAAAGAGCTCAAAAATGAAACTGAAGATAGAGTACAGATTATTAATAGTATAGCATTGAAATAATCTATGGTACCTGAAGACAGGAGGGCGGCCAATGTAATGCCCATTCTTATAAAGGGTTCTGGGGTGATCCGGGAAACTACAAACCAGTGACCCTGAAATCACTGCCAGACAAAATGGTAGAAGCTATTATAAAAAACAAAATTACTACATACATAGACAGATTTGGCTTAACAGGACAAAATCAAGATGAATTTAGCCAAGGGAAGTCTTACATAGTAACAAACAGAGTAACATAGTGGATGACAGCAGATAAGACTGATGTGGTCCATCCAGTCTGCCTATTAGGACTGCTAGAACAGAACCTACAGTGCATGCAAGTTATATTTCCCCATGCTTTATTATCCACATTTGCTCTAGCCATAGCACCTACTGGGGAGGGTGCATCTGTCTGTTAGGCTTACTGTCTGTCTGTCCTATGTACAGGTTTGTTTGCATTGCGCAACATGCTGGTGGAAACCCCATCCCTTGCCAGCAGCAGAAAGAACCCTACTGTGACAGTGGAAAAGAACAGTCTGAGTGCTGGCAAGGAGAGCTTCTCCTGTAAGCAGAAGTAAAGCTCTAGGCTAGACTGGTCCCTACAAAGATGTGGGCTACAGGTCAGCAGGGACACCATCCCCCTCCCCCTCTGGCAAAAGAGAGCCTATTGCCATGAAGATGTGCACTCCAGATCAGTGAGAATCCCTTTCTCCTGCCAGCAGAAGAGAGGAGACAGGTTGTGTCACCCTGAAATCATTCTGCTTTCTGTTGTGGAGGAAAAAGGAACCTCGCTGGGCATGCACTGGACAAATCTCAAGAAATATCCTCATACATTGTGAGTGGGAGAAGAAGGGTCATAGAATTCATGTAGAATGCTCATCTTCCAAAGAAGACTCCTGTGGAATGAAATCAGGATCTGGGTTCTCTTCTCTTCAGGCCATTCTGAGAGATTTCAAAACTGTGGCAATGGAGAGAGTTAGTTTTCCTTGAAGTTTAGAATATGATGTAGACAACTGAGATACTACTGGATTTTGTGAGGAACGAGTCTCTCTCTGCATGGCGGTAATGGCCTTCATCTGAGAGGCTTACGTTGTATCACTTTATTGATACTGGACAGATGGAAGGTCCTTATGGTAGCATGTGACAAAATTGTTTAACAACTTTTATAAAAAAAACAAATAAAGCTGTTCTGGTATAAGTACTGAAAAAGATAGAGAAGACATGTCTGCCACGTTGACTAGTACTGTAGTAAATTCCAATGGAGGCTGGATCAAAGACCATTTTGCTATGATCAGCTAATAATACACTGGTTCTGCACTAGGTGAATGTCACAGATTGGGGGTGCTATAGGAGCACAAACAGGTCAGTGCTTGGGATCTTACTAGGGTAGTTCCCTCTTTCCCCCTTGGTTCCTTCTGAAAATAATTCATACACAGAGCTGTTTTTAACTTCAAACTCAGCCTTTTATTTACAAGGATTACCAACTCATGGATTAAAGGATAACTCAAACATCAGTATTCACATACACTAGCTACCATCTCAACATCAGAAAGCAGTTCATTCTCATCATCATTACAGGATCTCCCTGCTACATCCCAACCACAACTTCCCAAGTTTGGCATTCTTCCAAATTAATGCCTGCCTATTCCTAACCCAGTAATGTCCTCTCTACAACATCATACATGTAACCCTCTCTCTAACAGGGTATATTTAACCCCCTCCGTTCAGCCTTTCTGACCCAGGCCAAAAGCAGACTGTTCCAGTCCAGAAAGCGTTGTTACTCACCTGTAACAGGTGTTCTCCAGGGACAGCAGGAATCAGTCCTCACATATGGGTGACATCGGCGCCGACGGAGCCCTCGTGCAGAGCAATTCCCCAGCTTTCAAAGAAAGCCTTTGGGATTGCATTGCGCATGCGCGGTCCCCTTCCCGCCCAAGGGTGCCATCTTGCTCAGTCAAATGACATAGCTAAAAAGACAGCAAAATGAATAAAAACCAATAGGACTGCAACTCCAGGGGAGGAGGGAGGGTCGTGAGGACTGATTCCTGCTGTCCTTGGAGAACACCTGTTACAGGTGAGTAACTACGCTTTCTCCAGGAACAAGCAGGAAGTCAGTCCTCACATATGGAACTCCCTAGCTATAGGCTACAGAGAACCCATAGCTGAAAAATGGCTCCCTCTAGAAGAGCTGCAGCAGCTGCAATAGGAATTCAGCTGAGAACGCAACACCCACCGGTAGCCTGACACCAAAGGGTCGGAGGGTTGGAGTTGCCTAAACCTCAAATAGGTTACGGAGAACCGCCTGGCCGAAAGCACTGTCCCGTCGGGACTCCCTATCCAGGCAGTAATGAGCTGCAAAAGTCTGGCTTGAAGAACAAGTTGCGGCCCGGTAGATGTCTGCTAATGGAACAGAGCGGAAGTGAGCCACTGATGCGGCCTTAGCCCTGACACGGTGGGCCGTGACTCGACCCTGCAACGGGAGGTCGGCCACCCTGTACGCCCAGGCAATGCAGTCTGCCACCCAGGTAGACAGCGTACGCTTGGAAACAGGTAACCCCAGCTTACTGGGGTCATATCGAGACGAAGAGCTGAGTAGCCCTTCGATGTCCCTTTGTACGCTCCAGGTCGAAGGACAACGCCCTCTTACAATCCAGGGTATGCAGGACTGCCTCTGCCCGGCTGGAATGCGGCCTGGGAAAGGTGGTCGGAAGACTCACCTCCTGGTTGAGGTGGAAAGAAGAGACCACCTTTGGAAGGAACTTCGGGTGAGTGCGGAGGACCACCCCATTCCTATAAAACCTTGTGTATGGTTTATCAGTTACGAGAGCTTGCAGCTCACTCACATGTCTGGCTGATGTGAGTGCCACCAGGAAGAGCACCTTCCAGGACAGGAAGCGCAGATGGCAAGAGGACATCAGCTCAAAAGGTGGGCGAGTAAGTTGCTCCAAGACCACATTCAAATCCCACTCAGTAGCTGGAGGACGAACTGGAGGTTTCAGCAGAAGCAGACCTCTGAGGAATCTGGACACCAGGGGGTGAGCCGAAAGAGGTTGCCCCTCCACTGGCGAGTGGTTTGCTGACAAAGCACTCAGGTGGACCCTGACAAAGTTAGACTTAAGACCTAATTCTGAGAGGTGAAGCAGGTACTTCAGCACCAAGGGTACAAGGCAAGAGAAAGGGTTTTCATTGTGCTGGTTACACTACACCTCAAATCTACGCCACTTGAAAGCATAGGATTTCCTAGTGGACTGCCTCCTGGAGACCAGTAACACTTCTTTTACATTCCGAGATAAGAGGAGAGGAGCCAGCACTACCCTTTCAGCAACCATGCCATGAGGTTGAGGGCCCTGAGGTTGGGGTACAAGAGAGAGCCCTGCTCCTGTGAAAGGAGGTCGGGCTGCATCCCCAGTGGAAGTGGGGTTTCCACTACCAGCTGGAGGAGAAGCAGAAACCAAGGATGTCTTGACCATCTGGGGGCTACCAGAATGATAGAGGCCTTGTCCCGAAGGATTCTGAACAGAGTCCAGACCACCAGAGGCGTGGGAGGAAATGCATACATGAGGCCCCCTGACCAGGAGATCAGGAAATCATCTGCAGCCATGCTCAGGGGATGTGACTGTCTGGAGCAAAATCTGGGCAGCTGGTGATTTTGCAGACTGGCAAATAGATCTATGGACGGATGTCCCCAGCAGTGGAAAATCCGCTGGGCCACCACCGGATCCAGTTGCACTCGTGAGGTTGGACAATCCTGCTTAGTTTGTCTGCTAGGCAGTTCTTCTAACCAGGCAGGTACACTGCTTTGAGAGACATACCCTGCCTGATGGCAAAGGAGCAGAGGTCCAGTGTCTCCTGACATAGGATACGAGACCCCGTACCTCCCTGCTTGTTCATGTAGAACATTTCTACCTCGTTGTCCGTCTGTATCAATACAGACTGATGTGATAGGACATGACAAAAGGTTTGAAGAGCTAGGTGAACCACCCGCAGCTTTAAGAGGTTGATTTGGTGTGTAGACTCCTGAGGAGACCATAACCCCTGAGTGCATGATCCTTGGCAATGGGCTCCCCAGCCCAGCAAGGAGGCATCTGTCGTTAGCACTCTTGTGTGTGAGGGAATCTGAAAAGACACTCCTTCGAGCAGGTTGGGTGGCTGACTCCACCACTGCAATGACTTCACCAGCCGCCTGGATACTGTTATCCTGTCTCTGAGGCTGCCGGTGGCTTGTGTCCACTGATCTCTGAGGCACCACTGAGCTGTTCTCATGTGGAGATGGGCATTTGGGGGTCACATGCACCGTGGAGGCCATGTGGCCCAAGAGGTGTAAGAAGTGTCTCGCTGAGACCTGCGCCAGAACTGTTGTGTCAGTGCTAGCAGCCTCTGTGCCCTGTCCTCCGGCAGGTAAGCCTTCTCCTGAAGGGTGTCCAATCTTGCTCCTATGAACTGTAAGCTTTGAGTGGGGAGCAAAGTAGACTTTGTGTGGTTTATGACAAAGCCTAGATGTTGCAACAGGTTGATAGTGTGAGAAGTGGCCTGTTGGATCTCCTGAGGCGACTGGCCCCTGATGAGCCAGTCGTCCAGGTAAGGGAAGACAAAAATTCCTTGACTTCTGAGGAAGGCCACCACTATAGCCAGGCATTTTGTAAACACTCTGGGAGCAGAGGCTAGGCCAAAGGGTAGAACTCTGTATTGGAAATGTTTTCCTCCCACTACAAATCTCAGATATTGTCTGTGCTCTGGATGTATGAGGATGTGTGTATAGGCATCCTTCAGGTCTAAGGAGCATAGCCAATCTCCCTGGTGGAGGTAAGGCAGGAACATTCCAAGGGAAAGCATCTTGAACTTTTCCCTCACCAGGAACTTGTTTACGTTTCTTAGGTCGAGGATGGGTCGGAGGCCTCCTGTTCTCTTTGGTATGAGAAAATACCTGGAGTAGAAGCCATTGCCCTGTAGGTGGTGGGGCACCGGTTCCACCGCCTGATCCTCTAGAAGACATGCCAACTCCTGCAAGAGGAGGTCCCTGTGAAGAGGGGGTCAGAGGCTCTCCTGGAAAGAAGGAGGGTGGTATCTGGCTGAAGTGAAGCAAATAGCCCCTTTTGGCTATTTGCAGGACCCAGATATCCGAGGTGATGGCTGGCCACCTGTGAGCGTACAGTGTTAGCCTGCCTCCTGTGCATGGCCTTACCACTGGAGGAAGAGAGACTATGCATTGGGAGTCAAAAAACCCCTCCCGGCTGGGTAGGAGTCAGGGTCTGGGGGTCTTCTGCTTACGCAGGCCATGCCCCTGTCGGGGAGCTGGGGTGGCCTGGTAAGTGGGGTAGTTGCAGTAAGCAGTACCCTTCCTTGGGAAAGAGGGCTTTTTACCCAAGCCCTTCTTAAATATGCTAATGGTCCCTCGTGAACTTACAAGATGCACCTCATCATCAGCAAACAGGGCTTTCAGTCTCCGTGCCCCAAAACTCTGGAATGCCTTGCCAACAGATATCAGAGCAATCACCAACCTACTTCAATTTAGAAAGGCCCACAAACATTACTTATTCCTTAAATACTTCCCGGTGAGTGCGAAAGCATGTCCCCTCTCCGTCAGTTATAGAAACTCCGAATCACCTAGTGAGCCAGAATACCCCACGTAGTAAGGTTCCACTGACCATTAATTATAAGGTTCCACTGACCATTAATTACGTTTCATTTGTGCTATAATGTAAAGATGTCTATAGTTTTCCTTGCAATCCAAGTTTACTGTCCTGTTATTTGAAATTACCTTGTTATCCAAGTTTTTATGACCTTGTTTACTTAACTCAGACACATGTTTTTGTGCTGAATTTTGTGTTCGATGTAAACCGTGCTGATGTCAAATAGTGCGGTATATAAGAAATGTAAATAAATAAATAAAAAATAAAATTCTTAGAAGGGGCAGAAGTCTTCTTTGAGAGAGTCTTGTCCGGGTCATGTACTCGGACTCGAGCTCAGCAGCCTTCTCAGTCATGGGTTTGCCAAAGAGGTTGTCCTGAACCCATGGCTCCAACTTGTCCTGAACCCATGGCTCCAGATCCGATGACATTAGTCAGGCCTGGCGGCGTGCACCGATGCCAGCCGCAGCTACTCGGGCCAAAGCCTCAAAGCCATCATAGGCTGCTTGAGATATGAACTTCAAGCACTCCCAAATCCCGGTGGACAAGGCTTTGAAGCGCTGCAAGGGTGCCTCGGAGAGGCCAGCTGAGAACCCGGCAATCTCCTTTGCAGGTCCCTCAAGTACATGCCCATGTATAGCTAGTAGGTTTGGAAACGGCACGACAGCATCAAGCCCTGGAAACATTTTCTGACGAAGGCATTCAACCCCAATCATATGCCAACTACATACAATCCAAAGCTCTCCAGCCAATTACGGCTATCAGTCCAGGAAAACCACAAACTCCACCCCACGTGGAGCCTCTCATGAAGCTCTCACCCCCAACAGCGAAGAACATCGAAGACATTATCGCCGCCATCAACACTACCACTGCGCCTAACGACCCGTGCCCAGCTCACTGGGTCAGAGCAATGCGATCTGAGCTTAGCCCAATCATAGCAGAAATAACAAAGATGTCATTCTCAACAGGAAGTTTCCCAGCAGCACTTAAACAGACATCAATCCGGCCTCTACTAAAAAACTCCCAACTAGACCCGAAGAAGGAGGAGTCTTACCGGCCAATCTCAAGTATCCCGCTATTAGCTAAAATACTTGAGAAAGTGTCCCTGAGACAAATACAACAACACATAGACGCCATGGCCCCCCTAGACCCTTGCCAACACGGGTTTAGAGAAGCCCACGGAGTCGAAACTCTCCTGACCTCCCTATGCAACACATTAATCTGTGGGATAGACAACATCAAAGAGGGCTTTGTGCTGATCTTCCTGGATATTTCCGCAGCGTTCGATTCCGTTAATCACAATCAACTCCTTGCCCGTCTCCATGAGAAGGGGATCCAGGGTCTAGCTTGGGAATGGTGCAAATCATATCTTGAAGATCGATGGCAGCATGTTAGAATTGGCTCTAACACATCTGAACCTTTCCAACAAAAACAGGGAGTACCCCAAGGATCCTCCCTATCGGCTTTACTCTTCAACATATATATGCAACAAATCTGTGAAATTTGGCATATCATGCCTCATCTATGCTGACGATGTGCTGTTATATACACCTTTCAATGTCACAACTCCAGACTACACACCCATCATCGACTGCTTCAACATGTTAACAGACTGGCTCTTAAACAATAACCTGAGAATAAACTTTAAGAAAACAGAGGTTCTAACCATCACGAGAAACAAAAGATTCACGCCCCCCCCCAACCCTGAAGGTCAGAGATGCCAACCTACCAATAAAGCCTACCATACGCTACCTCGGCGTTACACTAGATCAACGATTAACATTCAAAGACCATATAAGCCGCAAAGTGAAGTCTTATAAGATCAAGACTCTTCGACACCTTAAACCCATGCCAGACCCCGACAACTTCCGAACTATATTCCAAGCAATAGTCACTCCCCACTTTGACTATGCAAACATTATACTACACGGCCTCCCCAAGAACACATTGAACCCGCTCCAATTAGCGATGAATGCTGCTGCCCGTATCCTAAGTGGGATTCCTGCGAGCGATCACATATCCCCCATATTAAGAGAGCTACACTGGCTCCCAGTAAGCAGTAGGATAACTTACAAAGCCCTTCTTATGTCATTCAAAGCCTTAAATAACATAACATATCACCCTCATCAATCTCAGCTCTTCTTTCCCACATTCCCAGTAACAGACCTAAGCGAGCACTTGCCGACAATATGCTAATCATCCCAAAAATAACCACAAAATGGGCACAATCAACAAACAAACGTGCCTTTGTGTCCTATGCCCCCAGGGCCTGGAACAATCTGCCACCCCATATCAGAGCAATCAAAGACATCAAACACCACCTGTTCCTCATACACTATTCTCAACACAACTACCCCACCACACCTCCCTCCCCTCCACCTAACATCTCAACTTGAACTTCACAATCCACAAGGGGCAACTGTCAGGTTTCGCAAAACAGCCTCAGACAGATTACACCCTGCTGTCCTACACTTGCTCTCAGCAATTGTATAACCCTAGGAACAATGGAAAGATTAACGTGGTAACTTGTAAATTTGTACATAGTTTTATATGCAAACTGTTCATATGTATATTGTACATAGTTTCCCTCAGTTCACTCCAAGTTGTTTTCCCCTGTTCTATGTAAACTCTGACTGCCTGCGCTGTCATTGAGCCACTTTGTTATTTGTAAACTGCACTGATGGAAAAGAGCGCGGTATAAAAGAAATGTTAAATAAATAAAATAAATAAATAAAATCCAGGTTCCAGGCCTCCCAGCCAGGAGGCACAGAGTGCATTTTTTGGCTCTTCAGCCTATGCATGGCCGATTCCACAACCATGGAGTTGTGCGGCAGTTGTGCCTTTTGGAACCCAGGGCTCCTGTGGACTCGATAGATGGAATCGACCTGCTTGCTGAGAACCGGCATCAAGGCCTGTCACTCCCACTTCTGGAGCATCAGCCGTTCCAGCATCGGAGGAACTGGCACAGTAAGGGCTTCCCTCGAGGGAAAGTAATACTGGAGGGCTTCAAGCTCTTCAGATCGAGGCTCCTCCTCGGTATCCACGGGGAACGCCAAAGCCTTGGCCATGTCCCTGACGAAGTCTGAGAACTGGGTATCCTCCAGAGGGGACCTTCTCCGAGGCTCCAAACCCAGTGAGTCCAACGGGACATACCGGGTCCGATGGGTGTCCGGGGACTCCTCATCCTGTCTCCCATGCCGATCCCTCCAAGGAGGAATCGAGGGGCTCTGGCCGTGAGGGCTTCAGCCCCGACTGCCCCGATGCCAAGAGCACCGGCGTCGATGACCTCGGTCCTGAGCGGGAGGTCGAGGGAGATCTTGGCCGAGGATCGACTCGAGTCCGAAGAGTCTTGAGGATTGGCTCGGCCTCCGGGGTCGACTTGGACATCGAGGTCCTGGTGGTCGGGGCGGATGGACCGGCGAGACCGTCAGCGCCTGCTGCTGCTCCATGAAGGCAGACATGCTGCACTCCAAGGCCGTCATCCTGAGACCGAGCTCAGAAGACTCCGCAGCCTCCAGCTTGGGCCCAGACATCAGGCCCGACGCCAGCTCCCCCGGAGGGGAATCCATGAGGACAACAGCACTTACCCGCCTCGGCATCTCCAGCTCCATGCGAGGTATCTTCACAGGCTGCTCCGACTCCAAGGACCTGGGACGGCAGTCAGGACTCCGTGACCTGGCTTTCAAGGGCCCAGGGTGATCAGAGGCATCCAACGACACTGCCCTCACGGGCTTCTTCTTTCTCCGGTGTTCCTGGGCGGGAGACCCCCGTTCAGAAGCCCCCCGACAGTGCTCGGGTTCAGACAGCTCCCGAGACGTCGAGACTTCTGATGAGGTCCGGATCCGGGGGGATGCGGACTCCAAGAAAATCCTTTCACGCTGCTGCTGTCTACTTCGCAGTGCCTTAGAGGACATCTTCCCACATGGGCCACAGACCTTCAGGTCATGGTCGGGCCCAAGGCAGCGGAGACAGCAGTCATGTGTGTCGGTGAGGGACATTAACTTCTTACACCGATCACACTTTTTAAACCTGATGGCAGCCATCGGGGGAAAAATGGCCCCTGCAAGGTCAAAGGACCGGGCTGCCAGTGAAAATAAAAAAAAAAGAGCGCGAACGCTAGTCTCTAAGGACAAAAATGCAAAAAATTGACTGGACTCGATACCGGTGTACCGAGCTACAGGAGGGAAGGGGAACCGGCATCGAACCGGTCGAAGAGAAAAAATTCTTATAAGTTTTGACACGCTTTTTCCGCAAGGAATTAGGGACAATGTCCGTTGGGCTCTGTAGAAAAAGGGAGACTGAGCCAGATGGCACCCTTGGGTGGGAAGGGAACCGCGCATGTGCAATGCAATCCCAAAGGCTTTCTTTGAAAGCTGGGGAATTGCTCCGCACGAGGGCACCGTCGGCGCAGACGTCACCCATATGTGAGGATTGACTTTCTGCTTGTTCCTGGAGAACTTATATATAACTGGACTGAGTTAAAATCTGTAGCAAACCTCTTTATTCCAATGGTTGCAGCTTTACCTTTACAAACAATGATACACGGAATACAGAGACAGGTTTCACTGAACAACCCTAGTTTTACCTCTCAAACTAATTACTCTCAGCAGGCTGTTCCACACCAGAATTTACAGCCAGCCCTGCTAGGTTCACACTATCATCTCAATATTTAATGAGAGAAAGGAAAAACAAACCTCTTTCACCTGTTCGGTTCAGCTCAGATGGTGCAATACGAACACAGGTAAGTGAAACCTTATTTTCCTGCTTATAAACTTCACAGCTCAGCACTCTGTTCTTTACTTTTATTGTTGCAGTTCCCAATTGTATTCAGGGTTTTTCCCACCTGAACTACAACGCAGCCAAGCACTTCCAGTGCTGCCGCAACAAACTGACCTATAGTACTTTCAGTTTCCTGGCCCCTACTAGCTGTTTCCCCACTCTGAGTGGTTTCCAACAGGATTCCTAACACTATCACTATAAAACAGTGGGTCCCTACCTCACTGTAACACTCAATCCCACAGGTTCCCAACTTGTCATCCTGGCCTCAGCCAGCTTTCTCTCACTCTCTCCATGTGAATCACACTTTCTCATGATGAGAACTACAAACCCTGGTTACTGTCATTTATCTCTCACTCTACCAGTGACAGTTACAATGCAACTGGATACCTGCTTCTTCCCACAGGCTATCCAACACAGCATAACAGCTTTCTCACCTACTATCTGGCCCTCACTCTACAAGTGAGAATTACCTTGCAACTGGGTCCCCGGCATTCCTCTCAGGCTACCCAACCCAGCATACCTTAGCTGGTGTTCTGTTCACAGCAGGGAGCAGGCAGGCTTTCTGATCTCTCTCTCTCTCCCTCTCTCTCTTTCCAGGGGGTCCAACCCCCCCCCAATCACCCCATCCCCCATGGCACCCCATCCCCCATGGCGCCCCCCCCCCCCCGGGGCCCCCAATCACCCTTCCCCCGGCTTCCCCATCCTCCTCATCACTCACCCGTATATCCCAAGCCAATTTTATAACAGGTCTTTTCTTGCACAGAGCAGCCTTTATATGCAGAAGTATTTTATAAAATTACCCTATGGGTACCTATTTACTAAGCTGTGTTAGTGGGTGGTAATTCCCACATTAAACTGCTAAGAGTGTGAGCCCATGCTAGTTAACACAGCACATTAAACAGTTAAGATAAAATTACATTTCTTGGGCAGGGAATGGGTGGGGACTGTGCCTTACAGCTAACAGGGAGGTTGTTACCACACATTAGGTCACTAAAGCCACCTACCACAAGATGCAAACTCTACGTCACCTTCGTCCACTACTTGACTCAACTGACATTAGAACAGTCTTCTAAGCCCTCATCTTCCCTCACTTTGATTATTCTAATATTATCTATCAAGGCCTACCTAAATGCAACCTGCACCCACTCCAAATTGCCCTCTACCAAACTCAGACTTCCCAGCTCCGCACTCTACTGCCCCAACCCACCCACAACAGAACAACCAGACAAACCACCAGCAACTCCCTCACCATCCCCCATAAACGGACCAAATACAATCAACGGACCTGCAACAGAGCCTTCGAACTGTATGCACCATCCCTCTGGAACTCTCTACCAAGTCATATCAGAAGTAACGGAGATCCCTTGACATTCAGGAAACAACTAAAAAACGTCCTATTCCAGGAATACTTGGACCACAAACAAACACCCATCACTGACTACCCCCCAGACCCCCTAATCATACCCTCAGATCTATTTTCTAAGAGACTGATGTACATTGTCTATGTCCTTAATATCTGTTCAGATCATTAATGTTGGCCCCCCTGGTGATAGCTCAAACCCTAGAATTGATTATTGTCCCCCACCCTTTAATGTTAAACCGCTTTGACCCGGTGAAAAACGGGATATAAATACAGTTAAATGAATAAATAAATAAATAAATAAATAATGCAGCACATTCTCTACAAATATCAAGCAGAGCTGAGCACATTACACCGATTCTAAAACACTTACATCGGCTACGGATAGTGCAACAAATACAATACAAAGCCCTACTCGTAATATTCAAAATCTTACATAAATTATCTGCCGATTCCCTCACAACCACTATTCGCTGGACCCCAGATAACAGACTAAGATGAAATGGGATGCAAAACACCCTCTCAACACCTGCAGTAACTACAAAAAGCAGCCAGTCAACCTGTAACAGAGCATTCTCATTATATGCTCCTACCCTCTGGAATGCGTTACCTGACTCACTCTGATCCAACGCTGACCTCACATCCTTCCATAGATCTCTAAAGACACACTTATTCCAGTTATATTATGACAATATTCCATAATATATAAGCCTTCCTTACTATATTGAACTCTCAGCACAATCACCCTCACCCCTCATGCTTAAGAACTCACTTGTCTGCAAATACCGTATTTTCTGGCCAAAAAGAGGCTCTAAACTCAGGGTGCGCATTACATTCAAGGGCGCCTTACATTCGGAGGCAAACTACTCTACACCAGCCCGGCCCGATCCAGCCAACCTCCGGCTTTTCTCACGCGAATGCGATCCCCGATCCCCCGTGCAGCTGCTGCTTCTGCTTTTCACAGAGCAGTGGCTGCAATAAAGTTAAAAGGAAAAAACGAAAAAAAAAAACATATTAGAAGCCCTCCGGTCGTCCTAGGAAATGCCTTCTGCAGCACCTGAGGAAGTGTTGTCAGAGGGGGTGGGTGCTGCAGAAGGAGTTTCCTCAAGCATAATTTCTTCATTTAGAGAATTATTGCTGTTTTGAAGCTAAATCAAGATCCTTGATGGAACATCAGTAGTTATTAGCAACAATTCAACTGATAATGTATGTTACGCTTTTCATTTGCGGCATCCTGAGATTCTTCCAACAACACTTCCGCCTGTCGCAGGCTGCCAATTAACAGCTGTAAAATGTGTTTATTGCAGGGATCGGCATATTTAATCCTATAAAATTCTGGGCTGTAGCAGACTCACCGTGTAAAACAATGCCTGCAATCGGGCGCTGCAGAAGGAGTTTCCTCTATGCATTACTTTGCAGACACAAGTAAAATTGTCATGCCAGCTCTCTAAAATGGAAAATGTGTCCGATGCTGTCCTCAGCTTATCAATTCCGATTGACAAGAAGCAGTTTGGGACTGTATCGCTCAGTATGCGATTTACTTACATTCAAATTTCTAGTGTCAGAGCAGCAGGACGTGTGGCGAATGAGATGCCCTCTCAGGCATCAGAACGCACAAACGTTACCATGGACAGGGAATTCTTAAAAAAAGAATCCAAAGCTACTTAACTGCGATTGCAGGCATTGTTTTACATGGCGAGTCTGCTACAGCCCAGAATTTTATAGGATTAAATATGACGATCCCTGCAATGAAATAGGAATTACACTTACCTGGTAATTGTTGTTCCTTGAGGAACTCGATTAATCCTCCACCTCTGGGTAGTGTATCTCCTCCTGCAGCTTGGAGACTGGGCATGTCAAAGTCATGACATCACTGGATATAGCCTGCTGGTATCTCCCATCAGCCCCAGTGTACTATTGATAAAGCAGACTCAAAAGGAGCAATAAATAAGTAGCTATAATTTAACTTTAACTGAAACCACCACATTAAGTGAAAACTAAACTATCAATCCTTCAACCAGAATTTTTTTTTTCACGTTCACATTTCTCTTATTCTTTTACGTTCCCTGTTCCACCCCCTAAACCAAATAAGAGAGAAGGAAGTAAACAGGTCAGAGAGCAATACTCACTGCGATCCAGAGACTGAAAGGATTTCTCCACTCCTCAAAACTGATGCTACTCTCCATCTGAAAAGAACCTTTGAACTGATCACCCCCCGGGCGGGAATGAGGACTAAACTGGAGTTCCTCAAGGAACAACAATTACCAGGTAAGTGTAATTTCTATTTCCTTATCATTCCTCCAGTTTAGTCCTACACCTCTGGGATGTATCAGAGCAGTAATCATTGGGAGGCACCTTTCCACCCGGATCGCAACACCACCGATCCGAAACAGGCATCATTTGCAGCCATAACGTCCAAGCGGTAGTGTCTACTGAATGTATGAAGAGAAGAACAGGTAGCCGCTCTGCAAATCTCCACTGGCAATACTAAGCCGTGTTCCGCCCATGACGTCGCTTGCGCTCTAGTAGAATGAGCCCATAAGCCCTCTGGCACCTAACGACCTTGCAACATATACGCTGACGCGATAGCTTCCTGGACCCATCTGGAAATAGATGCTTTGGCAGCTGCTTCCCCTTTATGGGGACCGCCAAACAGCATGAAGAGCCGTTCAGACTTACAAAAAACCTCCGAGACCTTTAAATATTGTCGCAACACTCTCTTTACATCTAAGCGATGAAGATTACTGTCCGAGCAGCTCCCCTCTGCGGAGTCCAACACTGGTAAGGATACCATTTGATTCAAGTTAAACAGAGAAACTACTTTGGGTAAAAAGGACGGAACTGGTTGCAACACCACCTTTTCCCTAGAGAAGGACAAGAACGGTTCTCGACAGGATAAAGCTTGCAGCTCCGAAACCCGTCTTGCTAAACAAATGGCTACCAAAAACACAGTTTTTAACGTTAAATCCTTAACAGAAGCCTGGATTAAAGGATCAAAGGGTTCCCTTGTCAGGGCTCCTAACACCAGATTGAAATCCCAAGGCGGTACTAAAACTCTATGAGCGGGCCGCAATCTAGACACCGCTTTAAGGAAACGCACCACATCGCTGTGAGACCCTAGGGCACCCCTGAACCTTTCCTCTATAGCACACTAACGCTGCTAGCTGCACTCTTAAGGAACTGGCCGCCAGTCCTTCCTCAAAACTATCTTGCAGAAAGCTCAAGATGACGGGAACAGAAACCGTAGCTGCCCGAACCTGTCACTGCTAACACCAGTCCTCAAATATATGCCATATGCGGACATAAGCAAGGGAGGTGGATTTCTTCCTGGCTTGTAGAATAGTCCCAATGACCGCACCCGAGTAGTCTTTTTTCCTTAACCTCGCCCTTTCAATGGCTAAACCGTAAGCGAGAACCAATCCACCTGAGGCATTTGAAGCAGACCCTGAAGTAGCAGGTCGACCCGTATCAGCAATCTCCAAGGGTGTCCTTCGAGTAACTAAACCAGATCGGCATACCATGGTCGCCTCGGCCAATCAGGGGCCACCAATAGAACTCTTCCCCGATGAGCCTCGATGCGCTGAATCACCCGGCTTATGAGCGCCCACGGAGGAAAGACACAGAGGAGGCCCGACTCTGACCACGGCTGGATCAGAGCATCTATCCCCTCCGACGTCCTCTCTCGACGCCTGCTGTAAAAGCAATTTGTCTTTGCCGACTGAAAAGTTGCCATGTGGTCCATAATCGGCGGACCCCATCTGCGGACTATTTGAGCAAACACCTCCGGATGGAGCTCCCATTCTCCGACATCCACCCAGACCCTGCTGAGGAAGTCTGACGTCACATTGTCCCGTCCTGCAATGTGCGCCACCGAGATCGCCAGAAGCCGGGGTTCTACCCAAGTGAACAATTCCCCTGCTTCCTCTTCCATAGCCACACTTCCCGTTCCGCCTTGCCGGTTTAATGTAGGCCACCGTCGCAGAATTGTCCGAAAGCACCCAAACTGCCTGGTTCTTTACTGCGGTCTCAAATGCCTGAAGTGCCAGAGCCACTGCTCGCAGCTCGAGACAGTTGATCGACCATTGTCTCTCCTGCTCCAACCAAGTGGAGGAGTGGCCTAGTGGTTGGGGCAAGGTACTTCAGGCCGGAAGGTCAGGGGTTCAAATCCCACTAGAGGACAGCAGCCTTGGGCCGGAAGGACTGGGGTTTCTAATCCCACAGGTGCTCCTTGTGGTAGCGCGGTATATAAGAGAATGTAAATAAATAAATAAATAAATAAATAAAGTGCCTTGCACGAAGAGAGCCCCGCACTGTGCTCCCCACCCCGCGAGACTCGCGTCTGTCACAACTGGGAGCCACTGCGGCTGTTCCAAGGGAAGCCCTGCTTTCAGATGTCCCGGAGCCAACCACCATTGCAGGGACTTCCTGACCTGGAGAGGACAGTGAATCGCTCTGGTGACTCCAACGACGCAGCAGTGCCCTTTGCAATGGGCGCATGTGAAACCTGGCCCAAGGGACCACTTCCAGAGTCGCCGCCACTGTGCCCAGCACGCGCAGGTAGCTCGAGGCCGACAGTGCCGGGGTGGATAAGAACTTGCGTACCAGCTCTCGAAGTGCTTGAGCTCGCCGCTCCAACAAAAACACAGCTCCCTTCCGGGTGTCAAAGCGTACTTCCAGGTATTCGAGATCCTGAGTCGGGACCAATCGACTCGAGCTCTTGGCCGGATTGACCACCCAGCCGAGCTCCTGCAGGTACTGCACCACCTTGTCCGTAACCTGCCGACTCTCGACCTCGGACTTCGCTCGAATTAACCAGTCGTCGAGATAGGGATGTACCAAGACACCCTCCTTCCGCAACGCTGCTGCCACCACCATGACCTTGGTAAAGGTGCGCGGAGCCGTCGCCAGGCCGAAGGGCAATGCTTGGAACTGGTAATGTCCCCAAGGGAAGGCGAACCTCAGAAACCTTTGATGAACTGCCCTGATGGGAATGTGCAGATACGCCTCTGTGAGATCGAGACACGTCAAGAACTCCCCTTGGCGGACTGCCACAATAACGGATCGCAAGGTTTCCATCTGGAAATGCGGTACTTGAAGACAGCGATTTACCCCTTTGAGATCCAGGAGAGGCCGAAACGACCCGTCCTTCTTTGGCACCATGAAATAGATAGAGTAACGACCTACGCCTTAGTCCCCTGCCAGAACTGGCGTTACTGCTCCCAACTGCAAGAGACGATCCAGCATTTGACGAATTGCTAGGGTTTTCTGCTGCCCCTTGCAGGGCAAAAGCATGAACAAATCTAGGACTGGACATGCCAATTCTAGGGCATATCCTTCTAGAATTATCTCCAGTACCCATAGGTCGGACGTTATTCGGGTCCAGGCAGAAACGAACTCCCGAAGCCTCCCCCCTATCGGTGGACTTCCTGCCCAGACCTGCCTCGCTTCATTGTTGCTTTTGACTTGACCCAGTGGAGCTCACCCCGAAACCTCTACTGGCTCCACGAAATCCACGAAACCCCCAGGCCCTTGAAGCGAACCTTCCTCTCTGGAATCCTCTGAAATGAGAACTAAATCTCCTGAAATCTCTGGACTGGCCCCTCGGTGCCGGGCCAGGCTTCCCCTGTTTGGGCTTGTCTTCTGGGAGCCTACTTCTTTTGGACTCCCCCCAACTCTTTCACCAATTTGTGTAAATCTTCCCCAAACAACAGTTTGCCCTTAAATGGGAGTTTACTAAGGTGTGACTTAGACGAGCCGTCAGCTGCCCAATTTCTTAGCCACAGGGACCGCCAGGGGGCTACTAGTGAACTATACTAGTTGCCAATGCTCTGATCAAGTCATAGTGTACATCTGCCAGATAAGCTGACCCAGACTCGAGGCGTGACACTTCTCTCACACTGTCCTGGTCAAGCGGGCAACCTGCCTTAAATGCCGAGATCACCGGAGACACGCCCTTGCCACCCAGGCCCCGCAAATGGAAGCCTGCAAGGATAACGCATTAGCCTCGAAGACATGCTTCAACAATCCATCCAATTTTCTGTCTTGCGCATCTTTCAAGGCCGCGCTACCTTCCACCGGGATAGTTGTCTTCTTCATAACCGCCAACACCGCCGCATCTATTTGCGGGGAACAGAACTTCTCTTTATCCTTGTCCACTAAGGGGTAAAGCCTGTTCATTATTCTGACACCCCCCCCCCCTTAGCCCTACCTCAGGCTGATCCTATTCCTCTTGCATCATCCGGTCCACCACTCGGTGAACCGGGAACACCATCTGAGATTGTCTCACTGCCTGAATGAGAGGGTCTTCGACCTCCTCCTCCTCAGCTGGCTGAGCCGTAGTGAGATTAAGCGTCTGTAGGGATTCCGTAATGAGAGCCACCAGTTCGTCCTTACGAAATACTCGTATGATCTTCACCTGGTCCTCGGGCTCCGGTATTTCTCCTTCTTCCAGCTCTTCCCTATCGGACTCAAGCTCGAAGTCGGTTTCATCTGCCTCTTGCCATTCCAAATCTGAAGTCACAGGCTCTGAAGGTCGAGCCCTTTTCGCGGGTCTTGGTAAACTACCGTGGCCCTCATCCAGCTGGGACTGCTGCTGCGCTGAAGCAAGCGGCAAGGGTTCCGGAACCTTCCCTTGCCACCGCAAACAGAAAGCCTGATGCATGAAAAGAACGAAGTCTGGGGAAAAATCTCCGAGAGACGACCCTGCTGGTATTGCCGGTGGAGCACCTGAAGGCCCCACTGGGACGTCTGGGCATGGAGCCGACGGAGCACCTGTCATGTGTTCTCCTTCGTCCCCTGCCAATGCAACGAGGGAATCCTGGGCCACCTTACATTCCATTTTCTGTTCCACGCTTGTAGGAATTATAGCGCAGCTCCGGCATATACCGGTGTCTGCGACTGTGCCTCTGCGGGTGCCGCAGACAACACACTGAAGGCAAGAGGACATGGGCTATGTCACCCAGTGATTTCACTGATAGACCCGAGGTAAATAAAGTTGCTACTATCCCCTTTTACTTTACTTTTTGTTTTAATTTTTTTTCAACTAGACTAAGCCTGAAAATCAAATTTAACTGAGTGCTAACCCACTCAAACAAACAATTACTAATAATCAGGAGGTGATACCCTATGACGAGTGCCCTGAATTAGTTCTGTGCTGTGTAGCTCCCAGCGCAGCGCGGGCTGCCTCACAGACAATGCCACGCGGCTGCACGAGGTCGAGAAAATGGCCGTGATCCTCAATTGCTCCTTTTGGCACAAAAAAACAGCCATGTGGATGCCGAGAACCACAACGCCCCGCCGCTCGGCTCCGCGGCTCTTCTCCGCCCCCCAAACTTGCAAATAAGCTTACCACCCGAAGGCAGCCCTACCAGCCGCGACATCGCTCAGCCTTTCTGCTTGCGATGTTCGCGGCGAGGGCTGTTTCACCGGCCGATGCCACACTCCCTGAAGCGCCACTCAGCAGAGACCCGGCAGGTCTGGACAAGAAGAAGAAGCGGGACCTCGCTCGACAGAGCTCTCCCCTGTACTGTCCAGGGGAAGAGATCTGCACAGGCCACTGTACCTGCAAAGGGCTGAGAAGTAAGGTACCGAAAAAATCCAGCTTTATATATTTTTTTTAAGTGATAGCGCCCCAGGGAAACCAAAGGAAATAAGACAAAGGGAGCAAAAGGAATCTGAAAGGGAATTTGGATATACCTAAACCTTACTATGCTGCTCCTTATCTGTTCCTCAAGTGAGCCCAGCACCTAGGCTCACTATGTCCTCCTGCTGCATGGAGACTGGACACACTGGGGCTGATGGGATGGGATACCAGCAGCACTGGTATCCCATCCCATCAGCCCCAGCTTGGAGACATTGTCAGTTTCCAAGCTGCAGGAGGAGGTACACTACCCAGAGGTGGAGGACTAAACTGGAGGAACGATAAGGAACACATTTTACAGCTGTTAATTGGCAGCCTGCGACAGGCGGAAGTGTTGTTGGAAGAATCTCAGGATGCCGCAAATGAAAAGCGTAACATACAGTATCAGTTGAATCGTTGCTAATAACTACTGATGTTCCATCAAGAACCTTGATTTAGCTTCAAAACAGCAATAATTCTCTAAATGAAGAAGTTCTGCTCGAGGAAACTCCTTCTGCAGCACCCGCCCCCTCTGACATCACTTCCTCAGGTGCTGCAGAAGGCGTTTCCTAGGACGACTGGAGGGCTTCTAACAGGTTTCGTTTTGGTTTCCATTTAACTTTATTGCAGCCGCTGCTCTGTGAAAAGCAGAAGCAGCAGCTGCATGGGGGATCGGGGATCGCGTTCACGGACAGAGGTTGGCTGGCTCGGAGTCCAAGTGACACTAGGAGGACCTGCTGGATGGGTTTGTCCCGCTGCCTTAGTGCACTGGGGCGGCTGCCACAGTGAAGGAGGGAGCGCACGGGGGCGAAGCACCACTAAGGGGGGGCGCGCACTACAATCGCCAGCAAACATTTTTTGCAATTTCAAGCCTTTTACAATAGGGGTGCGCATTAGATTCGATGGCGCATTAGACTTGAGTAAATACAGTAGTTTACCTTGTTAAGATCTCCAAGTTTTAAATCCTGTTCCTTGTAAACCTAGTACAATATTATGTTACACGTAAACCGCTCTGACTGCAAATAGAGCATTATATAAAATTGGTTAAATAAAATAACACAGATCAATTAATGTCATCTCAAGAGGTGTAGTTAACTCTATTGTGCAATCCCCCCAAAATGTTGGTAATAACCTCTGGGTTAACTGTTGGCAGGGCCGTACCGAGCGTGAATCGCACCCTGTGCGACTTCCACATCGGGCACGCCCCCCCCCCCCCCCCGCACCTCCATCTAGCCACTTTCTGGATGGCGGCAGGAGAGAAGAGGCACGCCCGATGTGCAAGTCGCTGGCGTGCTAAGCAGATCTGTCCCCCCCTGCTCCGACGCCGCATCAGAGGAGGAAAGGACCAGATCTGCTTAGCGTGCCACGAGAAGGCTTAAGGGGTACATTTCAGCTGTCTGCCGTTGCCTGCCGCCACCGAAAGAAGAAAAAGTGGCAGCAGCAGGCAATGGCAGACAGCTGAATTGCGCCCCTTAAGTCTCTGCGCCCTGTGCGGCCGCACCACTTGCACAGGGCTAGGTACGGTCCTGACTGTTGGGGTTTGTGGTTACCACATGACAACTACAAAACCTTAGTAAAGAGAGGCCTTAATGTGGTTTAAATTCAAGTTTTATGTTTTGCAGTCCAAGATTAAACAGAGGTTTGGTGCGATTTAATCTTTATAGCAAGTTACCTGAATTTTGGGCTCGATTTTTGAGCGTGATTACCATGTGAATGTATTTACCCTCATGTTTATAAACCAAGAAATATCCAGGGAGAAAAGATACAATTACCTGAAAAACATGGGACAGGCACAGTGGATCCCTTTATAGCAACAGGATAAAATCAAAACAAACATATCTCTTATATCTCAGTAAATAGGGGTGACCTACACGGAGCGGTGGGTACACACCTAAACAAAGGCATGGGGAGGGGTGGCCTGCATAGAGCTGCAGGTACACCTACTCTTGCCGCCTTGCTGGGCAGACTAGATGGACCATCACATACTATGTTACATTAGTTGTCATGCTTGCCTTATATTGCATTGTCATCCATTGCTAATGAATATTATGGAACATGGAAAGGTTCCCCCCCCCCCCCAAAAAAAAGTGTATAGGAAATGTTTCATTCCCACACCTCTCCATATCAGTTCGAGCTGCTCTGTGATTTTAATGATTTTGTACTTTGTTATCAACATAACTATTTATTATCCTAACATGACATACTTAGCATTTTTCCCATAGGCACAGAATGGGAAACAAGCCTCAGTAAATCAGACACCAGTGCCATACACACAAACTCTCCAGTCTTAATTTTTGGGCTTCTGACATTGGCATATAGACACCTAAATGCTTTGTGCTCCTCCTTCCAACCCACTTTATTATGAGCAATCGATTCAGATATGCTGGAATACTTGTCTGCTCTCCACTTATTTACGCCTCAGCTATTTCAGCTTTGCGATACACTGAAGAGATTTGGCTCTTTTTCTTGGAGATCTCTTGATGTCCCTCGGGACTTTGATCTCCCTTGTGCTTGAGGACTTACATCAAGTTCTGCACTAGTACAGAACGAAGACATCCTATCAGCTACTGTACGTTCCATCAGACATTTATTTTGATAATACAATATTTCAAAACACTGGAATTATTCAATCACTAAATGGTGGGAGTCTCAAAATATTTCCTGGAAAGAAACAAGTCAAGTGTAATCACTTTGAGGAGTTATGTGAGAAATGCTTAATTTCACCTGCCTGCATCACAGTGGTCAGAGAAGTAGGCACTCAAAATAGCAGGATATTAAGGGGACTTAATGCTTTGCTGTCCACTGTATAGCGCATCTCCACCTTATATACAGTTGTGGTCAACATTATTGGCACCCTTCCATTTTACGTATGTTATGTACAATATCTTGACAAACAACACAGGTCTGCGACTAAAAAGCTGTTTGATTATTTTCATCTAATTTCCATGTATTTTGGTGTGCTGAAAACAAATATTGAAAAAACTCCTAGACGTCATGATTTGCCACAACATGCAAAATTGTCTTCAAATGTATCACATTTTTTCAAATTACTATTAATTAATTCAAATTACTATTAATTAATTCAGATAAGTGCATTTAAGATATAAAATGCCAAAAACACCTTAAAGGGGTTGTCCGAGTTATGTAAAAAAAAAATATAGCACTGTAAGTCTGATGGTCAGCAATATATACATAAGCTAAGCAACTTTTAAGTCCGTGCTTCTAATGGTAGAAGGGGTTAATCTTTCCTGAAGAATCCAGTGGGAGGGAGACACAGGGCAGATAGCAGCAGCTCCGGTCAGTGCAGGGGGGCATGGCCAGCACTGTGACGTCTCGTGTACAGACACAGAGCTGCTCTCTCCTGCATGCCACACTTGTGCATGAATCATTATCAGGTTCTTGGTTCTAGGCTGTTCACACTTTTTCATCACAATTCGCGTTAGCTCGTCATTCTTCAACCGTTATGTTATGGCTCCGCGAAAGTGTATTAATTTGCCAGACAGTTTCTGTTTCATCTGTGGTGAATATACAGTGTTCAAGCAACAGCAGATTATTACAGACTTTGTGAAAAAAGTATACTTTGCATACTTTGGACTAAAAATTGGAGATCAAGATAAAGTCTGGGTGCCTCAAAGTGTGCAAACGGTGTGTTGAGGACCTCCGAAACTGGTTCAAGGGTAAGAAAAAATCTTTCCGTTATGGGATTCCTATGGTATGGCGAGAGCAAAAGAACCATAGTGACGACTGTTACTTTTCTTCATGCGATGTGAAAGGGTTTAATTCCAAATAGAAGCATTCCATTTCATACCCTAATCTTCACTCGGCAATTCGTCCCATCCCCCATGGCACAGATATACCACAGTACCCAAGCCCCCTGCTACCTTGGAAGAGATACCTAGCTCCGATGAAGGTGAAGTCATACCTGATGGGTCAATTTAAAATCCAATATGATTCAGAGCAATGGCGTCTTTTTATAGATTCTTCAAAAAGAAGTCTCAAAGCAGTTTTACTCCACAACGGTTTTGACGCTTCCATACCTGTAGGTCATTCCGTACACTTGAAGGAAACCTACGAGAACTTGGAATTGGTTCTTCGCAAACTTAAATATGAAGACCATGGTTGGCAAGTGTGTGGGGACTTGAAGGTCTTGTGCATGCTGCTCGGGCAACAAGCTGGGTATACCAAATATCCTTGTTTTCTGTGTCTATGGGACAGTCGAGACCGACAAAATCAATGGACCAAGAAGAGTTGGCAGCCGAGGGTGCTAACAGTCGGTGAAAAAAATGTCCTCCAAGAAACTTTGGTACCTTCCCATAAAGTTCTTCTACCACCTCTCCACATAAAATTGGAATTGATGAAGCAATTCGTAAAATCACTTCCAAGAGATGGAGAATGCTTCAAATACTCAGTAACCAAGTTTCCAGGACTGTCGGAGGCAAAATTGAAGGAAGGTGTGTTTGTCAGACCAGACATTAGAAGGCTTATAGTTGATCAAGAGTTTGTCAATACCATGACGGATCCTCAAAAAGAAGGGTGGATTGCATTTAAAGAAGTCGTACAGAAATTTTAGGCAATAACAAAGATGCTCACTACAAAAAGATCGTCGGACGAATGCTGAAAGCATTTCAAGCTTTAGGTTGCCTGATGAGTTTGAAAGTGCATTTCCTCCAGTCCCACCTTGACTTCTTTCCTGAAAATTTGGGAGCTGTGAGTGAGGAACAAGGTGAACAATTCCACCAAGACATTAAAGAGATGGAAAGGAGATACCAGGGAAAATGGAGCATTACAATGATGGCAGACTACTGTTGGATGCTTCAGAGAGACATTCCAGATGCTACTCACAAGCATAAATGCACCAAGAGGAGCCTCACAAGGAAGAAGAATTGAGTTTAGTGTGTGTAGGTGAGCTCATTTCAGTTCAAAAAAGGATTTTCATGAAAATATTGTAATAAAACTTTAATTTTATAAGTCTATTTCCATTTATTTTGGAGGTATTGCCTTATTTAACATAGTTACCTAAATCGTCAGGAAACGTGATGTCCTATGACAAAATGGAGGTCATTTTCGGATTCAGCGCACCAAAAAACAAAGATTACGTGGAATAACCAAAACAGCTCTTGAAAAAAAAAAACGAGATTACGAAAAAACGAATTATAATTGGAAATATTCCAACTGTTGTTGTTGTTAAGTGCCGTCGAGTCAGAGTCGACTCCTGGCGACCCTCTGGATAGCTATTCTAAATTGTGTTTGGTCTTGAGTCAGGTGGCTCATTGTTGACAGACTGGTACCCGTAACTGCTGTTATTGTATCGATCCATCTCATTGCTGGCCTTCCTCTTTTGCGCTGACCTATCTTACCAAGCATGATGTCTTTCTCTAATGATCTCTCTCTTCACATGATGTGTCCAAAGTATGAAAGTCGAAGTCTTCTCATCTGAGCCTCTAAAGAAAGCTTAGGTTTGATCTCCTCTAGTAACGACTGGTTTGTTCTTCGGGAAGTCCATGGTATACACAGTATTCGCTGCCAGCACCATAATTCAAAGGCATCAATTTTCTTCCTGTCTATCTTTTTCACTGTCCAGCTTTCACATCCATATGATGTTATTGAAAATACCATGGCTTGAACAAGTTGAATCTTTGCATGGAGAGAGACATCTCTGCTCTTGAGAATCTTATCTAGGTCTTTCATAGCCATTCTGCCAAGAGCAATGTGCCGTCTGATTTCTTGACTGCTTGTTGCTTCTTTATTGATAGTTGATCCAAGTAGGCTAATGTTGTTCAGGATTTCAATTTCTTCTCCTTCAACAATGAACCTGTTGATTATGCCAGCTGTCATGATCTTTGTCTTCTTTACATTAAGGTGCAGGCCCATTTTGAGACTATGTTCTTTGATTGTGAGAAGCAAATGTTTCAGATCATCTTCACTTTCAGCCAGTAATGTGGTATCATCAACATAGCGAAGGTTGTTGATGAGTCTTCCACCAATCTTCACACCTCTGTTGTCTTCATACAATCCTGCTTCTCTGATGATTTGTTCTGCATATAAATTAAACAGGTAGGTGGAATGTATGCAGCCTTTTCTTACAGCTTTGCTTATTTTAAACCATTCTGTTTCTCCTTGTTCCGTTCGAACTGCTGCTTCTTGATCAATGTACAGATTGTGCAAGAGTACGATCAGGTGTTCTGGTATACCCATGCTTCTTAATGTGGCCCAGAGTTTCTCATGGTTTACACAGTCAAAAGCCTTGCTATAGTCAATAAAGCACAAATAGATATCCTTTTGGTATTCTTTAGTCTTTTCAAGGATCCATCTCACATCCGCAATGATGTCTCTCGTTCCTCGCCCTTTCTTGAACCCTGCTTGTACTTTAGGTAGTTCTTGTTCCAGGTATGATTGTAGTCTCTTTTGAATAATCTTCAGTAGAATCTTGCTGGCATGTGGGATCAGAGCGATTGTGCGATAATTTCCACAGTCAGTTGGATCACCTTTCTTTAGTATTGGTATAAACACAGATCTTTTCCAGTCAGTTGGCCATGATGTTGTCTTCCCTATTTCTTGGCAGAGCCTTGTAAGTACGGTAGCAGCTGCATCAGATTGCTGTAATACTTCTATGGGAATGCTATCAGTGCCTGGTGCTTTGTTCTTTGATAAGGCTTTCAATGCTGCTTTAACTTCTTCTTTCATCACCAATGGTTCCCAATCATTAGGTACAGGTTGAAACGGCTGTTGGTCCACTTTATCTTTATCATATAAAAACTCTGTATATTCCTTCCACCTTTTCTTGATCTTCTCAGCATCATTCAATATAGAACCTTGAGCATCTTGTAACATTCCAATTCGAGGCTGGAACTTATTCTTTAACTCTCGTAGCTTTAGGAAAGCTGATCTTGTTCTTCCTCTAATAGTTTCTGCTTCTATTTCCTTGCATGCATCATTGTAGTACTTTTCCTTGTCCTGTCTTGCTGCACGTTGGAAATCTCTGTTGAGTTCTGTTATTGTCTTTCTTTCTACTTTTAGCTTCTCTGCATTTCTGGGCAATTTTCAGAGTTTCTTCGGTCATCCATTTTGGTCGTTTTTGCTTTTTCACCTTTTGTAGAGACTTCTCGCTTTCTTTCAACACAACCTTCTTGATGTCATTCCATAACTCTTCTGGAACTCTGTCATTTGTATCTAAAGCAGCAAATCGATTTTGCAGGCAGTCTTTAAATTCCAGTGGTATATTCTCAAGGTCATATTTTGCTGCATTCATGAGTGATTTGCTCTTTTTCAACTTTAGCTTGAGTTTGCATACTAGTAGTTGATGATCTGAACCACAGTCAGCTCCAGGTTTTGTCTTTGTTGATGTTATAGAACTTTTCCATCCTTGACTTCCACAGATGTAGTCAATTTGATTTTTATACAATCCATTGGGTGAAGTCCATGTGTACAGTCGCCGCTTGTGTTAATGGAAGGTGGTGTTTGAGATGAATAGATCGTTGGTCTTGCAGAATTCTATCAGTCTTTCTCCAGCTTCATTTCTATTGCCAAGTCCATATTTTCCAACTACTTTGCCTTCTTCTTTGTTGCCAACCTTTGCGTTCCAGTCACCCATGACTATCAGGATATCCTGTTTGCGTGTTCTGTCAATTTCAGCTTGTACTTGTTCATAGAACTCTTCAATTTCATTCTCTTCTGCAGCTGTTGTTGGGGCATATACTTGAATTATAGTTGTGTTGATAGGCATTCCTCGTAGACGAATAGAGATTAAGCGTTCGCAAACTGCACTGTCTTTCATTACAGTTCTTGCAAGTTTTTTCTTTATTATAAATGCAACACCATTTCTTCTTTGTCTTTCATTTCCAGCATAGTAGACCATGTGATCATCTGATGCAAAGTGCCCGATGGGTGTCAGCGAACTGAAATGGACTGGCAACAGATCAAGTTGTAGACGTTCCATTTCATTCTTGACCACCTCCAACTTCCCTTGGTTCATGCTTCGTACGTTCCATGCTCCAATGCGTAAGACATCTTTACAGCTTCTGACTCTCATTTCATGCGCAGCTACATCAGCAGTCAGACGTCCCGAGGGCTTTGATCCAACCACATCATAAAAGCTGGCTTTACTCTGAGAAGTCTTCAGCTCTTCCCCAGTAGCTAGTTGAGTGCCTTCCGACCTGGGGGTCTCATCTTCCAGCACTATAGCACAATTTGTTTTGTTGTAACTATCCATTGGGTTTTCATGGCAAGATACAGAAGTAGATTGCCGGGCCTTTCTTCCGCGCAGTTTAAGTTTGGTGTTGTTGCCATTGTCACAGAAATGTGATCCTCCGCCGTCAACACTATCCCATTCTGCTGCTGCCCAGATGGGTGGTTTGTCTTGGTCTGGCACCTCAGCTGAGACCTGTCCATCTTGGGAGACCCTGCCAGTAGTTAAACTACCGATAGTTTAGCTCTCAGCATCACTGATGCACACAAGCCCTCACAGCACGACAAGCTGCAAACCAAGTGAGGGATTCCAACTGTATGTCATCGTACTATTTTAGTAGTATGCTCAAAAGGTATACAAAAAAAAAAAAAAAGATCTCTGTGAAATTTAGATGTAGTGATTTCTGAGAAAAAAGCAAAATATGACCTGGACAGAAATAATGGCACCCTTCATTAATAATTGGTTGCACAACCCTTGGCTGGGATGACAGCGTCCAAACATTTCTTGTAGCCATCTATACTGTACATTTCGTGCATCTGTCTGCTGGTAGTTTATCCTACTCTTCAACTGTGATTTGTTCCAGCTCGTGAATGTTTCCAGGATTCCTTTCACCAGCAGCAGATTTCAGCTCTTTCCAAAGGTTCTTAATTGGATTGAGATCAGGACTCTTTGCTGGCTAGTTTAAAACAGTGCATTTGTTCCTTTTTAACCATTCTTTTGTACTTTTGGATGTATGTTTTAGATCATTGCCCTGCTGGAGGACCCATGACCTTCAATCCAGACCTAGCTTTCTGACACTAGGGGGTCTGTTTACTAAGTGGCACTAGAGGCTTCCATGCAAAATCAGAGCTGCGGCCCCATTGAATAAAATGGGGCCATGGCTCTGATTTTGCCTGGAAGCCGCTAGCGCCGCTTGGTAAACAGATCCCTAGGTAGCACATTTCACTCTAAAATACCTTGGTAGTCCTCCGACTTCATGATTACTTTAATATGATCCAGGACTCCAGTTCCTGAGGCAGCAAAACAGCCCCACAACATTATGGAACCTCCATCATATTTAACTGTAGGAAGGGAGTTTTTCCTTATAAGATTCATTTCTTTGCCTGCAAATGTATCGCTAGTATGCATCGCCAAAGAGTTCAAGTTTGGTTTCATCTGTCCACCAAACATTTTCCCAGAAGGATTGTGGTTTCACAAGGTGGATTAGGACAAAGATCAGGCATGCCTTTTTATGTCTGTCTTTGAGCAGTGGGGCCCCTCTTTGGCCTTCGTCCTTCTTTGTTTAGTGTGTGGCGAATGGTACACGTTGAAACTACCACTCCTGATTGCTTCAGATCAGCCTTAAGCTCTATGGATGTTGTACATGGTGCTTTTCCAACAGTTTGCAGTAACCTTCAAAGACTTCTTGGATTCATTTTCCTCTTCCCACAACGTCCTAGGTACCCTAGGGCAGACATAAGAGCAAGTGTCATGTGCTCTCAAAGGGTGCCTGCTGCAGCAGAGCAGTCCTCTTGCCAACATAATAGAGGAGTCTGTCCCAAGTGACTATTCTGTGAATTGCATTGAGAGGGAGAAGATCTTAAGCAGGCCTTAACAAATTTTGTGCTGATCTAGGAACAGGCTGAAATCTTAGTAGTCAGCGCTTGTGACTTCCTTGAGCCCCCGAAGGGAGTTCCAGGTGAAGGGGGGCTAAATAAAAAAAAATTCTTCCTGTTCTGCCCATGGGGATCTGATCTCCCACAGGCTGAAGAGAAAGTGAGGGCTGCCATCACAGCACAGATGCAAGCTGTCTGCCCAGTGGGATCCCATCTCCCATGAACAAACAGCTTACATCTGTGCCGAGATCATGGCTCTCCCCTTCTCTTCTGTCCACGCGAGCGTGGATTCTCACAGGTAGCCAGAACCAATGCTGCTGGGATCCCTGTGAGCAGCCAGAGCCAATTCCCACTGCAACTGTGGTCTTGAGCAGCACTTCTGCCTGCGGGGAATGGGATCCCTGCAGGCAGCCAGTCATGCTGCAGGGGTTCCAAGCCCCAGGTCCTAGTTCTTTAGTCACCATAGCGACCTGGGGTTTGTCAAACCCTGTCTCAAGTACCAAGAAATGTAGTCAGAGACCAAGAAAATGTAACAAAAAGATGCAGAGATATTTCCCTTTGTACTGGATGCCACAGACTTGATTAAGAGAAATTTCCAAGCACATCATGATAAGTCAGCCATACATGCTACATCTTATGAACTCCAGAAGGAGGCTCTCTTTGGCACAATACGAGTACTACACCAAGCGTTAGCAGAAAATTGGAGAAACTGAGATCATACTACACACAATCTGACTTAAGAGCAAAATTCATGACTGCCATGGTATGAGCAAAACAACCCATTCTGAAAAATTGCCTTGGCACAATGCTCTGTGTGACTGAACGGTGCAATGGAGAGCGAGCCACCTGGATGGAGCAGATGATCTTTTATTATGATAAAGCAACAAACACAGAGGTATTCATTCCTACAGTAGGCACAAGGCAAAAAAGGCACAGCAGGGGAATAAAAATAATCCAGAGAGCAATGACTTGGACCCAAATAAACGTAATGATTATTCAGTCCTCGCTTTCCAGATTCTTTTCTTTCATTTTAACATGATGACATTTTCAGAGGGGACTCCTTCTCCAGCACAGCGCGCCGTGTGGCCTAGAGTCAGCCCCTGGGCAGGGCCAGCCCATATACTAGGCAGACTAAGCGTCCACTAAGAGCAGCACAATTTGAGATGGCAGCACCAGAGCGGCACAAAGCAGAGGCCGAGTTGGACTAAAAACAGAGTTGGAGCATCTGGCACAATGTCTTGAGCACCTACAAGTTGTGCCCTGCCCCCTTAGAAACAAAGTTCAGACAGGGTGAGCATGCTCAGATGCTCAAGGCCTCATGACAGCTGCACCGACTCTACTTTAGAGCCACAGGCTGTAGCAGTGACAGCCGTGGGGGAGGGGGAGATGCTGGACAACTAGGGAATGGAAGGGCCTGGAACCATGTGGGGGGCAGCTGAAGGTCCACCTAGGACAAGGCTTGATGAACCCAGGCATGAAGTTGCCATGGCACTTAGAAATTGTACCCTGGTGCCTAGGATTTCATGCCCCCAAATTTATTTATTTTTTGACTGGTGTCGCTGAAAAATGCAGCATTTTTCACTTCCTCACCAGTCTTTGCATGCTGAACACCGATCAGTGTGGGAAAGTGAGAAATGCCCCGTTTATCCATAGCTGCATCAAGACAGAAGAGTTAGTGAGAGAGACTGGGTGAAGGCTTGGGGGGGGGGGGGCATGGCAAAAACAAAGAGAGAGAGAGAGAGAGAGATTGGATGAAGGCAAGGTATAGAGGCATATCACCAGGCCATGGTGATATGTAAAACAAAAAAGGAAATTGTTTCAGGTGCAGCTATAAAGGGTCGCTAGGGTAGTGGGAGGGGAGACACTATCTTCTGTTGGCACTGTGCAATGACATATTAAGGGCTAATTTATTAAGCTTTCTTTTCCAATAAAAAATAGGAAAACAGCCTTAGGAAATCAAGTCCTAAAACATGAACTGTAGTCTTCTTTTGTTTTGGTGGGGAGGGGGGTGTACTGTGATCTTGGTCTCAGCAGCCAGCTCCTAAATTTTAAGACTGGCTCCTACTGCAGATTACAAGAATATCTGTCAAGGCCTGGTCATTAAATAACAGTTTTGCCCTTTCCTTTGTGAAGACCACATGCAAGCTGCTGCTGCGGGATGTGCCTTGACTGTCTTACATCTGTGTATAATCAGGCAAGAATTGCATGATGATAATGCTAACAACTCTACAGGACAACATGAAATCTTCTGGACACTGCTGTGAGCAATTCAGGAGAAAGTTCATAAGGAAAGTTTAGAAAACAGTACCAGATGGTGAATCAGTTCCCTCTTGTCATCTTCTCACCCATGTAATATATTTTGGAGAATATAATCGGGGTCAAACCCAGAATGGAGTTCAAGGTGTTGGTGCCCTAGGCAAACTTTACAAACACACACTCTGGCTGTTAAAATTTGTTGTTTAGCTTAGAATGCCCTAGGCAGCCACCTATTCTGCCTGGTGATTGGGCCAGCCCTGAATATAATACCATCACGTAACATCAAGATGAGGCATTTAATGCAGCAATCATTTCACAACAGCAATACTACTCCCTTACTGTTCTGAAGGACTACATGGATTAAAAGGTACACACTTAATATGCACTGATCAGTGGCATTAACTAGCATCATTTTTTTTAAAAAATAAGAATCACAAAATCTTATTTTAGATGCCATACAACACTTAAAACTTTGTGCGCATGTAACAAATCTGCGCAGCTTGTGGTTAAGCTGCTCCACAATCAATGAGTTACAGTAAATCCAGTCCTTAAAGTCTTAATATCACAGGATAAAATCCCTGGATAACACCTGTTACAGGTGAGTAACTACGCTTTCTCCGGGAACAAGCAGAAAGTCAGTCCTCACATATGTGACTCCCTAACTACAGGCTACCAAAAGCGCCTAGAGAAAAACACAAACAGTCGCAAGGGGAGCTGTGAGCAGCAGCAATTGAGTCCGTAGATACAGACTGCAGTAGGACCCGTGTGTCTGATGGAAACTAATGCTCCCGTAACCTGAACACAGAAGAGTTAGAGAGTAGGAGTTGCCTAGACCCCAAAAAGATTAGGGAGCACGGCCTACCTGAAGACACTGCCCCATTGGGACTCCCTCTCCAGGCAGTAATGAGCTGCGAAGATATGGGCTGAAGACCAGGTGGCAGCCCGGCAGATGTCAGACATTGGGACAGAGCACAGGTTTGCCACAGAAGCCACAATGGCCCTGACCCGACCATCCAGCGTGAGCCCAGCCTGTTCAGAGGCGAGGGCGATGCAGTCCGCCACCCAGGTGTTTGCTTGGCTACCACTTCGAGCCAACCGGGGTCGTAGGAAACAAAAAGCTGAGAAGCTTTGCGGTGGCCTGGGTACATTGAATGTAGACAGACAAGGCCTTCTTACAGTCTAAGGTGTGAAGGACGGTCTCTGCCCTGCTGGAGTGAGGCTTTGGGAAGAAGCAGGGTAGCACCACCTCTTGGTTGAGGTGGAAAGACACCACCTTCGGCAGGAATTTTGGAGGTGCCTCTGCCACCAGGGCTTAGAGCTCAATGACCCTGTGAGCAGAGGTGAGCGCCACCAGGAACACGACTTTTATGAGAGGTACGTGAGGTGGAAGGTAGCCAGGGGCTAAAAAGGGCAGGCAAGTGAGCTGTGAGAGCACCACATTGAGGTCCCACTCCATCGTTGGAGGGCAGATAGGGGATTTTGACAGCAGGGGCCCCCTCAGAAAAAGGGTCACCAGAGGCTGAGCCAAAAGGGGCTTGTCCTCAAAAGGGTGGTGGTGTGCTGCCAGGGAACTGAGGTGAGCTCTGACAGAGTTCAATTTGAGCCCGGATTGAGAAAGATGGAGAAGGTACTGCAGCACCAGCTGCACCGGGCAGGAGAACGGCTTCACCCTTTGCTCCGCACACCCCACCGAAAACCTGGGCCATTTGATGGCATAATCTCTCCTGATGAAAGCCTTACGAGAGGCCAAAACGACTTCCTCCACCTCCCCTGAGAGGTTGAAGGAGGCTAAGGCTACCCTTTCAGCAGCCACACCGTCAGTGATAGGGACCCCTGATTGGGGTGCAAGAAAGAGCCTTCTTCCTAAGGCAAGAGTCCCGGGGCACTCCCTCGGGGAGGGGGTCGGAGGAGGGGGGGGGGTTCGGTGCCTCCACCAATAACCGAAGGAGGAGTGGGAAGCAACACTGTCTGGGCCAACGGGAAGTCACCAGGATCAGCGACGCTCTGTCACACAGAACCTTGAAAAGGGTCTTGGCAATCAACGTCGTGGGTGGGAAGGAGTACATGAGGCCTTCTGACCACAAAATAAGGAACACATCTGCTGCTACCCAGCCTGGGTGGAGCTGACAGGAGCAGAAGTGGGGCAACTGGGAGTATCCGAGCTGATGAAAAGGTGCACCCGCAGGGTTCCCCCGAGTCGAAAAAGCCGGGTGGCCACTCTAGGATCCAGTTGCCACTTATGCGGTTGGAGAACCCTGCTCAGTTTGTCCGCCAGGGTATTTACCTGGCCTGGCAGATACACCGCCCGCAGAAACATTCCTTGATGGAGTGCATAAGAGCAGAGTGTCATCACCTCATGTCAAAGGGTGTGAGACCCCGTGCTTGTTCACGTAGAACATAACCACTTAGTTGTCTGTTTGGATCAGCACCAGCTGGTGGCTGACAGTGGCAAAAAGCTTGTAGGGCTAGATATATTGCCTGGAGCTTCAGGAGGTTGATCTGCTGGTTGCCCTCGGCTTGTGGCTAGCTGCCCTGGTTGTGAGGTTCCTCACAGTGGGCCCCCAACCCCAGCAGGGAAGCAACCGTCATGAGGACCCCTAAAGGGCTCGGGGCTTGGAAGGGTATCCCTGCCAGGAGGTGTTGCGGGTTTTGCCATCACATCAGGGAGTCTGCTGGCTGGTGGGTCACTAAGCCTCTGTCTTGGAGCCGACCCATGGCCTGTGTCCACTGGTCTCAAAGGCACCACTGGGCAACACTCATATGCAGATGGGCGTCCAGGGTGACATGGACTGTGGAGGCCATGTGGCCGAGTAGGTGTAGCAGAAACTGGTCAGACACCAAGGGACAGTGTTGCATATCTGCAGCCAATGCGCTGAGAAGGTCGGCCCGATCCAGAGGGAGGAAGGCCTTGGTCTGGACCATGTCCAGCTTTGCCCCTATGAACTCCAGACCTTTGTGTCGGGAGGAAATGGGACTTGGGGTGGTTTATTACAAACCCCAGATGTTGTAGGATGTGGATGGCGCGAGTCGTAGCTTGCTGCACCTCGGCTGCCGTGCCTCCTTTTATGAGCCAGTCATCCAGGTAGAGGAAAGAGGGATTGAATGAAGGCCGGAAGGATCTGCTTTCCAAATTCGAGGGCATAACCTTCTCTGATCACTTCCAAGACCCACTGATCGGACGTGGCCCGGGCCCAGGCGGGAAGAAATAGCCTTAGGCGGCCCCCCAAGGGTAAATCGCCCGCCCGGACCCCTTCTATCTCATTGCGATTTTCTAGCTCCCGAGAAGGAGGTAGAGGCCCCAAAACCTCTCCCTGCTCCTCGAAACCCCCTAAAGCTTGACCCCTTGGCCGGAAAGCGACCCCTAGGAAAGGAATTCGTCCTGGGCGGATGAAACCTCCAGGAGTCTCTTGGTTGGCTCCGCGATGGCGCTGAGAGGCGAGCCTGCTTCGGCCTGTCCTTCGGAAGCCTACCTCCCTTGGATTTGCCCAGGTCCTTTACTAACTTTTCCAAGTCCTCACCGAATAACAATCTCCCCTTAAAGGGAAGGCGACCCAGCCGCGCCTTTGAAGAAATGTCGGCTGCCCAATTGCGGAGCCACAAATAGCGCCTAGCTGCGACTACAGATGCCATGCTCTTAGCTAGGCTCCTGATGAGATCGTACTGACTATCCGCCAGGTAGGCTGCACCTGACTCCAACTTAGCTGCAATGGGCTGTACGTCTCCTGCGGTACCTTCTGTCAGCTGAAGCTGTTGGGACCACCTCAGGCAGGCCCGTGCCACCCAGGCCCCCAAAACCGAAGCCTGCAAAGCGAGGGCACTAACATCAAAGGCCTGCTTTAGCAATGTGTCCAATTTTCTATCCTGCGCGTCTCTCAGGGCCGCGCTACCTTCTACTGGGATAGTAGTCTTCTTAGTAACTGCCGATACCGCCGCATCTACCTTGGGCGACTTCAGCAATTCTCTGTCCGATTCCGGTACTGGATAAAGGCGTGTCATAGACCGCACACCCCTCAGGGAGGATTCTGGTTGGTCCCACTCTTCCTGAATCATTTGGCGGACGACCCTGTGTATAGGGAATACCTTTTGAGACTTCCTGACTGCTTGGATCAGGGGATCCTCCAGCGCTTCTTCTTCTACTGGGGTATCAGAAGCCACCTTGAGGACCTTCAGGGACTCATTAATTAGCCCCGGGAGCTCCTCCCGATGAAAGACTCGTACTATACGGGATTGATCCTCCTCCGGAATCTCTCCTTCCTCTAGTTCCTCCTCTTCATCCCCTATCTCCTTATCGGAGAGCTCCTCCTCTTGCGTGTCGTGAGGAGGGGAAGCGGACGGCTCTTCGCTCGCTAGCCTCGCGCGCTTAGATGGGATGCCAGAATCATGGGGAATGGTCTTCCCTGGGTTAACCCCCAGGCCTTCCTTCCCTGTGCTCGGACCTCCTGCCCCCAGCCCCTGCTTGCGCATGCAGTAGGCCTTGTGCAGCAGGAGGACGAATTCGGGCGAAAATAGATCACAGGGACCCTCTTCCCCAAGGGCAGGGGAGAGAAGGGGCAGGGATGGAGTGGGAAACTCAGAGGTCGAGGGCGGAGGTATGCAGGGCTCTCTTTCTCCTTCCAGATGCTCCACTGGACCCTCATTAGCTTGAGAAATGGACAACTGTATGCCCTGCTCCACAGAGGCAGCTTCTGCAGCGCAACCCCTGCAGATCCCTGCCTCTGAGGCCGTGCCCCTGCGGATGCCACAAGACGGGCACCGTAGCTTGGACATAGCTCCAAAAGGCAACAAATAAACTGAAAAGGCCAAAATTATGGTGTTTAACCCTAAGGAATCTCCTGAGTTGCAGCTCTAGGCTGAAAACAAGGCCCCAATCTTCCTCCCCCCACACCCTCCGAAAGAAATCCTTTGAAATAAGAAAACTAAAAGTAAATCAAGTAACAAAACAAGGTTAAATTAAGTTAAATTAATGCTGGAGCCCAATATAGGGGGAATCCCCTGTACTTGCGGTTTACAGTCTTCCACGATCCGCAGGGAGCTCCGAGAATGAAGAACGCCCTCCGGAGTACTACACGTGGCTAGGCCTCAGCCACGTGGAGAGTAGATCGGGTCCCGGCGTCTCCGCTCGCACCGCCGGACCCGCTACTAACTTGGAGGCGAGATCCCGCAGCCGTCTGAAACCTCCGACCGCTCTCGAGCTGCTTCGCCAAGCCGGGAGCGAGGAAGGACGGCGCTTAGGAGCCTCAAGCGCTCAGCCACCTGAGGGCTTCGGCGCGAGGCGGATGGGTCCGTTGCCGAGGTCTGGGAGCCAGAGGGTCTGGGGATATCCTGCGATCCACCCCCAACCGCCGGCAAACCTCTTAGGTAAGTTGCAAACCTCTCCCACCGGCAAAAAGGCCTTGCGAGCAGAGAGCTTGATCGCCGGAGAAGGAAGGGAGAGGGGGAGGGGGAAGGAGGAGAAGTAAAACTTAAAGAAATTAAAAATTAAATTCTAGAAATTCAAGCAAAGGTAATAAATGGGAGACTCCAGTAAGCCCTTGGCTTACGGAACCCTCCAGCTGCTTGGAGGCTGAGATTACTGGGGCTTAGGGGTGGTGCCAGGAGTATTTATACCTAACCAGCCTCAAAAGGGTTAGACTCAGCCTCCAAGCTGCTGGAAGGGTTACGCAACCCAGAAGTAAAGGGACTGGACTGGAGTGACGATAAGGAATGGGACTTGGGGTGGTTTATTACAAACCCCAGATGTTGTAGGATGTGGATGGCGCGAGTCGTAGCTTGCTGCACCTCGGCAGCCGTGCCTCCTTTTATGAGCCAGTCGTCCAGGTAGAGGAAAATGAATAGCCCCTGAAGACAGAGGTAGGTGGCCACTACTGCCAGGCATTTGGTGAAGACCCTTGGAGCGGAGGACAGGCTGAAAGGTAGTACCCTGTACTGGTAGTGGCCTCCCCCACCATGAAGCAAAGGTACTGCCGGTGGCTGGGATAAATGAGAATGTGGGTATAAGCATCCTTCAGATCCAAGGAGCATAGCCAATCTCCCTGCAGGAGGTAAAACAGCAAGTTCCAAGGGACAGCATCTTGAACTTCTCCCTCACCAGAAACTTGTTCAAGTTTCGCAGGTCCAGGGTTGGCCTTAGGCCCCCTGTCCTTTTTGGCATGAGGAAGTACTTGGAGTAGAACCCTTTGACCGGAGATATTGGGGTACTGGTTCCATCACCTTGTCCTCGAGAAGGCCTGCAAGTTCTTGTAGTAGAAGATCCCAGTGAAGAAGAGACCTGGGGGACTCTCCCAGGAAGAAAGGAGGAGGTGTCTGTGCCAGGTAGAAAAGGGAGTGCCCAGAGATCAGTGGTAATGATTGGCCACCTGTGGGCATAGTGAATCAAACATCCCCCTGTGTGTTGCTGTCCTCCTTGGGGAAGAGAAGCTATGCCCAAGGAGTTTATTTATTTATTTATTTAATTTAAACATTTTTTTATACCACTTTGTCCTTCACTCAAAGCGGTTTACATTACAACTTGAAACATTATACATAGAACAGTTAAACAGTAACTAATGATGTACAAAGAACGAGTTATGAAGGGTATAGGTAGTGTAAAAACTACAGTGTTATGGGAGTAAAACATAACTATACGAGGTATACAATTTATTATATTGTGTATAACATCTACCAGTCCATAGCAAAAGATTGTATTACTAGGTGGCTTAGATCATGTCAAAAGCTCCCCCTAAGCTGGGCCAGAGCCTGTGCCTGGGAGCCTTCTGCTTATGAGGGCCATGCCCCTGTCCCTTAACCTACTGACCCTGCTGAGGAGGCTTGGAAATGTGTGTAGTTTTTCTAAGCAGCCCCTTTCCTCGGGTAAAAGGGCTTCCCTTTCCTCGGGTAAAAGGGCTTCCCCCCCCCCCCCCCGAGTCCTTCCATCAGGGAAAGGTGGCAGTCTTCTTGGAGAGACTGGTCCTTGTCACGAGTTCGATCTCCAACTCAGCAGCCTTCTCCATCCTGGCCTTGGCATGAGACATCGACCAATTTGTCCTGAACCCATTGCTCGAAGTCAGACGACTGTAGCCAGGCTTGGCATCAGGCATCGATGCCCGCCACGGCTACTCTAGTCGTCGACTCTAAGCCATCGTAGGCTGCTCAAGTCATAAACTTGGAGCACTCATGGATGGTTTTGGACAGGCTCCTGATCCGCTGTAGGGGTACCTCGGAGAGACCAGCTGAGCACCCGGCAAGCTCCTTCACCATGTCTCTCAGGTATATGCCCATGTACAGCTGATAGGCCTGGATCCAGCTGATAAGCATCGAGCCCTGGTAGCATATTCTGCCGAGGGCATCCAAGGTGCGGGCCTCCCTACGTGGGGGCATCGAAGAGTGCGTCTTCTTGCTCTTCAGCAGATGCATGGCCAACTCCACCACCTTGGGAGTTATGTGGTAGCTGTGCCTTCTGAAAGCCAGGGCTCCAGTGGACACGATACATTGAGTCGAGCCGCTTGCTCACAACAGGCACTGATGTTGGTGTTTCCCACATGCAGAGCATGAGCCATGCCAGGATGGGGACCATCAAAGATTCCCTCAGTGGAGTCTCATATTGGAGGATTTCTAGCTCCTCCGTACAAGAGTCCTTCTCCGATTCCATTTGGAACACTAGAGCCTTCAACATATCCCACATGAAATCGAGGAACACATGTTCTCGGGCAGGGACTGATGTCAAGACTTGGAGGGGACAGGGACTGAGGAAACATCGCGGTGGCGACGAGTATTGGGGGACTCCCCATCCTCGGTCTCCCATTTCTAGTAATCGGTGGAAGACTCGAGGGAAGGGCAACCCAGCGGCTCCAGGCCCGAACCTGGTCCAAGCCCCACAGAGGCCTTTCAGCTGGTGTTGTGCACGCTAGCCGGGGAAGACCTCGGTCCCGTCAAACAGGACCTGAATCAAGACATCAGCCGAGGATCATCTCGAGGCCATATGGCCTCAAGGATCAGCTCGGCCTCTGGGGATGTCCTAGATGTCGAGGGCCCAGTAGTCTGGGCGGAGGAACCGGCCATGTCGAACATCAGCGCCCGCTGCTGGTCCATGAAGGCAGACAGACTGTGCTCCAGGGCCACCATTCTGGACTCCAGTCCAGATGGTTCTGCAGCTCTCAACGCGGGCACCGAGGAGCTCTGGCCCGGCGCCAGTTCCCCCAAAGGGGAGTCCTCAACTAAGATGGCCTTGGTTGTCTACGGCCGATCTCCAGGCAATTCCTTCCAGGCGATCTTGGTAGGCCACTCCCACTCCGAGCCCTCAGACGAGTGATGTGGACTGCAGGACTTGGCTCGGGACTTACCCGGCCTGTCGGAACCGTCCAGGGACGCTGCCTTCAGGGATTTCTTCTTTTTCCTGTATTTTCTCGAGAGAGACCCAAGGCCTGCAGTGTTGACAGGAGTCCACGGGGGCGCTACGGAAGTCCGAGGCTTCAGATGGGGCCTTGGCCTTCGGATGCACCTGGGACTCCAGGAAAAACTTGTCATGCTGCTGCTGATGACTCATGAGGGCCTTGGTGCACATCTTTTTACAAAGACCACAGGTCACGGGGTTGTGTTCTTGCCCGAGGCAGCATAGACAACAGTTGTGTATATCAGTGAAAGACAATCTTTGTACCCCAATCACACTTCTTAAAATCACTGATAGCCATGGGTGAAAATATTTCCCAGGCGCGGTTGAAGACCCGCCATGCTGCCAGTTGGCAAAAAGGCGCCAAAGGCAAAAAAATTACTATGAACCCAAGAATCGATGCCAAAGCAGCAGGCTCGGGTGATGGGAAGAGTACCAGTGCAACCAGAGGGAGAGTATGAAACTCAGCAAAATAATCAGCTTTTTCCAGAGGAAGGCAGGGTTCCATAGAAAAAAGGAGACAAAGTAAGATGGTACCCTTAGGCGGGAAGGGGATCAGCATACATGGTGGCATCTCTCAAAGGCTTTCTTTGAAAGCTGGGGAGATGCTTTTGCAAGTGCTCCCCCATATGCGAGGACTGACTTCATGCTTGTTCTGGAAGAATAGTTCAACCCTAAAGCTGGTTTCCACTGCAGCAAACTGAACAGACCCTGAAATCTTAGCCAATAAACAGTCTAGTCGTTAACAGCTGTTTGTTTGTTTTTTTCTGTTTTCCTTTTAACATAGGACTACAGGACAAAGGCTGCCTATGCCTCGTCCGATTCTGGCATTTTGCGGGCAAAGAACTTCGGCCAGGGGTGGAGGGGGTTGCTTTAAGGGATAGAGCAGGTGGTGGGGAGAGGCGTGCAACCCTCCCGTACCTTTCTTAGAGACTCCCGCAGGGCGCTATGCTCCTGGTTAAACAGCAGCGGACTGGGCTCCTGACAGTCACCATTCCTTTCAGCAGCGGCGATTTCCGAGAAGCTTCTGAGCCGGGAGTCGCTGTAGCTGGGTGGCCGGCGCGAGCACAAGAGCCAGGCCTGGAAGCCAGCGCGCGCCCTCACAGCCCACCACACCGACATCTTGAGGGTGTGTTTCTTAACAAGGACGTGTCAGTGCGCACGCGTCGCGTACCCGCTCCAAGGAATCCAGCCTCAGTGCCTGTCCCCTGGGGTGGGTGCGAGAAGCATGGTTCAGGGTAACGAAGTAGGGTAGCGGTGGCGCCTCTGATCTGCAAATCAGCAGAGTTCGCTTCAGTCGGTCGCCATATTTAGCAGTTTTTGTTTTAACAGACATTCGTTATTTTATTTGGTGGAGTTCTTTGTCATATGATCTATACTTAATATATTTAAGCTTGCAAGGAACTTAAAGCAGCAGTATTAAACAGTTTTCAGACCACTCGCGTCTTATGTTGCTTTCTATTTTGTTTGTATCTCTGCCTCCCTTCTCAATATGGATAATTATAGCTCTGTGCAGGTGAACCCTTCTTTTGTTTAGGATTGTAACTACCACCTCGTTAGGTTACCAGGGTTGTACCAAGAGCAGTGATACGGAAGGGGCGCGGATATCACTGGGTTTCAATCAGGACACCTGACAAGAGCAAGGTCCTGCATGTGGCTGTGCTTAGGGCGAGGGGGCGCATTTCCAGCTTGGTACAGTCCTGCAGGTTACCTTCTTCTATGCTCTTCTAACACGTGAAAGTCATTTAGGTTTTGTTTTGAGTGGAAATAGAGATTTTCTGTGTTTATCCCATGCCAACTTTAAATTTATTCACTGTTTTTGTCCCCTACTGGAAGGGCATGGCAAACATCCACCGTCCTTTCCATGAAAAGATATTTCCTGATGTTGCTTTTAAATTGACCTCTTTTCAGTTTCATTTCATGCCCTCTACCGGTAGTTGTGTAGCTTTTCAATTTTTGGAAAAGGTTTGTTTGTTAAACCCTTAAATCAGTGTTTCTCAACCAATGTGCCAGGGAAGACTGGTGTGTCTTGGGAAAGGACTTGGGGTGCCTTGGTAGGGTTGCCAAGAAAAACCCGACACCTGTGGTTCGCCATGCTCCACCCATTCTCCACCCCTAGTCCCACCCCTGCCCTGCCCCGCCCCCAGCCCCACCCACAAAAATTACCGAGGGTACGCGTAGGCCAGGGGTACTCAAATCCAGTCCTGGAGGGCTACAAACCAGTCTGGTTTTCGGGATATCCCTAATGAATATGCATGAGATATTTTTTCCCGCACTGCCTCCATTGTATTTGACTTTATCTCATGTATATTCATTAGGGATATCCCGAAAACCTGACTGATTTGTGGCCCTCCAGGACTGGATTTGAGTATCCCTGGTGTAGGCTAACTTCCTTGGTCAGATAATAATTAAACTAGGAACCCCAAAATCCAAACATGAAATGTACAACACTGGAGAAATAAAACTATAAAGTAATTTCCTCTTGCACTAAACAAAAACGCAAAGATGTTATCAATACACACTTCCCAGACCAGACATATTCCAGTTAATAAATTCAAAATAAAAAGTATTTTTCTACCTTCTGTTTGGGCGTTTTATTTTTCAGTTGCAATTGCTCCAGTCACTTTCTTCTGGTTTCTTCGTGTCTTCTGTGAGCTATCCATTTGTCCTTTCTTTCCCCCCATCACAACCCATTTCCAGTCCAAGTCCCCCCCCCCCCCCATAGCCCTTTTCCAGTCCAGGTCTCCCCCCATCACAACCCATTTGTAGTCCTAGCTTCCTCGCCCCCCCCCCCCCTCACAGCCCATGCAGTCCTTGGCCTCCCCCCCCCCCCCGACCAGCACTGCGGCTGTCTGAGGGGCTTTAGAGGGAGCCGGGGAAGCCTGCGCGAGGCCCCGACTCCCTCTGTACAGCCGCCAGCGTGAAGACCCTTTTCCTTCACGCTGGTGGCTGTTTCTGCGAAGCCGCGAATGCTGGGAAAGGTTAAAGGGCATTGCCTTTAACCTTTCCCACCAATCGCGGCTTCACAGAAACAGCCGCCAGCGTGAAGGAAAAGGATCTTCACGCTGGCGGCTGTACAGAGGGAGCCGGGGCCTCGCGCAGGCTTCCCCAGCTCCCTCTGAAGCCCTCCGGTGTGTGGGCCGGCCCTGGGTGGGTTTTTCTTTTAACTGCGGGTCGGAAGAAAAGCCGGTCTTTTGCTCTGGCCGCTCCCGATCTTGCGGCCAGAGCAAAAAACCGGCTTTTCAAGGGCCGGTTTAACATCTGTGCCGGCAGCCGGCCTGGCCATGGAAAAACCGGCCAGACCGGCTGAAAACCGGCCAGTTGGCAACCCTATGCCTTGGTAGGAACAGCTATATATATGGCTAGGCTTGGGCTCATGAAGCGTTTGCCCCATCTCAGCTGGACAGTACCCATGAAAAATAGCCATCTGCTTCCTGCTCCAGCTCAAGCAGAACACAGAGACCAGGAGAGAACGGGGTAAGCGTGGAGTAAATATAGCAAAGAAGAGCTAGTCTGCTCCTTATTCCAGTCCTCCCCTCTTGTCATTCCAGGACAGCAAAAGAGTGCAACTGGAACTCACATTCCAGATGACTGTTTGGCGTTTGCTCTCTCTGCTCCAGTTCTCTCTCTTCTATTCTAGAAGTACAAAAACAATTTGTATTTTCAAGTTAGTGATTATAATGTATGTTCTAGTAGTTGTAAACTCCCAAGAGTAAGCTGGAACCCAGTGCAGAATCTCTGTCTTGAACCTATCTTACACAAAATGTATATGTTAGGTATGTACTGCCTACTGGACAATTAATTATGCACCAGAGAAGAATCCAAATAGCTAACTGATCTCACCAGCCCTGAGGCATTTGTATTGAATCCCAAAATATTTTGTTGTAGGTATAATTTGAGCGTCGATGACTACAATCTTTTCATTTATTTATTTTATTTGGACAGTTTTCTATACCGCCACTTCCAGAGATCAGGGGCAGTTTGCATAGAACACAACAAGTTATATAGAACCAAGTATAACTATATACATTGTAACAACTGAACTATGTACATTGTATCTTGTTAAGTATTTACATTGAGACATAAAGCAACATTGTAGCAGTTTAATGATTGTTATACCGATCGGGTGCTGAATATGCTTTTGAGGAGTTTGTGAGGTATATAGTTTTGCCTCTGATTAGGTTATGCCTTGTGTTGGGGGGAGGGGGGGTGATTTGGTGCTGATGCTGTTGCGGTTGCTGTAGTGTTCAATGAAGAGTAGAGTCTTTAATTCCTTCCTGAATGTTTGTATGTCTTTGAGTGATCATAGTGAGTCTGGTAGCAAGTTCCAAGGTACTGGGGCTGTGAAGGTAAACGCTCTGTTGCTTGTTATCTGTTTGGTTTTACGTATAGTGGTGGGAATGTTGAGGAGGTACAGTTTACTTTTCCTTCTGTTTCTGGTGTTGAGCTGAGCAGTTATAAGGGATGACAGATATGATTGTGCAATGTTGTTGTGTAGTTTGAATGCTGTAATTATCATTTTGTATTTTGAGCGACTTGCTATTGGGAGCCAATGGAGATTTTGTAGGATAGGTGTGATATGGGTCAGTTAAGTGTGCCTTGGTTATGATTCTGGCAGTGACATTCTGGGCTAATTTGAGGTGGTTTATGCTTTTTTTCATGGCGAGAATCCACCGGACTCCCCTCATCCTCCCCACCAAACTGAACAGATTGGTTACTACTGTAGGATTGTTCTGGGAGGGATGGGGTTGAGGTGATTACAATTAGGTTTGATAATCCAAATCAAGGGTGGGGGGGGGGGAGAGAAGGGTCTAAAAGCTAATTGTGAGGGGGCGCAAGACTGAGGTTTCACCTAGGGTGCCTACTGCCCTTGCACCGGCCATGCATGTGGAATTTGGTTTGTGTGCTCCAAGGACTGAACAAACTAAAGTGTGCCACAAAATATAAAAGACTGAAAAGCAATTCCTTAAATACATCTTCCACCGTTCCTGGGGTGAGAGGAACCTAGTTTGCAGTTCCTGGGCAAATTCTCCAAGCTGTCAATTTTGTTATGAAGAGCAAGCTGAGAAATACTGATCAGTGACAGCAGTGCCATGTGGGTCAGCAAGGGGGGAGGGGAGGACAGTGCAGCTCAGAGGATGGCAAGGCATGTGTGCCATAGAGATCTACCACCCTAGGTGGCTGCCTAGTGGACAAGTCTAGTCCTGTACACATCCCTAAATTACTCCCCCCTCCCCTTAGCACACATTATCACCCAGCACCCCTATAGCACAAACAGGCAGGCATCCTCCAGCACACACATGCGTTTGTATCCTTCAACACCCCCCCCCCCCCCCATGACACATGCACATGTGCACACACTCCGAACACCCCTAACTCACACACACACAAACACCCCCTGACACCAGAGCTGACATTAGAGGGTGGCAAGCAGGGCAATTGCCCTGGGCCCCATGCCAAATGGGGCCCCAAATCTTCCTTAGACTGAAGGAGGTATAGCCTGCAGGTGGGCTTTGGGGCCCCTCATCAGTTTCTGCCTTGGGCCCCTGCATGTCTAACACCAGCCCTGCCTCACACACACATACAAATACATGCACCCCTAACACCCCCATGACACACACATGCATGCACTCCCAGACACACACACACAAATGCATGTATCCCTCCACACTCCATGACACATACACACATATTTACTCCCAATATCCCCCTATGGCACACATACAAATGTGTACATGTATCTCCCAACACCCCCTAAAACACACACACACACACACACACACACACACACCAGTACCCCCCAAGACACACACACACATATGTATGCACCTCCCAACATCCCCATGATACACACATGCACACACCTCTGAACACCCTCATGACACACACACACATACACAGCCTTCAATGTTCCCCATGACACAAACACCCTCACTACTGACACCCAGAATGACACAGACAGACAATTGCATCCCCATGACACCTCCCAGGACAAATACAGACAGAAGAACTCCCCAACACCTCTCATGACACACACACATGTACTCCCCACATGCTAAATTTTGCAAATAAGGGAAACATGCCATTATGTCATATTGAAAATGTAGACTTTTCAACTTGTATTGCTAAATGTAGGTGCATAATTTTACTGGTGAAATGTATCTGCAGAAACAGCAGTTGCAAATCATGATAATGTTTCAAGAAAATGGTGACTTTTGAAAATTGGTGCAAATTATCAGCATGGAAAATATAAATAACATGAACATGAACATACCTCCTTCTCCACAACCTCCAGATGTCTGTCTGCCAAAATGAACACTTATCCAAAGCCTATTCATGCCTAGAGTAGGTATAAGTTTGGACATGACTTGGTAGCATGTTTTCAATACTCAAGCGTATGGCATCTTTCTGCCAGTGGGGAAACTTAAGGTTGTTGGATTGCCTAGCGCTTTTCTGTCCACAGCAGGCTCCCAGAGTCTCAGGTTGATCTTCATCAGCAGTTTGAGCTCAGGCTCCCACTTCCAATGATGGTGAAGGCTAGCCTGCAGTGATAGCAGCAGCCCTGTCTTTTGAGGAAGGGTGTGCTGCTGGACGATTGCTCATGGATCCTTCTGGTGATGAATGCCAGTCTCTCAGGCTGGGGAGTCCATTGTTAAGGCTGAATGACCTGGAACTGTGGGGAGGTGGTGTGTTCCATCAACTGCCCTGAAACGAGGGCCTCAGGTTGGTTCTTCTGCATCTCCAGCCCCTGGAAAGGGCCTGGCAGTTCCTGTGTTCTCAGATAACACCATTGTGGTGGCTTATTTTGATTGGCAAGGTGACAGAGTAGTGCAGGGGTAGCCCTGGAGATGGTTCTGTTGTTTGCCTGGGTGGTGAAGAGCCTCCTAGTTTGTCAGCTCTGCACATTGCTGGGGTGGATTATGTGGAAATGGATTTTCTCGGATGGCATGCCCTGGTCCCAGGAGAGTGGGCATTTGAATCAGGAGGTGTTTTCATTTGTTTCTGTGCCTCTGGGTTTGTCCCAAAAGAGATCTGATGGCGACCTTCTCCAATGTCAAAGTGTGCTGCTTCTTCAGTCGCTGCATGGAGACGGGGTCCGAAGGCTTTGGTACTCTGGCTCAAACTTGACCAGGTTAGCATCTACTGTATGTGTTTCCTCCATGGCCCTTGGTGGGAAATGTGATTTGGCATATTGACCGCCATCCGAGAAGGATTATTCCTGTGGCGCTGCATTGGCTGAGGAGAGTATGATGCACAGATCTGATTTGGCTCCTGCAAGCTTCACCTGTTTCTTTGCCTCCATCTTGGGGCTTATTGTGTCTGGGACGCTTGTCCTGGAGGGCCCAGCTCCCTTCTCACTTATGGCTTGGTTTCTTTAAGGAGACAATTAGCACATATGAGCTACTCTCCATCAGTGGTGTTCCACTCTGTTCAGAGCCCGGAGGAGGTCTACCCAACCTGGCATAAATGCAGGTTTGGTGCCTTGAGTGCTGGGGCAGCACACAGGAGCTGGTTCCTGAGGCGGCCAAGATGCTGTCACTGTGGCCTTTTTCTGCAGGATCATCTGGAGAAAGGCCTTTTTTCTCTTAATTCTCTGAAGGTTCAGGTGGCACATTTTGCCTCTTTCGGAGGGCCGTTGGCTGGTAAAACTCTAGCCATACATGCAGATGTTTCACGCCTTCTTCAGGGGGGTTTGGTGTCTGCATTCTCCCCTATAGTCTGTGGACCCTTCCTGGGATCTGTGTCTGGTGCTCAGGGCTCTGATGTTGAAGCTCTTTGAGCCGTTGAAGTGTGCTACTCTGCAGGACTTGACTCTCAAGACATTCTTCTTGGTTACGATTATTCCACAAGGCAGTTTTCGAAGCTGCAGGCTCTGTCCTGCCGAGAGCCTTATCTATCTTTTTCTGAGGAGACTGTTAATATTCAACCTGTGCCTTCCTTCTTCCCTGAAGTGGTTTCTCCTTTTATGTAAAGCAGATGGTTTGCCTGCCCTCCTCTAAGGAGCAGTGTTGGAGGAATGGTAAGGATCTTCGCCTTGTAGATGTCTGGATGGTGCTTCTCTAGTTCTTGGAGGTTACAAATTCTTTATGTAAGTCATGCCATCCTTTTGTGCTGTTTGCTGGCCTGTGCAAGATGACGCGGTGGCTTGGGGTGCTGGGTTAAGGAGGCCATTGCCTTGGCGGATCTATTGCAGAACCAACTAGTTCCGGAGGGTTTATGCACCCATTCTGAGTGCAAGCATCTTCATTTATTTATTTATTTATTTATTCTTATATACCGCGCTATTCATTCTCAGTGCGGTTTACATAAAACAATAACAATTGCATTACATTAGAACAAAGATATCAATGCTTACATTACACTAGGTAAAATAAACTTGGAATGAACTTGAAGAGGGTGCCTAACATAACAGTAAGAGATTTAGATTATAAACTATTTACAGAGTTACAGGTCTAAAATCATAATGAGTCACGATGGGGGGTTGTTCAGATGAGAAAAATGGAGTAGGAATAAATGATGCTTTAGAGCTTTTCTGAATTGAGGAAGGTCTCTAATTGCTCGGAGGTGGGGGGGGGGGAGGCTGTTCCAGATTCTTGGGGCATAAATTGTAAAGGATCTGTTCCTGGTTAGCTGGTTACATTTTGTGGATTCATGAGGAATAATGAGAGTATTGGCGGCTGCCGATCTTCTTAGCCTATTGTTTGGTGTGGTTGTAAGGAGTGCTGAAATAGATGAGGGAGACAGACAGTAAATGGCCTTGAAGGTTATGATAAGGGTTTTATAGGTGAGTCTGCTGTGTAGTGGGAGCCAGTGAAGCTCCATCAGTATGGGTGTGATGTGCTCACTCCTGGCAATACCGCAAAGAATGCGTGCTGCTGCATTCATGGCCATTTGGAGAGGATTGAGGGTGTTCTTAGGGAGACCATGAAGGATTATGTTTGCAAAATCGAAGTGGGGAATTACTAGTGCTTGGAAGATAGTTCTGAAATCATGTGGGGCTAGTAAAGGTTTAAGATGTCTTAAAGTTAGGATTTTGTTATATACGGACTTGGCAGTATTTTTTATATGTTCCTTGAAGTTGAAATGGTTGTCAAGCGTAACTCCCAGATAACGTATGGTTGATTTGCATGGGAGTTCTGCGTCTCAAACTTTGAAGGTGGAGGGAGGAGAAAAGTCCTTGTTCCTGGAGATAAATAAGACCTCAGTCTTCTTGAAGTTTATCCTTAAATTCTGTGAGAGGAGCCAGTCGGTAATTGAGTTGAAGCAGTCAACTAGTTTGGAGCTGTCAGGATGCATGATTTTCACTGGGGTAAAGAGCAGGATGTCGTCAGCGTAGATTAGGCTAAGTATGTCAAATGCGCGGATGATGTCACAAATCGGCTGCATGTAGATATTAAAAAGTAAGGCAGATAGGGAGGAACCTTGAGGGACTCCCTGATATTGTTGGAAAGGTTCAGATGATAATAATCCTGTCCGGACATATTGCCAGCGGTTGGATAGATAAGATTTACACCATTCCCAAGCACGTCCGTGTATTCCTTTTTCTTGCAGTCTGGATAGAAGTAGATCATGGTTAGCGGAGTCAAAAGCCGCGGCAATATCAAGGAAGATTAAAATAAACCCATCCTCAATGTTATCTAAGCCTCTGGATATTGTATTGGTGAGTATAGTGAGCAAAGATTCTACACCATGAGCCTCACGGAATCCGTGTTGAATAGGGTCGAGGGGGGCTGTTGTATCAATATGTTGTTGCATCTGAGTTTGGACGACCTTCTCTATGAGTTTAGCTAGAAGAGGTATGCTTGAGACCGGGCGATATGATTCAGACTTAGATGGGTCCAGGCGATTATTTTTCAGGAGAGGATGGATAGATGTTTGTTTGAGCGAGGTAGGGAAGACTCCAGATCTGAATGAAAGCTTCATTATGTGCGCTAGGGTAGGACTAATTTCTTTGCGCAGCATCCTGATCCAGTAGGCTGGACATGGATCATTGGGTGCAGTGGTAATGTTGATTGCTGAGATAAGATCAGAGATGTATTTAACATCTGGGGTACTGAATTCTGTAAGTGTAGATTGAATGGTAGGGGCATGGCTAGTCGTTGGGCTCATGACAGCATTTGTTGTAAGAATTTTGGATTGTAGGTAACTTGCATATGATTGTGGATGTATCGATGGAGATTGAGGCGCAGGAGTGGCTTTGGTAAGCGACTTGACCATGCTGAAAAGGTCACGTGGTTTGTTGATCGAACGAAGGAGTAGCTCAGTGTGGTATTCTCTCCTTTTTTCAGAGATGAGCTCACGGTGATGCATAAGGAGGTTATTGTAAGATGCTTGGTCTTCTGGAGAGCGGGAGCATCGCCATTTTCTTTCATGTTTCCTTAGAAGTTGCAGGGATGATTTTATCTCGGCAGAATACCATGGAGCTTGTTTTCTGTTCTTCGATGAGAAATTGGAAGTGGGGATCACACTTGAAGGGGGGAGTTGTGAGCAAGATTTTAGGGTGGAATTCCATAAGTCAATCATATCATCCAGATTCGGCGCAGGTTGGCTGAATGTTGGGAGGACCTTATTAATAAACTCTTCTGTGTTCAGAGGTTTGGAGCGGAAAGCCTTTTTTGTAAGGGCTGTTTCTGTGGTGACAGCTGGAGTCCGAAGCTGTAGAGAGGGAATTTGGAATGTGATGAGGTTATGGTCTGACCATGGCACCGGGGTGAGTGAGAGCTTAAAATTGTGGTTCTCCTCGGACTTTGGGGCAAAGATAAGGTCAAGGGTATTACCCTTAAGGTGAGTAGGGGCATCAACCATCTGCATGTAGTTAAGGTCAGCCATGGCATCGAGGAAGGTGTTAGCTTGGTTTGGTTGAAGGGAGGAGAGGTTAAAGTCGCCAAATAACCAATTAGTTTTCTGAGGACTTTCAAGGTTGCAGGCCATATCGATTATGTTGGATAGGTCTTCAGCAGGGGAGGAAAGGGCTCTATATATGAGGTTAATGGTGATGTGTTTGTTAGATATGGTCACAGTATCTGTGTGTCTAAAGCTCCTAGAGGAAAGAAGCTGAAATTGGAGATTAGTTCTTGATAAGATAAAAACTCCTCCTCCTTTCTGGTTAGCTCTGTGACATAAATGTATGGAGAGGTCCGGTGGAGTAAGCTGATTGATAACAACTGTGTCCATGTCAGAGAACCAAGATTCAGTGACCAATAGGATATCAAGATTTAGACTTGCAACAAGATCTGCTAATACTGGCCATTTCTTACGGGCTGAACGGGAATTTATAAGGGCACATCTGAGACTACTTTGTTTTGGTGGGGGGTTTATATTTGTTGTTGGTGGAGTTACTAATGGATACGTATAATAGATGTGAGTGTCTATTTTGGTAGTGGGTCGGAGTGGTATGATGTGGGCTATTGTGATGTCTTCTTCCTATGTTGTACAGAATAGGAATAAAATTATGACTGTTGGCATGTGAGAGGGCAGATGTGTCCTGATGATATTGGATAGTAGGTACAAACTAGAGATGGTGAGTAGAGAGATGGCCATGTTAGTTCTGTAGATTATTGGGAATATTATTGTAATAATGAGTAATAATAGAACTTAATGGGTCTGATAGTGATGAGAGCAGTTATATAGTATGTTACTATATTAGCAACAATGATGGTTAAAATTGGCAACAGTAACCTCACTGTGCAGGTAGCAATCAGCGATAGTGACCTTACTATAAAGGAAGCAGTAGAGATGCGAGTAACTTAGCCACTTCTGAAGTAACAACAAGTACAGATAGTGCAGGTAACAGTAGACGTACTATGCTAGGAGCAAATTATGAGAGGTGTTGACAACAGTACTTGAAGTGTGTAGGATACAAAATATACAAAGCTACCAAAGGTTAGCAACTGAAAATACAAATAAGGTTTAAAACAAATATTGAAAATGCAGATTGGTACTGAGAGAGTAGTAACAAGTGCTAGTGAAGTATTGGTGGACTTGCACGTATGATTACAAAGCTTATTAAGTGTGAATGATTTCAAAAACAGAGATGCAAAAGTATAGAAATGGGCAGAGCAGAGCTTGGGAGCCCCTGCAGACATTTGTCAGATAGCAACATGGGCACACCTCCAATTTTGTGAAGAATTTCTGCTTGGATGTCAAGCAGACATAGCCTTTGACTCTAAGATTTTGCGAGCTGCTGTGTCTCCTTACCACCCAGTAGAGATATAGTTTTGTATGTCCCACTTATCTGGGCTGGTCTAGCAGGACTATATGGAAGGTGACATTTTACTTACCAGATAATGTCCTTTCCTTGAGTCCCGCTAGACCAGTCCAGAACCCGCTCCTGGAACTGCATTTGCTCTGTTCTTCTGAGGCGGTATCTTTGGGTCTGCTATGATTTCTATATTTGGCTGTGTAGGTTCATCTTGTACAATCAGCCTTCTCTTTATGCTTTCCTGTACATTGTTCTCTACTGTTTGATTTCTCATTGTTGCCCACGTTGAGGTTGTGTGAGGCCTGCCATGTTCTCCCATATGCTTTGGGATGGATACTGAAGAGACCTCTGGTGGATGAGGCATATAGAAGCATGGGAGGGATGTCATTGAAACCTGGGCTTTACATTGGTTCTTTGTCTTCACCAATCTGCTGGTATGGAAACACAACACACTTTTCTGGACTGATTTAACAGGACTCAAGGAACAGACATTATCTGTTTAGTAAAATGCCACCTTAAGGCCAGACTAACTTAAAGTGCACAGCAGAAACAATCATTTGTAAGTGCAGCCTCAGAGAAAAGTTCTTGTAAAGGAAGAATTGGAGAAAGCCTAGAGGTCAAGAAAGCTATTGATTACTGCTATTAAAATTTGCCTAAGGCCTGTATTTCTGTGAAGATTGAATATGTTTTCTAAGAGCATGAGTGGGGAACAATGAATAATATTCCTTTCCCTGGGAGAAGGAAAATAATTATCCTTTCTTTTCAATTAGGTAGGGGACAGTGTAGGGATCTGGACCAGCTGTTGCAGTTTTAAAAATAGTTTCCTAAGAAAATAAAGGAGAGTAGTTTAGTTAGGTAGTAGGAATCACAAATAGCTAACTCTGAAGACAACAGGAGGCTGTCAGAGACTGGAAGCAGAATCACACTTCCTGAGGAGATCCAAAACCAACATTGGAAGCTCAAGTTAAGCGTGCACCAACATATTAACTTACCCTGGCCATACTAATGGGGAAAGAGAAAGCTTTTTTATTTTTAAGAAAGGACATTCTTTCAGTGGGGAAAGAAAATGACAAATACACATAAGGACAGGTAGTAGGATAAACTGTTCTTTATTTACCTGAAGATCCAATGGTGGATGCTAGTATTCCCCAAACCTGAAAAATAAAAGCAACATTAAATGTCAACACCTTCTGAAAGGGGGTCACGTGATGTCAGCGAGGTGAGCTGACATGCTTTACCTGTGCTCCCAACTCCAGCCAGCTTAAAGTTCTGAAAAACTAAGTCTACTAGAAGAAGGCGAGGAGGAAAGGCAGCGAAGGTGTCCATATCGGCTGGGAAAGGTCTGAAAAGATTGTGGCAATTGACAATGGTGGAATGTCTCATGGGACAAGATGGTGTCAATGGGAGTGCAGCCTGTGCAACAGCAGCCTTAGTAAGTGGCACCCAAACAATAACACCCTTAATGCCACTCTCAGATGCTACAATAAGGAACACAAGTGCAGGAAGTGCTTCCATAATAGCAGCGATTAAAGCCAGTAATGAAGATCTATCAATAAAGTTAAATGCGATTCAAACAGAACTTAGGGAAATGCAAGCAGAGATTCAAACTGCGCTCGTAAGAATCGAACAGGCGGAGTTGCGGATCATGGAAACAGAGGAAGACCTTTTGGGTTTAAAAAAGGACTCCTCAGAAAACTTAGCACATATTGCTAAGCTATTAGCTAGGACTGATGACTTGGAAAAGAGGTCCAGGAGATCAAATATTTGCATAATGGGAGTTCCTGAGACAGGAGAAGAATATGGAGGCTTATGTTTAAGGGCCTGTCTGGATCCAGCTCTGCCAGAGGATATGGTGATTGAAGGGGCCCATTGGGTCCCTGGAGGTCAGCAGATTAATCGTAATCACCCCCACCCAATACTGGCCAAGCTTCTTAACCACAAGCATCGGGAGATAATTATATGTCAGGCCAGGAAGGAAGGGGCGTATATTTATAAAGGCCATAAAATCTGGATATTCCCGGATTACAGTGCCAAACTGGACAGAAAGAGTCAGGCTTTCCAAGAAGTTAAAAGGAGGCTACATCAACAGGGAATTATGCAAGCACTCCTGTACCCAGCAAAATTGTGGGTAATATGGCAGGGCGAGTCTCTGTTCTTCGCGGATCCCAAGGAGGTTTAGCGCTTTCTGAGACTTCATTTTCCAGATGATCCCCGATAGGGGCAGTAGGTCCACGTCGCTCTTGTAAGACCACTGACACACTCCAGGATTTGGACCTTAACGAAGCAGCGTAGAGGGCCTATCAAAGTGTGGTGGAGGCGTATGCACACAATGATTATGAGAGAAATGATTTGGCTGTTCCCTCATACATATTTCCCATGTGTATGTTTGTAAAATAGCATCATCCACTGCACATGGATGTCCCTCCCCATGTGTACCTGCACTTCCTGGTTTGCTATAAAACAGACGTCTACAGTGAGGGATAGATACACGCTGATTTTAAATCAGACTTACGCATGCCCACTTTCATTTTTAAAATTGACACAGAATTGCAGGTATTTTCATTTGGAGATCATTACAGACACATGAACGGCCATTCTAAAATGTGAGTTATAGGTCTGTATGTCTATATAAAATAACCTCACAAAGCCTGCACGATAGCAGCTAACATTCTATTGTGCACATTTACACCTGCTCAGGAGCAGATTTAACTATGCACGGGTGAAATACATGCATAGGTGTAGATTTTATAAACCACCCCTCAAACATCCCTACCTATGGGTCATAAGCCTTCTTGTTCCCATATGCACTTTTATGAATGTACTATAACCTGAGATAATTTTATAAGAGACCTGAAAACCCCTTGATGCTCATGTTATATACTTAGGGTTTGGGATTATCCAAATTTCAAAAAGATTTTGCATACACACAATTACTTCATGAGGCCAGATATGTATAGCAATTCTTTATTTCTACACCATCAGAGGAAATGTGATTGAAAGAAATAAGAGCTATTGCTTCATTGCAAAAACCCATCTGCAAAATTAGATGGAAGGAAATTACAGTTTGCTATGGAGCCCACTGTAATAATGGCAATGGACAAAAATATGCTGTCCCCAAGGATGGTGCTACTGATACCAGTCCTGTAATATTCTCTACCTCACAGTATGATAAATGGACTTCTGACATATGTTATATGAGGCTTACACTGACGTCATCAATTGCAGTGCACGTGTAATGTTATCTGAAAGACTGAATATGCCAGTTGATAGCTCTGGTCTAAGACCTTGCAGTAAATGCCACATTCTGTCTTGAGCTATTGACTGGTCTGCACTCTGCAATTCATCTATTAGCAAAGTGCGGAACTGTGGAAAATGTTACAAGCATGAGCAAATGTCCAGAGTATAAAATCAAATATCTGCCTAACCAGTTCAATCTTTTTTATTGCATAAAAAATAAAAAACATATTGGTCAGTCTCTCCAGATCTTAGGCCAAATATGTGACTCTTCTTTATTAAAAGCAGAACAAACCAACTTATTAAGACTTTGGCTAAATTTCAAGTATTTTCTAATTTTATTCAAGGTAATAGTTGGTTCTGTACATACGTATTTTAATCAAAGAGACCATAGCTAGCTCAAACTAAGAGGCAAAATCCTATATTTGAAGATAGCGGTTAAGTATGCCACATTTGAACACAGATGCATTTTTCCCTTCAAGGGAAAGAAGAAATCATAGGTACAATATTATTTTACTTGATCAACAAGATTTGTTTATTCAAGGTGGAACCATATTTATTCGTTTATGAAATCAACATATTTAGGACACCTTTTTTCACAGATGATGTAGAAGGAAGGCTTTATGAAATGACACAGCCTCCTTTCTCTTTGAAGGGATTCTTGTCCTCAGGAATACCCTTGATGAGAGGATCTTCTCCAGAATTTTCTTCAATGTAATTCTTAATTTCTTCAGAACACTTCGACACCTTAAACCGAAGAACAAATACAAAATGCTTTCAGTTACGGTGATCGTTTATTTCAGTAAGGATATGCTCAATTTAGTATGTCTATCTGATTACTTGGATGCACATTTCACAATGGGACATCCAAGAGCAATCTGAGACATCAAAGCCAGAACGTCTGGGAAAAAAGCAGACATGCAAGTTCAGGCACGAGTTCAGAAACGTGGATGTGCCCGATATGGACATCTATAGAGATATCTATAGGGAGGAGTGGCCTAGTGGTTGGGGCAAGGTACTTCAGGCCGGAAGGTCGGGGGTTCAAATCCCACTAGAGGACAACAACCTTGGGCTGGAAGGACTGAGGTTTCTAGTCCCACAGGTGCTCCTTGTGGTCTTGAGCAAGCCACTTAATCCTCCATTGCCCATGTTCCCTGTAAGTATTAGTGTATGTGTCTCATATCCCCGCGTGTTAAATGTATCCCCCAATTGTGTTGTGACCGCTTTGATTGAAGGATAAGGCGGTATACAAAACTGTCTAAATAAATAAATAAAATCTACGTAGACATCCCCAAAATAACATCACAGAAGATGGATGTTTAATAGCATAATGGTTAAAGTAGTGGGTTAGGAGCAGGGTGGCCAGGGTTCAGTGTGGACCTTTGTGATTTTAGGTTAGTCACTTAATTCTCCGTCTTCTCTACAACCTTTTGATGTTTTAGGCCACAGCAAGCACTTTCCTGATGCCTGCTTGTGCCTGGAGCGGGTCTAAATGTGGATGCGCCTGCAGACATCTGTGAGGTTTCTGAAATCAAAGGGAGATGTCTAACTTCTTGCACCTCCCCAGACATGCCTCCACCATGCTCTTTGCCTAATTGGACATCCCCTCACCAGAGACATCGCTAAACGTCATTTGTAAAATGGTTCTGGAGACATCTCAGGGCGTCCTAAATCACTACTAAGACTTTTAAAATGACCCCCATAGTTTGCACTATAAGTAACTTCTGCATAGAAAAGTCAAATGGCACCTCTCCGTCTAGTCAATTCATGCGTGAAATCATTCACGTCTAACTATAATATTAGTGTACAGATTGGCCGCCACATTAGTATCCCAGTGCACTAACTCAGAATTTATGGCCAAAACACAAAATTATAAAACAGTAAATGGTTTCTCTATCTAAATCCTATCACATTTCCTTTAGCAATATGGGATAAAACTATTGTATTAAATGGCATGGTCATATGTTTATTAGCTTACTTTCTAAAGAAATAGAAGACTTTGGGTGTGTGTTCATGTTTTTAGGACATGGTTTGGAGGCATGAGGATTCTGAAAGAGGTGGGTTTCTTGAAATGATCAGACCAATGCATGTGTGTGGATCAAGGACCTGCAAACGCATGTGTCCCAGAAAGTTTACTTTAGCTCTGGGTGAAAAATGTTGTCTTATATAATCACTATAATGTACTGGTTCTCAGCCCAGTCCTCTGGACGCTTCCAACCATTCAGGTTTTCAGGATATCTACAATGAATATTCCATGAGAGAGATTTGCAAGCATTGCTTCCATTGTATGTAAATCTGTCTCAGGCATATTCATTGTGAATATCCTGTAAATCAGATTGGTTGGGTGAGGACAAGGGCAAGAACTACAGGCCAGCTAGTCTGACCTCTGTGGTGAGTAAATTAATGGAAACACTGCTAAAACAAAGGATAGTGAGGTTTCTGGAATCAAATGGATTGCGTAATCTGAGGCAGCATGGTTTTACTTGAGGTAGGTCTTGTGAAACAAATCTGATTAATTTCTTTGACAAGGTGACCAAAAAGGTTTGATTGAGGACGAGCACTAGATATGATGTACCTAGATTTTAGTAAAGCTTTTCATGTAGTTTCCACATAGGCAGCTAATAAATCAACTGAGCACCCTTGGGATGGGCCCTAAAGTGACTGACTGGGTTAGAAACTGGTTGAATAGGAGGCAACAGAGACTAGGATTAAATGGAGTTCACTTTGAGGATAAGAGTGTTACTAGTGAGGTTCTGCAGGGATCAGTCCTTGGTCTGATTCTTTTAAACATTTTTATGAGTGATATTGTGGGAGGGTTGTTGGGCAAGGTTTCTCTTTGTAAATGATAGCAAAATCTGCAGTAGGGTGGACACTTGGGAATGTGTGGACAACATGAAGAGGGAATCTTGCAAAGCTTGAAGAATTGTTTAGAGTTTGACAGCTGGGATTTAATGTAAAACAAAACAAAACAAATACAGGATCTTGTTTTGAGCAGAAGAAACCAAAGGGAAAGATACCTGGGAGTGATCATATCGGATGATCTTAAAATGGCCAAACAGCTGGAAAAGGTGATGGTGAAAGCCAGAAGGATGCATGGGTGCATAGGGAGAGGAGAAAGGAGGTGATCATGTATTTATATTGTATAAAAGTCTCTGACGAGACCTCATTTGGAGTACTGTGTAGAATTTTGGAATCTGTGCCATCAAAAAGATATAAACAAGATGGAATTAGTGCAGAGGGCAGCTACTAAAATGCTCAGTGGGTTTCATCATAAAGCATATGGGGACAGACTTAAAGAATTCAATATACATACTTTGGAAGAAAGGGAGAGGGGAGATAAGAACTGGATGTTTAAATACTCCCATTGCATAAATGCCCAGGAGGTGAGCCTCTTCTTTCATTCCAGAGCTTCCTTTCAAATAGAACATAAGAAGGTGAAAGGGGATAAACTTGAGTAATCTAAGAAAATATTTCTTTACAGAAAGGAGGGTGGAACTGCCTCCAAGTGGAGGTGGTATAGATAAGGACTTTATCTGAATTCAGAAAAGTATGGAACAACAAGCAGAGAGGACCTCTAAGGAAGAGGAAAGGATTGTAGGAGGACATATTCATTGACTGTGGCCATTGCTGCTTTAAATTAAACATAGATATGCAATACTGGGGCCCTATCCAGCCACCAGCATTGAATATTGAGCTGCTGGCTGCATAACTAAACTAGCTAAATTTAGATCAGCTTTTTTTTTTTTGCCTAACTTTTGTGGGCAGCATTGGGGGCATGTTAACCAGGTATGAGGAGATATTCTGTGGCACTAAATGCTTTAGGGCTACTGGGTATCCCACTGACTGTGGTTTAACAGGTTTGTTAGCTGACTAAACCATTTTGAATATGCCCCCCTTAGAGCTTAGTGCTGGTATGTGTGGAAGGGCAAACTGGATAGACCACGTGGTGTTTATCTGCTTGCATTTTCTATGTTTCTCTAATGAAATGCACTGTAAGATGCACTTGTCTTTAACGACAATTAAAAGCATACGGAGGTGACTCTGTGAAGATCCTGTTCCATGATACATGTTTAATCACCTGAAACCATAAAATGAAAATTCTATCTGTTGGCACAACATATAGGAATAGTCATTGCATAGTTACTTCAGTTTCAACAGCAAAAGCTACATCAGATGTCATATAACGTTGACCCTAGAAGTTTCAAGCAAAGGCAGGCCAGCATCCCCTAGTAAAGAAAATACAGTTTATGGAATATGTAAACTAGAAATGTCACACAATACTATTATGAGAGCGCTAGTAGCAATCAGTCAGTAGCATAGTGGAAACCTTACATTATATGAAAATAAGCAGGTATGCCTGCCTAGTGTATACACTATCTTTCCATTAGAATTTCTTTTCAAAAAGACAGCGGCCAAGATATCCCACAACATACTATTTAGGAAAATTTCTTTTAATTTAAATATGCTTCCATAGGCATTTTTAATCCACCACTGGGATACATAAATACAGTGTTACTACCCTTTTATTCATTATGGCTGCATTTTATGAGTCATGGCATAACCGCTTGCTTAATGAGGGAAATGGAGGCCAAGTGCCCTGCTGCATGGCTCTCTATGAAGAGAGCTAGTCTGTTATTCAGCTATCGACCATAGACACCACTCCCTCTAGCAGTGACTGACATTTTAGTGAAATAAAAAAACGAGAGTTAATGTATATATATCTCAAGGCAGAAAATGGAAAATACTGCAAAAAAAATGTAAGGACAATGGCTTGTCATTTTATGTATTTTAGGCTTGAATTTGTGCTTTATTTATCACTTGATAATACAAAAAACAAACAAACGATTAAGTAGCAAAATACTGGTGAACTACACATTTATATTTCTGGATGTACCTTTTCTTTCAGTCACCACATTTGTGGATGTAATTTTACCACCAAGATTTGTGCTTCCCTTTATTCTCCTTTAGAAACGTCTGATTTTTGTTTCTCGCCGATCAGGAAAACAATATCTTTTTTAAACTGTGTACCATGATTTACTCTGGGGGCTGCGTCTTTTATTTTTGTTCATATTCAGGTTTTTAGTGATCTTCTATACGGGACCTTGTCAGCTGAGTTCAGCGAAATGGGCAGTGATTTTGGTAATCTGAAGTCAACCTTTTTCTGAAAATCTGAGCCTTACACCGCGACCTGCAGGAGGGTTGCTCTTTTCACGCCTTCCCTGCCGACTTTGAGCAAAGAAGTCAAACCATTTCCCCCGCCACCGAGGACAAGATCCCTGGGAAGGAAAGTGAAAAGCAGGTCAAAGCTTCCCGGCGCTTTGGTGACATGGGCAGTTACCACTCGGCCCCCTCTGAGTTGCTCAATCCCTTCCTTATACAATGCCGTCTCGCTTTCACAGCTCAAACTTTTACTTTTGTTTGCAAAAGCCAGACTCCACCTAAAGTCGTGCCCAGCTCTCTAGCACAAGACCCGCATCTCAAGTCAAACAGTGTCAGTTTCAGAGGTGAACGCACAAAAAGTGAAAAAAAGATCTTTAATCCAAATATCCCTGAAACGTCTGGAAGGGAGAATAATTACTTACCAATTGCCTTTCCATTTTCACTTCTTTCTTGAGCTGTTCAACTTCCATTTTCAGTTTATCCTTTTCTGTTAGATCCTCGATGTTGATCACCGGCATTTTCTGATGGGGACAGAAAGGGACACCATATGCCGATGAAGCTTTACGCGCACTGTTCATATTACGTGAAAGTCTCTGAGGACATCAACTTACTTTTCATTCAGCGGTCCCGAATCCCAGCTTTCCTGAACTGGTGGCTTCCTCTGCCAGCAGCCTCCTCGTCCGTCCACTTTCTCAGAACCACTCCACCGACGGCAGCTAGCTGCGTTTTAAAGTGATCTGCTCGATCGCCCCTAATCTGATTAAATCAAGGACTACTGCCCCTCATTCCACAAGAACTGCTCCCCTGACGCGGGAAGACGCTTTAAGCGGCAAAGTTATATCTTCTCCTAGACTCGCTACTACAAACTTTTCTATTTTAGTTGGTGCCTTTTAGGTTTAGGCATATATGGTTTTCTTAACTACTGCAAACATAATTGGCGTCACATCAGCAAGACTAAATAATGCCAGGAAACAACCAGAGTCTAATCTGGTATTAGTGTAGAAACATATGGTAGAGAGAAGAGTAAGCAAGGTCATTAAAAGTGTCCTGTAGTACATACACTATATGTCTGTGAACTGCTGGACTGGGGAAATAAAATCACGGCTTAAAGGCTTTCTTTAAAATGAACTACTAGGGAGGTACATTTGGCAGGCTTGTTGGGAAAGGAAACAGATTTTAAGGAACTATTCAGGATACAGTGTGTGTGTGTGTGTGTTAAAGTGGTGTAAAGGAAACTTCAGAAATATGACTAACCCGTTATTCAGAAAAATGAAATTACAGATTCCATATTTTTGTAGACATATTCTTTCTCAAGACACATTTGTCTACGTACTACCAGTCATGAAATCATCCACACGCTAATAATAACTACCAGTAGAGTGTGGCTGATGACTCCCTGATCAGGCCCAGCAATGCTGCAAACCAGGAGAGAACCGAGCATGATCTTTCTGTGTCATCAGTGTGCAGCATGGTCAGGATCCCATAACTACTTTCCCACAGGTCAATGCCTGCTCAACTTTATTTCACTATCATCTGAAATACTTTGGGGGGGGGGGGGAGAAAGTTGCAGGAATGCATAAATCTAAAACCTCAGATTTCTCCATAGACAAGCAGGATGAGTCAACCCCACACATGACTGACGCCATCTGAAGGCACCATGGATGGATGGATTAGCCCTCTCAGAGCTCCCAAAAGTCAAGAAAGGCCTTTCTGAGCATGTGCCAGCCCCCCATCACCACGATGCCCATCCACTTCCTCTCCAATATGTTCTATCTGCCTGGCCAGGTGAATGAATCATCCTGCTCTCCACTATTTATTTTCATTTTCTTTTCCTTTCTCAAATATACAAGCTTTTTTATTCTTATTTTACCTTCCAACATGCAATGAAGACAAGAAGATCAGCCCTTCTGGGGACCTTGGGAACTCAAGCATGCTGTCTACTCCAATGCACCTGCTGCATGGATCTGGGAGACATTGTGGCAAAAACGTGACCCTCACCACCAGGGGTTTCTCTGCTGCTGAACCCATGAGAATGGCAGCTTGATCAGCCGATCTGTGTGTGGCCTACTGAGCCAGGCACCCCCCTTACTAGGCACAGGCTGATCCTGATGCTGCAGATCGAAAAGACCAGGACCTCATGATTGTGCCCTGGGGTCCTGCAATGAGCTTCAGATAATGGTGGCAGCACGGACAGAAAAAAATTAGTGACACAAAATGCTATTGTCTTGTCCCAGCACAACACTGATCCTGGGCAGCTGCTTGCTCTCCTGACACAATAAAATAGTTTTTAAATTATATGCAGCTATGACTCTGCTGCCCTGGATAAGCCTGATCTCAGAAGCTAAGCAGGGTCAGGCTTGGATGGGTGACTATCTCGGTATACCAGGTGCTGCAGACTTACTGTGTGGAAGGAAGGCCTGGCAATCTACTTCCAGTCTGCCAAGAAAACCCAGGGGCTGGGCTGCCAGGAGTCAGCATTGACTCAACTCCACTCACACTTTTCTAGATATATACATTCCTGCAGCTCCCCCTAACCCCTGTAAATGTTCCAGGTGATATTTTCTGGTGATATGGAGAAGCAGTTATAGGATCTCACTGCACACTGAAGTCACACAAGGGTCATACTTCTGCTGCAATAAAACCCAATGGTTTAAGAGGGGAAAAAGTAGTGGCAATTACAGTGACGGAAAGCTAACATCTACAAAGTGAAGACATATTTTTGTGCATTCATCCCTTCTCCTCACCTGTGTAACAACCTCTCTGTCCATAATGGTGCAACAAAAAGATTAGTCCTGAGAAGTACCAGCAGAAAATCTTATTTAGTTTTATTAGATTTTTGTATGTTCAGCTTCGACAAAAATCTAATAGGACTAAATAAGATTTTCTGCAGGCACTTCTCAGGACTCATCTTTTTGATTTAATATTTTGGTCCTTGATAGTTTTCTTTGGGATACTTTGAGTATCATAATGGTGCAACAGCATTAGCTTAGATATCAAAGTATCTTTCTATGACTAAGAAGCCACAGCATATCGCCTCTGAAATTCTAGCCCAGCCAGTGCCACTGCAAGAATATGAAGTACCCTAGGTGAACCTCATTCCTGCGCCTCTCTGCTTCTGCCCCTCCCCCACTGTCGGGACCCGCAGTGGTGGTAATGATTTTAAAACACAACCACAGCTCTTACCAAAAGCCTCCAGTGCTGCGTGCTGCTCATACTTCTGCCCCCATGCAAAAGGAAGTGTGCATCAGAGGGCGAGGAAGCACAGACAGCATGCAGTGCCGGAGACTTTTGGTAAGAGCTGTGGTTGTGTTTTAAAGTCATTACCACCAATGCAGGTCCCAGAGGGCAGCAGTGGAAATGGTTGCGCTCCAGCATGTGAGTTCAGAAAGGGTATAAGAGAGCTGACGTCTCTAGTCCAATTTTGACATCACTGCACTATATTCAGGAGTGCTACTGGTTAGCCTTCCCACAAAGCTGTGCAAGAGGACTCTCTCACATCTTCACAGGAGCATTGCTAGTGATGGCTCCTGCAGACGTAGGACGACATATATTGCCCACAGTCCTACCTCTTAATTTCCACTGCTACTGTATGTTCTGCATTTTCCTAGTTTGTGCAGGATTATTTCTTAATTAAGGTTTTTTTTTTTCTGTTGTAGTGATATGGGTTTTTCATGTGTGGTTATGCCAAATGAATAATTCAATATTCCTAAGGTGGAGAAATTACTGTGAGTCATGTTATGTGTGGTCCTGTTTGCAGAGCAAGTGTGCACGAGCCTGCATGCATGCCTACAATGTTTGTATTTTTTGTATGTGTATGACAGAAAGGATATGAACATAAGATAAGAAAAGAAGGGAGGGTAATACAGTATACGACAGGTGTAGGTTAGTGATGTAGAGTCAGGCCAAACAGTTTTATAATATGCTGTGATGAAAGCGCTCATCTCATTTAGTTTTTGCTTGGTTATATGGGAATATAGCTGCTTTTAAGAACTTGTGGTTTCAGTGGGGCCATTATAAGATTCTTATCAAAATGGGAATTTGGAAGGTTTGACACTATGGTTTTGTGTGTAATCTTAGGATGAGTAAATTAATGAAGACTTAACTAAAGGAAAAGTTAGTGAATTATACTGAATCTAATGGGTGCTAAATCCAAGGCAGAATGGTTTTACAAGAGGATGATCCTTTGGTTTAATTCAAATCTGATCAATTTCTTTGGATGACAGAGAATTAGATATTCACAAGTAAAGCAGGTCTAGCTTTCAGAGTAATGCGGATGCAAAATAAGTAAGAAAAATTACTCTAGATAAACTATGGCAAAATCCAGGAGGGTTTTATAGTTCAACGTTTTCTAACGAGGCACGGAAATGTCTCAGTATATTCGGCTAGTAACTGCTGGATAAAAAGATTGCTCATTCTCCAGCCTAGCCTATTAACATCAATGACTTGTTCCGGCCTATTTTAACACTTTTTAAGCACCCTCTTCCCGTTGTGTTGCTTAATCATTAACAGTCTTTAGTGAAATAGCACTTAACTTCACAAATCTTATCTTATCATATCATTGTCTTGGAGCAATGTATTCCCGACGCCTCACTGGCAACGTTGTAGTCGCGTTTCACTCATAAACATGAGGTTCTTCAGGGGATAAAACTAGAAGAGAAGCCACCATTAAAAACAGCAACCATTTGCTATAGCGGTGCCTTAAAATTTCATAAAATACTGGCAGATAAGAATGAGATAACATACAACATACCCAATAAGGCCTCATCAATGCATAGCTTTTTGAGTCGGACTTGAGTTTCATAAATTCCTTCATTGATTGTTTGATACTGATGTCTCCTATCCCAAAAATGCTGCGCATGTGCAGACCTTGTTCCTCAATCCCACTTATAGCCCCCACAGTCTACGTCATTAACGTTAAAACAAATCAGCAACAACTCCCCCATTCAATTTCCACATTAAGGCCATGAGGAATAAGATATGGCATGTATGCTGGATATGATAGACTAAAATTTCAGCAATGTTTTTGATACTATCCTATTGAGGGTCATAGACAAACTGAACAACCTAGAGATGGCCTGATGTTTGACTAGGTTAGAAATGGTTCTTTACCTTTATTTTTATTGCATCACTTAATATACCACATCATCAGACATCAGGGTGGTTTACATAGAAAATAAATGGAAAACAAACAGAGGGAGAAAAGGAACTACAACAATTTGATAGGACAGAGCAGCACTCATATCAGAGAGGTGAGGGAGGGAAGAGGGAGAGGGAGAGAAATTATATTTCAAATTATATCGCAACGATAGAGAAAATCAAACTGGTGGAGAGGTTGCTCTCTATGTTAGAGAGGACATTGAGTCACACAGGATTAAAGTTTTGCAGAAAACAAAATACACTGTAGAATCTCTATGGATTGAAATTCCATGTAAAAAGGGGAAAGTGATGGCAGTGGGGGTGTACTATTGACCGCCTGGCCAGAATGAACAAATGAATGATGGAATGAGGAAAGAAATCAGGGAAGCTAACAATATTTACAGCACAGTGATACTATTGGTTGATTTCAATTACTCTGGTATCGACTGGGTCAGTGTCACAGCAGGACATGCTAGGGAGATAAAGTTTCTAGATGAAATAAATGGTTGCTGCTTGGAGCAGCTGGTTCATGAACCGACAAGAGGAAAAGCCATCTTGGACCTAGTCATTAGTGGAACACAAGATCTGGAACAAGAGATAAGGGTGTTGGGGCCACTTGACCATAGCGATAATAGCATGATGGCATTTTATTTAATAAATGGAGGAAGGATGGCAAGGAAATCCACAGTACTATCTTTTAACTTTCAAAAGGGAGACTATGATAAAATGAGGAAAATAGTTAAGAAAAAACTAGAAGGAGAAGCTGCAAAGGTTAAAGATTGACATCAAGCATGGATGTTGTTTAAAAATGCTATCTTGGAAGCCCAGACCAGCTGTATTCCATATTTTAAGAAAAATGGAAGAAAGTCCAAAAGTCTGCCAGCATGGTTTAAAGGTTAGGTCAGAGAGGCTGTTGTAGCCAAAAAATCATCTTCAGGAAATGGAAAAAGGAGCCAAATGATGAAAACTGGAAACAACATAAACACTGGCAAGTTAGATGCAAAGCATTGATAAGAGAATTTGAAAAAAAGCTTGCTGTGGAAGCAAAAACGCATAATAAAAACTTTTTCAAATATATTCTTAGCATAAAAATAGTGAGAGAGTCACTTGGACCATTGGATGATAGAGGGGTAAAAGGGGCACTAAGTGGGGACAAGGACATAGCAGAGAGACTTAATGAATTCTTTGCTTCGGTTCTTTACTGAAGAAGATGTAGGGATGTTACCCATGACTGATATTTATTTATTTATTTAACGTTATTTATATACCGCCTTATCCTTCAATCAAAGCGGTTTCCACAGCAAACAATCAAGGGGTGGGTAACTGTTTTCATGCAGTGGTGTGTGTTGTGTGTTAGTGGAGGCGGGAAGATGATTAAAGTGAGATATCTATATAGTGCACTATTATACATTGTGAGCTATTATACAGGCATTTATACAGTCTTAGGGTGGGGGAGGGACTGAAGGTCTGTCTCGGTGGTTAGCTCAAGTGGTATGACCATAGTGTTCGATATAGAGGGTTGTTTTCAGCTGTTTTCGGAAGTCCTTGAGGTCTGTGGTTAGTCTCAGTTCATCTGGGAGGGTGTTCCAAATGGCTGGAGCAGCCAGGGAGAGTGCGCGTTGCGTGGTGTCCTTGCAGTTCTTGGTGAAGTCTTTTGGGGTGTTTACAAGATTGGAGGTTTCTCTTCTCCTTAGCCGCGTGCTGGTGTCGGGTTGTATGAGTGTGTGTAGGCTTATGGCAGAAGTGTGATGTTTGATCTTGAATATATTTATAATAGTTTTGTATTTGATGCGTGAGATGATTGGTAGCCAGTGTAAATCTTTCAGTATAGGTGTGATGTGATCATGTTTTGTTGTGCCAGATATAATGCGGGCGGCTGTTTTGTGCCAGTTGTAGCAGTCTGAGGGTCTGTTATTTAAATATAGTTATTTAAAGCTGATGCAGCAGAAGAATTGAAAGAAATATTGATAAACCAGGAAGATATATTACAATTATTTGATAAACTAAACAGTAGCAAATCACCTGGACAGGATGGTATACATCCAGGATGTTGAAAGAACTGAAATATGAGATTGCAGACCTACTATTACTAATCTGTGAACTATCATTCAAATCATCAGTAATACCTGAAGATTGGAGGATTGCCGATGTAATGCCAATTTTTAAAAAGGGTTCCAGGGGTGATCCATGAGTACCGGGAAAAATGGTAGAAACCAATCTTTAGAACAGCATTTCTGAACATGTAAATAGTCATGTTTTTATGGGAGACAGCCAATATGGCTTTAGCTAGAGAAGGTCTTGTCTTACTAATCTGTTATATTTTCTTGAAGGTGTCAATAAATGGGTAGATAAAGGTGAGCTGATCGGTATAGTGTATCTGGATGTTCAAAAAGCCTTTGACAAGGTCCCTCATGAGAGACTCTTGGTGAAATTAAAAGGTCATGGGATAGGAGGCAGTGTAGTATTGTGGATCAGGAAATAGTTAAAAGACAGAAAGCAGAGGGTAGGGCTAATTGGACAAATTTTCCCAATGGAGAAAGGTGAATAATGGAGTACCCCAGGTATCTGTGCTGGGTCAGCTGCTTTTTAACATATTCGTAAATGACCTGGAAATGGGAATAACGAGTGAGGTAATCAAATTTGCAGATGACACAAAATTATTCAAAATTGTTAAAACCCAGGAGGATTGTGAAAAATCGCAAGAGGACCTTAATAAATTGGAAGACTAGATGTTCAAATAGCAGATGAAATTTAATGTGGACAAGTGCAAGGTTATGTACCTAGGAAGAACAACCCAAACTATGGTTACACAATGCAAAGTTCCACATTAGGAACCACCACCCAGGAAAAAGATTTAGGCATCATCATGAATAACTCATTGAAACTGTCTGCCCAGTGTGCAGTGGCGGCCAAGAAAGCAAATAAAATGCTAGGAATCATAAGAAAGGAATGGAGAATAAGTCAAAGGATATTATAATGTCTCTGTATCATTCCACTGTGCGACTGCACCTTGAATATTTTGTGCATTTTGGTCACCGTTTCTTTATAAGGATATAGCTGAATTAGGAATGGAGAAGTAGCCTGGTGGTTAGAGCAACTGCTTAGTACTCTGAAATTTGAGGGTTTGATTCCCACTGGCACTCCTTGTGACCTTTGGCAAGTTACTTTAATGCAGGGAAATAGAAGCAGAACCTTTTAGAGGAATAACAAGATTGGCTTTCCTAAAGCTACTAGAGTTAAAGAAAAAATTCCAGCCTCAGATTGGAATGTTACAAGATGCTCAAGGTTCTATGCTGAATGATGCTGAGAAGATCAAGAAAAGGTGGAAAGAATATGCAGAGTTTTTATATAATAAAATCAAGTGGACCAACAGCCATTTCAACCTGTACCTTATGATCTGGAACTACTGGTGATGAAAGAAGAAGTTGGAGCAGCATTGAAAGCCTTATCAAAGAATAAACACCACGCATGGATAGCATTCCCATAGAAGTATTACAGCAATCTGATGCAGCTGTTACCATACTTACAAGGCTCTGCCAAGAAATTTGGAAGACAACATCATGGCCAATTGACTGGAAAAGATCTGTGCTTATACCAATACTAAAGAAAGTTGATCCAACTGACTGTGGAAATTATCGCACAATCGCTGGGATCCCACATGCCAGCAAGATTCTACTGAAGATTATTCAACAGAGACTACAACCATACCTGGAACAAGAACTACCTGAAGTGCAAGCAGGGTTCAGGAAAGGGCGAGGAACAAGAGACATCATCGCAGATGTGAGATGGATCCTTGAAAAGACTAAAGAATACCGAAAGGATTTCTATTTGTGCTTAATCGACTATAGCAAGGCTTTTGACTGTGTAAACCATGAGAAACTCTGGGCCACATTAAGAAGCATAGGTATACCAGAACACCTGATCGTTCTCTTGCACAATCTGTACATTGATCAAGAAGCAACAGTTTGAACGAAACAAGGAGAAACAGAATGGTTTAAAATAAGCAAAGATGTAAGACAAGGCTGCATACTTTCCCCCCTACCTGTTTAATTTATATGCAGAACACATCATCAGAGAAGAAGGATTGTATGAAGACAACAGAGGTATGAAGATTGTTGGAAGACTCATCAACAACCTTCGCTATGCTGATGATACCACATTGCTGGCTGAAAGTGAAGATGATCTGAAACGCTTGCTTCTCATGATCAAAGAACATTGTCTCAAAATGGGCCTGCACCTTAATGTAAAGAAGCCAAAGATCATGACAACTGGGAAAATCAACAAGTTCATCATTGAAGGAGAAGAAATTGAAGTCATGGACAGCTTTAACCTGAGGCATTGTGGGTTAAACTAGAAAGAGGGAAAGATAAATCTATTTGTATTGGTATGATATACAGACCTCCTTCACAAGAGGAAGAGGTGGACAGAGAGTTAATTGAAGACATACACAGCATTGCTAGGAAAGGGGAAGTGCTACTGATAGATTTCAATATGCCAGATGTTGATTGGCACATTCCTGCTGCAGTATCATCTAGAAGTAAGGAGATTCTGGATTCTCTACAGGGAGAACTATTCAGGCAATTGGTAAGAGACCCCACTAGTGAAAGGGCCATACTGGACTTGGTGCTTACCAATGGTGAAAGTGTTTCTGATGTTATAGTGGGAGATCATTTTCAATCCAGTGATCACCAGATGGTGTGATTCAGTATTAGGACTAGGGCTGTTAGAATCTATTCAAAGGTAAGGATCTTAGACTTTAGGAAGACTAAATTTGCCAAGATGGGCCAATACCTCAGGGAGTCGTTAGTGGGATGGGAACAGCTGAGGTATGTAGAAAAACAGTGGGCAAAACTGAAAGGGGATATTTTAAGGACAACCAACCTTTTTGTTAAAATGGTAAATAAAGGTAAAAGGAAAAGGAGACTGCAATGGTTTTCGAAAGAAGTAGCTGAAAAAGTGAAGAAAAAGAGGGAGGCCTTTACGAAATACAAGAGATCACAGAGAGAGGAAGACAGGCATCTGTATTTGGAAAAACTTAGAGAAGCTAGCAAAGTAGTCAGGAAGGCAAAGATTCAAAAGGAGGAGGAAATAGCCAATGCAATAAAATGGGGGGATAAGACATTTTTCAGATATATTAGTGAGAAGAGGAAGGGCAAAAGTGGTATTGTCAGACTCAAGGGTGCAGGGGAGGAATATGTAGAAGCTGATAAGAATAAAGCAGAATTGTTTAACAAATATTTCTGTTCTGTGTTCACAGATGAAGAACCAGGAGCAGGACCTCAGAAACACCCACAAACAGGAACAGAAGTGAGGGACTGTGTTCGTGAGAAACTAGCTCAACTTAAAGTAGACAAAGCGATGGGAGAGGATGGGATACACCCTAGAATACTGAGGAAACTTGGGGATGTTCTAGCAGCTCCACTGACTGAGTTTTCAATGCCTCGTTGGAGTCTGGAGTGGTGTCAAAGGACTGGAGAGAGACTCATGTGGTGCCTTTACACAAACGCGGAAGTAAGGATGTGGTTGAAAACTACAGGCCGGTTAGTTTAACTTTGGTGGTGAGTAAATTATTGGAAACGCTGCTGAAAGAGAAAATAGTGAGTTTTCTGGAGTCCAGCGGATTACAGGATCCGAGGCAGCATGGATTCACCAGAGGCAGGTCTTGTCAGACAAATCTGATTGATTTCTTTGACTGGGTGACCAGGGAGTTGGACTGAGGGAGAGCCCTAGATGTGGTGTATTTAGATTTCAGTAAAGCCTTTGACACTGTTCCTCACAGGGGACTTATAAACAAACTGAGCACCCAAGGGATGGACCCTAAAGTTACTGCTTGGGTTAGAAATTGGTTGGGAGGGAGGTGACAAAGAGCACAAGTAAATGGAGCTCACTCTGAGGAGAAGGATGTTACCAGTGGTGTGCCCCAGGGATCTGTCCTTGGTCCTATTCTTTTTAACATCTTTGTTAGTGATAGAGCAGAAGGGCTGTCGGGTAAGGTTTGCCTCTTTGCGGGTGATACCAAAATCTGCAATAGAGTAGACACCCAGGAAGGTGTAGATAACATGAGGAGGGATCTAGCAATGCTTGAAGAATGGTCTAGAATTTGGCAGCTGGGATTTAATGTTAAAAAATGTAAGGTCATGCATTTGGGCTGCAGCAATCCAAGGGAGCAATATAGTAAAGGGGGTGAAGTACTTTTGTCCACTAAAGAAGAGTGGGACCTAGGCGTGATTGTGTCGGATGATCTTAAAGTAGCTAAACAGGTAGAAAAGGTGATGGCAAAAGCTAGAAGGATGCTTGGGTGCATACGGAGAGGAATGGCTAGCAGAGAAAAGGAGGTGATAATACCTCTGTATAAGTCTTTGGTGCGACCTCATTTGGAGTATAGTGTGCAATTCTGGAGACCACACCTTCAAAAGGATGTGCAGAGTGTGGCTACTAAAATGATTAGTGGTCTTCATTATAAAGCATATGAGGACAGACTGAAGGATTTTAATATGTACACCTAAATACCTCTGTGGCATAAATGTTCAGGGAGAGAGCCTCTTTCAATTGAAAGCAAGTTCTGCTAAGAGGGGACATGGGATGAGGTGAAGGGAGATAGATTCAAGAGTGATATGCGGAAATATTTCTTTATGGAAAGAGTAGTGGATCCATGGAATAGTCTCCCACTGGAGGTGGTAGAGATGAGGACAGTAACTGAATTAAAAAAATCATGGGACAAACACAGAGGATCTCTAAAGGTAAAAAGGTCACTGTTGTAGTTGTTGGTATGGAAGGATAGACTAGATAGGCCATGTGGTCTTTTTCTGTCATCATATTTCTATGTTTCTATGTAACCTACTTGGATCAACTATCTCCCACCTCACAGGTGGCATAATGGAATTCTAGACTCTCCAATGCTTTGGACCAAATCACACCACTACAGCCCCATTATCCCCATTATGGTGTTCGTCGGCCCTGGTTTCATGCTGGTCTTCATTTGCAGCATTCCCATCTTCGCAGGGCAGAACATCTTTGGAGGAAAGCTTGGTCACCTGCTGCCTATCAGTACTTCAAGACCTGTTATCTTCAGTACCACTCCATGCGTTCATCAGGCGAAATATACCTTTTACTCAGAGGCAATTGCAACAGCCCCGAACAAATCTCATCAACTCTATTCCACTCTTCAAGCTCTCTCTAGCCTGCACTCTCATTCCTCTCTCCCTACTGGTGGCTCCCACTCAGTTCCGGTTCCTAGTCCATCCCAGCTAGCCTCCTTCTTCCTCACCAAAACCCGACACTTATGCTCCACTCTTCCCTCTTGTCCCGAACCAGTGACCTCCCCTCCTCCAGTCTCGCCCTCCCCAATTTCTCCCTTGTCTCATACCTGGGCTAACTTCCACCCTCTTCCACCCACATAAAACAAAAGCAAGTGCCAATCACATTACAGGGCGCAGAACACTGGAACAACTTAACATGTCTAGACATTGCAAGCTTAAATTACTCCGTTTTCAGGAAACTAAAATTAGATTTACTTCTGTGCAATAGTTTCAACTTTGTTAGGAAAGGTAAGCGCTACTTAAAAGCCACATGACTGCTAGCCTCATATCAAAACAGAAGAGTCAGTCATCACAGCAAAAGAAACAATTGACTTTTTTAAAAATTCCTAAAAGCAATTTCTATTTCCACAAATGAAAACCACTTCTGTATTTACTTTGCACCTTCGCAATTCAATATTTTAATTTTTTTAATCATACTATCTGCATGCTGACATTTTTTCAGAAACACTTTTTTCAGTATTCTTAGAACATGGCTTTCATGCCAATTCTATTTTGATTATGCTTCAAAAATCTTGAGTTAAGAAAGTTTCTTCTCATGAGGCCTCCTTTTGCTGACTGCATCAAGCTTGTAAAACCTAGTATGCTACACCATGTATTTTACTCACCCTGTATTGCTCAGTCCAATATTTACAAAATCATAAATTAAATTTCCACAACACATAAGACCACCTGCCCACTGGACCCCGTGCCGTCCTCCTGGCTATCTGAACCCTCCCTTGGCCCATTTTCTCCAATGCTTACCATGATCAATACCAACCTTGCCACTGGGAATTTCCCTTCTCCTTCGAAACATGCTCTGGTACGCCTTCTTTTGAAAAACCTGTCCCTTGATCCTCTCAATCCAGCACACTATCGTCCAGTTTCAAACCTTTCATTTGCTTCAAAACTCCTCAAAAAAGTAGCCTTCTCTCAACTCTCCCATCACCTTGATTCGATTAATTTCCTTCACCCTCGTCAGTCTGGTTTCCACCCAGGCCGTAGCGTGGAATCAATTATGTCCGCTGTCTTGAATGAGATACATTCCTCACATGATCATGGTGACATCTCGGTGGCAGTATCTCTGGATCTATCTGTAGCCTTCGATCTTGTGGATCACTCACTCTTGCTCTCTAGACTACAGGACGCGGGCCTCCGGGGTAATGTCTATCACTGGTTTCACTCCTTTCTGTACTCTAGGTCCTTTGTTGTCACCTCCGGCTCTTCTACCACCAATCCCAACCCCCTCCCCTGTGGTGTTCCCCAAGGCTCTGTCCTGGCTCCCCTGCTGTTTAATGTCTTTCTTGCTCCCTTAGCTTTATTAATTCAGCAATCAGGTCTGTCGGCATATTACTATGCCGATGACATTTTCATTTTGCACCACACTTCTTCTGCTCAACCAGATCTCTCTCCTCTCAGCAAGTGTTTATCACTGATTTCTGTCTGGCTTTCCACCAACTGCCTTGTCCTCAATATTACTAAACCTGCGGGCATCTGGTTCCCATACGGAGCCAGCTGCCCATCCTTGGCTCCCTCTCTCTCAGATACCCCAGTCACTTTGGTCCCTAAGCTTTGCTATCTCAGTGTACTGCTAGATAATAATCTTTCATTCCACGATCACATCTCACAGGTGTCTCGATGCTCTTTCTACTACCTTCGTCGTATTCAAGCTATCTGGCCATTTCTTTCTCCATAAGCCTTAACCACCCTTTTTCTTTCTTTAGTTATTTCTAGGTTGGATTTTTGCAATCTTGCTCTTGCCAGTGTCCCCCAGTACCAACGACGCTGGCTGCAGTTGATACAAAATACTGCAGCCCGGCTCATAACCCATGCCTCTCATCATGATCATATTACCTCTATCCTTTATCAACTTCACTGGCTTCCGTTAGATTTCCGGGTTCAATTCAAGGGTCTCACTCTGGTATACCAAGCCATTTACACTCATAGACCTCAGTACCTGGCAAACCTTCTTGTGTTTCACACTCCCTCCTGAAGTCTCAGATTGGTTCATATCAACCGACTCCAGCTCCCTTCCCCTACCCATGCACACCTGCAATCCACCCAACAATCAGCCTTCTTCTACCTCAGCCCCTCCCTATGTTACTCCCTTCCTACTGCACTCCATCTAGAGGAATCCTACCCCAAGTTGGAAACATGTAGATAGTTGCCCCTAGTTATATTCAGGTTTTTTGCCCCTGTTCAATGTAAATACAATGTGGTTCTACTGCATGTATAATGTTATTGTTAAATGTACACTGTGCTGATGTGAATAGCGCGATATAGAAGAAAAGCTAAATAAATAAATAAATAAGTTTCATTCCATTCTGAAGACCCACCTCTTCTCCTCTGCTTTGACCTTCCCTCCGCTGTCCCCTAATCTACTGTTTTTACTATTTTCTTTTTGAGTGTTTTGTATGAATGCATTTTACTTCCCTCTTTCCTATGGAAAATTGTAGTTCCTTTTCACCTCTGGGGCTTAAACCTCTTTTTCTCATATTTTTGGAATATTGTAAACCGCCTGGATGTTTTGGTGGGTGGTATATCAAGTAACTGAATAAACATAAACATATCAATAAAGAAGCAAGAAGGAGTCAAGAAATCCGATGACGCATTGCTTTTGGCAGAATGGTTATGAAAGACCTAGACAAGATTCTCAAGAGCAGCGATGTCTCTCTCCATACAAAGATTCAACTTGTTCAAGCCATGGTATTTTCAATAATATCATATGGATGTGAAAGCTGGACAGTGAAAAAGATCGACAGGAAGAAAATTGATGCCTTTGAATTATGGTGCTGGTGGCAAATACTGCGTATTCCATAGACTGCCCAAAGAACAAACCAGTCAGTACTAGAGGAGATCAAACCTAAGATTTCTTTAGAAGCTCAGATGAGAAGACTTCGACTTTCATACTTTGGATACATCATGCAAAGAGAGAGATCATTAGAGAAGACATCATGCTTGGCAAGATAGAAGGTCAACGCAAAAGAGGAAGGCCAGCAATGAGATGGATTGATACAATAACAGCAGCTACAGGTACCAGTCTGTCAACAATGAGCCGCCTGACTGAAGACTGAACACAATTTAGGACAACTACCCAGAAGGTCACCATGAGTCGACATCGACTCGACAGCACTTAACAACAACAACAACAACAACAACAGCTGAATTAGAAAAGGTATAGAAAAGAGCCACCAAAATGATAAAGGGGATGGAAGGATACCCCTATGAGAAGAGGCTAAAAAGGATAGGGCTCTTCAACCTGGAAAAGAGATGGCTGAGGGGAGATATGATAGAGGTCTATAAATCAATGGATGAAGTAGAACAGGTAAACATAGATCAATTGTTTACATCATCAAAATATAGAAAGACTAGGGGACATGCAATGAAGCTACAGTGTAACCCATAAAAGACTAATAAGAGAAACTATTTTTTCACTCAATATGTAATCAAACTCTGGAATTTGTTACCATAGGATGTAGTAAAAGCTGTTAGTGTAGCTGGGTTTAAAAAGGGGTTGCACAAGTTCCTGGAGGAAAGATTCATAAACCATTATTAAAGGGGGCATGGTAAAATCCACCTGGGAAGAAGAGGAGGTGGAGTGGCACTATATGTAAAAAATAACATTTATTTATTTATTTAGCTGTATTTATATCCTGCTTTTCACCGGGTCAAAGCGGTCAATTGGGGGATACATTTAACACGAGGGGATATGAGACACATACGCTAATACTTACAGGGAACATGGGCAATGGAGGGTTAAGTGGCTTGCCCAAGACCACAAGGAGTGCCTATAGGACTAGAAATCCCAGTCCCTCCGGCCTGAGATTGCTGTCCCCAGGTGGGACTTGAACCCCCGGCCCTCCGGCCTGAAGTACCTTGTCCTAACCACTATTAAAGCTATAGAATTGCAGGGTTTAAAAGGAAGAGAGAAGGCACTGTGGGTTTATTTATTTATTTATTTACATTTCTTTTATACTGCGCTATTCAACATCAGTGAGGTTTACATAGAACATCAAACATACACGTTGCATATAATGAAACAGTGTTTACAGGTAACAGGAAATATAACTTGGATAACTTGGGGTAACTATTTACATCAGATTACAAGATGTACAAGCCAGACTTATGAGTGTCTTATTTATGCGCTTTGTCATGGTATCAATATTAGACTGTAGGTGACGTTACTATATCTTCATCTATCTTGTAATAATGAATGAATAGGTAGTGTTTTACTGCCTTCCTAAATTGTGCCAGGTCGGTGATTGCACATATATTGGGAGGGAGAGAGTTCCAGCTTCTCGGTGCACATAATTTGAAAGCTCTATTAGCAGTCGCATGAGTGCAGTGGGTTAATTCTTTTGGGACAACTAATGAGCTTATCGCTGCTGATCTCCTGGATCTGTTGGATGGTGTGGTATGAATGAGTTCCGCAAGTGATGTGGAGGCTAGACCATTGATTGACTTGAAAGTGAGCAGCAGAATTTTAAATGATAGTCTGGACTGAATGGGGAGCCAGTGAAGATGTTTTAAAATGGGTGTAATATGGTTCTTCTTCGACGATCCGATTAGAACTCTCACTGCAGAATTCATTGCAAGCTGTAGAGGGTTTAAAGTAGACAGAGGGAGGCCATGCAGGATTGAATTTGCGTAGTCAAAATGAGGCATGATAAGTGCCTGGTAGATAGTTCGGAAGTCGCTTGGATCAAGTAGGAAACGAAGATGCCTGAGGGTACGGATTTTGTGGTATATCGCTCTGACTACATTGCTTATGTGGAGTTTCATGTCAAGGCGTTGGTCCAGAGTGACTCCAAGGTACTTGATCGAGGATTTAGTCTGGAGTTCTGCTTCCTTGACTTTATATGTGTTGGTGTTATGAAATTTGGGTTCCTTGTAATGAAGAGCACCTCCGTTTTCTTGTGTTGAATTCTAAGGTTTTGTGATTGAAGCCAATTGGATACTGAGTCAAAGCATTCTGTAATTGGTGAAAGGTCCGGGTTTTCTGTTGAGAAGGGCATATAAAGTAGGACATCGTCCGCGTAAACCAGGCAGTTTACCCCAAAAGAGCGAATGAGATTACAGATAGGTTGCATGTAGATATTAAACATCAGGGCTGAGAGGGATGATCCCTGCGGGACTCCTTGTTTTTGGTGGAAAGGTTTAGAAGTTGAGGTCCCTGAACATACATGTTGCCATCTGTTTGTAAGATAAGATTTACACCAGGTTATCGCCGTTTCTGAAATACCCTTTTCCTTGAGGCGCACCAAAAGAATCTCGTGACATACCGAGTCAAAGGCAGCTGCGATGTCAAGGAATATGAGTACAACGCTCTGCCGGATGTTATCAATTCCTGTAGATATGTTGTTTATAAGTGTGGTGAGGAGGGTGTCTATACCATGTTGTTCCCTAAAGCCATGTTGGCATGGGTCAAGTGGTGAGCTATTGTTGACATGGTCTTGAATTTGTCTTTGTACCTCTTTTTCTATTATTTTGGCCAAAAGTGGAATGCTCGATATCGGTCTGTATGAGTCCACTTTCAGGCTATCCAGCTTGCTGTTTTTCAATAGAGGTGGATTGAGGAAATAACCCTGTTGTAAAAGATCTTTCCATGAGCTTGGCTATAAATGGGCTAAGATCGGACCGTAACTCCTTTATCCAGAAGGCAGGGCATGGGTCAGTCTGGGCAGTGGTGGTGTTGATCTTAGTAATGATGTTTTCAATATGTTTCTTATCAGGGGTAGAGAACATGGTCAAGGGTGTTATATTGTTTTGTACTATTGCACTTGCGGTTACTGAGGATTTGTTGGTATGGCTTATCTTTGTTTGCAAATAGTCAGCAAAGTCTTGAGGGTGGATATCGTTTGCTTGCTCGGGTACTGGTTCCTTTGTTAATTTCTTTACGAGGCTGAAAAGGTCATAGGGTTTGTTCAATGACCGCTTCAGTGAATCTATGTGAAATTGCCGTAGGTTGGTGGTTACTGCTTCACGATGCTGTGCCAGATGGGAAATATATGCCTGTTGATCTATTTCTGAGTGAGATTTGCTCCAGCGTCTTTCCAACTTCCGTAGGGATGAGAGAGATGATCGAAGTTCTGAGTTGTACCAAACTGCTGATGCTCTTGTCTTTAGTGGCTTGTTTGATTGTGTATGTACTGCAATATTACTGAAGGTTTTGTTCCATTCAGAGACCATATCTTCAGGACCGAGCTTCGTCGTGGCTAGAAGTGGGCAAGTTTTACTCAGGATCGACTCTCTATCAAAGGCTTGAAACCTTCGTTCTGGTGCTTTGGTAGAGCTTGTCAACCTTTTGATTTTGTTCTGGTTATTTCTGATTATGGGTAATTGGAAAACGATCAGTTTATGATCAGACCATGGAACTGCAGATAAGTAGAGTCCTAAGTTGTCTTTTGATTTGAGAAATGTTAGTGGAGCAAAAATCAGATCAAGTAGGCCTCCTTTCACATGTGTAGATTCCTCTACTAGTTGGGTGTATCCTAGGTCTTTGAGGGCTTCAAGGAAGGCTGAAAAGTGGGCTTCTTGCAGTGATGGAAGATTAAAATCTCCCAACACCCAACTCGGTGTGCATGGGCTTTGAGTGTTAGATGCCAGGTCAATTATTGAGGAGAGCGCATCAGGATCTTGAGATGGGGCACGATAAATGAGATTTATAGAGCATAGTTTGTTAGATATGGTGATTGACTCAAGATTCTTTGTGCTGACTGAGTTTACCATATAGAAGTGCAGGTCTGATTTGGTGAGGGTGAGTACCCCTCCTCCTCCTTTATTGTTTCTGTGACACGTGTGAATTGTGAAATTGGGTGGCAGGAGTTGGTTCAGCAGGACACTGCCGTCACTGGAGAGCCATGTCTCCGTAATCATGAGGATGTCAAGGTTATGGCAGGATATAAGTTCTGTGATCACTGGCCATTTCTTTCGTATTGATCGGGCGTTTATGAGCCCACATCTTAGGTTATGGGTCGGAGAGATTTCCTCATGTTGTGGTTTCTTGTTCTGTTGTAGTGCGATATGCAGTAAGTGGGACTGGCAGAATTGGGGCATTTTGTCAAATCTTTAGAAGGTGTCATTTGACCATCTCCTCTCATGGGTCCGAAGAATTGGTATATTAAATTCATTGGGAGATAGCGCTTTGGCGTTATTGATCAATTCTGTTAGGAGATATAGAGCAAATAAGGCGATGGCTAAGGTATACATTTTCATTGCCATCTCTAGAATGTGTGACTAGTGATTTTATGCAGGGTGGAGGCTGACCAGTGGTTAAGAATAATGAAATAACTATAGATAGGAAAAGTGTCCAGCTCATTAGTGTACCTTAAGCAAGTGAGAACTCATTGGTATACATAAAGCATATGAGATTGGCTAGCATTAATGTGAGGTGTGGTATTTAAATGGGCAATATTGAGTAAGCTAAATGCAGAACATAGTGAATAAATTATTGGTAGGGAAAGCGTCAGTTCACTTTTAACGAGAGGATTACTTCAATATGTGGATCGGTATATATGCAGATATCAAAGCTTGCAATAGAACAGTCATTCAAATAGAGCTCTAGGTACAGTATTATAATTCCAAAACATGTGATTATCTGGAAAGTACCAGTAATACATACAATATGATGTTAGAATGATACAATATATCAGAATGCAATATGCGAACAATAGAATGCTATATATGGAAATGCAACATCATCTCATTAGAGTATAAAGCAGGATAAGTTTGCTGGCTTCAAATAAGTAGTGGGGTATCACTGATTATATAAAGCAGAGAACTTTATTTACAGGTTACCTGGAAGGCTGTCGGGGAAAAGTTTTCATTTCAGCTGCTGCATAGGTTTTACATTGCTCCGGTAGGAGGGTAGAGTGGCCTTCTTGAGTGACTGTGAGTTATGCACAGTTAACTAGAAACAGGGAAAGGGAAATCCATTTACACTGGAGTTATAAACAGATCCCCCTCATATGGAGTAGAAGACATACACAGTATTGCCATGAAAGGGGAAGTGATTTCAATGTGCCAGATGTGGATTGGCACATCCCTACTAGGATGTCATCTAGAAGTAAGGAGATCCTGGATTCTCTACAGGGAGAATCATTCAGGCAACTGGTAACAGAACCCACACGTGATGGAGTCATATTAGACTTAATGCTTACCAGTGGTAAAGTGTTTCTGATGTTACAGTAGGAGATCATCTCACATCCAGTGCTCACCAGATGGTGTGGTTCAGTATGAGGACTAGGGCTGATAAAATCCATTCAAAAGCGAGGGTCTTAGACTTTAGGAAAACTAACTTTGCCAAGATGGGACAATACCTCAGAGTCGTTAGTGGGATGGGAACAGCTGGGGGATGTAGAAAACAGTGGGCAAAACTGAAAGGGGATTTTAAAGGGCAACAAACCTTTTTGTTAAAAAGGTAAATAAAAAGAAAAGAAAAAGGAGGCCACTATGGTTCTCAAATGAAGTAGCTGAAAAAGTGAAGAAAACGAGGGAGACCGTCATGAAATACAAGAGATCACAGACAGAGGAAGACAGACATCTATATTTGGAAAAACTAAGAGAAGCTAGCAAAGTAGTCAGGAAAGCAAAGGTACAAAAAGAATAAGAAATAGCCAATGCAATAAAATGCATGGATGACATTTTTCAGATATGTTAGTGAGAGGAGGAAGGGCAAAAGTGGTATTGTCACATTCAAGGGTGCAGGGGAGGAATATGCAGAAACTGATGAGGACAAGGCAGAATTGCTCAACAAATATTTCTGTTCTGTGTTCATAGATGAAGGTCCAGGAGCAGGACCTCAGAAAACACCCATAAACAGGAACAGAAGTGATGTGGATCTCGAATGATTTTCAGAAGACTACGTTCATGAGGAACTAGCTAAACTAAAAGCTCTAGTCCTGGGCAGGTTCTTCTAAGGATTAAGTGAACCAGAAGGGAGGAAGCGTAGGGCAGCTGCACAGCTTCTATCTGTGCAGCTGAGTTTTGTAGTGCATTCTATGAAAGACTTTGTGTTCAATTGAACTGATCTGAGAAGCAGTATTAATAGTTTTTGTTATAACTTTGTGTTGGGAACAGGAGAGATTGGAGCTAGTGGCCAACATCTAGCTCTGCTGTTGAACTCCAGTATCCTCGTGTTAGAGCTGCTGCTCATGGGGCTCTGTTTGCCCATTCTCCTGCTGTGAGTGGGGAAGAGGAAGGGCCACCGCAGGTCTGGTGGCTCAAGAGGGCTGGGGGACTGAAGTTGAAGCCAGAGGATTGTGTGCTGCACTGTCTATGGGTCTCATAGGACGGACCTAAGAAGGCCCTTATTGTATCAGCTCGCTGCCTGCTATCAAGGGGGTTTGTCTTCAGCACTACAATATACATGAGAATACTTCTAGAAGCTTATCTTGGACCTGCTCAACTCTCTGAGTGATGGGGGGAAAAATGACAGATCCAACAATTCAAATCTAATATTATCATATCAATATTAAATTAATACAAAATCACTATTCCTCCTTCTCAATTTCCCCATCATACCATCTACAAGTCTACTCACAACTATATTATACTCTCCAAAAGTCTGTTCCTCTAGGCACGCCTGAGGTTAGCATAGTGCTGCATGATTGGAAAGGCTGTATGTGTATTCTGGAAAGGTCTTAGTATGAGAAGGTGTTTAGAAAAGTATTCTTTTGTAGGGACTTTGAGCAGGTGAGAGAGAGTGCTTAAGAAAGAAAGGGATGATTATTGGCTGGAAAAGGCTAAGGGGGAGCTGTAATATTAGAGGGCATAACATGAAGCTTTAAGGTGGTAAACTGAAAGGCAACGTCAACAAATACATTTTCGCTGAAAGAGTGGTGGATGATTGCAGTGCCCTCTCAATGGAAGCAGAGATGGCAAGTATTGTGACAGAATTCAAAATGGCATGAGACAGGCACTCCCTGTATAGAAATAGGATAAAATCAAAATAAACTTAACTGTCCCTGATATATCAACAAGTAGAGGTGACCTGCACGGAGCGGTGGGTACACCCTTAAACAAAGGCATGGGGAGGGGTGACCTGCATGGAGCAGCGGGTGCACCTACTCTTGCCACTTTGCTGGGCAGACTAGATGGACCATGCTGGTCTTTATCTGCTGTCATATACTATGCATGTTACTATGTTAGATATGACAGAAATTAGCAAAACTGGGGAATCGTGGTGAAGTGGTCTAGGGATGGAGGAAAGACAATAAAATTTTCGGAGGAACAAAAGGAAACTCTGTGCTATACAAAAGTACAATAGGTTATGATCACATGGGACATTCCCATTCTATCTGATAAAAAGCTGGCTGCAAGAAGACCGGACATTGTGATGAAGGAGAACACGAGAACAGCATTGATGATAGAGGTTTCAGTGCCAAACGATTATTCCATGCATCAAGTGGAGAAAGATCTTGAAGTACCAGACAATGCAGTCAGAGACTAAGAAAATGTGGCAGAAGGATATAGAAATTTCCCCATCATATTGGGTGCTACAGGCTTGGTTAAAAGGAATTTTCAAGCACATCTTGATAAAACTGCTTATACAGAACATGTTACATCTTATGAATCTCCAAAGGAGGCTCTCTTTGGGACAATGTAAGTACTACAGTGAGGATTAGTAGTCAGTTTGAGAAACTGAGATCATACTCCACATACCCTGGTTTAGGAGTGAGGTTCATGACTGTCATAGTATGCGCAGAACTCACCCATTTGGAGAAACTGCTGGTGAAATATAAAGGTCTTTGCTTTTCAATGGATAGGTGGTTTATAAATGGTATAAATAAAAATGTTCAGATTCTACAGGGTAGGGGAAAGGACATAGGATATTTAAAGAGGATAACTGTGAAGTGTGTGTGTGTGTGTGTGTGTGGGGGGGGGGGGGGGGGTCAATGAGCCAACAACCAGGTGACAATTGGATTAATCCCTAAAAATACCCAATATCTGGTGATGAGGGTTATCAGAGTGCTAGCTTGCAAGATCATAAATGCTTTTATATTTTAACCTGAACCAATAACAATCAACATGGAAATGATGTGGGAGTTAATAAATAACATCAAAGAATTTATACACATGACTGAATTATGTGATGAGGCTGAATAACAACTAAAAGGCGTATGCTCATGTAAGATCACATCTGTCATATGACAGAAAATATAAAGGAAGAACTGGTCTTTTTGGTACAAAATGAAGCTCATTTTCTTTTTAAAATCTTGTACACTTAAGCAGGGCTCAACAAATTCCAGGCACTAGGTCACCATGGTGCCTAGAAATCACACTCTGATGCCTGGGATTTTATGCCCCTTAAGATTTTTAGTGTGTGTTGGTGCTGCAGTGAAAACAGAACGCTGCTAGCATGCCATGATCGGATATCTTCAAGCAGCTTGAGTCATGCAGTGGAGGAAAATGAGCTAATCTCGCAGTTTCAAGTCTCGTGAGATGAAACTGGGAGATCTACCTAAACCTCCATCACTGCATGGCTAAAGCTGCTTGGAGAAGCCGATCACAGTGGGAATGCTGGCAGCATGCTGTTTTCACTGCTCTCAACAGCAAGCCGACAGAATAGTGAGTGAGTGAAAGAGGGTCTGGGTGAAGAGGGGAGGGTCAGAGAGAGAGAGAGAGAGAGAGAGAGAGAAGGGAGGGGAGGCTGAAGGAGAAAGAGAGAGGGAGGCTAGATAAAGGCTGTGGAGGCTATGGAGAGAAAGGCTGGGAGGGCTATAAAGAGAGAGAGACTTAATGAAGGCAGAGTGCTTGGTCTTTGGAGAGAAAGAGAGACTAGGAGAAGGCAAGGTGCAGGGTTATGGTGGAAGGGGGAGAGAGGGAGAGGCTAGGTGAAGGCAGAGTGTGGGGTGATGGAAAGAGAGCGCAAGAGAGACTGAGCGAAGGCAGGGTATAGTGGTTTTGAGAGAGACATTCTTTGCATCATGTATTAACAGCCATGAGGCAAAAAAAGAAGTTGCATCAGATAACGCTATAAAGGATTAGCAATAAACTGCGGACAGAGTGCTCACTGGAGGTGGTTGGAGGAGTAGGAGGAGAAGGCACTGTACAATCGCACATTAAGAGCCTGATTGTATTGTTGTTAAGTGCCATCGAGTCAGTGTCAACTCATGATGACCCTCTGGATAGTTGTCCTAAATTGTGTTTGGTCTTCAATTAGGCGGATCATTGTTGACAGACTGACATCCATAGCTGCTGTTATTGTATCGATCCATCTCATTGTTGGCCTTCCTCTTTTGTGTTGACCTTTTAACTTGCCAAGCATTATGTCTTTCTCTAATGATCTCTCTCTTCACATGATGTGTCCAAAGTATGAAAGTCAAAGTCTTGTCATCTGAGCTTCTAAAGAAAGCTTAGGTTTGATCTCCTCTAGTACCGACTGGTTTGTTCTTCGGGCAGTCTTATCTGATGCCAGCACCATAATTCAAAGTCATCACTTTTCTTCTTGTCTATCTTTTACATTGTCCAACTTTCGCATCCATATGACATTACTGAAAATGCCATGGCTTGAACAAGTCGAATCTTTGTATGGAGAGAGACATCTCTTCTCTTGAGAATTTTGTCTAAGGCCTTCATAGCCATTCTGCTAGAGCAGGCATGTCCAGCTTCGAACAGGTCGTGATCTACTTTTTCCGGCCAAAAGTGCCGGTGATCTACCACCATGAAAAATTAAGTTTCAAATTAGTTTCAAATTAAATTTTAACCCAATAAAGTTGGAGGATTCCCCCCCCTCCCATTTTTAATGAACCGTCTGTCATTTACTTGGATGTGATCAGCTGTTAAGCAAATTAAGCAAAAACAAAACAGAGACGAAGATCCAGTAAGAGCTGAGAGGGGAAATGGAAAGTACACGTTTTCTTAAAGTTTTATTGAGTAATAACTTTCTTTAAATTTATTGAGGAATTTGTGTTCAATTTAGGTCGAGTATTGATCCAGGCTGATCTTGCACAATCTTTAATATTTCGCTCTTGCTGAGCCTGCATTTCATCCACCAGCTTTTTGAAGTTGGGTGAATATTGCGTGAGGGCCAGTCTCACGGAATCCTGGAGATGTTCATCTGTCATGTTGGAACATTGTGTACTCTGTCATTTTCAGATGGGAAAACACAGATTCACACAAATAAGTTGAACTGAAACAGGAGTGTACAGCTTCACTGCATCTTCTCAAGTTGGGAAATTTGTCTCTAGGCACTAGCTTCCAAAACGATTCTTGCTCAGCATGGGTCTTGAGAAAAATGTCATTTTAAGGGTTAATATTTCGTTTGCAAGAGATGGCTTGTTCAATGAGCAATTTTTACTGATAGCAGCTGCAGTTTCTTTAATGTCCATATCTACTTTGAATGGGTATGACAAGTACTCCACAACCGTTCCAATTTTTTGGAAGTCATAGAATCTATTTTCGAATTCCTGGATAACAAAAGATTTCTGTCAATACTTCTCGTTCTGAAAAACAAAATTTGGATATTGTCCCAGATGATCCTACGTATTAGGAAAATGATCAAAAGTGTTGTTTGCAAGGTCAGTCATCATTAGCTCAAATTTGTTCTTGTAGGATGAAACTGTACTCATCATCTCGCTAATGCATTTGTTTTTACCTTGTAGTTCAAGGTTCATATCACTTAGTTCACCTGTAAAGTCAGCGAGAAATGCCAGATCACATAACCACTCCTAACTCTGCTTTGTCATCTCCCCTCTCCTTCAAAAAACTTCTTATTTCATTCAGCAAATCACAAAATCTTTGCACAAATTTGTGCCTACTTAGCCACCTTACATCTGTGTGCAAAATTATTTCCGCTGCCCCTTCATCAAGAGTAAGATTGAAAAGCCATCTTTGAAGTGATCTTCCACGAACTGAACTTACAATTTTGAAAGTGATGTCCATTACAGTCTTTCTATTGAGTCTTTTGCTTGCCAAAACTTGCTGGTGAATGATGCAGTGGTAACTAAGGAAATCTGGGAAGTCATCATGCTATCTACAGAGGGCTATGAAACAGTTAACCTCACCTGTCATTGCTCTTGCTCCATCAGTTGTGATGGAAACAAGTCTATGCAATGGAAGATTACACTTTGTCACAAAAGAATGTAGAGAACTGAATATTTCCTGACCAGTAGTTCTCCCTTTTAAAGAAATCATTCCAAGTAGTTCTTCTTTAACACTGAGGTCTTCAAAAACCATCCGGACAAAGACTAGTAACTGGGCTATGTCTCTTTTGTCTGTAGATTCATCCAGTTGGAGTGAGAAAGCAACATTATTTGAAACATCCTCCATCAATTGTTCAGTTGTGTCTCCACACATCTTTTCTATTTGCTGCACGACGGTGTTTCTTGACAATTGTACATCTTGAATATCAGCTATGATCTCTTTCTTATTTTTAAATCCTTCAAAAAGATTATCAGTTGCTTCAAGAAAACAATCTTTTACAAATTCCCCTTCAGTGAAAGGTTTGCATTTCTTTGCGATCAGGTTGCTGACCTTGAAGGATGCTATGGTTGCATTGACTGAATGTGACCTTGGCTTCACCATAAACTGTTGCTGAGTAGCCAGTTTTGATTTAAGTTCTTTGAGCTTCAGTTTACGAATTTCACTTTTGGGTGGAAAATCAGCATCAAACTTATTGCTATGCAGAGCCTTATAATGATGTTCCAGATTACCCTTTTTGGGCAAGGATACTGGGGCGCTACAAATTAGACAGCAACACGTCTTTCACCATGATGAAGAAGTAGTCCATTTCCCATTCATCATGAAAGTGGTAGGTTTTGCTCTTCTTTGGAACACTCATCTTCGTTATACTGGGGTGGCTGGATGTAAGAAGGCCAAATCTGCTAAGTTAGTATAAACACTGGCTGAATCTGGTCCAAAGTATTAAAGATCAACAGGAACTGAAGACCTCTGGATGATGTGCAATACAAGGACTGGAGATGCCAAAACCACACATGCAGTTTGTGATAAGGAAGCTTATCATAGCTCAGGAAGGAGCTATAGTAAAGGTGAAGTGACTCTGAACAAGCAACCTGTCTGTTCTGGTAGAAATAAGAAAACAGAATATTTCCATAAGAGACTACCAGTCCCAGAATGCACCAGGTTTCCAACAGCCATTAGAGGAGCTGAAGTGGGGAAACGTGTGTTCAATCAGGAGGGCTATGAGGTAATCCCCAAGCACTCATCTCCAAGGGCAGGGCCTGATTCAGCACAGCTGCGCTGTGCTAGGGTGGAGCATTCACCTAAGCAGAATAAAAGTAGAGTTTATTATACAGAGAATCATTTTCATCATCTTCAGTATCTTGGGGATTTTCAGTCTCTTGAGGATCAGCGTCCTGAGGATCATCAGAAGCAGAAACCAGAGTGGACGGACAGAGAGAGCAAGAAACCCTTTGGAAGAAAGAAGAGAAAAGCATTTGGGAGGTCTAAAGGAGTCCATAGCAGTTGTGATACAGTGGAGCCAATGGAGGTTAGTGAAAATACAGAACTCACCTCAAAATGGGCTAGGCAGAGAGATCCAGCATGGCTGAAAAGGGCTGAGCACCCGGTGCCATCAGCACAGGTAGGAAAGAAAGGGTTAGAACGGAACTTTCCTGTCTGCAACAGTGACGCAGTTAGAATCCAGGATTCTAATTACCAGCACCTGCCCCCAGGAGCAGACGTTACGTGCAGAGAGGGGAGGTACAAAGGGACCTGGTTAGAACCAGGAAGTCAGAACAGCCCTGAGAGCAGCCCTGAGAACAGCGCTGAGAACAACTTCAGGAATAAGGCTGAGAGCAACTACGAGAGAAAGTCTGGGAGACAGAACAAATACCTGAGAGCAAGTAAGCAGGACTCTGCAGGGGAAGGTGACACTCTGATGCAGCTAGAGTTTCAGCAGCAATCAGGCAAGTCACGGAAGCAGAGAGGGTTCCAAAGCTCCAGGAGAAGTTTTAATCCCAGGGAAAGCATTGAAGGTCTGGGAGGTCCAAAAGCTCTCAGAGAAAGCTCCAGGCAATTACCAAGGAGCGTTAGAGAAGCGTACCACTGGCAAGACAGCCCCCAGGAGGATTTCCTGGAAGGCAGGAAGTGGAACACTAGCCCCGAGAGTTTTTACAAACCTCGGAGGAACTTGCTACACGAGGCTAGAACTTTGCCACGAGAGAAAAACCCCACAGCTGATGCCTGCAACCTAGATAAGGTAAAGAAGATAAAACCTTACATTGGGGAAGGAAGTGAAACTGGGTGTTTTTATAGTCCTTATTGGCAGCAAGGTTTTAACCTGGAAAAGGCTTCCAACTTCCAAGTGAGAGAGCCAAGAGAGACTGGCTATAAGAGAACTGATTACAGAAGAGGTTTTTACAATCCCGAGTTAGAGCAGTGCCTGGGAGAGGGGAAAGTTTACCCTCCCCCGACCAGTGAAGCTACCACTTGTTATATGAGTGAGCCTGGCTGCGTCAGTTACCAGCCAAGTATAAACCAAGATACAAGCAGTAATAATTACATTGACCAGGAGCCAATGGATTGTACAATTTGTCTGAATGATGAAATAACCTCTTTGCGTTAGACCTCTCTGTGCAAGGAACAAGAGAGAAGAAAATTGCTCAAGCTGTGTTTTGTTTAAGTTCTGCATTATTGTATTCCAAGCATTGATATTCGCCGGGGAACGGGAATAAACCCCACTTTACTTTATCACCTTGACTGTCTGAATCTCTGTCTTAAAAAGAAGTAGCAACTAGGTGACTCAAAACACCCTAGGCGACTGCCTAGGGCACTCACTGAGTCTCTCCCTACGAGGCTTGGTGACACAGTACGTATACTGGGAGGCATTCCAGAGGCAAGCATACACCATTGGACTGGGGAAAGCCAGAGGAGTGGTGCTGCAGAGCCAGGAATACCCAAACGGCACCTGTGAGGGAGACGGCTGCACTTGGAAGGGACCCTAAGACCTGTGCCAGAAGGTATGTGAAGAGAGACCCAGTGTCCAGGGATCGGGATTGGAAGGCTGGACATAAAAACTGGACTACATACTGGCCAGGCTATTTAGAGAGGAACTCTAACAGCAATGGAAGCTCAGGTATGAACACTGATCTATGCCCTAGCTATACCCTTGAAAGACAGCAGGGAAACAAGTATTGTCCTGAGAGTGCTCCATTGAGAAATTCCTCTGTGCCAATCCATGATATTGAACCCATGATTGTTGAAGAAGGGGGAGAGGTTGTAGATGAAGGCTGTGAATACATGGATTGCTCTCTGTCTAAACTCCTGTGGTAATTTGCTGTTACAAAATACAACAACCATCACAAAGAAATACAAACTTGTTCTTTAATCTACTCTGAAAAGCTTCTGAGTAGGATTTGAGCCACGCAGTAGAAAGTAAGCCAGCTAAGGGGTTTCAGCTGGGTAACTGCTAGCAATTGAGCCTTACCTAATTGCCTGTGAGCTCTGAGGGAACACTTCTGAGTCTGTGTGTGAAGATATAAGAAGTTAACCTGAAAAGAACAGTTTTTCCCTACTTTGTGGGTTTTGTTTGTTGATTGAAGCACTGCTAAGAAAATATTAGCTAGAGCCTACAGAAAAGACCAGTTTGTTACCAACCAGGTCTTTATTCTTTGATTTGATTGTCTAACAAGTTCAGCTGTTGTTTTCCTGATTTTGTTTTTCTAAGTATAACACTGAAAGCAAGTATCCTGTTTTATGTGCTACCAAGTATATCTATGTTGGGAGAAATAACCCCATAAATAAATATCTTATCGGCTTTACACTCAAGCAAGCACAACTAATTTATTGTGAACGGCTGTGTCTGGTATGAATGGACTACATTTCCCACAATCCCTTGCAAGTCATATTAATATTTGCCTTTGCCAAGACTGTGGACATTCTCACCCAGGCCCCCGTTGACAAGTTCTAAAAGTAAAAATAAGAATTCATCATACTGGCACCAATAATCAAATACCACCAAACAAACATCAAAAAAACTCAAAACACCTGTCCAGCAAATCAGATAAAATCAAATACCGCCAAACAAGTTCAAATACCACCACACGCGATTTAAAAAATTCTGCACACGGTATAGAATCAACACAAAGGCAAGGCAAAATAAAATTGCAGAGGCAAGCAAAAGTCACAGTGGTTTGAACCAATTTGAAGGCAAGGCATAGGCAAGTTAGAATAAAATTGGAAAAGCCCGCCAAAATCACCAAATTCTTGACACTTTGTTGTGTCTGCCTGAAAACATTTAATGAAAGCGAACTATAAAGCTACCAACGACCAGCACTCGACACAACTAATACGGTAAGTGTATTCAGGTAAAGCCCAGGCGAATGGATATTGCCTTGTATATAACACACTTCTAAGGGGTGTTGGGGCGGTGGCAGGAATGGGTGATTCTGAGAGGCAGGAGACCAGGTATGACGCCGGGCCTGTGGCGTCTCATCGCGGGGCATGGGCAGCGGCCCCCTGGGGCACCCACAAACTACTGGCACAAAAACAACAACCGCCCCCAATACACCCACAGGCAAGATTCCCGCAGGCAGGGGAAAAGGACAGGCAAAGGATCAGCAGTAGCGGCAAGCCCTTGGTAGACGACCTGCCGGCATGAGCTCTCTCCTAGCGATGGGGCGAGCTGCTGGAGAGATAGAGCCAAGTGGGGCTGGCGATCTACCTCTGACCCCTCCACGATCTACCTGTTGGACATGCCTGTGCTAGAGCAATGCATCATTGGATTTCTTGACTGTTTGTTGCTTCTTTATTGACTGTTGATCCAAGTAAGTTAAAATTGTCCACTACTTCAATTTATTCTCATCAACGTTGATCTTATTGATTTTTGTCAATTGTTAGTGTCTTCTTTACCTTAAAGTGCAGGCCTATTTTAAGTCTATGTTCCTTGATTGTGAGAAGCAAATGTTTCAGATCATCTTCACTTTCAGCCAGTAATGTGGTATCATCAGCATAGCTAAGGTTGTTGATGAGTCTTCCACCAGTCTTCACATTTCTGTTGTCTTCATACAATCCTGCTTCCCTGATTTGTTCTGTATATAAATGAAACAGGTAGGGGGAAAGTATGCAGCCTTGTCATACACCTTTGCTGATTTTAAACCATTATTTCTCCTTGTTTCTTTCAAACTGATTAACTAAGATTTTTTTTTCCTGTAGAAAATGTGAAAACAGTAGATCTGGCCCTAAAAAAGGAGTTGTGATATACCTTTTGGGGGGCAGGGCATCACAACCTAAGTCTTGGCGGCTGGCTCCTAAATTTTTAAGCTGGCTCCTAGATTATGAGAACATTTATCAAGGCCTGGCCTAGTGGTAATATTTTCAAAGAGGCTAACTTCCTAACTTTAGGAATTTAGCATATAGGCATTACATTCTGAAAATGCCTATATGCTTGCTGTGCTAGGAAGCTCTATTTAGCCATCCAATAGCGGTCATTCTGGGTGGCCAAATATGATTGGGAACAGGAGTGAAGATAAAAAACGCACATATAGCAGAGTTTCAGACAATATAGGCATGTATTTTCTGACTTGTAACTCATGCTGCAGATACAGCAGGTGCAAATTTGCAGATTATTTTTTTGTAAGAATTTGATGTTAAATATACATCTGAAATACCCAGAACCAGTGAAAAATATATACATCAAAGTCATTATAAATGGACACACAAAGAGATATAATTTCACAAAATATAGCCCACATTATGGGAAATAAGGCACCTTGGAGCGGAGACCAATCAAAATATTGCATAGAGCATCACATAGATATACCATAATGAACAATATAAAAAGAAAGAAAGAAAGAAAAAAAGGGGACAAAATTACTGGGCACTAAAGTTCTGTCTCCCATCCAAAATACTAGTAAGCTGTAATGGGTCTGTATACTGTGACAGTCCGCGCCGCTGCGACTAGGCGGTTGCCTAGTGGGGAGCGCTGGACATCACTCTTCTTTGTGTAGTTGTGGTTTTGCTTTGTCAGCAATCCGAATGGAAGAGGAACACAGGACAATTTGTTACTTAAATTGCTTTTATTTATTTCTTTCTGGAACCAACTTTTGGCAAGTGACCTTGCTGAGGCAAATGACCTTGATAAGGCAAACAATATCACAAACTGAAAATATAGGATATTTTCTCCCTTTAGACTTCTCAGCAATATTTCTTCAAGTAGTTACTTCACTCTTGATTACTCTTTTCAGCTTCTTTCATTTACAAAGCAGTGTAACACTTTTTAAATGCCCAGTTTTCCAAAAACTTCTGTAAGACAGTTTTTAACCTTTACTCTCAGCTGCTGCAGATTAGGATATCTCTCCTGTGCTGCCTCCTGGTTTAAAACGCTAGCCCTGTTAAGCCTGGCTTCTTCAGAGATACAATTGGCTGCTTTAAACAATGAGGTTCATATGACTTCTTGTCTGCTTTCCAGCTTGGCACATAACAACACCAGCACAGATATCTTCTTAACCTGTTACTCACAGCTTCTTATAAAAGTATTAAACACGGCTTATACAAATCCCACACTCCATGGATTCTGCAGAGGATATTGGAGAGTCTGAGTAAGAGTCTACTTCCATTTCTTCTGGGGTACTATAACACTCAGGGCTTGGGGCACGTTCTGGAACGCTATGCTTCACTTCCTTTAAAAGCCTAAGAAGCTTCCCCCATTTTAACTTCTGGCTTTCCCTTTTTACCGGGTCAAAAGCTCTTGCCCTTCTTCCTCTTAGGCACTCTTGTTCAGGACACACACCAATCGCTTTACTGGCAGAAACCCTCTTCCCAACTGGTTTTCTGTACTGCCTAATCACAGACTCAGGACTTGAGCTGTCACTCTCAGAATCAGTCATATACTCTTGACGTTTTCCCCAGCTCCACTCATGCCCACAATCTTTGCACTTGCCTTGGGAGTTGTGGCTGGTCCCCTTTGAACCTCCAGGCCCTACAGCCTTATACTGCTGTTTCTTCCCTTGGTTCCTCTGGACTCTTGGCCTCTCCTCCTGGCTTTTAGCATGCAGTTTTCCTTGAGCACGTCCTCTCTCTGTGTTTCTGCTTGTGTCTCTCTTTTTCCTCGTGTCTCTTGCTGTGCCTCTGCTTGTATTCCTCAGCCCTCCTGCCTCTCTCTCTGCCTCTCTCCTCGTTGCCTGCCTACTTCCTGAGTGACGCAGCTTAAATATCCTGCAGCTTGTTTCCTTCTCTGGCCCCACCCCCTCTCTGCCTGCACGAGCTCTAGAGGCTGGGTGTGGCTTCAAGCTATCCCTATTAGTGTGTATTCTAGCCTCTTTCCTTGCCTGGGAGCTATGCTGTAGTGAGCCCTTCCCCCGCTCATGAGAAAAAAACTCTTTTTCCCTAGTTTTAAAAGGCTCAGCTACCTGCGCATCACCACAATACACATATCTCACATTATCAATGGAAATAAAACATTTGCATGGGAAGCGCAAGAAGATCCCACCTGCAGCCACACAAGGCTTCAGTCGCAGGAATGACCTCCTCTGCAGCTGCGTCTGGTGAGAGACATCAGGAAATATCGTAATTGTTTGGACACAGAAAGGAAAATATAACTGCAAAATTGCTATTTTATCCAATTCTGTGCCAAAAGAAACAATTAAAGTGGTACGCATAGAAATTGAATCATTAGTTGCTTCAAGGAAACCTGTTAACTCGGTGGAATCAACCAGAATTTCCAAATGTTCATCACCATCCCCGGAAACTCCCAGTGGGGGTGCGATGTAGAAAAGCCTCTAAATCACTATTTTCTCTGACTCTGGGATCAACAAAATCTCCTTACAATATTTCTGAAATAATATAGTTGCAGATAACAATGTTGAGGAAAATTTAACAACCTTAAATTCCTAGCTCTCAAGTTGTTTTCTAATAATTCAATATGTCTATAAAGCAAAAAAACTATCCTTAAGCCCAGAAGCCCCAGCAGCCTGAAGAGAGCCCACCTGGCCCTCCAGCCTGTTGAGGCACTGAGCAACAGGCATCAAAGATTCATCCACCAACCAACTTCTCAACAACTTGTTCAGAAAAAGACACTGATCCATAAAGCCCTGTAAAAACATATTCGTCTTAGACACCTGATGCCAGATATCTAGCAGCGTCGCCTCCACTGCCAGGTCCTCCAAAGAGACAGAGGGGAACACAGGCCTTTGAATAGCCTTTACTTGAAATGTAGACGCCTCAGCAGGAACTAGCAACAGGGCAACAACGGAGGCTTTATTCAAAGCCTCCCCGGCACCTATAAAGGGAGAAAAACTCCCATCTACTACAACCTGTTTTTCGCCTGCATTCAGTGGTGGAATTCTAGCTATAGGACTCAAGGAGAGCCCATGTGGGTCTGAAGTGGGTGAGTCTTCCAATCACCTAGACTATGCAGACATAAAGAGGAACATCCTATGCTGGCGGACTCCCCCCTGTGCAGCAGATCAGAATTGGGCCGTACAGAGGTAGACCTGATTCTGATCCTGTGGGGGTGTGCCCGTTGGATCAGAATCGGATCTATGGCCTGGATGTGCAGGCTGGGCCCTGGTTCCAATCGGCCACACGTCCAACTCACATACCCAACTAACTCAGCCAGGCTCCTGAATGGAGCCACAGTGCCATGGCATCCCGTTCAGGAGCCACGATCCACTGCTGCAGAAAGTAATCTTTCCCTGCAGCCCGATTCCTGATCCAGCCTTCCATGGCCAGGGTCGGACTGCGGGGATCCCCCTGCACCCCCTCATCTTCTGTCTCTGCCTGGTGCTGCGGTCCCCCAAAGTCCAGGGGGACTTATTTCACTTCTGACATGGAATATGTCCCCTGTGTTCGTGGCCGACCCCAGACATATAGGGCCGACCTCAGAATCAACCCTGTACGTCTGGGGTCACTCTCTGCCTACCCTTGCTCCAGCAATGTCCCATACCCTCCTTCTCATGAACAGAGATCCCTGTACAAATCGTCTGTTTGTGCGGAGAGCTCTGTCCCTGGCAGGCTGCCCGGCTATTTAGCGAGTCTGGATTTCCAGATCGGATGTCCAGACCACTAAACGGTGTAGGCACTGCAGCCATAGGTATGATGGTTTTATCTTCTGCTTGCTCTTCTGTTACCCTGATCCAAGGGGCATCTCCAATGGCAGAATGGGGTCTCTTCTGCCCCGAATTGGCACCAAAAGGGACAAGCCCCTTCAGGCACGTGACCATGGAAAAGCCGCAAATTGTTTTGTAGTGTCCAGGAAGCACCCGCAGTTGGAGTCAGTGGGCACCCCTCCTCCTACAAAACCAGAGCAACGGCAAGCAGGCAGGGACATAAACAGCAGGATCTCCCTCACCTCCCTTGCACAGATATTTTTGTGTGTGTGGAATTTTCTGAATTTCCAGAAACTAGACGGGTATAAAAATACATGCACATCTTGCCCCTGGGGGTGGAGGGGCTTAACAAAAATGATCTTTTTTTTAGGTAATTTGACTTCCATTGCTGTTTTGTCACCCTGATTTTAACTTTATTAGTCTGTTTTCAAGAAGAAAAGATTAAACATGTTTCATTTCTCATTTCCTCCTTAGTCTATCAGCCTTGGCCATATATACAGTATAGCAAAAGAGTAACAAGTTGAAAAGTGCACACTTATAGTGCGATAAAATGGTGCGTTTCCTCTTTTTCTCATGAAGGTCTGTAGGGGGACTCGGTACAAAGAGACATGGTAAAGTGTGTCTCATTAGTTGTAATGACAGTGGGGCTCTATGAGGTATCTCTATCTTGAGAGAGTGTATTTGTGACACTGTATTATATAATTGGGGGGGGGCTCGTGCAGGGGAGGTGTATATGCAGGGCCAGTGCTACCATCAGGCAAACTAGGCGATTGCCTAGAGTGTTGGCCCTCTATGGACGCCCATTGCCACTGCTGCCACCCCCCTCTGAGGCCTGCAGTTGTGGCAATAGCCCCCAAACCACGACACAACGCTTACTGATTCACTCTGGCGCTGGGTCATGGTGTTCTTCTCTTGCTACAGTATGTGCCAGAAATGGCATTCGAGGGGGGCAGAAACAGCACATAGCAAGTGAAGGAAACTGCAAAACAGTAAGCGCTGGGTTGCAATTTGGAGACTATTGCCTCCACTGCAGGACCCTGAGAGGGGCAGCAGCAGTGGCAATGGGGGCGGGCAGTAAGATGGAGAATCCTTGTGGGTGCCTCCAATCCTTGCACTGGCCTGTGTGTATATGTGTATATGGGGGGGGGGGGATAGAAGAGTGGGTGTGATGCAGGAATGGCTCCATATATGTATTTTGTGTGTGTGTGTAGTAGGGGTGGAGTGTGTCCATATGTGTGTGGTAGGGGTCTGTATATATGTTGTGCTGGTGAGGGGTGTGTGTGTGTGATGGGGGTATATGCATGTGATGTGCAGATGGGATATGTTTGTGTCTGGTGCATATATCCTTGTGTGTATGCTACGACGTTGGGGTGTGTGTGTGTGTGGTACAATGTTGGGGTGTGTATGGTGCAGGGGTGGGTTATGTGTCAGCATGTGCTGCATGGGTGTGGTTTGTGTATGAATGCAGTGCATAGGTGGGATGTGTGTGGTGCAGGGCTGGGATATGTGGGTGTTGCAGGGAGTGGGAATGTACCTCTTGACATATAGACATTTTGGCCCCTCCCCCCTTTCACTCTTTCTTCCTCTCCCTCCATTGCCCTCTTCCTTCAATGCTTCTTCTCCTTCTTTTGCCAGTGGGAGATAGGGTTCCTGCTGGCAAGTTAAACTCGGTGCTGCCTGTGTGCTTCGCTTCATCAATCCTATATGTACAGACAGATGGACAGCTAGAAAGACAGAGATGGATCTTCCCCAACAGCGGCTATCACAAGGGCAAAAGCTGCCTCTAAAGCATTGCTGCTATAGAGTTTCTTATACTTTTTAATTAAGCTCTACCTGAATCTAGAGTGGAGGTTTAGCACATTGACTTACTCACTGAGAGACCAGGATTCAATTCCCACTAGCACTCCTTGTGGCCTTGGGCAAACCACTTAACCCTCCATTGTCTTGGACGAAAGATCTGGTAATCTACTTTTGCTCACACTGCCAAGAAAACCCAGAAGCTGCTGGGTGCTCAGGAGTCAGCAGTGATATAGCACAGAGAACATCGAGGCAGCTTTCCTAAATGAAGTACACAGCTTCCTCAACAGTGGTAGAGCCGCCTTGGTGGTCTCCCTTGATTTAACCTCCGCATTTCACCTGGTGGATAACAACCTTGTATTGAAGGGTCTTGAAAAGACTTGTTTCACAAAATACAAGTTTTGGCTTTGGCTTACACAGTTTATTTGTCTTTCTGCAGCTGGTGTATGGTGAAATTCTGAAAAAGGAGAAGAAAAAAAGGCAGACAAGAAGTGTGTCATCTTTATTGCAATCCTTGAACCTTGATGAACTGGGAAATCATCATTCACCACACAATTGTCCTTTCTCCAAGATAACTTACTTTCTTTTTGTGACGTTTCTCTATTACCATAAAAACAGAAATGAGCAGAAAAATGACAAAATCACTTCTGCTAGGATATCCAACAAAAGAGTTAAGCTACTTCAGTTGGCAGTCAAAGCACACACACATCCAGTAAAATCTCCCTTTTATTTCCAGTTGTTAAAAACCCAAAATACAGCGTTCAGAAGTTTTTAAAATGACTTTAAAAAAATGTAATCCAATAAAAATGAATCTTGTTGAAAATTTAAATTGCAAACCAGTGATAAAAGGCGTAAGGACCATGCATCATCCTAAATGCTAACACACTGACACATGGAAAGGAGGAATATAGCAGAAACCACTGAAGATTAGATTTAAGAAAGATGATTTTGAAAATCAGGATTATGGCTACAGTGCAAGCTGTGAGCATATTCTAGTCAGAAGCAATGTGAGGTATAAGAAATAAAATATACTTGTCAAAAAAAGGAAAGCGATGGAGGAAATCAGCCCAAAATAACTAGAAACTGAGACATTCTAGATATCTAGGTTCAACCTTCCATCCATTTCTTTTTGCAAAATGCCAATTTTTCTGCCTTCGTTAAACATGGAAAACACTAATGTCCCTTCAAGGACTTACTGCCTTACACAGTTTGATAGAGTTAGGTTCATGAGTTTCAAAACTAAAAAAAGAAGATACATAAGGACCAACACACACACACAGTTAGTGCAAGGGTATCTTGCATCACTTCCCTCGTCTTCTTATCCTTGGAGATTTCAATGTTGATACTGTATGAATAAGTTAAAGAGATCCCGTGACATCTCCTCAATTACTCTTATCACTGCTCTAGACTTTACTCAGCACATCTCTTGCTCTACGCGCACCATGGGTCATATCTTGGACCTAATTTTCTCCCAAGTGGGTTCTTTTCTGGACCTCACTAATATTTCACTTCTCCCTCTGTATTGGTCAGACCACCATTTCATTACTTTTAACCAGACCATCAGCAGTATGTTTTCTCTGTCGCATTCCCCCATTGTCTGTTTCAGAAACTTGGATCAGGTTGACATAAAATCTTTAGCATCCTTCCGATCTTTTCCAAACAATTCTGAGTCCTTATCCCTATCTGATCAATATGAAACTTGGAACTCAGTATTATACTATGTCCTTGATTTGATTGTATTTTCAAAAATCACTCTCTGTCCTTCAAGATGCTGCCAGCCCTGGTACCACAAACAATGGGATACAGCCAACATGGCTTTAGACAAGGAAGATCTTGTCTTACTAATCTGATATGTTTTTTTGAAGGTGTGAATAAACAGGAAGACAAAGGTGAGTCGGTTGATATAGTGTATCTGGACTTTCAGAAAGCCTTTGACAAGGTCCCTCATCAGAGACTTTTGGCAAAACTAAAAAGTCATGGGATAGGAGGCAGTGTACTATTGTGGATCGGGAACTGGTTAAAAGATAGAAAGCAGAGGGTAGGGCTAAATGGCCAATTTTCCCAATGGGAAAAGGTGAATAGTGGAGTACCCCAGGGATCTGTACTGGGTCCACTACTTTTTGACATATTCATAAATGACCTGGAAAAGGGAATAACTAGTGAGGTTATCAAATTTGCAGACGACACAAAACTGTTTAAAGTTGTTAAATCCCAAGAGGACTATGGAAAACTGCAGGAGGATCTGGATAAATTGAAAGACTGGGCATCCAAACAGCAGATGAAATTTAATGTGGACAAGTGCAAAGTTATGCACCTAGGAAAGAACAACCCACACTATGGTTACACAATGCAAGGTTCCACATTGGGAACCACCACCCAGGAAAACGATTTAGGAGTCATTGTGGATAACATGTTAAAACCCTCCGCCCAGTGTGCAGCAGCGGCCAAGAAAGCAAATAGAATGCTAGGTATCATAAGGAAAGGAATGGAAAATAAAAAAAGGATATTATAATGCCTCTGTATCGTTCCATGGTACGACCACACCTTGAATATTGTGTGCAATTCTGGTCGCCGTATCTTAAAAAGGATATAGCGTTATTAGAAAAGGTACAGAGAAGAGCCACCAAAATGTTAAAGGGGATGGAAGGCTACTCCTATGAAGAGAGGCTACAAAGGTTAGGGCTCTTCAACCTGGAAAAGAAATGGCTGAGGGGGAGATATGATAGAGGTCTATAAATTAATGAATGGAATGGAACGGGTAAACGTAGATCGATTGTTTACGCTATCAGAATATAGAAAGACTAGGGGACATGTAATGAAGCTACAGGGTAAACTATTTAAGACAAATAAGAGAAAATATTTTTTCACTCAACGTGTAATTAAACTCTGGAATTTGTTACCGGAGGATGTAGTAAGAGCTGTTAGCGTAGCTGGGTTTAAAAAAGGTTTGGACAAGTTCCTGGAGGAAAGGTCCATAAACCATTATTAAAAAGGGACCCAGGATATCAATGCTTGACCCAATACAAGCATTGTGGAACCTGTGTCTCTTGGGGATACTGCTAGGTATGTATGACCTAGATTGGCCACTGTTGGAAAAAGGATACTGGGCTTGATGGACCTTGGTCTGACCCAGTATGGCATATCTTATGTTCTTAATCAAACCCACAATTCCTAGGTTAGAACCATTCAAAGATTCAAAAAAATCCAACCCAAATAATATTATAAAAAAGGGAAAAACAAAACCTATTTTTAAATGTTGGAATGCTTGTTGTGCAGGGAGAAGAAAATCCCTCCGAATAACAAACAACCCCTTTTAATCTTTTTTAAGTGTATGAAACTATAAACTCCAAATATGGCATCCAAAAGCCAATAAGCTAAGAAATTTAAACACCCCATAGATTTGTAAATTAAAGTGAATACTTAGCTGGCAGTTGCAGCCAAAGAATTTGCTAGAGACCAAAGATGTTAAACCGGCAAGGTCTGTAGATGCGAAGATGTCTAAGATTTTCCAATCACACCCCTACTAAAGATAGGAAGTTCTTAATGTACAGCAACACAGTACTGTGTTCGGATCAGAATAGACCCTGTCTCAAGCTTTCAGTATACAAAGGGTAAAATATAAAATATAAATATAAAATATAAAATACCTATAGCCATTAGGATTCAATATAAAACCTTAGTCACCGTTTTTAAACTCATTAATGACATAGCCCCCTCACATCTTTCAACATTAATTCATACCCCCGTAGAAAACAGAATAAGAAGAAGAACAAATCTTAACATGCTTCTAATCCCCTCTTCTGTGAGAAAACTGAAACAGGTACCAACCAATACTGCCTTCTCTTTCTACGCACCCAGTCAATGGAACAAGCTACCACTCAACCTGAGAGAGATTAAAGACCTTATTTCTTTCAGGAAAGAGCTTAAAACATACCTTTTTGCCCAACACTACATCAACTCACAGCCCTCACTTGAACACGGATCACAAGAATACACAACGCAACTGACCCAAGTTTATCCTACATAAGTCAAAGAATCACTTCCCATTGCAAGTATCCATTGACATCTATGATACATTGTCTTACTATATGAAAATTAATCATCAACGTCTGGTTTAAATTGTTCTCTGTAGATAATAATAATGACTTCTGTAAATGGTTATCTGTAAATAGTTAAATTTGTTTCCCATGTATCATAGTTTTTGTTGTGCCAAAATGTTCTATGTAATTTCAATATTCAATATTTAATGGTTTTAATTTGTTCTTTGTAAACCGCCCCTGATCTCTGGAAGGGGCGGTATAGAAAAGCATACAAATAAATAAATAAAAAGGTATGCCTCAACAGTTGCAAAAGGCATGCAAATCTCGGCTTTGCTCACTTGGTAGGGGTGCGGTTGGAAAATCTTAGATATCTTCGCATCTATAGACCTTGCCGGTTTAACATCTTTAGCCTCCAGCAAATTCTTTCGTTCCAACTGCCAGCTAAGTATTCACTTTAATTTACAAATCTATGGGGTGTTTACATTTCTTAGCTTATTGGCTTTTGGATGCCATATTTGGAGTTTTTAGTTTCATACACTTAAAAAAGATTAAAAGGAGACCTGGTATCACAGCAGTCTGCACTTACTAAATTACCAAGCCAGAAGGGCTGAAAGAATATGGAGGATATCTGGAACATTGCTGTTCTCTGAGGTTGTAGATATTGCCATTATGCCTTTGATGTTGAAGTAAAACTTGCAAAAAAAAAATAAATCTACTTTTCTCAAATAATCTTGTCCTCTACTAACTGTTCTAAAAAGCTCCAGCCATAACCCTCTTCCTGTCACTTCTCAAATCCTAACAGCTAATGACCCTACTTCGCATTTTCTAACTAAGGTATTGAAAATTTAGAAACATGACGGCAGAAAAAGACCCATGGCCTATCTAGTCTGCCCTTCCATATCAACCACTACAACAGTCCCCTCTTTCCCTTTAGAGATCCTCTGTTTGTTCCATGCTTTTTTGAATTCAGATACTGACATCATCTCTACCACTTCCACTGGGAGACTATTCCATGTATATACTACTCTTTCCATAAAGAAATATGTCCGCTTATTACTCCTGAGTCTATCTCTTTTCACCCTCATCTTATGTCCCCTCATAGCAGAGCTTGCTTTCATCAAAAGAGGCTCTCCTGTGCATTTATTTATTTATTTAAAATTTAAAAGCAGGGGCGGTTCTATCATTAGGCCAAGTGAGGCGGTGGCCTCAGGCGGCAACTTTTAGGGGCAGCAAAAATTGCTCCCAAAAAGCCTGCCTCATTTGGCCTTCCATAAAAAACAAAAACAAAATGCTGATAGGAAGAGCCGCGGTGGCAGCGGCAGAAGGAAGTGCCCCACGGCTGCCCCAGCAGAGCCCTCCTCTCTCCCTTCAGCGCCAACTTTACAGAGCCGCGAAGGGAGAGTTTCACTTTCTCACGGCTCTGCTAAGCCTGCCGGCACTGATGGGAAATAGGAAATGCGGTGGCAGCAGCTTCAGCAGCCAGGTTTTTTAATTTTAATTTCCCTTGGGCTGATGGGGGGGGGGGGGTTAGGACTGGAAGTGGGCTGATGGGGGGGTTAGGACTGGTAATGGGCTATGGGGGGCTAGGACTGAAATGGGCTGATCAGGAGGGGGGCTTGGGTTGTTAATGGGCTATCCAGGGGTGCTAGGGCTGGAAATAGGCTGATGGGAGGGTTAGGACTGGTAATGGGCTATGGGGGCTAGGACTGGAAATGGGCTGATCGGGAGGGGGGACTAGGGCTGGTAATGGGCTATCAGGGGTGGCTAGGACTGAAAATGGGCTGATGGGAGGGGTTAGAACTGGAAATGAGCTGACTGGGAGGGGGGCTAGGACAGGAAATGGGCTGATTGGGTGGGGGGTTAGGACTGGTAATAGGCAGATAGGGGCTAGCACCGGAAATGAGCTAGGACTAGTAATGGGCTGATTGGGGGGCTAGGATTAGAAACATAGAAACATAGAAATATGATGACAGAAAAAGACCACATGGCCTATCTAGTCTGTCCTTCTATATTAGAGTGGGATGATAAGAGGGATAGGACTGGAATGGGCTGGGACTGGAAATGGGCTAATGGGGGAGGGGAGGAGAGTGCTGCTGGCCCTGAAAGAAAACTAGGGGCTAGGGCTACAAATGGGCTGGTGCGGGAGGATGGTAGAATAGGACTGGAAGGGAGCAGATAATGAGAGGTTCTACCAGGGGAAGGAGGGGGCAGGAAGGGAGCTGACATGGGGGAAGGAGGGGGCTGGAAAGGAGCTGACACTTGGGGATGGGAGTAGTAGGTGGTTGGGTAATGGGGAGGAGGTTGGAAGGGAGCTGACATGCAAATGGCACTGGAAGGGGGATGGACAGAGGGTAGGGTGACTGGCAGGTTGCTGACTGGGGGGGTGGCACAGAGTGGATGTGAGCTGATATCTGGGATGGTATTTGGACTAGAAGGGGCTCGACAGTGGGGAAGGAGGAGGACTGGAAGGGAATGGACACCAGTGGCAGTCATGGGAATGCAAGGTGGTTGACATTTATTTATTTATTTATTTAGCTGTATTTATATACCGCTTTTCACCGGGTCAAAGCGGTGTTACATGGGGGTGGGGGAATTAAGTACAAGGGTGGGGCCATCACCGGGGAAATAACATTGATGATTTTGACATAGAAAAGACTTTGGACATAGGACAAACGTTGGACATAGACAGGTTAGGGTAGCTTTGAGTTAGAGGTTCATTGTGGATGAGAACGGGGTTTTGTGGGTTTTTCGGTGGGGCTCGAGTTGAAATATTCTTGAAAAAGGATGTTTTTTAGCTGTTTTCTGAAAGATAGTAGGTCGGCATTGCTTCTGAGATAGCTCGGTAGAGAGTTCCATAAGGACGGAGCATAAAGTTCGAAGGCTCGATTGCAGGTCCGTTGTGAGCATTTGGTTCTTTTGTGAGGGACGGTGAGAAAAATGCTGGAGGTTTGTCTAGTAGATCTGCCGTGGGCTGGACGAGCCAGTAGGGTGCGAAGCTGAGTGTCTTGTGTTTGATGGATAGCTTTGTGGGTGAGTAGGATGGCTTTGTATTTTGTCCGTGCTTCGAGGGGGAGAATGTGTAGTTCTTTCAGAATTGGGGTGATATGGTCGGTTTTCTTCGCCCTCTGAATGATTCTCGCAGTGGTGTTTAATGCAGTTCTGAGGGGGTTGGTGTGGGTGGCTGGAAGGCCAAGGGAGATTATGTTGCAGTAGTCCAGATGTGGGAGTGTCATGGCTTGCATCACTGTTCGGAAGTCTTGATGTTCCAGGAGGGGTCTGAGACGTTGCACTGTTCGTGCTTTGTGAAATATAGTTCCAGAGGTTTTAGTGATCTGTTGCTTTAAGGTGAGGGCTTGGTCAATAATAATGCCCAGGTATCTTATCTGTGGTTGTATATGGATGCTTGTAGTTCCAATGATGAGGTGTGTGGGTGGTGTGAAGTCAGGGTCCTTTGTCACTATGAGGGCTTCAGTTTTCTTTATGTTGATGGATAGGTTGTTTGTTTGTAACCAGTCAGAGACTGCGGTGAAGCATGCTGATAGGTGGTTGTTTGTAGGGTTTGTGGTTGTAATGGGGGCGTAGAGCATGATATCGTCAGCATAGATGTGGAAGCTGACGTTGTGGGTGCGTATGACGGTGCAGAGTGGCTGGAGGTAAATATTGAAGAGCATGGCTGATAGTGTGGCTCCTTGGGGTACTCCCTGGTGTTGTTGGAATGGGGACATTGGAAGGTACTGGGAGGGGAGGACTGGAAAGGGGGCTGATACTGGGGAGGGTTACTGGAACTGGAAATGGGCTGATGGAAGGAAGTGAAGAAAACAAAAGAAGAGATAAGAAATGGTAGATGGACCATAGACCACAGAAAGAGAGCTAAGAGAAGACAGGAAAGCAGAAGCCTCAGATCAGGACCAGCATGATCAGAGAATAAAATGGTCAGACAACAAAGATAGAAAAAATAATTTTATTTAATTTTAGTGACTGGACTTTGTGCTATTTTTATATTTTACACAGTATCGGGGAATTGCATCTCTTATTTATCTGATGTTGCACTGCATGTGGACTCTGGCTTCTTGGAGTTTCAATTTAAAATTTGTCTACATATTTTTATTTTATTTTAGATTGTGGTGACTTATTCTGTACTTGGTGAGGGTCAATGTTGTGAGTGTGTGACTGAGGTCAGGTGTTCTGTTAACATGGAGTTTGTACATAAAGATCTATACTGTACTGTAGTAATTTTACTTGTTCAGCTTTTCAAATAGGTGTATGGATGTTCCAGGGCCCACTGTAGATATGGTAGGTTTGCTCTTTGTTGTATGGTTTTGTATTAGTTCACAATATGCCTGGTACTGGAGAACAGTGGTTGTTACTGTTGTTAGTGAGATGATCAGAATCAGATTTTTTTTTTAATATTGAGTTCTGTGGGTGAATGTCCTGGTTCTGCTCTGCACCTACTGTGGATGCAAAATATATGTTGAAAGAGAAAAACCAAGAACCATAGCACAGTTTATAACAACAAAATAAAAATGAGTTATAATAAAAATGAGTTATAAACTGTGCAGTTGGTTCTTGCTGTCTTTTAGTTCCTTGATGTGCAAACGGGACCATACCTAGACCTGTGGAAGCGGTGCAGCAGTACAGGGCGGAAAGGCTTGGGGGACACATTTTGGCTGTCTGCTGTTGCCCTGCCGCTGCTGGTAAGACAATAGCAGGCAGCCAAAATGTGCCCCAAGCCTTTTCACAGCACTTTAAGCAGGTCTGGTCCCTCCCTCCTCCGATGCAATGTCAGAGTAGGGAGGGACAGATCTGCTTAAAGTGTTGGTGCCTTTCAGATTGGGCGCATGCACCCTCCCCCCCCCCTCCTCCCAATACCTCCGTCCAGTGCTGCCTGCTCTTTCCCTGCTTCCGGCGCTGCCATGAAAGAAACAGAGGGTGGAAGCAGCAGGGAAAGAGCAGGCAGCACTGGACGGAGGTATGGGGGGGGGGGGCGTGCTGCACAGGGTGCAATTGCAGCTCGATACGGCCCTGTGTGCAAACATCTTGCATGTCCTCCATATAATCTAATCGGCTTTTTGGTTGGTTCGGTTCAGTCTCTGATTGGATTTCTGAAAAGTCCCGCCTCCTCTATGGTGGGGGAGGGGGCGCCATTTCATACTTTTCGCCTCAGGCAGCAGATTGCCTTGAGCTGCCCCTGTTTAAAAGGATTTATATACCCGCTTTATCCTGAAATCAAAGCGGTTACACATCAAACGAATCACGTGGCAGTGTACGTGGGAGTGGGCGTGCAGTGATTAAATTGACAGCATATGTGTGTGTGTGGTATTTAAAAGATTTCATAGTGAGCTAGATAGACTGTGAGCTATGTACAAGGAACTATACAATTTATGTCAAGGAGGTATTTAAACGTCTGCCATATCACTTCTATCCCACCTTTCCTCTAAAGTATACATATTAAGATCCTTAAGTCTGTCTTTATATGTTTTATAAGGAAGACTATTAACCATTTTAGTAGCCACCCTCTGTACTGACTCCATCCTGTTTATAGGCGCGGTCTCCAGAATTGCACAGATTACTCCATGAAGTCGCACCAAAGACCTATACAGAGGCACTGACACTTCCTTTCTTCTGCTGGCCATTCCTCTCTCTATGCACCCAAGCATCTTTCTAGCTTTTGTCGTCACCTTTTCTACCTCTTTATCTACTTTAAAATCATCAGACAGAATTTGCTCCAGTTTGCCTTTCCTCTCTACCACTGCTTTTACCTGTAACCACTCTGTCAACCCTACTTTTGCCTCATTTGCCCTATCCATTCAAGTGCCACCTCCCTCTATCATAACTAATTATTCTACATGGACATCTTTTAACTCAGTCGCAAACTTCTCCCTGAACAAAGGGAGAGCAACTACTTGTACTCTCTCTCTCCTCCCCTCTCCTTCAAATGGATTAAAGAGCCATTATTTAGCCTTTTCCCTTTTGCCTTTCTGGTATTATACTACCCATTGGAAGTGGGTCATAGTCTTTCCCCATTTTGAAAAAATCTCACTCCCATCCATCTTTCCCATCTATTGACCAGTTTCCAATGCATTCTTTGTTTCAAAATTGACTGCAAAGACAGTCTTTTTTTGAACTGTGGAACTTCATAAGAAAAGCCAACCTTCTTCATCCTCAGCAAACTGATTTTAGGCCCGGATATAGCACAGAGACCATCATGGCAGCTTCCTCAATAGTGGTAGAGCCACCTTGGTGGTCTCCCTTGATTTAACCTCCACATTTCATCTGGTGGATAACAACCTTGTATTGAATGGACTTGAAAATATTTGTCTTACTGAGTATCAACTGGGTTCACTATCTTCAATTTGTTTTCTTTGTCCATGGCACTCCCTAGAGTTCACTGTTTGGCACCACTATTATTTGCTATCTTTCTCACTCAACTGGCCATCCTTATACTAGATTTTAACATCAGCAGTTACCTCTACGCTGATGACATTTTATTACTCTTTTACATGCACCTGATCTAATGCCCATGATTTTGTAACCACTAGGCTAGAATCCAACCATCTCAAACTCAATCCTAACAAATCTGTGGCTTCCTGGATTATAGGCTAACCATTCCATCCAATCAGCTCCCCATCTTTAAAGGCCATCTCAATCCCTCTGGTACACATTGACTACCAGCTGTTGCTCAAAGCTCAAATTTCTACAATGGTAAAATCTTCATTTTTCACTTTACAGTAACTCTGCCATTTGTGACCTTATATTGATACATCTGACCAACACCCTCTAATACATATTTGATTACTGTAACTTCATATAATCCAGACTGAGAATATCTGATTTAGAAAGGTTACAAACCATTCAAAATATCACAACTTGAATTCTTTATCATGCACGGAAGTTTGACTACATCACTATACCACATTTGTTTTTAAGATTTTGCTTCTCGTATATAATGCGATGCTTCCGCTGGGGCCCAAGAGCTTAGCAGCTGGAAGTGGCCTTTGAGTGTCCTCTTTTGAATAAAGCTATTTCTATTGTCGCCAGGGATTCTGGGACTTGTAGTTTTGCATATTTCCTTAAGGACAAAATTGTAGTTATGACACGAGTGTTTCAAGGCTGCAAGAATATTTATTGTGGGGAATTTCCAGCGCATCAAAGCTCAAACACAAACAAGCATAAAGGATGCATCTCCAACATATAGGTATTTCAGGAACAGAAGAAAAACGTAACAGAAGTATCTCAGCACTGCTCAGCTGTTTCTCAGTCCCATAAACCTTCCACAGGACACTGCCCCGTGTGGTTATTCAACGGAAACCAATTAAACTGCAACAGCTGATTTTCTTTCTCACAGCACGGCTTCTTATCCTCAGAAGACAATTAAGATAATTAAACATAAAACAAACCTTTCCAATTCTTCAGCAGGTATGGCAAGTACTTTCTATATTATTTCATACAGTTTCAGTGCTGTTCAACAATGCCTTCTTCCTTTAAACATAAAGAGCAATCCATGGGAGAAGATTCACTTTCTAAAGCTGGCAAACAAGAGTCTATTTGCATTCTTTCAACAGTATTAGAATTACTGGCATCTCTATCAGGTTTAACAGTTCTCGCTGACTTTCTTTCCTCCAGAAATTCCTTGAACTGGTTCAGGAGCAATTCAGCGTGTACAGGCACATTAGCATTAGGAGAGAAAACCTTTCCTTCTGACAAAAGCTTGCTTATAGCTTCTAACTCTGAAGGCTCGGCTGTCTTGCTTTTGTCAGTGTTATAGTTTTCCCCGTATGTAAGGCTCTCCCCCCACCTATCAATTAAAGGTGTTGGGTCTGCCTTCCGGACAGTAGCAAAGGCAAATGGCTTCTCTAACAACGCTTCAGCATTAGAAATGGTAGTTTTACCTTTGGCAGGGTTTCTTAGACAACTGCTGAACCCTTTTTCCCTGCTATCTTCCAGGTTCTGGAATTCAGCTTCCTTATGTCTATTTCCAGTGCCAGTTAGGTACCTGCTCTGAAGAGGCTTTTCTTCCTTCTTTCCTCTACGGCTGCTATAGTCCTTGTTGCTACATGTCCAATTGCCGTCTCTCCAATGGCTTCCCTTGTTAGTTCTCTTGCTCCCAGGTTCTGTCCTGCTGTAACGTCCTCTCCAAGGCTCTCTCTCTCCTTCACCTTTTTCATAAGGTTCCTTTCTTGCTTGCTCTTTTCCTTCCTCTCCACGTCCCTTGCACCTTCCCGTGCTTGTTTCCTTCCCGTGCTTGTTTCCTTGCCCCTTCTCGTGCTAACTCTCTGCTCTGTTTGTGGATTTAAAAAGCATTTGCTTCCCGGCACTCCCTGTCCTTCCCCCAGGTGTGACCAGTCAGTGAGGAAGCCTGTCTCTCCCTCTGAGCTGGGGCGTGGCCTGAGCTCAGCAGAAAGCTGTGTTTTTTTCTTATCTGGCTTGGAAATCCTGTGCACAGGTGCAGTATCATTTATTTCAACAGGATTTTCCTCCACCTCCATCTCCTCCTGGGGACTTTCACCATTACAATAAAGCATTGGAAAGCAGTATCCCACCCTACCTTTCCTCCATGCTCTGTCCCATCCTCTCCTTCCTCTTTTCCCCTATTCTCTAAAGCATGGTTAGAATCTACTAGAGAAGCAGCTTTCTATTTTATGGCTCCTATGTTATGGAATTTTTCTTAACTTAGGCTCAAAACACTCCTACAAAAAATTCAAAGTGGATTTGAAGACCAACTTTTTTACCAGGGCTTTTGGGGAATCATGAACTGGGGCAGTTCACTGGGCTGCAGGCTGGAAGGACTATGGTTCTCTGGTATGTCTTTATCCAAGACCTATCCTCATTTATCCTTCTCTGCTATCCTCTCTCCTATCATGTAATCATAATTCCTCTCTACCTTTTATCTTAGATTGTTGTAAACCATCAAGTTAATTTACACTGAAAGGCAGTATAGAAAGCATCTCAAAAACATAAACACCCTCGGCAAAACTTCAGCTTTGTGCCCCCCCTCCCTTTCAAGTAACATTCAGGCACCTACCACTCCCTCTCCTTGAGATTTTGATAATTAAACTCAATTATCCTAATCACCCTACCATCTCCTCTCCTAAAACAGTCCTGCAAAAAACCACATAATTAGACCTCATACTTTAAATATTATTTTATTTATTTATTTGACATTTCTTATATACCGCCTTTCATGATATCAAGGCGTTTTACATTGAACAAACTGAAATTACATTGAACAGGGCATTATAACTTGGAGATAACTATTTTACAGGGAACAAGGGCAATGGAGGGTTAAGTGGCTTGCCCGAGACCACAAGGAACTTTGTTTATTGTAAATATACATAAGACTAATTTCCAAAAGACATTTAGCCAGATAGATGGGCTATTTGAAAACTGCCCAGTGCCCACCCTCTCTATGGGTAAACATTTTGGTTTCTGGTTTGTTGAACATATGTGGCTGTCAGCACATATTGCTTTGCTTTGACTATAGCTGCTGCAGTCTCCTCTCTCCCCTGAAGCTGCCGCCTAGGTGACCAGCTAGTCTGCTTAATGGTTTAGCAGACTCTGCACACATACAAGCTGCAGGCATTTCCTATGAGAAAACTGCCAGCTTTATCCTCCTGTGCCCCTTCAAAGCACTCACCAATGTGCAGAAGCCACATCCCTCTACCCCCTCTAACTACACACGGAAGTCGGTATAGTTAGGTTTAGCTAGTCCAAAGATATAGGAGATATATATATACATACACCCACACCCCACAACACAAACATAAGCATTTTACCATATGAAAAACATTTCTGTTCTATTGTTCAAGGCTAAAATGGAAACACAAGTCAAGACAGAGGGCAACTCACATTTTGAAGAATCTAGCTGGTACTATGGCTTTAAGGTTTCAACTATAGTGTATACAAAAAAATGACTGAAATTTTCACCAAACCTTTTTCAGTAGGGACATTCCCAGCATCTCATTATGATAAGGCCGTTGGAAGATATCTTAGCCTAGTGTTTCATTATTCAGGCTTTCTACAGCTTCATGTAGAGCTGTAGATTGACAGGCCTCACAAATATGCTTTGTCTATGAAAAAAGCTGACAGTTGTAAGTCAATTACAGGAGTATAACAATAAAAGTAACAGTTTAATTAAACACAAATATTTCAAAATGACAGCTTCTCTGACATTTTTTAGGATACTTTCCAATTCTAGAAGTAACTTTGGTTTAAAAAAAAAAACTCAGTCAAACTTACATACTGCAAATATACAGCAATAACAACAGACCAATTTTCAGGCAGGACAATTTGTACTGCTGTGTCCAAAAATATATGATATTGAGACAAATGGTAGGTGTGAAGGCACATTTTAGAAAAAGACATAGAGATCAGCATTGAAATGCTGAGGACACAACATTTGCAATTCTGGCGTTATTATAGAAAAGGTTCTGCTAAACATGGAGCCGTCTCTAAAATAACAAAGTGCAGGACCTACAGTGGGAAGACCCATTTAACATGCCTACATATGGGAAGGAACAACAGGGGAAATACAGTTAATACATGTGTAAGTGCCAGTGCAGGGGCTTTTGCCACCCTAGATAGTCCCATCATGCTGCTCTGTGTTGTATCGCCCCCCCCCCCATATCTCACCTGGTAGAGGGGGCAGCACATCTTATAGGGCACGTGCACATGCATGCCCACACAGCCTGCCACTCCTGTCCCCTTCTGATGCAACGTTCTGCCCCCTCCAACAGGAAGTTGTGTCAAAGGGGCAGGAGTGGCAGGCTGTAAGTGTGTACTCGTGCGCAAGCACTGTAAGGCCCACCGTGATGCTGAGACGGTGGTAGAAAGCCACCAATTTTAAAAATTATGGTGGGACCAGAGGGTTGCCATGCTGCCCTAGCAGATGGGCTGATCATGCCTGGCACATACACGTAGAGTTTGGTATTCTGCAGCTTATGAGGAAGATTTTAGAAAGGACATTCATGTTAAATTGGGGATGTCCAGAGCAGAACATGCAGAAAAACACTAGGAGCGCCTATGTTTCTGGCTGATTTCAGGAACATTGACATGCACGCGGGTGGCTACATAGATGTCCCCATTAGGGACACTTGGGTTGGGAACATCTATCTCAGGTAAGCTAACATAAGATGTCCAGCAGCTTAGCAAGTGAAAACATAAGCTTCCATTCCCCATCAATGTTTGTTAGAATGTTGTAAAATACGGGGGTATTAGTGTAGCTTCTTCTCCACACCTGACTGACGTTTACCTGACAAAATGAGCACTTTTCAGATGCCTATTCATGCCTGAAGCTGGTGAAATTTTTAGATGTGATTTGGTACATCAAGGGTGTTACTGAGATTAGGTGGGGACATCCAGGTTTTTAGGAATACCCAGGCCATGCCTCTGCCATGACCCCTTCAGAGTTGGACATCCTTGCACCAAGGACATTGCAGACCCGGCATCTAAAACAGCTCTGTGGATGTCTCTGTGAATTGGATATCTGCATGCCCATTTGCAGACATCCAGATCATGAATGCCAGCAGCTAAAAGCAGATGCTTCTATCTTTTTCTATTTTCAATATAGAGTGGGAAATAAATAATGGGGGATTAAGGAGGATAACCCCTTAATTCTCCCTTTAAATGACTGGCCCAAAAGACAACTTTTTAAAAACCGAAATGTGCCAGGGAGCAGGTGTAAACCCTAAAATGGACATTTTTGATCATACATGTATGTTCCCCATATAAAATGTGGAATATACATGTACAGTAGATTTTTGATGCATCCTAGTTATGCCCCTGAAATGACCTCTTGCAATTTATATGTAGTAAGGACATTAATGTGTAGATTCATTTCTTTCTAAAATCACCATTTACATGTGTAAATGCCAGTAGTTACATGTGTATATGAACAGGGGCCACCCAAGGAGGGTGTGGGGCAATGTGCAGAGATTCATTGCGGGGCCTCATTTGCATAATGAGCCTCATTTGCATAATGTTAACATGCGCTTTTGGTAAACATGCCTTTTAATGAGTGTCTGGATAAAGAAAGACTACCAGATTTCTAAATGACTATATTCTAGTGCCAACTGCCAGGTCCATTAGGAAATACTACAAACACTGCCCATTTAGAACCCATAGAAAACCCGCCATATCATAACAGCACTACCAGGACTCACAAAGCACCAAATTCTACCTATCAAAAGGCAACACTGCAAATATTAAACCAATGCATCTCAGAATATACCAATACATCTCCTACTGGGGAAAGAGAACAAGAGGCACTGTCAAATAGAAACTACAGGAACAGAATACCTCAGCTCGGTTACACATGCAAAACATAGACTGTCACCACACAAAGAACAAGGGATCACAATTTTTAGAAATAGAAAGATAATAATTAAATTGGGAACCCCAAAAGCCAAACATGAAATGTATAACAACACTGGAGAAATAAAACTAAAAATTTATTTCCTCTTGCACTAAACAAAAATGCAAAGATGTTAGCGATACACATTTCCCAGACCTGACATATTCGAGTTAATAAATTCAAAATAAAAAGTATTTTTCTACCTTTTGTTTGGGCATCTTATTTTTCAGTTGCAATTCTCCAGTCACCTCCTTTTGGTTTCTTCGTGTCTTCTGCGAGCTGTCCATTTGTCCTTTCTTCTCTCTTCTAGATTTTTTCCATTCTCTCTCTACATCTGCTTTAACATACTGATCTTTCCCCTTTTGCTCTTCCCCATTTCTTTTTTTATTCCATTATCATCCACTCAAATTTTACCCGTCCATTCTCAATCCCCACTTACTCCCCCAATACCCAGCCAATCATAGATTTTTCTTCCCTCTCACACAAAATATCTTTTCCCCTCTCCATCCTCATTCTTCATCCCCAACCCCTTCTAGTCCTCCCCCAAAATCAGCTCCCTTCTAGTTCTAGACTCACCCAGCATCCGCTCTCTTCTAGTCCCATTCTCCCATGCACACACATCAGCCCATTTCCAGATCTAGCCCCCCATATGCTCCATTCCAGTCCCATTCCAGCCCCCCATCAGCCCATTTCCACTCCAAGCTCCCCATCAGCCAATTTCCAATCCTAGCCCACCTATCAGCCCATTTCCAGTCCTATTCCAGCTCCCCATCAGCCATTTCCAGTCCAAGCTCCCCCATCAGCCCATTTCTAATCCTTGCCCCCCTATCAGCCATTTCCAGTCCAAGCATCCCCCATCAGCTTATTTCCAATCCTTGCCCCCCCATTTGCCCATTTACAGTCCTATGCTAGACCCTCCCCCACTGAAGAACCCCATGGCCCTCTAAGGAGCTTCAGAGGGAGCCTGGGAAGCCCGCTCAAGGCCCCGGCTCCCTCTGCACAGCCACTAGCGTGAAGAGTGTTTGTTTTCTCTCACACTGGCGGCTGTTTCTGTGAAGTATGGAGTGCTGGGAAATGCCCTTTAACCTTTCCCGGCATTCAGCGTGCTTCACAGAAACAGCTGCCAGCCTGAGGAAAAACACTCTTCACGCTGGTGGCTGTGCAGAGGGAGCCGGGGCCTCGCGCGGGATTCCTCGACTCCCTCTTAAGCCATTTGTGCGAGAACAATGTTCACGTGGGGCCCTCTGAAGCACGGGGCCCTGTGCGAACAATATTCTTGCACAATGGATGGACATACCCTGTATATGAAGTGTGATCAAAAAGTATCGAGACTTGTTGTATAGCTATATAACAGTACGTCGCACCACGATGCTACTAAGCATGCAGTGACCTAGTTATGTGCTCTGCATGTGCAGAGTGTAGCATGGCTGCAGCATGTCTATACTTTTTTTAATCATGTGATGTTTGGTATCGTGTAAAAGCAGTTTGTCATATTTACGATGAGTGAAAAAATTGAACAGCGAATTTGCATTAAATTCTGCCATAAACTTGGAAATTTGTGCAAAGAGGCTTATGACAAGTTACAGCAAGTGTTTGGCAATGAATACATGAGCCTTGCTCGAATATATGACTGGTACAAACCAGTTTCCAAGAGGTCTGCCAAAGTGTTGACGGTGACGAATGTTCTGGAAGGCCATCCATGAGCAGGAATAAAGACAAAGTTGAAGCAGTGCCTGCCACAATACATGCAACTTGTCGATTGACTATCAGGAAGCTAGCTGAGGACATGGACATTAGTTTTGGGTCAGTACAGTCCATTCTTACTGTTGATTTGTTGAAGAAACGTGTGTCTGCAAAATTTGTGCTAAAACTCCTGTTCCCTGACCAAAAAGAAGATCAACTATCTGCAGTCAGGGAGTTGTTGGAATGTATTGAAAATGATTCAAATTTCATCAAAAAGATTATTACTGGTGATGAATCATGGGTTTATAGTTATGACCCAGAAACTACGGCTCAATCCTCACAATGGAAGACTCCAAACTCTCCCAGCCCCAAGAAAACCCATCAGATGAGGAGCAATGTCAAGGTCATGCTCACAGTTTTCTTTGATCACCAGAGTATTGTTCATTATGAGTATGCTCCAAAAGGCCAAACCATCCATAAGGAGTACATCCAAGTTCTGACTTGTTTGAGAGATGCCGTTTGTCATAAGAGGCCAGAGTTGCACAGGAATGGTGAATGGTTGCTTCATCAAAATAATGCCCCAGCTCACACATCACATCTTGTCCAGCAGTTCTTGACCAGACATCTAATTAAGCAAGCCTGTCAGCCTCCGTACTTACCTGACCTCGCACCCTGTGACTTTTTCTTGTTTCCAAAACTGAAATTACCACTGAAAGGAAGTAGATTTGATGACTTGGAGACCATTAGGCAAAATTTGACACAGCAGCTTCACAGCATAACGAAAAAGGTATTTCAAAATTATTTCCAGCAGTGACAGAAATGCTGGAGGAAGTGTGTTTTATCAGAAGAGGACTACTTTGAAGAAGACTGAGTGCAGTAACTGTCAGTGTTATACTTCTTATGTTATTGTACAAGTCTCAATACTTTTTGAACATACCTCGTATTGTGAATATGACTTCTAAATTAACTCCCTATATCTAACAACTAACCTAGAGAAATCAAAGACTGGATAGATTCAGGACATAGATATGTATTTTCAAGAAGCTATTGGGAAAGTGAATGAACATAAAGTTGGACTTGGGAAAAAGTCAAGAAAGAGAGATTGTTTGTTTCAACTAGGGAAAACACTACATCTCATTATAAAATAGAAGCTCTAGAAAGTACTGCAAGATAAACTGAACTGCACAGAATATATTTCCAAAGTGGGCCTATGGTCCCACCAGAGACTATGTTTAAGAGATATCTGATAGAGATGACGCCATTTCCCCCAGTAATGATTTCACCAGTCCCTAATGCTTCTTATGTCCTTTCATTTAAGAAGAAAGAGCAGAATAAGGGTGAGCAAGATGAATCACGGGAAATGGACTTATTGAATGGAACAGAGTTTCTAGAAAAGACTCAGGTAGTTTGTTCCAGGCATAAGAAGCAGCAAGGTGGAACGATTGAAGTCTGGAGTTGGCAATGGAAGAGAAGGGGCACAGATAGAAAGAATCTGTCAGAAGAGCAGAGTTCCCGAGGAGGCAGATAGGGAGAGATAAGAGAGAAGAGGTAGTAAGGAGCAGCAGAGTGAATGCATTTCTAAGTCAATAGGAGACACTTGAACTGGATATGGAAATGGTTAGGGAGCCAATGAAACAACTTGAGGAGGGGTTAAGTGCATTTTCCAATGCTTTGAGCTGACTTTTCTGGGTAATAAACTGGACTCTGACTATGGTTAACACCTTCTGACATGATGATAGATTCTGTGAGCTGATGATTTAGGGTGCTTGCTGGGATGGGATCAGGTGCCACTTTTTTCAGTTTATCTTTGTTTTGGATAAGGCTCATAAGACCCCTTTTAGGCACTTGTAATTTCCATATGGTATTTATTTTCTTGCCATTTTCTTTGCTTTCCTATTTATATCAACACACTGAGATATCCTTTACTCTTTTGAATTATATTGTAAAATGCATAAATAAAAATAATAAAAAAGAACAATTTTCCTTTTCAGATTTCTTTTTCTTTTGGCATCATTGAACAGATCCTTTAAAGTTTCATCTCTTAAATGCCTGATTAATTACTAAATCTTTTTGAAGTAGATTCCATATAGGCTGGTTATCTCCGCCCGACACATTTAAATTGCACACAGGGGCAATTCCATGCTAACTCTGAATCCACTGGTATAGATGCACCTGCATTTCCGGGATGAGCTTGTAGATGTGTCCAGTGTGGCACATCCAACATGCTATTCAGCCAGCCCATGTTACCCATGTAAATGCCTTAACCGGGAATATTCAAAGGAACTTACATGGGTTAGTGCCTTTGAATATCCCTGGTTATGTTCCCTACGTGCCCCTAAGCTATCCAGTTAGCATTTGGGCATGTTGGGGGTGTTCTGGGGCGGAGGCAAGTGCTATTCGGGTAGCAGTGATTTTCGATGTTGCCCAGTTAGTGCTCTGCGCCTTAAAGAAAATCATTGCTACCCGGTTAGTCTCTATGGCTGCTGACTTTTGTGGCCAAACCTGGATTTTCATTTCTGTTGCCACAGAAATGAAAATCTGGGTTAAGGGGGTTGGCGGGCAAGCTATGCACCGACGTGGCACATAACCTACCTAAATGAAAATCAGGCCCAAAGTAAATATTAACACGTTTGTCATGACATACCCTGCATCAAAAATTACTTGGCAGTATAAAAATGCTTCAGTTATTCTTGCATTAGTCATCTCTACAAGCACTCTTTAACGTGTTTTGGACCAGCGTATGTTTTACATACATAAGGTTTCCATACTTACTACTCAACTGTTTACTAATTAATGGTTATAAATTCAATGGAACTATGTTTAGCTATTATCGTTATGTCAAAAAGCGTTATATACAGATTTTTTATCTGAGATCTAGTTTAATAGGTATTCAAAGTTTGCTGATTTTGACGGTACTGGCGGCTCAACATAAAAAGATCACAAAAAATAGTAAGTAGCTTATAATGCTGTAATAGCTACTATTTTGCAAATAAAAGTATTTGTAGACTTTAGAAAATAGGTTTAGATAACTGTAAGTTACTTAGTGTCAGAGTTATTGGTGCGTATATAGGCCTTGTATGTTTTTCATACGCTGGGCTAATATGTTGTCGAAACTAATTGCTGTCAAGCATTTTGTTCTAGGTGTTTCAATGGTGCAATATCGACGCAGTACATCAGAAGTGTTTTCACATGTATCATATTCCGCCATCAGAATGGACTGTTGACAAACTATATTATATCATAATAAAGTGTTTTAAATGAAAACTGCAGTTTCAACAGTATCATACAGTAAGTTTATGTCAATGAATATTGGAACTGAATCCTATCTTTTCTGAAGATGGACAATATACTATATTGGACCAGTGTATGAAAAACATACTCTATGTGAAACTTCTATTTTCTGCAAAGTTTTAATATTTTTGCTGGTATTTCATAGTTGTTTGAATGTAACAAATCTAATAAATCATCCAGAACAGAGAAAGAATATGCAAGCTGTCCAAAATGGGTTAAAATGCTAAGTATGGACCTTTACCACCCTAAACTAACTTTGCAAGTCCCCAAAGGATGCATAATATTGCTGTGCTTCAAAAGTATGCTCTTATGGCTTTCTGGCTATGGCATCTGTTTCCCACATATCTGGGTACTGGCATTTCTCACAGCAGCTCCCTATATGTGGCTACACTTGTCCAATACAATGTCGACTCTATGTCTTGGCTTATTTTGGTCTGTAAACATCTGCTATCTGTGGAGGCAACCTTGCTTACCTTCCCACAGTCTGCTTTGTGGCAATGCTCCCCTGGTCAGGCCTATGTAGGCATGGGAGGTGGGATCCCTGTGCCATCCTACCAGGTAGCCATCCTCCAGATATATCACCACTCTCACAGCTTGCATAGATCCTGGACTGGGTAGGATGTAGGCCCTCATGGCACCATCTGGGGAATGTTGGCACATCAGTCATGTCTCCCAGTGCCTGGAACAGCTGATGTATGGCTGCCCTATTATAGTGGAACCTGGTGACACTGTGGTCATCCATAAAGTCCAAGCACTGGCCAGGCATTCATGTCCTCCATGAATTGCAGATCAGCACACCAGATCCTCCCATGCAGTCTTCAAACCACACACACACACACACAACCACACACACACACTCTCCCACTTGCAGAACACAGCAGAACATTTTTTAAGTCCTGGCCTTATTCCACATCTCTGGCAGGAATAATAGGCACGTCTCCGAGAAAGGCTGTTAACGTACACAGAGCTTTCGAGAATATGGTATATGTGTCTCTGTGGCTGGCCACGTCCCCATTCTGCCCCCTCGGGGACACATGTGGACATCCCCATTCAAGCGAGATAAATGTATGTGGGCGCTATGCAGCAGAATATATTCATAGCTGTTTTCAGCACATAAATGTCCCCAGCGCATGTCCAAATGCTTATTCTGCTTCTGGAATGATCCTATTTGCCAATAGATAATGAATGGGAGAAAAGTCTTTGGCCCTATAAAAGTTATTTTTTGAAATGATGGATCAATGAAAAATTTTGATGATGATCCCCTAAAAGCAAAATAGGTGTTTCAGGGTTCCTACTTCACCAAGGACAAGACATAATACCTTCAGGCAACCACCTCTGTGCCCCCTCCCATTCCCTCTCCTCCTCCCCCCACCCCTTAACCATTGTTCTCCCCTTTTTTTAAATTCCTCTTCAAGTTCTTTGCCCTGTTACAATATATCAAGTTTTGTTTCAATGTAAACCACCTTGACATTAGGATAAAGCAGTATAGAAAATCTGTAAAATAAATAAATAGAATGCCAAATGAAGTTGAAATAAGAAAGCACCTGCGAGGTAGGAGTGTGCATTTGTGGGCATACTTTGGTTCATTTGGGCACTTATAAACATATGCCCAATATTAATTTTGGCAGGCTACGTGCCCCTATGGAACACAGCCCTGCCCAACTCTTAACCCCGAATATTGAATGCCAGGGTCATATGCGGCCCTGGCATTGAATACCCGGGGATCGCTGCAAAAGCCAGAAGCCGCAGTAGCTAACTGGGCAGCAGTGATATTGCATGCATGCGGTTAGCTCATACATCTTAAAGATAGACGAGGGTTTTAATGGGCTGTAAACCGTGTAAATGCATTTTGAATATCTGACCCGTAAAACGCATGCAGATAGATATACATGCGTATAAACAATGAATTAACACAGGGATAATTGATTTGCATGCTTAAAAATGTACTAGCATGCAAACCAATCATGAACATGCCCAACAATCAGGAAAAATCTGGCCATTCATACCCCTATTGTCACATATTTAGGGCAAATATTCAGTATTTCTGCAACTATAAGGCTGCATGTAGATTTTTAGCCACACCCAAAACAATCTGACATTCGGACACAAGGTACATGCAGTTAATTATTTTGCTTATAGTCAGTTTCCTCTAAGATGTATATGTTCATAACTGGGCAGCATCCCTTAGAATGCTGCATGTTATGTTTTGCAGGACCTGGTTCAGCAGGAGGAGCAGCTGGAGCCCATTAAGGATCTGCATTTATTAAAGCGCATTTGATTTGCTAATGTGCCTTAAAAGTTTTAGTGCAAGCAAAGTCAATTTAATGCACATTAACAAAGAAGAAACGGTGTTGCATTTATAATTAAGAAGACACTTGCAAGAACTGTAATGAAATACAATGCAATCGGTGAATGCTTAATTTCTATTCATCTACGAGGAATGCCCATCAACAGAACTATAATTCAAGTATATGTCCCAACAACAGCTGCAGAAGACGATGAAGCTGATGAGTTCTATGAACAAGTACAAACTGAAATTGACATAACATGCAAACAGGATATCCTGATAGTCATGAGTGACTGGAACGCAAAAGTTGGCAACAAAGAATAAGGCAAAGTGGTTGGACAATATGGACTTGGCAACAGAAATGAAGATGGAGAAAGACTGAACGAATTCTGCAAGACCTATGATCTATTCATCTCAAACACCTTCTTCCAGCAACACAAATGGCAACTGTACACATGGACTTCACCTAATGGATTGTACAAAAATCAAATTGACTACAGCTGTGGATGTCAACGATGGAAAAGCTCTATAAAATTAACAAAGACAAAACCTGGAGCTGACTGTGGTACAGATCACGAACTACTAGTATGCAAACTCAAGCTAAGGTTGAAAAAAAGCAAGCCGCTCATGAATGTAGCTAAATATGACCTTGGGAATATACCACCAGAATTTTAAGACTGCCTGCAAAATTGATGTGCTGCTTTAGATATAAATGACAGAACTCCAGAAGAGTTATGGGATGACATCAAGAAGGTTGTGTTAGAAGAAAATGAGAAGTCTCTACAAAAGGTAAAAAAGCAAAAACGGCCACAATAGATGACTGAAGAAACTCTGAAAATTGCCCAGAAATGCAGAGAAGCTAAAACCAGAGAAGAAAGAGAGGCAGTCGCAGAGCTCAACAGAGATTTCCAACATGCAGCAAGACAAGACAAGGAGAAATACTACAATGACCCATACAAGGAAACAGAAGCATAAACTCTTAGAGGAAGAACAAGATCGGCTTTCCTAAAGCTACGAGAGTTAAAGAAAAAATTCCAGCCTCGAATTGGAATGTTACAAGATGCTCAAGAATCCATGTTGAATGATGCTGAGAAGATCAAGAAAAGGTGGAAAGAATATAAAGAGTTATTATACGATAAAGATCAAGTGACCCATCAGCCATTTCAACCTGTACCTTATGATCAGGAACCATTGGTGATGAAAGAAAAAGTCAAAGCTGCATTGAAAGCCTTATCAAAGAACAAAGCATCAGGCATTGATGGTATTCCCATTGAAGTATTACAGCAATCGGATGCAGCTGTTACCATACTTACATGGATCTGCCAGGAAATTTGGAAGACATCATGGCCAACTGACTGGAAAAGATCTATGTTTATACCAATACTAAAGAAAGGTGATCCAAATGACTGTGGAAATTATTGCACAATCGCTTTGATCACACATGCCAGCAAGATTCTACTCAAGATTATTCAGCAGAGACTACAACCATACCTGGAACGAGAACTGCCTGAAGTGCAAACAGGGTTCAGGAAAGGTCAAGTAATGAGAGACATCATCATGGATGTGAGATGGATCCTTGAAAAAACTAAAGAATACCAAAAGGATATCTATATGTATTTTATTGACTACAGCAAGGCTTTTGACTGTGTAAACCATGAGAAACTCTGGGCCACATTAAGAAGCATGGGTATACCAGAACACCTGCTAGTTCTCTTGCACAGCCTTTATATTGATTAAGACGCAACAGTTCAAACAGAACAAGGAGAAACAGAATGGTTTAAAATCGACAAAGGTGTACGACAAGGCTGCATACTTCCCCCCTACCTGTTTAATTTAATTTATATACAGAACAAATCATCAGAGAAGCAGGACTGTATGAAGACAACTGAGGAGTACAGATTGGTGGAAGACTCATCAACAATTTCACTATGCTGCTGATACCACTTTATTGGCTGAAAGTGAAGATGATCTGAAACATTTGCTTCTCAGGATCAAGGAACATAGTCTTAAAATGGGCCTGTACGTTAATGTAAAGAATACAAAGATCCTGACAACTGGCAAACTCAATAAGTTCATCGTTGATGGAGAAAAAAATCGAAATAGTGGACAACTTCAACCTACTTGGATCAACTATCAATAAAGAAACAACAAGCAGTTAAGAAATCTGACGATGCATTGCTCTCGGCAGAATGGCTATGAAGGTCCTAAACAAGATTCTCAAGAGCAGAGATGTCTCTCTCCATCCAAAGATTTGACTTGTTGAAGCTATGGTATTTTCAATAATGTCATATGGATGTGAAAGTTAGACAGTGAAAAAGATAGAGAGGAAGAAAATTGGTGCCTTTGAATTATGGTGCTGGTAAAGAATACTATGTGTCCCATGCACTGGCCTAAGAACAAACCAGTCAGTACTAGGAGATCAAACCTAAGCTTTCTTTAGAAGCTCAGATGTCAAGACTTTGACTTTCATACTTTGGACACATCATGCGAAGAGAGAGATAGTTAGAGAAAGACATCATTCTCGGCAAGGTAGAAGGTTAACACAAAAGAGGAAGGCCAGCAATGAGATGGATCGATACAATAACAGCAGCTATGGGTGTCACTCTGTCAATAATTAGTCGCCTGAGTGAAGACCGAAGAAGGTTTAGGACAACTATCCAGAGGGTCGCCATGAGTCGATACCGACTCAATGGCACTTAACAACACCTAGGAATTAAATGCATTCCATTAATCTACATGCATTCAAGTTTTAACACACATTAAAAAGGATATTGAATATTTGAAGTAAACAAACAAAAAAAAACCTACCTGAAAATTCAGAGAAAAAGTCCAATGAACTGGATGGTTGGTCCAGGAATGGGAGGGAGGGTGCATGAAGGAAAGTAGACCCCACTCATTCACTTACAAATGGCCTTCCTACCCTCTTATTCATACATCCAAATCTTCCACACAGCTACTAAGCCTTAAGTGGAAAGGGAGATGTTAGGCAATGAGGATCAGGATCTCATAGGGTCCCTCTAGTGGTGGAAGACGAAGAAGGATTAAATAGTGGGGTGCAAACTATTCTTACTGGATTTCCTGTCATATGGTGAAAGATTTTCTTACTTGCTCATTCTTTAAGTCATATTTACAGAATAACTGTTAACCCCAACACACCTAGCTACCAAAACAGTCTGCAATACTTTATTTTTTATCATGGGACTGTCACTAGGGCATTCGCAACAATTCCGATAAAATTGGTCATTTTTTTCATTGTGACAACTCTCTGCCACTAGTGCAATAGCTCTATTTTGCTACACCCATGTTATTCATTCCTCACTGCATCACTTCCACTCCGATTAGATAACTGCGCTCTTCCAATAACATTACCTACAGAGATCTGAGGTGGGCTTATATTTTTATTTGCATCATGGAAACAAGTTTCTTTTTGACGGTTCTCTGAGACAGCACTGCTCTGGTTTTCCTGGAATGCGTCCCACACCATAAGTGTTGCAATTCGGTTCCACCAGGCATCGCGTCCAGCAGCCCTGCTGTCTGGACGGTTCATCCACTCCGCGTAGCCAGTCCTGGGGGATTCCGGCAGTGACGTCGGCCTCCGGTCTCCCCTCTTGGTCCAACTGTGACGTGGGAGGACGAGCCCCACAGGGAGTGCCGCGAATGAATCACGGTGCTGCTCCCCACACGCCCTGCAGAGTCAGCCCCGCGGGCGCGCGCACACGCGCTCAGCTCCCGGGGGGCGGGGCTCCAGCCGACCCTCGCCAGGTCGCATAAAAGGGGTGCGTTGGGCCGGAGGGCACAGTGCAAGTGCTGTGGCTTTAAGTACGGTTGTGATATCCGTTCGCTGGCAGCAATGGTTTCAGCTTCTTTGGGGGTTCTGCTGGGGGTCAACCTTCTGCTGCGGGTCCTGGGCACGCCATTGACAGGTAAAAAACTCGAAATCTTTTTAACCTTGTCGTCTAGGACTAAAACTACAGCTGCGCTCCTTCCTTTCCCTATTGCTTTTGCAGTTTTAAACATCCTAGCTCTAGATGGAGAATATTCCATTTGAGGCACGTTTTCCTGCTTTGCGTAAAACAAGTTTGCGAATTAGCCTTCTCGTGTTCATACTGTACTTTAGTGTAGCAAAATCAGAGAGCGAAAATATTAACATTAAACTTGTGGGTCGACCTTTAACTCTGCTAGAAGTGTTAGCTTTGTATTCGATTAATCTAATGCACTGTACTCACTTCTGCAGGCTCGTAGTGCAGAATGGGTTTTACATATGCAGATACACTTCAGTTTGCACTTTTTTAAACGCTTCCATTCAGTAACGGGTATATACACAATGTTATATTAATAAAGATTCTTGAATCCGAAAAATCAAGTGGGCGTGTGTTTGCACAGGAGTGAAAATACTGACTGGAAAGCCCTAGTAAATCAAGCTCTATGTATGCCATAAGTAACTGTTTCATAGGGCCGTTGGACGGATTCAATTACAATATATGCCTGTGCCATGGATCTTATAATGTGAGGCATTAGGGGGAAAAGTGACTTTCCCGAACTCACAAGGAAGCTCAGTGACAAAAGTGGGATTCAGACCTTGGATTCTCTGGGTCTCAAGTTGCTCTAACTAGGCCACTCCCTCTCCCATGGATGACAAAAAAAACCCAGTGGCAGTATTAAATCCCTTTCTGTCTGATTCAATGATTTGATCATCTTTAATGTTAAATGACTTTTGTTCTTGGATAGTTCTTAAGTTCCTGATCATAAGGTCACCCATGCAGAGGTTTGACCTCACAGGACAGTCCATTTTGTGTTTCTCTCATGTGTTGGTTGTATCTGTGTTAAAGCTTATTCTTGACGGATTCCTGCAATGGTTAGTTATAACTACTTTAACTAGCAGAAGTCAAAGTAAAATATGTGCATCACAGTACCTTTAATTTTTTTAAATTATGATTTGTATGCAGACTCGTACTGAAGCAACCAATTCTTCTATGCTACACATAGTTTGCAACCTTTTTATGTAGTTCTTAACTAACTATTCTCCAGAAGTACTACATCCATTTACCTTAGATCTGATCACTTAGATGTAATATTTGTAGAATTGTATTAGCCTAAAATCTTATGAGTTTCTTTTTCTTGGTTTGCAGACAACAGACAGATCTGTCTGCTGCCTCCAGATGATGGTCCGTGCAAAGCGCTCCACACTCGCTTTTACTACAACAGATACACTCAGACCTGTGAGGACTTTGCATTTGGGGGCTGTGAAGGAAATGCCAACAACTTTCTAACACTGGAAGACTGTGAGGCAACTTGTTGGATGATCAAGAGTAAGTCCCCTCATTCTCAATGTGTCTTTCTTCATTCTTGGAAAGAAAGCAGACTAAACTCACCTTGCAGTAGTTAATCCTAGATTAAAGGTCCTGATCAGCAGCCTGACCTTATCTATAAGATTTTAAACTTTAACTACATATTTTTTTGTCTCAAAGCCCCTATATATGCACTTATCTTGGGTTTGATCAAGGCCAACTGTGGGGTTTTAACTTGTGAGCCATAGTTTACTGCAAATGGAATAACTGGCTGTGCTACACAGGACTTCAAATAATCCATCTCATTTTAAGATGAGCCAACCTTGGTGCCACAGAACACTGTTCACAATGGTGCTTATTTTGCTATAAACTAGGGAAGTCCTTGTCAAAGTCCTTCATAAAAAAGCCTAGGCAAGTGAAGGCATGACTGTGTACTTTGGCTATACTTATGGTGGGGTCTTTGGACACCTATCCAACGTATGGACTGACATTCTCATGGCTCAGTATTTTGATGACCTAATAAGGTTCTCAAGTTCTGCACATGGCCCTTGACCTGGTGCTAATGGGTGCATTACCTTTTTGAGCAAATTCTTTTTGTAGAAAGATGCTCTCTTCCTGTGTAAATTCAAGAATCCTGTTTAGGATGAAAGTTAGTACAAGCAAAACAAAATTGCTGATCTCCTCTGCATTGGCCATGAGACTCTGATAGAGGATTTATCCTTGTGTTTAACTCATGAGCTCGCTTTCTTATTGCATGTTTAGTTAATGTGTGCTTTCTTTTGTTTGTGGTAATTATACGTAACCCTAGTGTTTCATTAACTTTGACCTCATTCCTTGTCTCTTTTTTTTTCTATCTTGTATATATAAAAAATGGTGGTATAAATTAAATATTTTTTTGACAGTGGTGACTATCGCTTTCATTACAAACCAGGAGCCCTCCTGGTAATGTACAGAACTAATTTAAATAAAAAAAATTCTGCAGTTAACAAATTATTGTAGGGCATATTTTAGCCTGTGCATGAAATTATTGAATTGGTTTGTCTGAACCAACATGTTTGTATATAGTTAACTCCATGAGGAAAATTAGTGTCTAAAGTCTGGTGACATAGTGCAGAGTTTATGATCTCTCTTCAGAAACACCAGGCATGTGAAGAACCTTGCTTTTAGCATGTGCCGAAGGCATCTTCATGTAGAGACAAAATGAAACATCAAGTCCATTAAGTTGAACATTTAGGGGTTTTGTGTAACTTTGTAACTCGCTTCAGACTTTATTGGTGATGCAGGTGTGGGGTAGGGCTGATAAGTCTCTGGTCTCGTAACAAAACAGAAAGTGATAAGACACCCTTCAGTTCTGGAGGTCCAAATGATCTCTCTGCAGTTTTGTGGTGTTGTTGGAGTTGACTCATGGCGACCCTCTGGATAGCTATCCTAAATTGTGTTCGGTCTTCAGTCAGGCGGCTCATTGTTGACAGACTGGTACCCATAGCTGCTGTTATTGTATCAATCCATCTCATTGTTGGCCTTCCTCTTTTTTGCATTGACCTTCTATCTTGCCAAGCATGATGTCCTTTCTCTAATGATCTCTCTCTTCACATGATGTATCCAAAGTATGAAAGTTGAAGTCTTGTCATCTGAGCTTCTAAAGAAAACTTAGGTTTGATCTCCTCTAGTACCAACTGGTTTGTTCTTCAGGCAGTCCATGGTATACACAGTATTCGCCACCAGCACCATAATTCAAAGGCATCAATTTTCTTCCTGTCTTTTTCACTGTCCAGCTTTCACATCCATATGATGTTGAAAATACCATGGCTTGAACAAGTCGAATCTTTGTATGGAGAGAGACATCTCTGCTCTTGAGAATCTTATCTAGGTCTTTCATAGCCATTCTGCCAAGAACAATGCGTCGTTTGTCTTGACTGCTTGTTGCTGCTTTATTGATAGTTGATCCAAGTAGGTTAAAGTTGTTCACAATTTCAATTTCTTCTCCTTCAACAACGAACCTGTTTTATGCCAGTTTTGTCTTATTTGGTACCAAATAAAACTTTTTAACATTCACTGCTACATATGTGGTACCAAATAAAACACAACTGCAGAGAGATCATATGGACCTCTGAAACTGAAGTGTGTGCATCGCTTTCTGTTTTGTTACAAGACCAGAGACTTATCAGCTCCCCTCATACTACATAATTGTTAATGTGTGTTAAAGATTTCCTGCACAATATAGTCAAACATCTGCATAGTCAAGCAGTAGAATGGCAAGCGGATATTAATCATAACACTTCAGCTGTCAAATGCTAATTATCTGAAAGTGCCCTATACAGACTTAGGGGTATGTTTACTAAACCGTCCTAACGTTACCAGCACTAGTTGCAGTGTTAACGTGAAGAATTCCATATAAGGAAGTGGGCGTTCCAGTGTCAAGGCAACAATAGCTGGTCATCGTGCGATAGTGTGCGTGTTGTGGCTCATTAGCATGCGGTAACCTGTAATTACATAGCAGCGCCGCAAAAACAGCAAAAGTGTAGCCCACTGGATACTACAATGACTGTAGAGGCAGAGGTCATGAGTTTGACCCGACAGTGGTGGTCTTTAATAAGGCTGAGGGTTTTCTGTTTAATTTAAATCAGTGCTGCCAGCAAAAACACCCTTAAGTGCCATAACTTAAGGCGCCCTATAGGGCACATTATAAAGTGCCCTGTCTGCCAAGGCCCCCTATAATGTGCCTTATAGGGCACCTTATGAGACACCTTAGGTAACGGCACTGTGAGGGTGTTTGTGCTGGCAGCACTGATTTAAATTAAAAGGAAATCCCTCACAGCTCTATTAAAGAACACCACTGCAGGACTGAACTCATGACCACTGCCTCCACAGTGCTGACTGGCTACAGAAGGACTGCAAGTCACTGCACAAACTGCTGTGGTTACCAGGATAGGATAAACCCACCCATACCCATGATGCACTGCACATGCAAATCAGCAGTCTGCATCTGCTCACAAGATGGGGTATGTGCCTCTATGGCACCCCAGCCTGGTAAGGGGAACTGACCGTGTGTGTTACTGGCACAGAGTAGCTACAGACCATGACATTGTGCAGTTCCTGTGGTCACCCTGAGGGTGAGGTGGGGCTCCCAGCATCAGGTCCGCAGCACCTGGCTTGGTTGAGATAGGCTGTGCTGCAGGTCCCCATCAGTGCCAGTGTGGGACAGGTAGTCCTTACATCTGTGTCATCTGTATTTCCAAGTCGTGTCTAGCTCTTGTGGACTATGATGCACCCAGAATCGTGCATATTCTGTGTGGTTGCCATGGTCATATGTTATAAGAAAAGGGTGGTGTTTGGACCCAAAAGCAGATTATGTAGCACCACCCAACCCACCCTCATTGAGTCGGGGTGGGAGACAGGATCTCCCACCAACAGATCCACACTCTGCAGCGGAGGCAGTAGAGGGGACCACTACCCCAGTCCTGCTGGTGAATAGGCACCCTCCAGGGAGGTCAATGCAGATCTGTACATATCACATAGGGCACTGGTAGACAAGCAGTAGGCATGGAAAAGCTCAGCTGCCACACACCCCCATTCTGACATTCAACAGCAGAGCGCACATTCAGTCTTCACCTACTGTACCCTGCAAGGTGTCCCAGCCATACACAGGCTAACTGCAGATAGTCTGCTAGCTAGTACATAGTGCATGTTCCTGGAAGAACTGTGTGTATCTAAGAGTGGGATGTCAGCACACACATCAAGTATGTTGGTGATTGGGCCCCAGAAAAAGGAACCCATAAATATCACTTGAGGGAAACACTGTATCGCACTATGTGGGAACCTAGCCATGCCGTGGTCACTGCTCAGTCAGGGTGAGACAGACCTCCCAACATGCTGTAGCCACCCTGTCCGTGCAGGTGTGGTCAGGCACTACAATGTTGCAGCCATTGCCCTGTGCAGATGCATGTTGCCCAGACCACTGTCTGGGCCATACCCCCAAAACCTTGCTCCTCATTATGCACATTGGCAGGCTAACACTGGAGACAGTGCAAGCAATGGGGGCTCAAAGGTGTAGGCAGCCACAAAACACTGGATAGACATACACACACGCCCACACCTATTTCAGCATTGTGCAAAGATAGCGGTTGGCAGCCCTGGCCGCCACACCAGTCCTGGGCACAGTGCAGGCATTGCTAAGGTATGCAGGTGCTAGTATTGGTAGCTGCTGCTCCACGCAGGGCCCAACAGTGTGACTCTCCATGAGGCTTTGGATAGTGGAGCCTGTGGGAGTGGGTGTTGTGCCCCGGTTGGCAGAGGTTCCCAACTCCGGTTCTGGTGGGCCAAACACTATTCAGGTTTTCAGGCTGTCCCTAATGAATATGCATGAGACACAATGGGGGCACTGCATACCAATGCATCTCATGCATATTTAATAGGGACAGCAGGAAATTCTGAAGGGTGTGTGGCCCTCCAGAACTGCAGTTTGGAACCTCTGCTCTAGGGACTGCACATGTTTGTTTAGTGTGTGTGTGTGTGTGCGCGGTAGGGTAAAATATAGGGACATGGTTTGCAGGAGCAATAGCTGGGACTTGAACCTGTGACCTTCTGCCCCTGGACACACTGGCTGGGTGTACTGCACCAAACTGTTGCCACAGAGGCAGGTCATTCCCTGAGGATACCATTACTGTTCATCAGACAGACTTTGTCTGTTGCACTGCATGCCACCCACCTGAACAGGGCTTGGCCTTGGTGTGCTGTGGGCAGATGCCACTGTCTCCTCCACTGCCAGCACCCCTCTGCCACCATGCTGACATGCCCTTATGCTGGTGGTGCACAGTCCCAGGCCATCCAGTGTGCAGCTAGGCGGCTTCCTATGGTGTGGGATCTGGGGTAGGGGTGCCTACATAGACATCTGCGCTCCCCCCCCCCGGCACCTCCTGCCAATGTGCCCTTTGGAGTACCTTCTGGGTAATGTCCTGTGGGGGATACTCACACTCACACTCTCACACTCGGGCATGTTTGACATTGGTCGGTTGCTGACTTGCAGTTTCTGCATTCCTATGTGCCACCTAGGCATCTGCCTAGCCCACCCTGTGCCCCAGATGCCCCATTGCATGTCCCGCCTGCAGCCCCCTGTACCCCATTTGCAGCCTCACTGTAGTACCCTCTCGTACTTGGGCACTATGATGTTGCTGCACTTGTATCACTACTATCACTCTTCTTGGTTTCCCTGCCTTAACTGTACATTGCTGACTGAAATTGTTTCTCTCTCCTGCAAATGTGCCTCTAGTGTGAGCTTTTCACTGGCGTTAATTTTCAGACCTTCATTTCAGTGTTAGGATGCCTGGAGCCTCTCACCGCCCTTTGGGGAGCCTTACTCCACCCTCTTTGTGCCTTAAAGCCACCGGAGACGTTATCACACGAAACCTCACACTATCGTGCGCTAATGTTACTTTATTGCACGATAACGTTACATATTGCGGGCTAACTGCGCCGCTGCAACGTTATTGCTGTTTAGTAAACATACCCCTTAGTGTGATTTTTGGCATTTCCTGGCAGATAACAGTGGTATAAGAGCATTGTCAGATATCACTTCAGCCCTGAATAAATGTTACTTAGGATTGACATCTACTTGCTGCTCTGCTACTTGACTTCTTATATCGATTTTTGGACTGATGACTGATATTGAAAGACTCTCCATATAAAGTGAAGAACAGACATTTTGCCTATATCTGAATGTCCCTTTTTTATATTTTTTCTTTCAAAATGTAAAAAAAATGTATTCATTGGGTTTTAGATGGCTAAATATTTAGTATAAGGGGAAAATTGGCAACTGGTTGCACAGGTGCTTTAATGTCCACAGGAAAACTTGGCATTCACCATGGTCCAAGTGAGTGAAATCTTACTGCATCCATGATGGTAGATTAGTGCAAATATAAAGGTCTATTAAAGTAAAAATCCAGTATGGGTTTATTAAAATGATTTTTCACTTGGAAGATAACTTACCATAGTGGTTAGAGCAGTGGGTTGGCCCTAGGGAAGCCAGGGTTCAAATCCAAGTGATGCTCCTTGGACAAGTGACATGACCTTCCATTGCCTCAGGTAAAACTTAATATGAACATTCCTGCATCTTAACAGCTGTACCAAGAAGTCACCACACAATCTAAATGTCAAACACATTTACAACAAAGAATATTTTATGTCGGAGCTGCTGTGTGAGAGAAGGCAAAACATTACCCCTCAATGAACAGCCGCTCCTTTTAATCATTAAGTGAAAGTTTTTTTTTTTTTTTTCATAACTTATCTGAAACGAATCAAAGCTTTAATGCCACTTCTGGAATAGTATCAGACATAAAAGACATGTCTGCAGGAAAAATGTTTTGGCCTGAAGCAGGGTTAAAAAGTGCTGACCCGAAACATGACACATTGCTGATACTATGCAACTTTGTAGGGGATACTATGGGACTTTGTGTTCAGGTCAAACTTAGCCTGCAAGCCCTCCAGGGCCAGGGAAATACCTACCGTAGTAACTTCTTGAACTGCTCATAGACAGATACATTTTTGTTTTAGATATATCCTATCAACCTGAAATATATTTATTGTGAATCTGCCGTATTTCAGTTCACTGTAATTCATTTTTCTTTTTCATGGTAGAAGTTCCTAAAATCTGCAGGCTGGAGGCTGATAAAGGACCTTGCCGTGCTAAATTGACAAACTATTTCTACAACTTAAATACAAAGCAATGTGAAGAATTTGTTTATGGGGGATGTTATGGAAACGACAACAATTTCAAGGATGAAACTTCTTGTATGGACTTCTGTGAACCTAAAAGAGGTAGATAACTTTAACAAAATTGTATGCTATTTATTTATTTAAAGTCTCTTCTATACCGCACTATTCAGCATCAGCGCGGTTTACATGGAACAAAAATGCTCAGTACAATTAACACGTATGAGTTCACAGATAACAGGGCAAATAACTGGGATAACAGGGGTAACTATTTACATATCGTGCAACATAGAGTCATATAAACATGAATTCTATAGAAACATATGCACCACTAAGGGGTGGTGGTGGATTGTATGAGGTACTTATTGAAAAGATGTGATTTGAGGGCTTTTCTAAACTGTGTAAGGCTCTTAATGGCCCGGATATCTGGAGGTAATGCGTTCCAGCATCTTGGCGCACTGATACTAAACGCCCTATTGGCTGTAGATGCAGTGCAATCTGTTAATGCTTTTGGAACTTTTAGGGAGTTTATAGCCGTGGATCTTCTTGCTCTATTTGGGGATGTGGTATGGATGAGGGCAGTTATTGCTTCAGAGGAGAGCTTGTTAATAGCTTTAAAAGTGAGTAACAAAGTCTTGAAAATGATTCTAGCCTGTATGGGTAGCCAATGTAACTGTATCTCTTAGGAAGATGGTGCTGTTAAGGTACAGGGGTGGGGTGGGGGGGAGGTGATGCTTAACAGAACCGCGAAAGGGAAACTACCTTCGTGGCTCTGAAAGCCGGCGTGGAGAGGGACTGATGGAGGGAGGGCTGTACCGGGCGGGGTGGGGAGGGCCACGGGATACTCGATTCTGCTGCCTTGGCGGTAGCAGCAGCTGCCAGTGGGTGTTTTTTTTTTTTAATTTACTTTTAATGCAGAATGTTTGCGTGGGGCCCCCTGAAATGTGGGGCCCTGTGCAAAAAAACATTCTCGCTCAATGGACAGGCCAGCGCTGGGTGCAGTCATTTACATACACTAGTCCTAGGATTGGTGTAAATGACTGACTGTATCTGCATTTTGCAAATATGCATGTCAATTATAATACATCAAGGGGCATTTCAGAAAGGCCATCTAGGTGCTATCTGGGACACTGAAGCAGGGCTGGCGTATAGATGGGAAGTACCCTAGGCAGGCCCTCTATCCTGCAACCCCTCACCCCCACTGCTGCTGCTCCCCTCTGGTGCCTGAAGCAGTGGCAATAGCCCACAAATTGTGATGCAGCACTTACGCTCTGTTGCTTTCACGGTTTCGTATTCTTCACAATGTGCCTTTACATCCCCCCCCCCCCCCGATACAGTTCAGCAGATAAGTCAGACCATATAAAGACAGAGCACAGTTTACTAAGCATTTTCCCTATAGACACAAAATGGGAAGATTTAGTACACCAACTCCCCTGCTCACAACATAACCACACGACCACATGTAACAACCCTCCATGTATTGTACCAGGGGGTACCCAAAAAAACCCAGGAATTATTTTTTAAAAGCTATTTATTTCAAATTCCTTTACAAAACCAACCTTATCCCCTTCAAAATACTCTCCATTACAACTGATACATTTGTCCCACCGGTGCTTCCACTGTTCGAAACATTTTTTGTAGTCATCTTTAGAAACAGCTGACAGCTCCTACCTCCCTTTTTTTTTTTTTCTTCTTTTCTTCTTCAATGTTGTCAAATCGGTGTCCTTTCATGCGTGGAAATAAAGTCGCACGGAGCCAGGTCAGGCGAGTAAGGTGCATGGGGCAGCGGAACCATGCCATTTTTAGCCAAAAACTGTCTAACAGAGATGGCTGTGTGTGCAGGTGTGTTGTCGTGGTGGAAGAACCAGTCTCCTGTCTGCCACAAATCGGGGCTTTTTTGACGAACACTGTTGCGCAATCTTCTTAAAACTTCCAAATAAAAGGTTTGATTGATGGTCTGACCGGGGGAACAAACTCTGAATGAACTACCCCCTTGGCATCAAAAAAGCAAATCAGCATTGTTTTGATGTTTGATTTGACTTGACGACATTTTTTTGGACGGGGTGACGATGTCTTGGCTTGACTGTTGCTTTGTTTCTGGGTTGTAACCATAACACCATGACTCATCACCTGTAATGACCTTTGACAGAAAATCTGGATCAGTTTCAAGCTGTTTCAAAACACGACATGTTTCAACTCGATGTTCCTTTTGATTGTCAGTCAGAACCCGAGGAACAAACTTGGCAGCAACCCTTTTCATTCCCAAATCTTCTGTTAAAATTCGCTGAACTGAGCTCCAAGATAACCCACTAATCTCTGACAGTTGATCAATTGTCTGTCGACGGTCTGTGAGCACAAGCTCTCTAATTTTTTCAATATTTTCGTCGATTCGGGCAGTTGATGGACACCCAGAACGAGGTTTGTCATCAATCAACATGTCGCCATTTTTAAACCGAGCAAACCACTGGTACACTTGACTTCTTCCCATAGCGTCATCTTGATAAGCTGTTTTCAAAATTAAAACAGTTTCAGCAGCATTTTTACCGAGTAGAAAACAAAATTTCACAGCTGCACGTTGTTCACTTAAACTTGTCATAAAAAAAGAATCAAGAACAAAACAGTGCTAGCAACAACAATCACTGCAGATGAACAGAACAAGCCAGGTCGACAACACAGGCGGCACTGAACTGACAATGAGTTGCACTATACATGCCTAGTGGCAGAAGTGTGTACTACACAAGCTCTGCCCACAGCAATGTTCCTGTTTTTTTTGGGTACCCCCTCGTATATATGTAAATATCATTCTGTTATCCTTACAAATGTAAATAATTAATACTGTTATCCAAGTTGAGCTACCTGTTATATGTAATTACGGTGTTAACCCCCACCATAAAATACCCCATGTTCCATGTAAACCACACTGATGCTGAAGAGGGCAGTATATAAGCAAATTAAATAAAAATAAAAAATAAACAGGCCCCACTGCTTTAAAGCAGACTTCTGGCCTTCTATTTGGATAGATAAGTTTGAAAATTAACAGCTGCTGAGTTATCCATTTCCAGCTGGGAGACTTTCTGGCCAGTCCTGGTTTTGAATGTATATTGGCCCCTGATCTAGTTGTCTGTGTATTGTAGGTTCCATAATGCATCGCGATGGGGTTGCCAGAAATCCCGGAATAGCCTGGAATTGCATTCCTGAAAGTGGTTAAATTGGCAGCTCTTCAGTGTTTTAAATAGGCACCATGCTGCTGAAAATGAGTTCGCCATACTGTTAACATTTTTACTAAAATATTCTCTTACCCATTTACAAAATCCTTCTGCACTTCCTCAGGGTCTTGTATGCTGCCCTATCCCAGTAGCAGATATTCCTAATGTAGTGTCCTCCCTCCATTGCTGCTATACACTGACAAAGGTCCCAAAGAGTTCTCGGTATGGGGGACACTGACAACTGGTGGAAAGCCCTGTTGTATGCAGCCTTTAACACTGCATCGGCTGAGCCCTGTATTGTACTACTCCAGCTTCTGGCAGGGGCAGGACAGATGTGACAAACTGTATTCACTAGCACTGTCTGTCTATTTAGATATCTATTTTGTTTGGTTTTTTTAGTTGCTCCTCTATTCTGCTATAGCCCAAAGGATGAGGGATCATGCTCAGCGTCTGTTTCCCGATATTTCTACAATTCGAAGAATAAAACTTGTGAGGAGTTCATATACACAGGATGTGGTGGAAATTCAAATAACTTTGTCACAATAAAAGACTGCAATACTGTGTGTAAGAAAGGTAATGTGTGGGGGGGTTTTTGTGCTGGAATTATGCTTTGCCATTTAATTTAAGAAATTGAGTCTCTTTGCTTCTAAATATTATGACTTCTTACTAAAGTGCACAAAGTTGTGCAGTTAAGCACCCCAGTTAACTTATGGTAAGTGTAAAGCCTCTGCAGTAAGTGTTGGATGCTCCTGCATTGTCCTATAGAGTTACTGTTCTGAATCTTTTGATGGCACTGTTGCACTTGCTGCAAACCTTTGACTGCATTTTGGGAGGTGGTAAGGGTGTCAGTGCTGAGTACTATGTACTGAGGCCCGGATGCTGCTAGTGTCCCATCCAGTTTCAGTGTCATGCCTACAAGGTAATTAAGGGCCTCTAAATCCAGCACTCTATTAGCCTTTCTAGAATGTAAAAGTGTTTTACAGCTGCCTGTGCATAAGCTGGTTAAGAACTGACATGTCTAATCTCTTTCGTCTTTTAGCTGACTCTAAAAAGTCAAGAAGTAGGAAGCTCCTAACAACAACACAAGGGAAACCATTCAACTAATATGAAGACTGACATTCTGAAGACCTGCCTCTTGAAAATGTTTAACAATGCACTATTTCATTTGAACTAAATGTGTTTTTTTTTGTTTTCCATGATATTAGCTGTAAGAATGTAATGTACACTTTGGATTAGTTTTTCTTAACTTCTGTTCAAATTTAATGTAAAACTAGATTTTGGTTCTTCTGACAAGAAGCACTTTTCTTTAAGAGATCTACTTGATCTGGGAGAGCTGAAGTGGTGTTAGAGCTCTTCTGTGAAGAAAGACCAGCACATCAGTGAACCACTGCAGGGCCCTTTTTACTAAAGTGCATGGAGTGTGGAACCCTAATGTCTTATCATTAAAACTAATGTAACTTAAGAGTGAAGCCTTTGCTGTAACTGGTGCAATGGCCAGCATGTTCAGGGCAGCTAACATGTGGATGTGTATAGTGTGTGGTGCAATTACTGCAGGTGAACCTAATGCTACCTACTGAGGGGGTGTAAGTATGAGCACAACTTTCTGTGGATACTAACTGTAATGTCCTCTCACCCACTCTGCCCTAACCTGTCCATTTAACACCCCAATCCGATTGCCAGTTAACAGCTACTATATGCAGATTGTGTGTTTTTGTCCCAACAGTAAATTAGCACAGGCCTTCATCCACATGTATTACATGGTTTTTTGCATGCAACTGCTTAGCACGCTTTAGTAAAAGACTCCTGTGCTTTCAATAGGTATTTTTTCTTATTTGCCTCATTTTTGCTAGAAGCTAAAACCCAAATGATATAAAATAACCTGGAGTATTGTTTGTGTAGTTGAGTAGTCGGGGTTATTGAACCTGTATAGCATTTTCCTTAGCATATGCAGTATAAACTGCTTACTGAAACATGTTAGGATTTTGCAACTAATGTGCTGTTTTAGCTCAAATAGTATTAGGTGTGCACAGCACTTCCCCAGCAGATGCCACACTGAAAATGCAGAGATCACGGCCCGGTAGAATCCTGGGTGCATTGAGGTGGTTGCACCCATGCAGTCCACAGATATGACAGTTACCATTGGTCTGTGCTACTATATGTTGCAGGCATGCCCAGTGACGGCTAACAGGGTTTCTGCAGATAATGCAGGGCAAATGTGGGTCATATGCACGTTAGCACAAAAATATTGCTGTGCTGTTATCAGGCCCCAGTATATGCCATAAACATACCCCTAAGTGAAACAAGAACTATGCCTAAGGGGCTTTGTGGTAACCTAGGCTGCTTCATTTTCAGTAGCTGGGGTAGATTGCATGAATTTAGGAGTCCAGGCACTACTTCCCCCCCCCCGCCCATCTCTGATTTACTGCAGAGCCATAGCTGGTTGCTAGTGGAAATTCTTGCCTGTGTGTGTATGGGGGATGGGGGAGAATTACTTAACTTTTTTTGTTTTGGTAAAAGTAGCATTCATTCAGAATTGACCACCTACTCTAATAGTTCCTCAGCATTTGATACATTTTGGTTAGGTAATGAAGCTGGCTTTAGATTTACCATTGTGCTTGTCCCCTCAAGGACTAGCAGGAAAATAGTGATAATTCAGCAAAATGTAAGTTACACAGCAATGCATGTGCCTTAGTAGGTGAAAGTTCATGTGTACTAATGTCTTTCCTCCTGTTGTAGATTCATAGTTGTACAGCAAAATGTGATGGCTGCAACACCGCCTATGTATATTCAGACTGTCTTAGTTCAAAAGATATATATTTATATAAGTTTTTTTGTCTCTTAATGTTAGAATATCTTTCAGGTGAATAATTTTGTAATAAAATATATAATAGACTGTGTGGCTCTGTGTTCATTCTAATATTAATTTACAGCCTTCATCTCATTTTAGACATTAGAGGGTCACTTGAAAAGCCTAAGTTGTGATTTGGACATCCAAAGACGTTCATGTGAACATCCAAACACAAACATCCCCAGAGCCATTTAACAAAAGGTTTTAAAAGATGTCTCTGGTGTGGTGGTGTCCAAAGGGGCATAGCGGAGGTGTCCCTGGGGTGGTGCAATGGACTCAGGTTCCTACTCTATTTCAGAAATGTTGAGGATGTCTGTGACTCTATCCAAGTTTAGACCCACTCCAGGCATGGATAGGCATTGAGGGAAGGGCTTGTTTTTTGGTTGTAAAACATCCAGGGGGTGAAGAGAAGATGGAGGGATTAAGTGACCTGCCCAAGATCAGAGAGCAGCAGTAGGATTTGAACCATGGCTTCCAGGTCCTAGCTCACTATGCTTATTTAGGCTATTAGACATCCCTGGCCTTAAAACTAATCCAGGAATGTCTATATTGGGCATGTCCACACTTAAAATCCTGCCTGGTGGGCTTTTTTTCTATTCCTTCTTTCAGATGTTCTGGTTTGGACAGCCCAGATTGCAGTTGTATATCATTTTTGTAAAATGTGCCTTCACATGTTTTGGCGGATGTTTAATACAATAGGGCTAAGTCTGAGACCGTCCATCAAAGGGTAAAGACTTTAGGGGAATGCATACTAAAGGTTAATGAAAATTTAATGCACATTAAATGCTGTTTAAGGCCCTCTTATTGCTGTAGGCAATAGCAGCACTTAACCTTTGTTCCACATGCATTAACAACTTTTTGTATACTTGAACAGTAGTCCATATGCCTAATAGCACTATATAAATGATTAGTAGCAGTAATAATATGCCATACTTGGTCAGCCCAAAGATCCATTAAGCCTAGTATTCAATTTCCAAGAGTGGTCAGTCCCAGGTCACAAGTTCTATCAAGTTCCCAAAAGTAGACAGATTCCATGCTGACTTATCCCAGGGGTAAGCAGTGGATTTCCTTAGTTCAATTTAATAATGGTATATCAACTCTTTCTCCAGGAACTTGTCCAAACGGAACGGACTAGTAAACAAGAGATCGGGGTTTGATTCCCACTAGTAATGCTTGTGGCCTTAGGCTCGTCACTTTGCTCTTTGTTGCCTCCAGAAGAAAAGACCTGGTAATCTACTTCCAATCAAACCTTGCCAAGAAAACCCAGGGGCAATGGGATTGCCAAGAATCAGCATTGACTTGATGGCACTACATCCTCTGGCTATGACTTCTAGCATTTGACTAAGTGTTGAGTGAAAAAAAAAGAATTTCTCCTGTTAGTCTTAAATGTACTGCATTATAGCCTTGTGTTTGCTAGCACCTTTCTTTTTTTTTTTGAATGAGTAAACTGATCTATATTTTGTAGACATCTTATATCTCCCCTCAGTTTTCTCTTCTTCAAGCTGAAGAACCCTAACCTTTTAAGCCTTTCCTCATAAGGGTAGCCTTCCATCCCCTTTCGCATGTTGGTCACTTTTTTTTTTATATACCTTTTCTAATTCTGCCATATTGTGTGTTTGTGGGTTTTTTATTATTATAAAGATAGGGCAACCTGAACTGCACACAATAGTCTAGGTATGGTCATAGCATAGCAATACAGAGGCATTATAATATCCTTAGGTTTTATTTCCCATTCCAGTTATGAGTCCTAGCCTTCTATTTGCTTTCTTGGCTGCTGTTGCATATGGAGAAGAGGGTTTCAAGGTATTATCTACAATGACACCTAGATCCTTTTCCTGGGTGGAGATTCATAGCATGGAACTTTGTAATGTATACCTATAATCTGGGCTGGCCTTTCCTAAGGGCCTGTCTTTCTAAACATTTTCTTCATAGACACATAACTTTGGACTTGCCAACATTAAATTTCATATAGGCCATGTGGTCTTTTTCTGCCATCATGTTTCTATTTAGTCTGCCCTTCCATATCAACTACAATAGTCTTTTTCCTTTGGAGATCTGTGTTGGTCCCATACTTTTTTGAATTCAGATACTGTCCTTGTCTCTACCACCTCCACTGGGAGACTATTCCATGCATCTACTACTCTTTCCATACAGAAATATATCCGCATCTTGCTCCTGAGTCTATCCTCTTTCACCCTCATCCTGTACCCCCCCCCCCATATAGCAGAGTGCTTTCATGTGAAAGAGGGTCTCCTTTGCTTATGCCATTTGCACACCCAGTCTCCTAATTTTTCAAGGTCCTCTTGCATTTTTTTCATAATCCTTGTGACTTAAAAATTTTGAATCAACTTTTATGTCATCTGCAAATTTGATCACTTCACTCATCGTCCCTATTTTCAGGTCATTTATGAATATGTTAAAAAGCAGCCGGCCCAGCACAGATCCCTGGGGTATTCCACTATTCACCTTTTTCCAAGGAGAAAATTGTCCATTTAGCCCTACTCTCTGTCTTCTATCTTTTAATCAGTTTCTGTTCCCACTCTCACTCCACAATAGTGCACTGCCTCTGATCCCATTACTTTTCTCAAGAGGGACCTTGTCAAAGGCTTTGTGAAAATCCAGTATGCTATATTAACTGGATCACTTTTGTCTTCCTGTTGATTCATACTGTACCGTTAAAATATAAGGCTATCCTTGGCTAAATGCATGTTGGCTTTGTCCCATTAAACCATGTCTCTCTAAATTTACAATAAGTTTGCTCTTTACAATGGTTTCTGTTGTTTTGCCTGGCACCGACAGGCTCATAGATCTAGTTTCCTGGAACCCTTTTTAAAATTGTCATTACTTTGGTCACTCTCAAATCTTCAGGCACCATGTAAAATTTTAATGATAGTTTATGAATTTCTAATAGTTTAGGCCAATATTTTCATTTTTCAGTTCTTTCAGCACCCTGGGATGTATACCTTAGTTACTCCTTAGTTTATCAAATTTCTCTGTTACATCTTCCTGATTTATCGAGATTTGTTTCAGTTCATCTGATGCACTACTTTTTAATACCATTTTTGGTATGGGTAACTTTCCTACATTTTTCACTTTTTAGTCAAACAGTCACGTTCTAAAGCATAATATGAGGAGGTGCATTCTTAAGAAAATAGCATGGTATGAACCAATTCTAGAGGGTCTGCCTAAGCCATACTGGATAGGGTGTGAAACCAGAGCAGCAGCTGTGTTATTTTTGTCATTGAAACAAAAGAGAGAGAGAGAGCTACACTCACCGCAGAGAGTGTGTGTGTGTGTATATATATATATATATATATATATATATATATATATATATATATATATAAAATCTAAAAACTATCAAGAAAATTCTTTGGTGTTCATGTCCTTATTTTAAAAAAAAAGGGAAAGACGATACCATTCCTTATCGTCTTTTGTTTTAGTGTTGTCAAGTCAGTGTGGACTCCTGCTGACCTAGCTGCCTTTGGGTTTTCTTGGCAATATATCACCAGAGGTAGATTGCCAGGCCTTTTCTTCAGAAGCAATGAAAGGTAAAGTGACTTGTCCAAGGTCACAAGGAGTGCTAGTGAAAATCAAGGAGTGATCTTCTGGGTATTAGGCAGTTATTCTAACCAATAGGCGGCTACTCCACTCTTCACAGTAGGACATTATAATAATCCAAAATGCTTAACAGTAAAGATTGTACTATTTTTGCATTTCAACTATCCCCAAATATGTATTTTCTTTTTTTGGTTTAGGGTAAATCATATTTATTATCAATATTTATAATATTATACAAATTAAAAATATTTTACAAGGTCATACATGAAATCAGTCCACTAAGAGACAGAAATAAAAAAAATAAAACACTGGGATCACTTAGGTCCTCGTTCTATAACGTGAGTTGTGGGGCTGTATGTCCCACTGGGACATGCAGCCTCACAATCCACCTAAACCCTATTCCCACACCGGCTCTCTCTATAAGTCCTGTGCTTCAGGATGGGGAGAGCCTTTGGGGGGGGGGGGAAGCGGGCTGCCTGGCAGCACATGGAGGGCTGATTCAGGTCACGGCCCTGTATGTGCTGCCGGGCCGTACTGCTTATACCACCTCAGAGGTGGTATAAGCAGGTTTTTTTTGTGAATTGGGGTACTGTAGCTACCTCTTGGACCTGGGCTGGGTGCAGGAGGGTGCCTGTCACCTGATCCAGGCCATGGGAGGCCAGCTGTTGGTTGAGCGGCAGAGATCTTGAGGTCCAGAGCCGTGGCAGTTTTGGGGTGCCTGCGGGGAGGAGATCCCTGCAGGCTGGAGGGGCACGCCAGGCTGTCCTCAGGCGTGATTCTGGTTCCCAGGGGAACGTTTTGTTCCCACGGATCAGAATCGGGTCCTAACAGCCCTGTCTTCAGCAGGGACATCCGGACGGACCAGACATCCCACTTTCAGAATCAGGCTCATAATCATAGCAATAGTCCACATCACAAGAGACTGGTAATTCCACTATTCCAAGGAAACATAACCAAGAAATAAAATTAAGGTCATAGGGATGACCTCCTGCAAACGAGCAATCAAACCCAAATACCAGGTGTCTCCTCTTACAAATTTTTTTAACTGAGAAAGATAAAAAAAGATATATGTAGTCCCTTGATAGGTAACAGTGCACTTACGGGCATATTGTAAGAAGAAAGTTGCTCCTAGTTCCAAAGCCTTAGACTTCAGCAATAGAAAACCCTTTCTACACAGTTGTGTACTCCTAGCAATATCAGAAAATATATTTATTCTCTGGTCGCAAAAGGGTTTCTTTTTTATGTCTAAAAAAGGCTTTCAAAACTTTAAGTTTATCTGCGATAGAAACAAAACCCCCCCAAAAGGGTAGACCTCTTTGCGATAGTATCAGTTGAATCTTCCAGGAAATTAGCTAAATCTTGATTAACATCAGGGGATAGTACATTCACCCCCTCCTTTATCCATCAATCGCTTACCAGCTAGTATATAATAACATTTCTGAATTATAATCCTCTCTGGAAATAACAAAACATCATTGAAATATTTATCTAAAAGGATTTGAGCAGATAATAGGGAGGTCATAAGAAAATTAAGGAAACAAAGGTTATTGACCCTAGCAGACTTTTCCAGGGCCTCTAATTTACGAGAAATCAACAGGGACTCCTTAATAGCAGCCACACTAGTTTGCTGCATTTTGTATAACTGGCCACCCATCTTAGCAACATTATGAGAGATCTCCATGTCCATTATCCACATCTTTAAATTTTGAATAGATTCCTGTGTGAAAGTGCACAAAGATTCAATCATTGTAGAAACCTTAACATCAATATTAGCAATAGTTAAACACAAGTCTTTCAGGGTGATGTCCTCAGAAGGAGCACTTAAGCTCTTAGCTTTTCTTTTCTTCTTAGCTCCAGAACAAATGGGCTTTGATAAAGAGCCAGGTGAATAGGCAGTAAATAACTCAGCAGAGGACACAAAATCTAAAGTAAAAGATAATTGTGGGAAAGGAAAAGGAGGTGGAGACCTTTCTATGGAGCTCCCCTTCAGAGGGAGAATGATGACCCGGGAGGGTGAAGAAATGTTTGTCCAGTGGACCCACCACTTTACCTTCAGATGGAGTCAATGGAGCAGCACCAGAGACCGTCTTAACTTTCCGTTTTCCCATATTTGATGCACTACTGGCGTTTTCAGTCAGCACAATATAATTAAATGCAACAGTAATGGTACCTAAAAGCAGCAATGCACACCAAGCTCTTGATACGCCGATAGCATGCCGAAGGGGCACCAAAGGGGTGTGATGAGCCCCTTTGGGCACGTCCCTTCAGGCCATGGCTCAGAGGGCCTTAGGGCCAGCTGATGTAGGTCACCAGGACCCCCACAAGATCTTCCGGCGTCTGTTGGCAATCTGACTGCCTGTGGCCATTTGCAATCTTCCGCCGGCAGACTCCCTTCCGCTCAGCGGCACAGCTTTGTCCTCTGTCCACTTCAAATGGCTCACAATCTCCACCATAGAGGGCCTCAAGGCTAGATGAAATAGGCCATCAGGACCCCTGCAAGATCTTCCGGCATCAGTTAGCTGGCAATCTGACTGCCTGCGGCCACATGCAATCTCCTGCTTGTGGACTCCCTTCCACTCAGCTGCACAGCTCTGTTCTCTGCCCACTTCAAATGGCTCATAGTCTCCCCCCAAATATGGTTTTAGTTGTTGAAGCATCTTTAATTTTAATAAACTGAGCAGGTGACAGTTGCTACCTGCTTCTTCCCAATTCCACTCCCTTCTATTATTACAGCTAGAGATTGCAGCTGCATTACCCAATTTATTGGAGTAGCGTGAATCATGGGAAGAATACCTAGCGTGTTCTTATCTGTACCTCACCTTTCCCAAACAAACCATCTCCATCTTAGAGGCATTTAATACCAACACACTATTATCCAACCAAAATCTAACCTCCTCCAAACACTCGTTTAATCTCAACACTGAAGTCATTTTGCCATCTTCTAGTTGAACATCATCTGCATATAAGAATATATATCTTTTAAACCCATACTTTCTCACTATGGCCCCCCAAGGGATAAAGATATATGTAGATATATATTAAACAACATCAGAGATAATGGCAAACCTTGTCGCACCCCTATAATAAAGAGAAATGTGACACCAGGTCACCAAATCTTGCTTTATAACTATGCTCTTCCTGAAAAGATTTTGTCTAAGTGTCAACTTTCCAGTTCCTAATGGCTTGCACCGCTGGAGCAGTATTTCCGACTCTTTAATCCTTGCCAATGCAAATGCTGTTATGCAAAGGCTGATTCAGGGTTTTTCAACAAAGCATCTTCTAGCTATGAAGCGCATCGCAGTTAAGGGTGTGGTTGTGCTTTGTAATCCAGGAAAGCATGCAGTCTAATGTTTATGGAGCCAATGGGCAAATACCCTTTAGGATATAGAGTTGTAGGTTATGCTAACCTTTTTTCAGGCAAAGTACACACAACTTTAAGATTCATGTCAGGACAAAGATGCATTGACTACCTTTGCTCTTTTAAACTGTACCTGCCATTTCTTTTACAATGACAAATTGGTAACCATGATAACAGTACATAGCTTGAGGTGAGTGTACCTTGGCCTTTGAATAAACTTGCTTTCTCATCCCTGACTCAAAGCCCAAGTCTGGTCGCTCCTGCATGCGCGTGGGCACTAGCTATATTCTTGCACAAGATCAAGGATCTGTATAAAATCACATCCGTGTGTTTCAAGGTAATACATAAGAACCAATATTTAGTTGCTGCTTCTGCAGCTTGCTTTGTAGTGACAAATATCCTCCAAGACAGGCGATGAATGGAAAACCGGTATTGGCGCTGATGAGTAAGAGAAAACTGTGTTCCACAGTCTTCACGTTAAAAAAGATTAATCGTTCTCAAAGTATGCTTTAAAGATGCATCTGCCCTGTGTTGAGGCGTGGGGGAATGCAGAGGATGCCAGTCCACCAGGGATTGATGCCCTCTTGGGGGAGCTGGAATTCCTTCAGATAGGCCCATGAAGGCCCTTTGAGTACTGCTGCCAACACATGAAAAGGGGTCATTTTTTTGTCAGTTCAGAAATACTAACTACGAGGGTTGCTCAGAAAGTAATGCCCCACATGTTTTTTCTCAGTCCAGAATGAAGATAGAGATGTGAAATTGAAAGGGTAGTAACTTGGAATTTCAAAGGACACGTGTGTAATTTTACAGTCGTCCGACAAATAGGAGGCAGTAGTGATCCTTCAAATGGTGTTTGTGAGTGACACATGGTACAGACAAAGAGCTGTAATTGAATTCTTAGTGGAGGAGAAAGAAAGTCCTGCCTCAGCCACCAGTCCAGACTGGCGCATCACGAGTCGGGAATTGTCCGTACAGCTTTCTGTCAGTAGAGGTAGTGCAATGGCAATTATTGACTCTTTGGGATATTCAAAGGTGTGTGCAAGATCGGTTCCGCGAAGTCTCACAACCGAACACAAACACCAAAGGAAAGACATCTGCTCTGATTTGTTGGAGCGTTTTGAAGCTGAGGGGGAGGCCTTTATCCCAAAGAGTCAATAATTGCCATTGCACTACCTCTACTGACGGAAAACTGTACGGACAATTCCTGACTCGTAATGCGCCGATCCGCACGAATAATGTCATCAGCGCACTGCAACTTGTCTGGACTGGTGACTGAGGCAAGATGCCCAGACCGCGACCGATCTTCCAGTTCCATTTTACCACTTCCTGAAGCCTTTACTCTCTTCACCCATCGTCCAACAGTGCTACCGCAGAACTTCCATACACAGCTTTAAATATTTATTTATGAAGATACCTTTTACATAGTTATACTGTGAAACCAGTTACAACCAAGAAATAAAGAAATAAACAAATTAAGATGATTGTGCAGACATAATATAACAAAATTTAACAGTCCACGTCTCGGGGAGATATCCAACTAAAAAACAAAATATAGCAGTAGAAATCAAGGCAAAGACCTAAAGGGGTCAAAAGCCAACTAGTATAGCCGGAAGAGTTCCCTCGCTTCCCACTCTAGACAATTATGAAACAGAAGATGCCTTTTCCCGATCCAAAATCCACTTCTCTAAATCAGATGAGGAGAAAAATACAAATTTATCATAATGTAACGAAATACAGCATTTACAAGGATATTTAAAAAAAAAAACGTAGCCTCTAAAACAAGTACTCTGGGTTTCAACAACAGAAAAGATTTCTTACGAAGTTGCGTAGAACGAGAAACATCTGGAAATATAGAAACTTTATCGCCACAAAATTGGGACTCCCTCCTTTTGAAATAAGACTTCAAAATAGAAATCTTATCTCCCTCTAAGGATAGAGTCACCAAAAAGGTGGCCCTAGTGGTAATCACATCTTGAGTTTCCTCTAAAAATGCAGTTAAATTGAAATCGTCCCTGTCTAATAACGGAACCTCATCCTTGTCCCCAAGGCCGGTAGAATTTTTAGAGGGCAAATAATAACATTTAGTAACTAAACAAGACTCAGCCTGCGGGTAAAGGAGGGTATCCTTCAGATATTTCCTAAAGAGTACTAAGGGAGACAATAACGGACAAGTGGGAAAATTTAATAACCGAAGGTTCTTACTACGATTTAAGTTTTCAAGATTCTCCAGCTTTTGATGCAAAACAAAACTATCTTTAGCATGAGCGGCGGAAAAATCAGAAAACATTTTAACCTGAGGCTCTATTTTCACCAGAGCAGAGCTGAGGGCCCCAATCTGGGAATCAAGAGACTGAAACTTTTGTACAGCGTCCTTAGTAAATTGGCATAACTTAGGAACAGTCTCTGCAAGCATTTGTTCTGTACGTGAGACCACACTCCAAATATCCGAGAGAGACACAGTGGAAACAGGGGGCTTAGCAGGTAGAGGAGAAGTACGACTCCCAGAAACTTCTTTAGGAACAACTTTCGAAAACGCTAAAGCAGGAGACAATTCCGCAGACAGTTCAAGGAAACCCGGGGGAAGCGGAGGTGTTCGCTCAAAAGAGCTTAAACTCGCACCATCGGTTACGGGGTCAAAAGGCACAGTACCTGAGGCGGCAACTCGTGGTGTAGAAATCAAATGCTTCTCAATCGCACCAGCTTGAGGATCCTCAGCAGGGGGTTTCTTCTTGCGCTTCCCACTCGGCATAACTCCACCAAACAAGCCACAAGTAGCTCCAAAGTGGCTCCAAAGGGGCTCTCAAGGGGTAAAATAAGCCCCTTTGAAAAGCGCCCCTTAGAAAACGCGCCGACGGCTAAGCGCCGTAGAAGAACTATTATAAGGAGCCTGAAGATGACGTCAGCAGGCTGCCCACTCAGTCGCCAGCCACGAAACCGGCCTTCTCTCCGGCGATGGAAACCGAGCTGAAAATTGGATCACTCCCAACGAGAGCAGCAAGCAGGAGCTTTAAATCAGGGCCTGAAGATGACGTCAGCAGGCTGCCCGCTCAGTCGCCAGCTACGAAACCGGCCTTCTCTCCGGCGATGGAAACCGGGCTGAAAATTGGATCACTCCCAACGAGAGCAGCAAGCAGGAGCTTTAAATCAGGGCCTGAAGATGACGTCAGCAGGCTGCCCACTCAGTCGCCAGCCACGAAACCGGCCTTCTCTCCGGCGATGGAAACCGGGCTGAAAATTGGATCACTCCCCAGAACTTCCATACACAGCACACAACCATTTGTGAATGTTTCTCACACTTTCTTTCTCCTCCACCAAGAATTCAATTACAGCTCGTTGTTTGTACCGTGTGTCACTCACAGACGCCATTTGAAGGATCACTACCGCCTCGCTATTTGTCGGACGACTGTAAAATTACACACGTGTCCTTTGAAGTTCCAAGTTACTACCCTTTCAATTTCACACCTTTATCTTCCTTCTGGACTGAGAAAAAACATGTGGGGCATTACTTTCTGAGCAACCCTCATACATCTCCTGAGGTGTAGTTTTTTTGTTTTTTGAAAAAAAAAAACCCAACAACCCCATAAAGCCTTTTTTGCATGCTGATTTTTGCTAGTGTTTGCATTAATGAGCTGCTCTCCATAAATTTGCATCTCAGCAGCTCATTAATGCCACATTTAAATAAGTTTTAGCTTGAACACGGCATGAGTTTATTATTGTGATGTGTGTTTTTGCAAAATAACTTTGAAAAGTACACTTCCTCTGAAGATAGTGTAAATCATACCATGCTCCTTTTGAAATCCCTGCATCTGAGGGATCAACTTGTGTAATTAGCAGTAGGCCACTGCAAGGATATTGGGTGCTCTAGGTGAACAGTCAGCCTTACCTCACCCCCCTCAAGTTTTGATAAACCGAATAATCATGATTTTCTGAACACCAGTCCTCCCACAACAGTGCTATAAAAATGCATGGTTGGACAACAGCCATTGCTTTGTATGTGTGTGCTGGCCCACTCCCCCTGCAGACAAAAATATGTGGCGCTGGTTCTTTGACATTGTGAGACTGTCCAGATCTATTGATTTAACTGCTGAAGTTCTTTGGCGCCCCAGCAATTTCCTAGTCTTGCATAATGGTTGGGCTGGCCCTGAATAGCTGCTTTTTGAATGCACCATTTGCACGTGCATGTAATCTCTATATGTAAATGCCATTATTGCCACATGTAGAGGTTGCTAAAGTGACCTTCATAATCTATGCATGAGCAGCTGCTATATTTATATATTTTTGAGTGAATACTGAGCTTTGGCATTCAATGTTTTTTTTTAATGCTGTCCACAGTGATGTTGAATATCTGATTAATATGGCCAGCATCAGCACTAGTCGTAGAGTGGCGATATTCAGCACCATGTTATAGAGAGGCTATCTGGATAGCCATTCGGACGACATATTCCTCCCATGGCTTTCATTGTGACATAGTAAATGACGGCAGATAAAGACCAGCATGGTCCATCTAGTCTGCCCAGCAAGGTGGCAAGAGTAGGTGTACCTGTCGCTCCATGCAGGTCATCCCTCCCCATGCCTTTCAGTACCATTTTTACACTGATGGCCCTCAGATCTATCTTTCTACACCTGATATTTCTCTGACACTCCAGGCCTGAATCACTGCTTGTCTTTATGACATCACTGCCTGGATGTCTCACTGCCATTTGAAATTGAACGTGGCCAAAACGGAACTTCTTATTTTTCCTCCTAAACCCACCTCCCCCTTCCTTTTTTTCTCTATCTGTGTGGATAACGCTCTTCTACTTCCTGTTTCCTCAGCCTCAACCTTGGGGTCATCTTTGACTCTTCTTCTCCACACACATCCAACTCATTGCCAAAACCTGTTGTTTCTTTCTCTATAACATTAGCAAAATGTGTCCCTTCCTTTCTGAACACACTACTAAGACACTTACCCACTCGTCACCTCTTCTCTAGACTACTGCAACCTCTTCCTTGCTGGTCTCACTTTGAGCCATCTCTCTCCCCTTCAGTCTTTTCAGAACTCAGCTAATCTTCTGCCAGCCCCGATATACTCATATAACCCCTCTTCTCAAATTACTTCATTGGCTCCCTTTTAGTTTCCGTATCCAATTCAAACTTCTCCTTGTGACTTATAAATGCATTCATTCTACTGCTCTTCACTACCTTTCCTCTCTCCCTGCACCCCTGCTCATCAACTCCACTCCTCTTCTGGCTTGCTTCTCTCTATGCCCTTTTCTTCCACTGACAACTCCTGACTCTGATCCTTTCACCTTGCTGCTCCTTATGCCTGGAACAAACTACCTGAATCTGTGCGCCAGGCTTCAGCTTTGCCTCTCTTCAAATCCATACATCACCACCTAGCAGGAAAAAATACCTAGAATGGATTGACCAAGGAAGCCACTTTAAAAGCCAACGTCTGACATAAGAGGGCTGAGCACATGTTCACTATCCGACCAATCCGGGGCAAGAAGCACAAAATGCCACCACCTCCGAAAAAAATGGACTTCACAGTAAACTGTGCCAGTCCAATTCCAAATTTAGACCTTTCGGAGCAACTGTATTAAGCCTAAAAATCCAACGTTGTTTTATATATTGTAGTCTCTGTATTCTATTCCCTCCCAAAGTATGAGGGGGTATCCAATCAATTGTCTCCAAAAAAGTTGTTCAAATGTGTGGTTGTAAGTAATTACATGTTGGACCAATGGGGCTGAAAGAACCCCAGTGCAGATCCGTGATGCATGTTCCGCTCACCGAATCCTAAGTGGGCGAGTAGTGCGGCCCACATAACAAAGACCACACGGGCAACAGATCAAATAAACTACAAATGTAGAATCACATGTAGTACTGTTGGAAAAGCCACAACTTCTTGGTAGAAGGGTCTGTCCAAGTAGTGGCCATCACAGAGCCGAAACAATAAGAACAGTGCCCACAAAATCATTTAATTGGGTACCCATGGGTCCAATTGATTCAGTCATCTTTACTTTTCAGCGTTTGGTTTTAGCTGATTTGGAAAAAATGGAACGAGTGTTGATCAAACCACGTTATAATTTGCCTAGAGCGCATAGGTTGGCTTTGCAAGAACTGATGAAAGACCAGAACATAACTATTAGGTCAGCTGACAAAGGAGGAGCCATAGTTCTTCAATCTTTTCAAGATTATAATACCACAAATTTGTCTCAATTGTTGGATAGCCAATATTATCAACTTTTAACTGAAGATCCCACCCCATCCCTTTTGTGTGAGGTCAGTGAGTTATGTCATCAGGCACAAACTGAAGGCTGGATCATTCGACGGGAATGTAGTTTTTTAATACAGGATCATCCTAGAATCCTGGTATTTTATACCGTACCTAAGATTCATAAGTCTTTACAATGTCCTCCGCGCCATCCGATAGTCTCATGCTGTGGTTCGGTCCTTGAGCCTTTGTCTAAATTTAGTGATGTGTTTTTACAACCTTTAGCATCTCAGGTTCCTTCTTTCATTCGAGATACGTCATATTTTTTAATACAGGATCATCCTAGAATCCTGGTATTTTATACCGTACCTAAGATTCATAAGTCTTTACAATGTCCTCCGCGCCATCCGATAGTCTCATGCTGTGGTTCGGTCCTTGAGCCTTTGTCTAAATTTAGTGATGTGTTTTTACAACCTTTAGCATCTCAGGTTCCTTCTTTCATTCGAGATACGTCACATTTTTTTGTCTATGTTACAATCAGTAGAATTGCCTTCCACTCCTATTTGGTTGGCAACATTAGATGTTGTAGCTCTCTATTCGAATATATCCCAGTCTCAGGCATTTCAGGTGATCTCAAATTTAACATTGCCATTGCCTGATCGCTTACCACAACATTTTGTATTGTCTCTATTGCAGTTAGTACTGGAGAAGAATAATTTTCTTTATACTGATTCCTTTTATCTGCAAATTTTCGGAATAGCTATGGGGGCCATAGTAGCCTTCTCTGTGGCTACTTTATTTATGGCAGATTTTGAACAGCGAGTAGTTTACCCTTCAGACTGGTGTGTGGAGGTTGTCTTATGGAAGAGGTTTTTAGATGACATCTTTTTTTTATGGAAAGGTGAGATTTCAGGATTACAACAGTTTCTCCAATATCTGAATCAAGTCGACCCTCATATTAAATTCACTTTGAAATATGATTGCCATGAAATTGAATTTTTGGATGTCTTAGGGGCATGTTTACTAAACCGTCTTAATGTTACCGGCGTTAGTTGCAGTCTTACTGTGATGAATGCCATATAAGGTAGTGGGCGTTCCGGTCTTAAGGTAGCATTTCATGTTATCGCGTGATAAAGTTCGTTATCGCACAATAGAGGGAGCCGTGGCATGTTAACGCGCGTTAGCCTTAATTAGGCGCGCTGACCTGAAAACACAGCAACAGAAGTGTAGCACACTGGTTAATACATTGACTGCTGGTACAGTGGTCATGAGTTCAATCCCTCAGTGGGCTCAGTTAAAAGGCTGTCTGAGGCAATCCCTTTTCCTGCTTGTAACAGTCAGACACATCCCAACAATCTGCATTGCCAGCCAAAAAAGCCTCACTCCAGTGTCGCAACCTAATGCACCTTTTAGGGCGCACCATAAGGCACATCACAAAGCACCACGTCATCCAAGACAGGTCATAATGTGCCCCAGAGGGTGGCAGGAAAGGTTGGCACCCTCCAAGGCAGCATATAAAGGTGCCCCATAAGCTGGTCAAATCTAAGGTGCCGTGAAAGATGCCCCAGGGATGCTAAGGTGACACAGGAGATGGTGCCTAGGGGCACAAAGGTGCCCCAAGGTCACAAGCATGAAATGTATGGCTCAAAAACAGATGTAACCATAACACTGCACAGAGCACCAAGGAAAGGCAATGAACAAGTGATGGAAGGAAGTAGATTCAAACACAGATGTAACCATAACACTGCACAGAGCACCAAGGAAAGGCAATGAACAAGTGATGGAAGGAAGTAGATGACGGAGCTCATGGACCAGCCAAATCTGCGTGCAGCCCATGTGGCAACAGGTAAAGTGGACAAACATATCAAGGACAGCTGTACCGATGTACAGGGCGATGGTAATGTAGAGTGCAACAATGACAGTGTGTGGCAGAGGATGGGGATACGTGTCCACCAGAGGAGGTAGAGGTGGCAGGATAAGTGCAATGACAGGAGGACAGAGGAGAGCAGTGCCATGCAGAGCAGACACAGGGGAAGCAAGCATGAAAAGCCGCAATGCAGAAAAGTGTGCCAGTGCAGGACATGGGGTAGCAGCCTGCACGGTAGGGCAGGACGCCACAGAGCGTGCAGACACAGATAGACTGAAAGAAGGATGTTTGGCAACAGTGATGAGGGTATAATGTGCCAGCAGCACAGATTGTCACAGATAGGACTGTAACAGGAATGCAAAGTACGTGTGGATGAGAGACATAAAATAATTAGAACAGAGAGGGCTTGAACCCTTGACCAGTAGCACAAATGGCAATGCACAAACCAGTAGGCTACAACACCAACATGAGTGTCACTGCAAAGGCTGCATACAAGAACACTGGAGGGCACCACACCAAAACACAGCTGGCTGCCAGGATAGGGCAACCCCAACAGTCACGAAGATGCAATGCACATGCAGAACCGTTGTGTACAGCTTATATCACAGTCAGTAATTGGGACGACAGCCACATATAAACACATGCACACACACACAATGAAATGTTATGCAGTGGACATAGCATGCAAAAGAGCAAAGATGCTAAACCCAGTGGGCGGCAGGGGATGCTCTGTGGAGCAGGGCAAAATGGGGAACAGAAAACGAGCATGTGAGACATGAACCTACAAACAGACATGGACCACGTCAGATCAACAACAGCAATGCCAATCCCCCCAGCTGACATGGACAGTACAAAGAAAGAGCCATATGTAACAGCTAATATGCGACGGATAGGCTGCATCGAGGGCATACTGTGGTGTAAGGTGAAAAGATGAAAGGGTGTGCGGAGAGGTGACCAGTCGTCACCTGACCAGTCGTCACCAGCTGACCAGTCGTCACCTGATCAGGTTAGCACCAGCTCCTGATCAGGTTAGCACCAGCTCCTGATCAGGTTAGCACCAAAAAAGGGCAAAGAGAAGGAACATGTGGGACTCAAACCTGCAACCTATGGTGCACCAACACACGTCCACAACCACTACCCCAAACAACCACAGCAAGCACAACCCAAATATGTCCCCTCAAAGGGAATGTCAGTATGGAAACACGTAACACCCTGTGATGTGTCAGACGGCTGCCACATAGCCAGCTGCCACAGTACAAGGATGTGAGCACAGGTGGGCCATGTACATTACCAGAACATAACAAAAGACATGTGTCAGTGTGGTCAAGCAGCAGCAGAGAGAAATGTGGGTCAAACACATAATTTTATTGTGGTCACCAGTAGACATATCGTATATACCGCCTGTCATCATATCAAGGTGGTTGGTTTACAGTGAACAAACTGAAAATGCATTGAGCCTGCCAGCTACCCACATGTCACCCCAAAGTCACTGGCACGTCTACAGATGATGGGCAGGAGAGATAATGTGCAATAGCTGCATGGTGTTCACTATGCAGTATCCCCCCACCCCCCACTTGTTGCTGCACGTCCCAGATGCCCTAGTCACATGTAGACATTAGGCAGTGCATGATGAGGGATCAACACACATCAGTCATGAATTGTCCCCAAAAACATATCCGTCTGCCAATACAGGTGGCAAAAGCCTGAAAAAGCATAAGTAGCAACATGTAAGCAAGTATACACACAGATATAGATATATATTTCACAGCTGCCCCAGAATGCATGATATAGCAATGAAAGCGTCAACAATGGAACCCAAAACAAAGGCCAAATGCAAAATGAGGATAAGGTAACAGGTACAAGAGGCACATGATCCCAGAGAAGACCAAAAAGGGAACCTCAAGACATGCAGAGATATCACCATGCAGCAGGTCCCCTGCAATGGGTGGTGTGGATACATGAACCATACACATAGATCACGGTACATGGGATGCACAAATGAAGGATGAAAATAGAGAATCACACTGCCACACTGCAAATGTCATGGGCGAAGGTGAGTGGCGGAACATCAGGGGACAAAGAGGACTGTGCAGACATGCAATGCTATGTTTGTAAATCAATGTACAGCAGCACGGCTGTACAGTAGCCAAGCACAATGACCTGTATATGGAGTGTTAAAGAAAGGTCAAACATGGGCCAGTACCCCACACAGAAGCCACACTGCCACATGCCCTTGTGTACCAACATATGCAGTCACATGCACATGCACCGTGTAGGGTGAACCATGACACAGTGATGCCCCACATGCACTGTAACTCCCTTGGTGAGGGCAAACATCAATCCAAAATGTTGGCGGCCATTAAACTGGTGTGTTGGTAACAATTTTGTCATGTCCAAGTGCAGGGTAGGCCACAATATACAAGAGTACGTATACAATGTTGCCCCTGTGCCATACGCATGGCTGTATGCCCCCCATGACCTCAACAGATGAGGATATCTTGCGGTGCATGTTACACACATGGCCAACACACACTAACAAAATGTCAGATGGATGTAGAACATACAGCAACTATTCCAGTCCGTGATTCACACATATGGACCAGTACACAGTGTCCACAATGCAAAGGGTGTCTGTAACCCCACATGTCCCGTTAAGACTGTCTGTGAATCACTGGGCATGCATAGTGTCATACCCCGCCCTCTGCCTTAGGCTTGGAGGGCTGGGGTAGCCATTATTTTTCTCTATTGAAGGTTAAATCAACTAACTTTCCGCTCCTGATGCATGCTGGGAAAAGTAGTTTTCCTTCTGATAGAAAATAGTCATTAAGCCAAAGTTATAGGCAAAACTATAACAAAGTTTATTTCTCCCAAAAGCAAAGGTTCAAAGTAAGTTGCACCAGGATACTTCTCCAGTATTTGTTCAAAAAAGGTTCTTTATACAAGTGTGCTGGCTGAGCTTTTACATTCATTCAATCCAAATGCAGCTGCTTCTCACGTATACAGAAAAAGAACAAAACATGGCAGCTCCTTTACCAAAGAAAATATCTTCTTTTCGTTAGGTTACAATCAGCTTATACTATACAGTTTAGCAAAGGCTCTCAATACTGTCTGCAAAGCACAAAGTACATTGATAAGGCAGGCAAAGCGGGAATTTGAGAAGAAACTTGCTACGGAAGCAAAAAAACGAAATAAAGACTTTTTCAAGTACATTCGTAGCAAAAGGCCTGTGAGAGAGTCAATTGGACCATTAGATGATAGAGGGGTAAAAGGTGCAGTAAGAGGAGACAAGGCTATAGCAGAGAGACTGAATGAATTCTTTGCTTCGGTCTTTACTGAGGAAGATGTAGGGGTGTTACCCAAGACTGAAGTGGTATTTAAAGGTGATACTGCAGAGGAATTGAGAGAAATATCGCTACACCGGGAAGATATATTACAACTATTTGATATACTGAATAGTAGCAAATCACCTGGACCGGATGGTATACATCCCAGAGTGTTGAAAGAACTGAAATATGAGATTGCAGACCTGTTATTGGTAATCTGTGAACTTTCATTAAAATCATCTGTAATACCTGAAGATTGGAGGGTCGCCAACGTAACACCAATTTTTAAAAAGGGTTCCAGGGGTGACCCGGGAAATTACAGACCGGTGAGCCTGACGTCAGTACCAGGGAAAATGGTAGAAGCCATCATAAAGAACAAAATTACACAGCATGTAGATAGTCATGGCCTAATGGGAGACAGCCAACATGGCTTTAGACAAGGAAGATCTTGTCTTACTAATCTGATCTGTTTTTTTGAAGGTGTGCATAAACAGGTAGACAAAGGTGAGTCGGTTGATATAGTGTATCTGGACTTTCAGAAAGCTTTTGACAAGGTCCCCCATCAGAGACTTTTGGCGAAGCTAAAAAGTCATGGGATAGGAGGCAGTGTACTATTGTGGATCGGGAACTGGTTAAAAGATAGAAAGCAGAGGGTAGGGCTAAATGGCCAATATTCCCAATGGAAAAAGGTGAATAGTGGAGTACCCCAGGGATCTGTACTGGGTCCGCTACTTTTTGACATATTCATAAATGACCTGGAAAAGGGAATAACTAGTGAGGTAATCAAATTTGCAGATGACACAAAACTGTTTAAAGTTGTTAAAACCCAAGAGGATTGTGGAAAACTGCAGGAGGATCTGGATAAATTGGAAGACTGGGCATCCAAATGGCAGATGAAATTTAATGTGGACAAGTGCAAAGTTATGCACCTAGGAAAGAACAACCCACACTATAGTTACAAGATGCAAGGCTCCACATTAGAAACCACCACCCAGGAAAAAGATTTAGGAGTCATCGTGGATAACATGTTAAAACCCTCCGCCCAGTGTGCAGCGGCGGCCAAGAAAGCAAATAGAATGCTAGGTATCATAAGGAAAGGGATGGAGAATAAAACAAAGGATATTATAATGCCTCTGTATCGCTCCATGGTACGACCGCACCTTGAATATTGTGTGCAATTCTGGTCACCGTATCTTAAAAAGGACATAGAGTTATTAGAAAAAGTACAGAGAAGAGCCACCAAATTGGTGAAGGGGATGGAAGGCTACTCCTATGAAGAGAGGCTAAAAAGGTTAGGGCTCTTTAACCTAGAAAAGAGGCGGCTGAGGGGAGATATGATAGAGGTGTATAAATTAATGAATGGAGTGGAACGGATAAACGTGGATAAATTGTTTACGCTATCAGAATATAGAAGGACTAGGGGGCATGTAATGAAGCTACAGGGTAAACTATTTAAGACAAATAGGAGAAAATATTTCTTCTCTCAACGTGTAATCAAACTCTGGAATCTGTTACCGGAGGATGTAGTAAGGGCTGTTAGTATAGCTGGGTTTAAAAAAGGTTTGGACAAGTTCCTGGAGGAAAGGTCCATAAACCACTATTAAAAAGGGACCCAGGATATCAATGCTTGGCCTAGTACAAGCACTGCAGAACCTGTGTCTTTTGGGGAAACTGCTAGGTACGTATGACCTAGATTGGCCACTGTTGGAAACAGGATACTGGGCTTGATGGACCTCGGTCTGACCCAGTATGGCATTTCTTATGTTCTTATGTTCTTACAATCCATAGGTTGTTCTGGCTGTAAGGAATCACTCTCCTTAGAGTCCACCTGCATTGCTTCAGGTTCTTGTGCTGCACTGCCTTGCTTTAAAATACTGGCAAATGCCTCAGGGTGTTTTCTCCCTAAAACTCCCTGTGGGTCTTTTAAACACAGCTCTAGTGAATAGGGATAAGCAGTACCTGAGCCTGAGGAAACTCCTCTCTGCAGCTGTGCAGCTATCTCCTGCCAGCTCTGGGGAAACAGTCCCTTGTCCCTTAGTTTAGGTTCCTCCCTGGAGCTCTGCCACGGTTCTCCATTCAAGGCTGGGCTCTGCAGACTTCTGCACTGAGTCTTAGGCACCCACCTCTGAACTGTCTGAACCTTTTCCTTCAGTGCTGGGGTTTGAAGGTTTTCCTGCTCTTTCTCTCTGAGCACTCCAGACCACCTTCGTGTCCTCTCCCCTTCTGTTTTGCTTGCTTCAGTTCCTTTCCTCCACGTGGCTTCCTTCCTCCAGCTACTGTGTTTCCTCCAACTGTGCTCCCATCTGGGCTGCCTTCCGTGCTGCTCTCTCTCGTGCTGCTCGCCCTTGTGCTGCTCTCCTGACTCACTCTCCAGCCCTGGGTTATATCCCTGTTTTCTGATAAACCTCCCTGACTCTCTAGACAGGTGTTTGTAATCAGTTTCCAAGCCTGTTGCTACATCATCAGGGCTTGGGTGTGTCAGCTTAACTTTTGAATCCCTGTGTTTGTTTTCTCAAGAGAACTGCTGGAACGTGTGCTTTGCAGGGCTGTGACCTTTCCTAAAGGTAGAATCATTCTTTTCTTCTACTTCCATGGGCTCACTAGAGTCTTCCTTATCACAATGGTCAAGTGTGATATCTCAATGTGCCACAGTACTCGAATGGTCATGTGTGTCTTGCGCAATCAACAGGACACCCAGCCAGATCACTGTAGCAATGGTGTGTTGGACAGGCCTGTTATACGGAAAGTAGCAGTCCAACAGTAATGTTCATCATAGGCATGTGTTCCACTCGCAGAGGTCAAACTTCCTATGGCACCATCTCCCAGAGATATTTGAATGGTGTTGTTGTGTCCTGCAACAGGTGGGTGATGTCGCCCACAGATGCACTAAGTAGATGTGCTGTGTGTGTCCGCTGCCCTGTGTCAGAATAAGGACAAACACTGTCATGGTATGCTGGACGCAACAGCAGGGCACACTGCAGCCAGTTAAACATCAGTACCGACGTAATTAAAAGGCACACAGGCAAACATAACATGATCACAACACAGAACACTGTGCATATTGTGGACATTTGGAAATGCAACCGCAGACGAGCGTGTCCCATGGATATGGTCATGTCCATGCCCAAGTAACACAGGCGTATCACAGCTGCACCCCATGTCCATTAGCGCTGGTGCACAGAGACCCAACAGGAAAGGTCCATGAAATAAACAGCAAACAAAACATATAAAGGCTGATGTTAAACCCAAATGAGCCAAGGTGCTACCTACTGTGTGTCTGCAGCAAATATCTGCTTGGGATCCTCACAGGCAGGCAAAGTCCACAACACGTCTCAATAAAGGCAGAAGATGTCATCAACATGTGTTGAATAACCATGTCCCCATGTCCAGCTGCCATTGCCGCATGTCCAAATTATGGTGATATCTTGGATACATAAATGCTGTTGTGCAGTGGTCTGTCAATACACTTGAGATAGGTCAACCCACAACACACAGCACATGTGCACACTGTGCACAAGGTTAACACCAGAAAGGTAGAAATAACACACTCACCACTGCTCCACAGGTGCGCAGACCCCGCCCACCACATGATAATGCAAACTGCATGCACACTGTATCATAACAGAGCCACCCACAAACACACACACACACAGTATGAGAAGGTGAGCGTGCCACCAGTAACATACGGCCTGTATGTGCACAATTGGCGAATAGTGGAGATAAAGACCTTGTAAATGCGATGATACGCTGCTGTTCGCCGATGCTACAATGTCAGGGAAGGGTGTAAGTACGGCTCACCACCAGAACACCTAGGACCTGTAGACACAAGCAGCCCTGTTGAATGTGTCCCAGAGACAGTGCTGGAGAAGACAAACTGGGCACGAACACATGTGGATATGTGTGGCCAACATCAACATATAGGGTACGTGGGAGCATGCTCAATAGGTCACTCACAACATATGTGCATTAGACAGACAAACCTGTGACATGTGCTGCTCCTGACTATCCACACAGACAAAGTACCTGTATGTCCACCTACCCCAGTGTCCTGCACGTTGAATGAGGTACACACAGCTGCTACTGCACTACACCACCAGGGACGTCACCAAGCATGTCCTGTGGAATGAGAAACACAAGGGAAACATACATATGTCATATTGGAGCTGTGCCACAAACACACTAGCTTCACGTCCTCATCTCTCATAACCCCCTAGATCCGTCACAGTGTGGCAGTTCATCATGACACTGTACCTAATTGTCCCCACCCCAACCCACCACTGACGTGTTCCTGGCCATGTCCACGGGCCTGTAGCTTGTCCATCCCCGTTGTGACCTCTCTGCTGCCCTTGAGACCGTTGACCACAACTATCACCGCGCTACCCTGTATGTGCTTGTCCCAAATGTCCAGGTACAACCCTGCCTCCCCATATGTCTCCCATAGCACCCGCAGTGTGTGTTTCCTGTGGGTCCACCTCCCCTGCTAACCCGCTCCCAGGTGCTATACGAAAGGAATATATGCAGGGGCTGCTACATTCCCCTGGCCCCATACCCAGTTCCCTGGTGCAGCAGGAACATCCCCTGGCTATCAGTAGCAGCTGTACGCTGATGTGTCCGAAAAATATCTCACCACGCATGAACTACGTTTGGCAAACCACACCCTGACCTCAGCTTGCTCCCTGACATTGCTGGCTGCAGGTACCCTTGCTGCATGAAATGAGCATGGCCAAGACCGGACATCTGGGCATCGCCCCTAAACCCTCTCCAGCCCTTACAGTGTCTGTGTATAGGTTGGATACACCTTCTGTCAACGTGGCCGTCAAGGTAGCAGGTCTCTATCACCCCTCGCATCCCTTCCCCACACATACCCATCATGCAACTAAGGCCTGCGGTGTCCCCCTAGATAACATCAGCAAGATCCCTGCCGTCACCCCAGAACACACAAATAAAGCCCTAATGCCCCCCTTCATCACCCACCATCCTGCTCACTGTAACCTACACCTTGCTGGTCTGCCTCTAAATCATCTCTGTCCGCCACAATGTATGCAACACTGCGCTGCATGGCTAGTCTACCGACAGCCTCAGTATGACAATAATACCCCACCTGTCACGACACCTCACAGGCCCCAGGCGAGGTCAAGACGCACCTGCTGATCTATACATGCAGTTACACTGTGGTTGCCCTGTACCTTGATGTGCATAACCCAACTACTACAAATACTACTACTATTACTGAGCATGTAAACAGTGCTAACACCTGTATGCATCGCCATTCTGAAACATGTTACACACAGTCCCTGCTCATCACAGCATACAATCTAATCAATCCCCTCATATCCCACAAATGTCATTCCCACACGTTAAGCCAACTGGGCCTATCAATGGGCTGCCCCCCCACTGTTAATGCGGGACCAAACACCTGTCACCTAGCAGCACCCAACACCTGGAACTAACTACGGGTGGCTGCCCTGCAGCCACCCTCACCAACCATCTCAAAACCCTGTGTGACAGCCTACCACATCACCTAAGCCTAATAATCCTGACTACATTAATCACCTCCACCCGCTGTTGTCCCCTGCCCACACCTTCTGTGTTAGCGGTTGGACCACATTGTAAGCTCAGATGGCCAGGCATTGTGTCAGCAATGTCAGTGCAGTGCTGTGTATGATTGGTAGTGAGATACCAACGCTCAGAAGTAGTAGTAGTAGTACATATATCTATCCAAATATTTTTTCCAAAAGATCCAGTACTCACATGAAAATAGCTCCTCAATCAGCTGGCGCCTGAGTACTGCGCCCTCACGTGTGTCACCACGGGCACGTACAGGAGGGCACGTTGGATCGTCTTCCAGATATCCTGAACCACAGCAGACACATGGGCAGACACAAGAGGCCGAAAGGTAGTAGCACCAGCCACGAACACCTCAGAGACACACATGCAATTCATCTTGGACAAGGGCAGAGGTGCACACATGTGCAAGCATGTGACGGTCATGCTATTCACCACACACAGATGGCACGATGGGAAGAGTTACCCCACCGTGGCAGGCTGGATGGCACAGACAACACCAAACTGTTGATAAACATGAAGCATACATGTGTGTCGTACCATGCCAACCTAAACACACAATGTCAAATGTCATGAAACGTCAAATGTCAGTGTGCCACCAACACACAGCACCACAGCACAGAGGACCTGGAGTCATCCCCCCCCCCCCGTGTCAGCTCCCACACACACAAAGGACACACACACACAATTTGGGACACATGTCAAAGACAGACATGTGTTCAGATGGATAGCAGGGGTATACGATGTGCATGTCAGATGACAAATACCCACCCAGCAGTATACAGTCCTCAAATTGACCGGCCTCAAATTGTCTGTACAGTGCCGAGTGACGCAGGATATAGGAGTCATGGGTGGACCCTGCAAACTGCGGGACCACATTCAGAATACACATACATGCATCACATACAACCTGAACATTCAGGGAGTGGTAGTGTTTGCAGTGGTAACTAGGCAATTGCCTCAAAGGCCTGGTTCAGGGTCCCCCATTGTTGCCTAGTGTTGGGAAATGCAATGTAATTCCCAACCCGGCTGATCATGACAAGCAGTACTTGGCAGAGACAGCGTGAGAAGGTGGGGCGGCTCATGCCACCCACTGCAGCCACAGATGACTGGAAACAGCCAGAGGCAAAGAAATGTAGGGCACTAAGGAGCTTGACCAAACCCAGTATGGCATGTGACCGACCAGTCAGGGGCTCGAGGTCAGGTCTTAGATCCTCATAGAGCTCCCTAATAGCTCCTGTGCTCAGGCGGTAGAGGGAGATGACCTGATCCTCACGCTTGTCCTGGAGCTGGGCCCTGGGCCTGTAGAGGCGAGGCTGGCAAGCCTGAAACTCGGCACACCTCCTGCACCGTGCCGGCACAGCCCCTGCCTGGCCTTCCCCCACAGCTGCAGGTCGGTGTTGTAGCAGGCATGCACCCCTGCCCTGTGCCCCAGCCCCATGGACACCATCTCCCTCATCAGGCAACCGCAAGCCCTGCACATCCCCCAGTGTACAAGAGGCAACCACAAAGGCCGCCATAGCAGACACTATTAACCCAACCCCCCTCATCTCCCCACCGCACGTTAACCCTGCCACTCACCTCCCCCACCACTCACCAACCCATCCACACACCACACCCACCACCCACCACCCACCAATCCTGCCACATACCACCCACCAACCGTGCCAGCCACCTCCCCACCACACACCAACCCTGCCACCTACCTCACCCACCACCCACCAACCGTGTTACCTACCTGCCACAGCACTCACCAACCCAACCACACACCTCCACCAGCACTCACAAAGGCCACTGCTCATCTCTCCCACCACTCACCAACCCAGCCACCTTCCTCCCCCACCGCGCACCAAACCTGCCACTCTCCACGCCTAACCTGCCTCTGTCCCTCTGTTCGCTTCACCACCAATAACGCCTGTCTTCAAGCTCGCCCGCCTTCAACCTCGCTCACCTGCACTAACCCCTCAGCGTGTACCAGGTGTGCACATCAGTATATGGATCTTTGGATGTCTGCGCGTGTGTGCACACATTGCGCATGCACAAAGGTGATGCGTGAGGTGCGTACGTGGAACCATGCGCCGCACATGTGCAAGATGTGTACGTGTCTGCGCGTGTGCGGTGGCTGGTTCTGCACCCGTCCCATAGGTGCCAAGGGTCAGCGGAGCCATGCACCGCACATGTGCAAGACGTGTACATGTCTGCGCATGTGCTGTGCCAGGATACGTGCAAGCCGTAAAAAAGCCATAATGGATGGTATGGTGTGAGCTGATGCCACATATGTGTACACCCCTATGCAAATACGTAGTCTACAAACGCATGTGCGGTGCACAGTACCGCAGCTGTCCCACAGGCAACAGAGGTCAGCGGAAACAGCCGCTGCACATGCGCAGACATGTACACATCTTGTGCTTGTGTGGCACATGGTTCCGCTGACCCCTGGCGCCTATGGGGTGGGTGTGGAACCAGCCGCTGCACACGCACAGACACATGCATGTCTTGCGCATGTGCGGTGCACGGTTCTGTATACGCACCCTACGAATCACCTATGGTACACGCTGAGGGGTTAGTGCAGGCGAGCGAGGCTGACGGCGGGCGTTATTGGTGGTGAAGCGAACAGAGGGTCAGAGGCAGGTTAGGCGTGGAGAGTGGCAGGGCTGGTGAGCAGTGGGGGAGGTAGGTGGCAGGTCTGGTGAGCGGTGGGGGAGGTAGGTGGCTGTGTTGGTGAGTGGTGGGAAAGGCAAGTGGCAAGGCTGGCCAGTGGTGGTGGTGGTGAGTGGCTGGGTTGGTGCATGGTGGGGGTGACAGGAGGCAGGGCTGGTGAGTGGCTGCGGTGGTGAGGGCTGGCGAAGGTGACAGGGGAGGGCGCAAGGGCCACAGGAGGTCAGACAGGTCCGGGATGCAGAGGGAGGACAGGGAGAGCAGGGACATGCTGCGGCTGGACATGATAGGTGGGGTGTCCGGGGAAACGACAGGGCCGCAGTCCCCAGAGATGGGAGGGATGGGTCATCTGGAGTCTGAGGTTGCCAGCCCATCGGGTATGTCGGACCCCACCCAGGAGCAGCCTGAGGGGCACAGCACAGGCAAGCATAGGTGGACGCCTGTGCTGGATGGGGAGAGGAAGAGGGCCATAAGATTCAGCCAGCAGGAAAACCACAACCTGCTGGCAAGTGTCCTCAAACACTATGAGGAGCTGTATGGGCGCATGAGCTCACACACAACTGTAAGTGTAAGGACCCAGGTGTGGGAGGAGGTGCAGGGGGCCATGGCACAGGCAGGGGAGCCACTAAGGGACCCTGACAGCCTCTGTAAGAGGTTCAATGATATCAGACAGGGGGTCTGTGCACACATGACTGCAGAACACTGACATGCTAGAGGCACTGGTGGGGGCAGCTCCTTCATCCCAAGCCTCACGTCCCTGGAGCAGCAGCTTGCTGAATGCCTAGGCCCCATCTACATCCATAACCTCTCCCCGGCACTGGATACAGCTGACCCACAGGCAGGTATGTCTGAGACATGCAGCACATATACAGCTATCTAACACGCACACGCAGGGCATGTCACGGGGTGGTGCGGGCCCATGTCCTGGGAGCAGGTGTGGCCGAACCTAGGAAAACAGACACCGGAGTTTGCATTCCCCATTAGTGTTTGTTCATGGAAAATATAGGGGATAGAATCAAACCCCCTTCCCAACACCTTCCAGATATCTGTCTGACAAAATGAGCTCTTTCCTCATACCCATTCATGCCTTGGACAGATGTAGGCGTGTATAAAGCTCAGGATGTCGACATATCTGATATCTGGTGAGGACATCCAGGGTCTGGGAGTGCCTCACACATGCTTACTCCACGCTCCCAGTCAGACCTGGATTTCCGCACCCCAGATTTGGGTTATACAATGGGGCAATCTCTTCCAGTGGGTTAGTTTTGTGCATACAATGTGTGGTAAAGGAGGAACTGGGGGTAACGAGGGAGCAAGCAGATGTGTTCCTGTCCCTAGGGCTGACCAAATGAGAGGGACAGAGGAAAGCAAGGAGTGCATAAACAAATATTTGTCTACCTAAATATGTCCATATTTCTACGTAAATATGTCTACGTAAATATGTGCTCTACGTCTGTGTCTGTGACAACCCCATATCTACTGTGTACCTTCTTCCACCCCCCCCCCCCGTAACATCCAGGCCATCGAGGCAGCCAAGGAGGACAATGGCAGTGAGCCCGAGCCAGCAGAGGTCGATGAGGCGCCGCATGCAGAGGCTGCCATCAGCGATGCCCCAGACACCTCATGGGCCGATGTGCTGCCTGAGGAGGTGGCCACCAAGGAGGATGACGGGTCACCCCAGCAGAGCGGGTACACAGGCACCACAGTGGCTGGTGAGGGGCCCGAGGATGTGGGGGTGAGCCCCACATTGCCACCGCCAAGGCTGTCCACTGCAACAACGGGCACAATGCATGTCGTCCTCCAGGAGCTGCAGGCACATATGGCATTGGCACGCAGGGATGCCACAGGTAGGCAACTGGCAGGATGGTTGCATGTGCTAGTGTGGCACACCAACCCCCAGACACAGTGGTGGGGCCACACACACGCACGACAGCAGTGGGCCTCCATACATACATATGCCCCCCTGGCCATGTCTGGGGTGTTTGGTGTGGCTCAGTGGGGAATGGGCACGTCATACATGTTGGGGTCTAGGCAACAGATGTCTCACAGGTCACCTTGTTCCCCTCCCACAGGCACTCGCCAGGCACTGATTGCTATACGGGCCGAGATATGTGGTCAGCAGCAGGTCCAGCATGCCCAATGCCAGGCATTGCGGGCCCTCACGTGGGCGGTGTGTGGGCTCCGTAGGGACATCAGGGAGCACAGCCTGGAGACACGGCAGCTGCGAGGGACTGCCGTGGATATCGCAGCTGGCATGCACTCGAGGCCATGGCGGTACATATCCTGCAGCCTGCAGCAGCGTCAGAGGCATCAGAAGCATCAGCATCAGCAGCAAGGGAAGTGGGGGGTCATGGGAGGGGGCGGGGTCGTGGGCAGTCATGTAGGCCGTAGGTGTGTAACTGTAAGTTGGACTGACTTCCACATTAAATGACACATTACCTTTGTTCACCGATGTTCACATGTTCTTTTTTCTTTGTCGAGGGTTCCCTGAGTGGGGTGTCCCAATTGGGGTTACCATGGACACATGTGCCCTACAGCACCGTGCCATGTCTTAACGGCCATACATATGCCTGGGGTTACACCCACCCTCCCCCTGCCACCTGCTATATATGTCTGCCGGTTCACCAACATTGTGGTGCATATCTCCACTCTGTCCCCGCATATAATCCACATCAGGCCATCTACATGGGTGACCCGTCTGTTAGATACACACCAGGGTCACTGTGACATGCTAACCGCACAAGCTTGACGTACAGATATACCTAGCTGCTGTCATAGGTTTACCCCCTTCAGCGCTTGTAATGCGCCACTGCTCCTTCACCCCACCAGACCCCATCATGGTGAAACCCACCGACTGATGCACTGTCAGACACGTGGATCCCCACATACATCACAACTATGCTGCATCAAGTGTACCACATCCGCACCTCCTCGCCGTCCTATCATGTGCTGCATCCCTGCTACAGACTGACTATCCGTAACAACGTGCATGTGACCATGTCTGTTGGACGGTGCAGCACATGGTTACATCATGATGTCAGAGATACACACGAAGCAAGAGTGGAGGATGAACACAAATACTTTATTGAATCCCCAACGCGTTTTGGCAGGTGCCTTCTTTGGGGGGAGGGTACTATGGTACAAAGATATATTAAAAACCATGTATAAAAACATAAAGATACCAAAATATAATTGAGCTGGCATGACCACTGTTAGTATTCAGGGTTACAATACAATAACATCAAACCACAAATGTAAATAAATAAGTTAACCAGTATATAAAAAGGTATTATAGATTAAATTAAAATAAAATAAAATAAAATAAAATAGACGCAGGGCAAAAAATGAATATAAATGCATAAAAATACTGTACGTTACTCACAAAGAGAAACTTGTGGGTACAAAGACCCTAGTGGTGAATCTTCTTATGTTGTAGCTATCACCATCTGGAAACAATGGACTTTACGAAATGAAACTGTAGTGTATCTCTTGAAACTGCAACATGAACAATTTAAAATTGATACTGAGATCTATAGATGAAGTTACATAATGAAAACCAAATCTGTATGGAAAAATTAAGTGTGCCCTCTAGCACATCGAAGAAGAACCCAAGTGACACTTATCGATAGTGACTAAAAGATAAGAATAATATATCTAAAAATGAGATTACTTTCAAAATGATCTTATATACAAAGGTCGGCACCCGTTGAACATACTAAAAAAGACGTGAAAACCGTGTACTAAAAAAATTACCAATAGGATGCCTTTAAAAACATAATTAAACTGGTATTTAAAAGTTATAAGGGACGAAAACAATATCTTGCTCATAAAAAGTCCCTCTCTGGAGATGAAACTATATTAAAAAACTACTATCCAAGTGCCGTGCTAAAAAAGTGTGAGACATAGTAGCATGCGCGTGCCGTTACAAGACTGCTGCAACCGTATTCTGCATATAACCCGCATTTATTCAGATAGCAGTCAATGTGAAAAGAAAACCTAATATTAATAAACAGCATGCAGCTAACGTTGTTAGGTAATGTAGAAATAATAAATAATGCTTTTAGCTAAAAAACATGAAATAGATAACATCTCGAGAACCATATAAACTGAAACTAAAACTAAAACTGAAACGCTGTCATGACTTGTAAAAATGTGTTTCTTGAAGAAGAGACCAAGTGCTGAAATAGCACAACTAATGTTCGTGCATCTGGCTAAAAAGTGTCAGAGAGATATTGTGATACCGTACATATGCAGTGAAAAAGTAACATCAGCCATACCTGTCAGAAAACTTGCGTTGATCAAAATACGATCAGTAAAAACTAGTGTCGCGGTGGAGGGGTGAATTTAAAGACGCCAGAAACCGCGCCAAACCTGGGGGCGTGGCCAACTGATCGCTACACTCGCTGGCATACTCAAAGCAGGAATGATTGATGTTGTGTACAAACTTATATGGCGCAAAATGTATAACAAATAAAAATGTTAAAAACAATTAAAACCAGAGGAAGCACGGCAAACATAACTGAGGAACAAAGGTTACACTAAATTGGATCTACATGATAAAAATCGATAAAAGTGCCACTTGAGTATAAAGATGGACATATGAATGAATCAATAACTAAGACTGAAGATAAATAAAATCATTTGTGTAAAAGTATATAAATGTACATGAAAATAAATCATATCAGATATAAAATAGTCAATTTAAGAGAAATATATGTAGACATAAAGAATGAACATTGGATGAACCTTAGACAGTAAATTACATTCAAAGCAGGATACTGAATAACTACAAGTAACATGTACAAACCAACATAAATGATGGTATTAATCTAAAAGATGTATATAAATAAATAACTTAAAAACATCAACACCAAAAAAAAACATTGATTAATCACATATAATTCATAAAAACACTGATAGATCTGTTTCTTGATTTAATCCATTAGGTTCCAGACTGCTAAGTTCATAGATATATCTCTGCTCTAATTTGAGCAATATCTTGTTAGCATCTCCACCTCTCCAATGGGGAACCACAGTCTTAACAACTAGATATTTCAAATCGTTAATGGTGTGTTGTTTTTGTAGCCAATGTGACACAAGTGGACTAGCTGAAATTTTCCTTTGTAGGCAGCTCCTATGCTCTATAATCCTGGTGCGTACCTGACGTATGGTTTTACCAACATAAATTAAATTGCAAGGACATATTATCAAATAGATCACTTTTTCTGTTTTGCAGTTAGAAAAATTATTTATATAAATTTTCTGTTGCGTGACTGGATGTATAAAAACTTCCTTAACTGTAATTGTATGTGAACATATGGAACAACTTCCACATTTAAAATGGCCCTTAATTTTAGGTAATGGCTTATGATATGTGAGGGCAGATGGTACTAGAATGTTAGCTAAATTAGGATTACGTTTATGAGCAACCATGACCTTCCTAGATGTAAATGCTGGTAAAGTGGTTAATAAATACCATTCTTGTTTCAGTATGTTAATGATTTCCTTAGAGTAGTGAGAAAAGGTAAGCGAGCAGACGATTTTTTCAGTATTTTGATGTTGCTTCTTTTGCAAAAGGCTAGTGCGATCTGTTGAGCAGGCCTTAAAGTAGGCCTTCTTGATACACTGTTTGGGATACCCACGGTGTTGAAATCTATTATACATATCAACTGCATGTTTCTCAAAATCTGTATTAGTAGTGCACAGTCTTTTAATACGCAAGAACTGACTTATGGGCAAGTTGTTTTTCAAAGAAGCATTGTGGAAACTATCATACTGTAAAAAATGATTGCGTTCAGTAGGCTTACGATATAAATCTGTAATAAAACCCTCTGCTCCCTTTTTAATCATTATGTCAAGGTAGGCAATACGTTCAGAACTAAATGTGCCCTCAAATTGTAAATTGGGATCCAAATTATTTAGCCAATAGAAAAATTCTTGTAATACCGATTCAGTTCCGTCCCATATTAGTAAGACATCATCAATGTATCTCTTCCATAAACGGATATTAAACTTAAACGGGTGAGAACTTAAATATAGCTTCTCAAAATTCGCCACGTATAAATTTGCAACATCTGGTTGCAACATTGACGAGCCCATGGCCACCCCTTTAACTTGCTTATAAAATATGCCTTTAAACATAAAATAATTCTCCATCATGACAATGGAAGCTAGCTGTGTAAGATATAACGTAGGGATACGGACAGGTTGAGACCTTTGTATCAGAGTGTCAGCTAAAATTTCTATGGCTGCTTTTTGGAGTATATTAGTATAAAGCGAATTACTTTAGATATCAATCATTAACATACTGAAACAAGAATGGTATTTATTAACCACTTTACCAGCATTTACATCTAGGAAGGTCATGGTTGCTCATAAACGTAATCCTAATTTAGCTAACATTCTAGTACCATCTGCCCTCACATATCATAAGCCATTACCTAAAATTAAGGGCCATTTTAAATGTGGAAGTTGTTCCATATGTTCACATACAATTACAGTTAAGGAAGTTTTTATACATCCAGTCACGCAACAGAAAATTTATATAAATAATTTTTCTAACTGCAAAACAGAAGAAGTGATCTATTTGATAATATGTCCTTGCAATTTAATTTATGTTGGTAAAACCATACGTCAGGTACGCACCAGGATTATAGAGCATAGGAGCTGCCTACAAAGGAAAATTTCAGCTAGTCCACTTGTGTCACATTGGCTACAAAAACAACACACCATTAACGATTTGAAATATCTAGTTGTTAAGACTGTGGTTCCCCATTGGAGAGGTGGAGATGCTAACAAGATATTGCTCAAATTAGAGCAGAGATATATCTATGAACTTAGCAGTCTGGAACCTAATGGATTAAATCAAGAAACAGATCTATCAGTGTTTTTATGAATTATATGTGATTAATCAATGTTTTTTTTTTGGTGTTGATGTTTTTAAGTTATTTATTTATATACATCTTTTAGATTAATACCATCATTTATGTTGGTTTGTACATGTTACTTGTAGTTATTCAGTATCCTGCTTTGAATGTAATTTACTGTCTAAGGTTCATCCAATGTTCATTCTTTATGTCAACTATATTTCTCTTAAATTGACTATTTTATATCTGATATGATTTATTTTCATGTACATTTATATACTTTTACACAAATGATTTTATTTATCTGCAATCTTAGTTATTGATTCATTCATATGTCCATCTTTATACCAGATGGTGATAGCTACAGCATAAGAAGATTCACCACTAAAGTCTTTGTACACACAAGTTTCTCTTTGTGAGTAACATACTGTATTTTTATGCATTTGTATTCATTTTTTGCCCTGCGTCTATTTTATTTTAATTAATTAATTAATATTTATTTAGTATACATTTGTATACCGCTACTTCCAGCGATCAGCAGCAGTTTGATTACAGATTGGAAATTGTCAAATCATGACAGGAAATTTTTGAGGTATAAACACATTGATTAGACAGGAAAGCACAGCACACAGAGAACTATTTTACAGGGAACATGGGCTATGGAGGGTTAAGTGGCTTGCCCAAGACCACAAGGAGCACCTGTGGGACTAGAAACCCCAGTCCTTCCGGCCCAAGGTTGCTGTCCTCTAGTGGGATTTGAACTCCCGACCTTCCGGCCCAAAGAACCTTGCCCCAACCACTAGGCCACTCCTCCACATCCAATTTAATCTATAATACCTTTTTATATACTTGCTAACTTATTTATTTACATTTGTGGTTTGATGTTATTGTATTGTAACCCTGAATACTAACAGTGGTCATGCCAGCGACAAAGAGTACAAGTAAATGGAGCTCACTCTGAGGAGAAGGATGTTACCAGTGGTGTGCCCCAGGGATCTGTCCTTGGTCCGATTCTTTTTAACATCTTTGTTAGTGATATAGCGGAAGGGCTGTCGGTAAGGTTTGCCTCTTTGCAGATGATACCAAAATCTGCAATAGAGTAGACACCCAGGAAGGTGTAGATAACATGAGGAGGGATCTAGCTAAGCTTGAAGAATGGTCTAGAATTTGGCAGCTGGGTTTTAATGTTAAAAAATGTAAGGTCATGCATTTGGGCTGCAGCAATCCAAGGGAGCAATACAGTATAGGAGGTGAAGTACTTTTGTCCACTAAAGAAGAGCGGGACCTAGGCGTGGTTGTGTCTGATGATCTTAAAGTAGCTAAACAGGTAGAAAAGGCGACGGCAAAAGCTAGAAGGATGCTTGGGTGCATACGGAGAGGAATGGCTAGCAGAAAAAAGGAGGTGATAATGCCTCTGTATAAGTCTTTGGTGCGACCTCATTTGGAGTATGGTGTGCAATTCTGGAGACCGCACCTTCAAAAGGATGTGAACAGGATGGAGTCGGTGCAGAGGGTTGCTACTAAAATGATTAATGGGCTTCATTATAAAGCATATGAGGACAGACTTAAGGATCTTAATATGTACACCTTAGAGGAAAGGTGGGATAGAGGTGATATGATTGAGATGTTTAAATACCTCCGTGGCATAAATGTTCAGGAGAGAGCCTCTTTCAATTGAAAGCAAGTTCTGCTACGAGGGGACATGGGATGAGGGTGAAGGGAGATAGATTCAGGAGTGATATGCGGAAATATTTCTTTACGGAAAGAGTAGTGGATCCGTGGAATAGTCTCCCTGTGGAGGTGGTAGAGATGAGGACAGTAACTGAATTCAAGAAAGCATGGGACCAACACAGAGGATCTCTAAAGGTAAAAAGTGGACTGTTGTAGTTGTTGTTAATGAAGGACAGACTAGATAGGCCTTGTGGTCTTTTTCTGTCGTCATGTTTCTATGTTTCTATGTTTCTAATTATATTTTGGTATCTTTATGTTTTTATACATGGTTTTTAATATATGTTTTTTAATATATCTTTGTACCATAGTACCCTCCCCCCGAAGAAGGCACCTGCCAAAACGCGTTGGGGATTCAATAAAGTATTTGTGTTCATCCTCCACTCTTGCTTCGTGTGTATCTCTGGTTGGTTTGCAAGAGGGTCTCGCTCTTCTTGTGTCTACATTACGATGTCATCAGGGGATACATCTGGCAGCGCACATTGAGATCCACACAGCCTGTTGTGGGGCAGGGGTAATACACAAATACACACTGGGACATGCACACAGGTGTCTTACTCACCACTACAGCATGTATGTACAAAGGACACATGACCATTGCAAGATTTGGCTGCCTACACAATGTTTTAATCCAAATATGTGTTGGTAGGTGCCATACAAACGTTAAAACGTTCAACACAACGCCCTCCCACAGGCGGGTCAACAGTAAAACTGGTTCACAATTTTGCGTTAGCACAGCATGGAGATCCGTCTCACACGTTAGTGGGGATACATCTGGCTGTTAGGGTTGCCACCTTTGCCATCTGTGCATCCACTGCACTACCTTACAGATACAGGGAGATGGCCGCAGCTATATATGTGGATCAAATACCCGGGGGCCCGCCGGGGGGGGGGGTATGGCTGGGGATGCGCCGTGAACATGCCATGATAATGCTGGTGGCGCATCACCTCAGCCATACCCTCAACAGCAGCTGTCAGCTGCCTGATGGCGTGGCCATGGTCAGTCAGGGTCCGCATAACGGTGCCCATCGCTACACACAGGAGACCCATACATTTGCCATCACAGCCACACCATGTGGCTGTGGTCTGCGTGGTGGCATCTGCATGGGCCCTGTGTGTGGCAATGTGTGGGGGTCACACACCTGGCCTGACACCATGGCCATGCACATGGAGCAGGTGGCAGGGGCCCCATTGCCCTGTGGTGACCTGCGTCCGCCCTCGTGCACAGGCTCCCCCTCCCCACTATCCATGTCCCCCCTGCCCTCCCCACCCTGGCTGGTCTTCTCACTCTCCCCACTACCCTCCCCCTCACCCTCCTCGCCCTCCCACTCCACCTCCCCAGCACCCTCCACCATTCCCTCCTCCCACCCCTCCCCACCCTCCATGTATTCCTCCCCCACAGCCATGGCATCCTCCGCCACTGCAGCTGCGTCCTCCACCTCAGTGCCTCCAGTGGTCATGGGGGGGGGGGCTGCCACCAGGTGGTGTGGGCACAGAGGCTCCTTCCCCAGCATCTGCAGCCTCTGTGGAGAAGGCAGAAATGAACAGGGCGTCATGCGTTTGTTATGGCACAGACACATTGTATGTGTCATCACAGGCTGGCTCACCGTCACCCCTGGCCATTGCCTCCTGCTGCATGCAGTGGAGGTATCCAGGACAGTGTAGCCGCATCTCTCTGCCCTTCCTCCATAGGTCCATAGGTCCATAGGTCCTCTACCTGTGGGGATAAGCAATGTTTGTAACCATTAGGGCCCTGTATCCCTGCCCATTGCGAGCCACATGGCACACATGTCTGCGTGCAATGGGGGCCACTCCTGCTATGGGCAGAGGGTCCCATACTAGCTGTTGGCAGCACCGCCTGCATGTGTGGGCGTGAGGCTGGGCATGTGTGGTGTGACACCTATGTGCCCTGTGTGCCACCTCACAGCAACCCCATTCCATGTACCTTCCATCTCCTGGCATGACATGAGAGCAACATGGTATGTGGGGTGTTGCATTTCAGGTCTACAGGGGGTGTGTCTCCATATCCTTAGTGCAGTCCAGCACTCACCTCGGTGTTGGGCAGCCCGTCCCACATCAACTGGAGCCATCACCATGATGCCTGGATGCTGATGCAGCCTCTGTGGTGCGGCCTCGGACACCTGGAGGTGTGGGGGAGCTGGGTACCTGCAACAACAGCAACCACCATACCACCAGGATGTAGACTAGACCTGTGTAGTCTGGTCTGATGCCTTCTGGGGTTAGGGAAGAGCTGGGAACCTGCAACAACAGCAACCACCATAACACCAGGATGTAGAATAGACCTTTCTAAGCTGGTCTGGGGCCTCCTGGGGTTAGGGCAGAGCTGGGAACCTGCAACAACAGCAACCACCCTGACACAAGGATGTTCGATACACCTCTGTGCACAGGTCTGGGAGCCTTCGGGGCCAAGGGTGATGTTCCACACATACACAGCACCAACTAACACACCACCAGGATGACTGCTGGACCTTTGTCATCTGATATGGTGCCTCCTGGGGATGGGGCAGGGCTGTGGTACTCCGACTTCAGCAGCTACCAGTGCACCATGGTGACTACATGACCTCTGTGATCAGGTCCGATGTCTCCTGGGGATTGGCCAGAGCTGGTAATGTGTCATAGCAGCAGCCACCATGGCACACGGATGCCTAATATAGCTCTGTCATGGGGGCTGCAACTCATGTAGGTTGGGCAGAGGTGTGTACTGCAACAGGAGCAGCTTACATTACACCACGCTGACCTCTGCACCTCTGCTTTCATGTCTGTGGCTCCTTGGGATTCATATACGTGCACACAGCAACATACACAGATAGCTTGATCACAGGTTTGCCCACATACATGTGTTTCGCACATATGGTGCATATCTTATGTGTTTTGCTTGTTTGATATTGTGTTGCACACCTTCCATTTAGTGACCTGTCCCCATACACTTACCTCACGTGGGTAGTCTGCTACACGGTTGAAGCGCCTTGTGATGCGAACCCACGCCCTCCTGATGCGTTCCAAGTCCTGGCGTTTTCAGGCACCTGGGAAGAGGCGCGGCTGCCTGGTACAGATTAAGGCTGCCAGCTGTCATAGGTCACGGCGGCTAAAAGCTGGCTTGCGGGATCGCGTTGACATTTTGGGGATGCCCATGTGTTGGTGACGCACGCACACACATCGCGCATGCACTGTGTCGTGCATATGCCGTGCCGCACCCTACTACACCACACACACAACATGCACGTGTCACGAATGCCACACGGAAAACTATCTCTGCGGCTGCATGACTACACATTGGATAAGGAGATTGGTGGCCATGGTGGCTGGCTTTAGTTTACAGCATTGCATGACTTACGCTGTTTGGCCTGGATCGCATCTAGTGTGCCTCAGCTTTAGACGTCTTATGACGTGTTTTTGGCAACGCACTGGCATGCCTCTCCTTAGAGGCACAGGACAAAGGTTATAGTGTATTAGGCTTGTGTCAATGATTGTGGGGATTTGTCTGACTGTTACTAACACTCATCTTGCTGTTGGTGTAATGGGGATTCGAACCCATAAGCAGTGACTCTGGGGGCATCGTATTAATCAGTATGCTATGCCTTTTCTCAAAGCATGGGCTGACTACACAGCAACTGCAGGTCAACCCAGTAAATGTCAGCTGTGCCTACCGGGATCGGATAGACCCACAACTAAGGCACTTTACAGGGTACCTTAGGTTTTCCAGCTGAGGTGATGTTTTTTTTTTTGGTGGACACACTGATATTTGCGATGGGGTATGTGTACACCATCCTACTGTTACCAGCGAAACTCCCAGCGATAACGTGAGCAATGCCATATAGGGAGGTGGGCGTGCCGGCATCCACGTAGCATGAATTGTGTACCGCCCAATAGGGGGCGCGTTGGCTGTTTACGCACGGTAACCTTAACTTCGTGGCGGCGCTGTGAAAAGGTGTATGGAGCTGTAGCCCACTGGTTAATACAATGACCAACAAGCCAGAGGTTGTGAGTTTGATCCCTCAGGGGGTCTCATCTGATATGGCTGTCTGTGGCAAGCTCTTTTGCTGCATGTAACAGTCTGACACATCTGTACAATCTGTGCTGCTAGCAGAAACACCCTCACCTCATTGCCATCACCTACTGTGCCCTATAGGGAAGGAGGGGTGTCTGGACCCACATGCAGATCAGGGGGGCAGCACCTACCAACCCACCCTCTCGGGGCCAGGATCTGCTACCAACAGACCCACACTCTACATCTTTGCAATGGCAGCAGTGGAGGGACATGATGAAGGGCTGTGGGACCAACTACCCCAGACCTGCAGGGGAAGGGCCGCCCTCCAAGGCAGTGAATGCAGATCTGTTTGTATCACACAGGGCACTGGCAGACAGGCGGTAGGTCTGTATATGCTCAGATGCCCCCTACCACCATCTGACATTCACCAGCAGTGGGTACTGTCAGTGTTCACCCTGCAAGGTGCTCCAGCCATACACACGCTAACTGCAGATGGTCTGCTAGCTAGTACATAGTGCATGTTCCTGGAGAAATTGCGCACCCAGAGGTGGTATGTCAGTGATTGGGCCCCAAACAGGAAACTCCTAGAAATCACTTGAGGGAAATACTGTATGGCACTATGTGAGGACCTAGCCATGTCATGGTCACTGCTCAGTCAGGGTGCGAGTGACCCCCCCCCCCAGCATGACATGCTGTGGTCACCATGTCCCTGCAGGTGGTGGTCGGCCAATACAATGCCCCAGCCATTGCCATATGCCCTGTGCAGAAGCATCCTGCCCAGGCTGGCCTGTCCAGCCCATACCCACAGTACCTTGCTCCTCATTATGCACATAGGCAGGCTAACACTGGAAACAGTGCAAGCATTGTGGGCTCCTCAAGGTGTGGCCAGCCACAAAACGCTTGATAGACATACACACACTCCCACACCTACTCCAGCATTGTGCAAATATAGAGGTGGTTGACAGCCCTGGCTGCCACACCAGTCCTAGGCACAGCGCAGGCATTGCTATGGTACTCAATACTTTTGGGGTTACTCTCCGGGGTAGTAAACACTGTCAGAGACATAAACCAACACACACTCCACAGATATCAGACAGGTTGCTCTGATGGATCTCTGTTAACACATTGTGTCTCATTTTGGGCTTGTTATCTGACATTAATCATAGCAACCGCTTGATATATGTGGAACATGCTTCAAGGTTTATGACGGCATTGCTAAGGTATGTGGGTTCTAGTATTGGTAGATGCTGCTCTGTGCAGGGCCCAACAGCCTGACCCTCCATGAGGCTTTGGATAGTGGAGCTGGCCAATGCTCTGGGGCAGAGGTTCCCAACTCCGGTCCTGGTGGGCCCAACACGATTCAGGTTTTCATGCTGTCCCTAATGTATATGCAGGGATACATTTGCATACAATGGGGGGTGGTACATACAAATGCATCTCAAGCATATGGACAGCATTACACCTGAATGGTGTTTGGCCCTCCGGGACTGCAGTTGGGAGCCTCTGCTCTAGGGACTGCACATGTCTATGGTGAATGTGCTGTGTAGGGTAGACTATAGGCATTTATGGCGTGTTTATTTTATCTGCACAAAAAGTTCCTTCTCTATTACCATGGTTTAGTACTGGGTAATATATGGGACATGGTCTGCAGGAGCCACAGCTGGGACTTGAACCTGTGACCTTCTGCCCCTGGACGCACTGGCTGGGTGTACTGCACCAAACCGTTCCACAGAGGCAGGTCATTCCCTGGGTATACCATTACTGTTCATCAGATGGTCAGACGTTTTTTGCAGTGCACAGCACCCACCTAGACAGGGCTTGGCCTTGGTCTGCTGTGGGAAGATGCCACTGCCCCCCCAACACTGGCACCCCTCTGCCACCATGCTGACATGCCCTTATGCTGGTGGTGCTGGTGGTGCGCAGTCCCAGGTCATCCAGTGTGCCGGTAGGCGGCTGCCTATGGTGTGTAATCTGGGGTAGGGGTGCCTGCATGGACATCCATGCTTCCTCCCGGAACCGCCTGCCAATGTTCTGTTCCATTTGGGGTATTTGCTAGGTACTGTCCCCTGGGACACTGTGGCACACAGACACTCGTGGGCATGTTTGATCTTGATCAGTTGCTGATATTGCGTTCCTGTTTCTCTATGTGTCACCTGGGCATCTTCCTAGCCTGTCCTTTGCCCCAGTTGCCCCAGCTGCCCCACTGCATGTCACGCCTGCAGTCCCCTGTACCCCATGTGCAGCCACACCATAGTGCCCTTTCGTACTTGGGCACTATCTGGTGGTGCAGCACATTTATCACTACTATTTCTGTTCTTGGTCTCCTTGCCTTTGCTGCATATTGCTGACTGAAATGGTTTCTCTCTCCTTCACTTTTGCCTCTAACGCCAGGTTTTCACTCGTGCTATTTTTCGGACCTTCATTTCATGGCGATAGTGTGCCTGGGGCCTCTCCCCGCCCACTCTCTGCCCATTGACCCCATCTCTCCACCCCTGGGGAGCCTTACTCCACCCTCTGGGGAGCCTTACTCCACCCTCGGCGCACCTTACCGCCGCAGCAGACGTTATCGCACGATACGTGACGTTATCGCATGGTAATGCGCCATTATCGCGTGATAACTTCACGTATCACGCGATAACCTTGCAGGTTCAACATTAGCGCTGTTTAGTAAACATACCCCTTAGTCTCTTTACAGGATCAGATATTGACAACCTCATTATTTAGGAAACCAGTTCAACGTAATAATCTTTTGACATACTCTATCTTCCATCCACCGGCATTGAAACGAGGGCTCCCTTTTGGCCAATTCCTGAGGCTACGAAGGATCTGTTACTCCACTAGTGATTTTAAGACACATGCCTGGGAATTAAGCCAACGTCTGCAGGCACGGGGTTATCCTAAATGTGTAATTCGTAGGGCATATAAATGTGCTCTATTTAATTAGAGAGACTGGCTTTTGAATGTCACCCAAACGGGTTCTGTGGGAGAGAAAATTGTTGGCGTCCTTCCTTTTAATAATTGGATTCAAACAGTTAATTTGATTTTACATAAACATTGGAGGATTCTTTCAATTTATGAATACTTGCAGAAAAAGCTATGTGTAGCTTTTACAAAAGGGAAAAATGTACGGGACATGCTGGTTCATACTACTCATAAGACCCAGGACATTGTTAACCTGAGTGGTCATTCCCCTTGTGGGCACTGTTCTTATTGTTTCGGCTCTTTGGTGGGCACTACTTGGGCAGACCCTTCTACCAAGAAGTTGTGGCTTTTACAACAGTCTACTACATGTGATTCTACATTTGTAGTTTATTTGATCTGTTGCCCGTGTGGTCTTTGTTATGTGGGCCGCAATACTCACCCACTTACGATTTGGTTAGAGGAACATGCATCACGGATCCGCACTGGGGTTCTTTCGGCCCCATTGGTCCAACATGTAATTACTCACAACCACACATTTGAACAACTTTCTTGGGGAGCAATTGATTGGATACCCCATCATACTTTGGGAGGGAATAGCATACAGAGACTGCAATATATAGAACAACGTTGGATTTTTAGGCTTAATACAGTTGCTCCGAAAGGTCTAAATTTGGAATTAGACTGGCACAGTTTACTGTGAAGTCCATTTTTCAGAGGCGGCGGCATTTTGTGCTTCTTGGTCGGATAGTGAACATGTGCTCAGCCCTCTTACGTGAGATGCTGGCTTTTAAAGTGGCTTCCTTGGTCAATCTATTCTTGGCAGTTTTTCCTGTTAGGCGGTGACGAATTGAACCTGAAGCAGGGTACTTGAAAGTTGGAACCCGAACTGCAGGACTGTGTCGTGTTGGTCACCCATGTTGGAGTACACATCACCAGTATTTGCAGCTAAGTAAAGTGATTTTGTGGCCATAAATACATTTTTGGCTTTAATGTGTTACTGCTGCTCTTTTGATTAAAATGGACTTTTGCTCTCCTTTACCGTAGCTTTGTTAAAAGGTAGCTTCGGTTCTGGGATCTTTAGTCCAACAAAAAAATATTCCTGTTTCCTAGGAGGGAAGTTTTCTTGTTTGAGTTCACCTATACGATATATATTATATGGGGCTTGGTGAACCTGTCAGCCTGAGGGGTTACTTTGCTGTTTGTGATTGGGTCTCTTCAAATCCAGGCTGAAAGCTCACCTCTTTGAGGCTGCTTTTGGATCCTGATCCCTTATTCTCTTATCCTTCTTTCCCTTCCCTAGTTATTTATTTATTTATTTATTTTCAGCCTCTTATATACCGCGCTATTCAGCATCAGTGTGGTTTACATGGAACACAAACTTACAACAGGGTGGCAAGCTGCTCTGTGTTTACAGAGAACGGGAGCTACAACTTGGGTAACAGGGGGTAACCATTTACACATAGGCGTCATGTTTAAGTCATGTCGGAAGTAGACTAAGGGCATGTTTACTAAACCGTCTTAACGTGCGCCCGGCGATAGTGTGCAGGCTGACATAAAAGGAGTAGGCGTTCCGGTCAAAACGTAGCAAGCGCGCGTTATCGCACGATAAGGTACCTTATCGCACGATAACGTCACAGAGCGCACATTAAGACGGTTTAGTAAACATGCCCCTAAGTTGAGGTTGGATTGCCGGTATGTTGGTGTGGCTGTACTAGGTTGGGGAGGGGGCTGTTAGTGTGTTGTGTGTTAGTTGTGCCCTTCTTCTCAGCTATTGCATTGTCTGTCTTGATTAGACTGTAAGCTCTGATGAGCAGGAACCGTCTTTTTTGCATTTGTCTGTACAGCACTGTTTATGCCTTGTAGCGCTATATAAATTAATGATAGTAGCAGTAGTAGTAGTAGCTATCTGGATAGTCTCCATATAGCAGCTCTGAATATCGCCGCAGTATGGAATATCTCCTGGCTCCACTCTGTCTGTGGCCACTCTGGCACTATCCAGATAGTACCAAAGTGGTCTTCTGGGATATTCAATGCCACAGTGAAATGTATAATCTATACCTACCATGGCCAAGTATGGTCATGTATATGTATAGACTGTATAAGTAGAACTGCCCTTAGAATGCGCCGGACATGCCTTCTTTCCTCGATGTATAATTCTGAATGTATAATAGATTATATGCTCTGCATGGTATGTGTAATGCCAATAAATTTGTTTTAAACAATAGCACGTATGCGTTTGGCCAGTGCATGTCTAAGCTTTGTGATGGGCGGACTGCAAATCTGCATTTAAGTAGCAAGAAGCTTGTTCTGGGATTGTTTCCATGGTAACCTCTTTCCTTCCATTAATTTACACTCACTTTATTTTGAAAGGGTTTGTGTGGTATCCGCATAGACAGTAGAAGAAGCCTTTGAATTCTTGGCATGCGTTCTTAGTTCCCACACAGCTTCTGCTGCTACCCTTCAGCTTGCATCAATGTTTTGGTTACTGTGCTTCCTTTTAATTCTCTGCTAATGTGTTTTTGCGATTCAAATAACAATTAATTTTTATTATATTTACTTCCGTTTTGTTTTGGTTTAGACCTTAGCTGTATAGATGATATGTAGAATTTTTTAAAATTCTTATTGCAATCTTCTTTTTTGAGTTCAAAACCATAAGTTATCACAAGAAACTACAGATCATTGTGGGTACAGCACACTGAACCATTCCCCTGCTGGAACTCCCTCCAAATTACTAGCACCAAACATAGTAATAGGGTTCCAATTAGACAGTGTTTAAAGATGGTGATTATTTATTTATTTAAAGTCTTTTCTATACCGCGCTCTTTAAAATCAACTTGGTTTACAATCAACAGCAGATTTGTACAGTACAGGCAGCGCCCGTACTGTACTTACAGAGAACAGGTTTTGCAACTTGGATTAACTGGGGAAACTATGTACAGGCTACACAGTAGCTTCGCTACTCATTACTTTGCTTCTAGACTGCCAATTCATACCTATAAGGCATACCAGCTTCCACCACATTAGATTTATGCAGAAATGGCTTTTCAGCTGCTAAATATTACCTTCAGTGCGATGTTCCTCTCATGCAGCGCCCCTCGTCACATTTTCTGCATTGAAACATAGGAGCCACATTCACAGAGAAGCATGAATGTGATCTTTTTATTTTGAATGAATTTCCCTTGTGAGTTGCTGTAGGGTCTTTATCTTTATCTTTATTTGTGAGGTTTGATATACCGCCCATGCCGGAGCGTCAGGGCGGTGTACAATAAAAAATATATATTGGCTACTGAAACATAAAGCCAGAAAGGAACGTCATCAGCAGATAGGACAGGGATAGATAAAGCAGAACGAGACAGAGGACAGGGACAGAGCCAGAGGTTGAGCTTTGTTTAGACAAAAGACAAAAGAGAGGGTAAGCAGTGGAGTGACCTATATATGCTTGCACAATCTGCCATTTTATTCTGTTTCAGGAATGTGTTTGGAGTTTATTCCTTACAAGTTTTTGTTTCAGGATAGGTAGTTGGCAGAAGGTTAGAACTGGGAGGACAGGAAACATTTCTTTTAACAATTCATCCTCCAGTGAAACGAGCCAAAAATTAAGGACACACATCAGTGTTCCTAGATATATACCATAAACTGTTACCGGAGAATGTGGTAAAAGCTGCTAGTGTAGATGGGTTTATAAACAAGGTGTGGACAAGTTCCTGGAAAAAGGCCCATAAATCATTATTAAAGGGATCTGGGAAATCCACTGCTACCCTGGGACGAGCATTGTGGAACCTGTGTACCTCTTTGGGTACCCGCCAGGTACTTGTGACCTGGATTGGCCACTGTTGAAAACAGGATACTGGGCTTGATACTTGATACTTGGTCTGACCCAGTATGGCATTTCTTATGTTCTTATGTACAAATAAGATGTGTGCAAAAGTCTGTGCTAAACAAAGAGAACAAGCCAGACTCATGGGCACAGCTAAAATAAAAGCTTTTACCTCATCCTCTTGTAACAAATTCCAGAGTTTCATTACGCGTTGAGTAAAAATATATTTTCTCTTGTTAGTTTTAAATGAGTTACACTATAGCTTCGTTGCATGTCCCCTAGTCTTTCTACTTTTTGATGCTGTATGCTTACAGTATTGATGAGCAAAACTTCAGCAGTAAAGTTGCATTAGGACCCTGTGCTGAGCTTTAGCACAAGGCTGTAATGCAGGATTTCTGCATCGGCCTCTGAGGTGTTATTCTGTGTTTTTCCGTAACAGTTTATGCTATGTCTAGGAATACTGATGTATGTTCTTAATTTTTGGCTTATTTCAGGCTTGTTTCACACGAGAATGAATTTTTAAAAGAAATGTTTCCTTCCCTCCCAGGTCTAACCTTCTGCCAACTACTTATCCTGAAACAAAAACTTGTAAGGAGTAAATTCCATTTCCACCTACTGTTTCCTGGTAATCAGTGCGCTGGCGGACTGCACGAGAACTCAGCCACTGGAGTGAAGTAAAATGGCGCTTTTTGCTCTGGTGGCTGTGCAAAGGTGAGCCAGAGCTTTGGGGCTCCCTCTGAAGCCAGTCAGAAATGCGTGGGGCTCTTCAGGAGGGGGGGGGGGGGAGGGGAAGAGACTAGGACTGGAAATGGGCTGATGGGGGACTAGGAATGGAAATAGACTGATTGGGGGCTTGGACTGGAAATGGGCTCATGGGGGGCTAGGAATGGAAATGGACTGATTGGGGGATTGGACTGGAAATGGGCTCATGGGGGCTAGGAAAAGACTAGAAATGGGCTGATAGGGGGGCTAAGACTTGAAATGGGCTGATGGGGGGGCTTGGAATGGAAATGAGCTGATGGGGGCTAGGACTTGAAATAGACTGATGGGGGGCTAGGATAGGACTGTAAATGGACTGATGGAGGGGCTAGGATAACACTAGAAATGGCTGATGGAGGCTAGGACTGGAAATGGGCTAATGGGGGAGCTAGGACTGGAAATGGATTGATTGGGAGGGCTTGGACTGTAAATGGGCTCATGGGAGGCTAGGATAGGACTAGAAATGGGCTGATACAGAGGCTAAGACTTGAAATAGGCTGATTGGGGGGTTTGGAATGGAAATGAGCCTCTGGGAGTTCTAGGACTTGAAATAGGTTGATGAGGGGGTTTGGACTGTAAATGGGCTCATGGGAGGCTGATGGAGGGGGGCTAAGATAGGACTGGTAATGGCTGATGGTAGGCTAGGACAGTAAATGGGCTGATGGGGTGGCTAGTCATGAAAATAGGTTGATGGGAAGCTAGGATTGGAAATGGGCTGATGAGGGGTGATGGGAGAATGGGACTAGAAGGGAGCGGATGTTGGGTGGGGCTGGAACTAGAACAGAGCTGATGTTGGGGGAGGACTCGAAGGGGATGGGGCTGGGAAAGTGAGGATGGAGAGGGGAAAATATATTTTGTGTGGGAGGGAAGAAAAATCTACGATTAGCCAGGTACTGGGTGAGTAAATGGGGATTGAGGATGGAAGGGTAAAATTTGAGTGGATGAAAAAGGAATAAAGAAAGAAATGGAGGAAAGAGCAAAAGGGGAAAGATCAGTATGTTAAAGCAGATGTAGAGAGAGAATGGAAAAAAAAGTAGCAGAGAGAAGAAAGGACAAATAGACAGCAGACAATGGAGAATTAGCAGAAGACACAAAGAAACCAGAAAAAAGTGACTGCAGCAATTGCAACTGAAAAATAAAATGCCCAAACAACAAGAGGTAGAAAATACTTTTTTATTTTGAATTTATTAACTGAAATATGTCAGCGTCTTTGCGTTTTGTTTAGTACAAAAGGAAATTAATTTATAGTTTTATTTCTCCAGATACATTCCAAGTTTGGCTTTTGGGGTTTCCAGTTTAATTATTGTCCTCATATTTCTAAATTGTGATCCCTTGTTCTTTGTTTGGTGACATTCTATGTTCTGCATGTTTAACTGAGTTCAGGTATTCTGTTCATCTACTTTCTATTTGATGATGCCACTTGTTCTCTTTCCCCGGTAGGAGATGTATTGGTTAATATTTGCAGTGTTGCTTTTTGATAGGTAGGATTTGGTGCTTTGTGAGTCCTGGTAGTGCTGTTATGATATGGCGGGCTTGCTATGGGTTCTAAATGGGCAGGGTTTATGGTAATTCCTAATGTGCCTGGCAATTGACACTGGAGTATAGCAATATAGAAATCTAGTAGCTTTTTCTTATCATCACTGCCCATGCAAATGGTATTGAGACATTCATTAAGAGGCATGCTTGCTAAAAGTTAATGCACATTCACCAATGCTGATGTGTGTTAAGTGCAGGAACACTCATTTATTTCTATTGGCACAGTGGCACATTAATATTAAGTAAACATGCCCCTAAGTCATTGCCAAGACAAAAAAGAGTCTTGTGAAGGGATCCGTTGATAGCTGCCTAAAATTTTAGATGGGCAACATATACATTTTAAAATAAAATAAATTAAATTTATGCAAATGAGGTCCAGTGACTATGCAAATGAGTCCCCACAATGAGTCTCCGCATATGGTCCCGCATCACCATTGGGCCACTCCTGAAAGAAACAGGTATAAATTCCTCACCAGCACTGATCACAGACGTATGAACTAACCCTTTGCGCCTCCTCAGAACTTGTGTTAAAAATCCAGCATTGAGCTCAGTCCTTTAGCCTTCTGTGCACTTCTCTGCATTTGAGCTGAATAGCTTCATTACCATGGATTTAAATGTGCTGTGCGCAAAAACTGAGCTAACCTGGGTGTAAAGCCAAACACACTTTACTGCATCAGTCTAATAGTGGGGAAACACTTCTCAGATGAAGACCATTCCCTTAAAAACCCTTACAGTAAAGGTACTTAAAGAAAACGTCAGATGTACACAAGAAAGGAAAATATTTGAAGTTAGAATGAATCAACACTTTGGGATTGATGAAAAAGGATTCAATAAAGACAATGTTTTCTCACCTGTTAGAATATAAGAACATAAGATAGGCCATACTGGGTCACACCATAGGTCCATCAACCCCAGTATCCTGTTTCCAATAGTGGCCAATCCAGGTCACAAGTACCAGGCAGGTTCCCAAAAAGTAGAATGATTCCATGCTGCTTATCCCAGGGATAAGTAGTGAATTTCTCTAGTCCACTTTAATAATGGTTTATGGACTTTTCCTCCAGGAACTTATCCAAACTTCTTTTAAATGTAGCTGCACTAACAACTTTTACTGCATCCTCCAGACAGAGAGGTACATAGACGAGACCTACAGGGATATAGTCCTGAAGTCCCACCTCCAGTCTGGCAGCATCCCTGTTGCCATGGAGGAGAGAGGTCACGTGACAGGAGAGCATCACCCTGGTGTGGCAGGAAGTGATCCTGTAACTAGGACCAGTCCTCCAGGTGATGTAAAACCCTCTCGCACCGAGGAACTTTCTCCAGGGCCATGTGCCCATGAGGGAAGGGTTAGGACAGCTGTTATAGTTGGTGATTCGATCATTAGGCATGTAGATAGCTGGGTGGCTGGTGGACGTGAGGATCGCCTGGTAACATGCCTGCCTGGTGCGAAGGTAGCGGACCTCACGCGCCACCTAGATAAGGTCTTAGATAGTGCTGGGGAGGAGTCTGCTGTCTTGGTACATGTTGGTACCAATGACATAGGAAAATGTGGTAGGGAGGTTCTGGAGGCTAAATTTAGGCTTTTAGGTAGGAAGTTGAAATCCAGAACTTCCAGGGTAGCATTCTCCGAAATGCTTCCTGTTCCACGCGCAGGACCCAAAAGGCAGACAGAGCTCCGGAGTCTCAATGCGTGGATGAGACAATGGTGCAGAGATGAGGGGTTTGGATTTGTTAGGAACTGGGGAACATTCTGGGGAAAGGAGGGGCTCTTCCGAAGGGATGGGCTTCACCTTAACCAGGATGGAACCAGGCTGCTGGCATTAACCTTTAAAAAGGAGATAGAGCAGCTTTTAAACTAGATATTAGGGGAAAGCCGACAGTCACCCAAGAGCAGATGGTTCGGAAGAATGTATCTTTGAAGGATACTACCAAAAGCAGAGAGGTTCCACAAAAGAGTAAAGTAGCCCAAATGCCCTCAAGTATGGAGGCGACAGAGCTTAAAGATCCCAAATTACTCATGTCTAACAGACAAATTAATCTGGATAAAATACATTCTCTAAAATGCTTGTATGCAAATGCTAGAAGTCTAAAAAATAAGATGGGAGAGTTAGAATATATAGCACTAAATGAAAGGTTAGATATGATTGGAATATCAGAGACATGGTGGAAGGACGACAACCAGTGGGACACTGTGATACCTGGGTACAAACTATATCGTAATGATAGAGCTGATAAAATTGGTGGAGGGGATGCTCTCTATGTTAGAGAGGGCATTGAGTCAGAAAGGATTAAAGTTTTGCAGGAAACAAAATCTGCTGTAGAATCTATATGGATTGAAATTCCATGTAAAAGGGGGAAGGCAATGGCAGTGGGGGTGTACTATCGAGCGCCTGGCCAGAATGACCAAATGGATGATGAAATGCTCAAAGAAATCAAGGAAGCTAACAAAAGTTACAGCACGGTAATAATAATGGGTGATTTCAACTACCCCGGTATCGACTGGGTCAGTGTCACGTCAGGACATGCTAGGGAGATAAAGTTCCTAGATGAAATAAATGACTGCTTCTTGGAGCAGCTGGTTCATGAACCGACCAGAGGGGAAGCCATATTAGACCTAATCCTTAGTGGAACACCAGATCTAGTGCAAGAGATAAGGTTGTTGGGGCCACTTGGCAATAGTGATCATAGCATGATCGCCTTTGATTTAATTAGTGGAGGAGGGATAGTAAGGAAATCCACAGTACTACCTTTTAACTTTCGAAAGGGAGACTATGATAAAATGAGGAAAACAGTCAAGAAAAAACTAAAAGGAGCAGTTGCAAAGGTTAAAGACGTACATCAGACTTGGCTGTTGTTGAAAAATACTATCTTGGAAGCCCAGACCAGCTGTATTACACGCTTTAAGAAAAGTGGAAAGAAGTCCAAAAAACTGCCAGCATGGTTTAAAGTTGAGGTCAGAGAGGCTGTTGTTGCCAAAAAAGCATCTTTCAGGAAATGGAAAAAAGAGCCAAACGACGAAACCTGGAAACAGCACAAGCACTGGCAAGTCAAATGCAAGGCATTGATAAGGCAGGCAAAGGGAGAATTTGAGAAGAAGCTTGCTGCAGAAGCAAAAACGCGAAGTAAAGACCTTTTCAAGTACATTCGTAGCAAAAAACCTGTGAGAGAGTCAGTTGGTCCATTAGATGATAAAGGGGTTAAAGGAGCACTAAGAGGCGACAAGGCGATAGCGGAGAGACTGAACGAATTCTTTGCTTCAGTCTTTACTGAGGAAGATGTAGGGATGTTACCCATGATTGAAGTGGTATTTAAAGGTGCAGAAGAATTGAAGGAAATATCGATACATCGAGAAGATGTAGTACAACTATTAGATAAGCTGAAGAGTAGCAAATCACCTGGGCCGGATGGTATACATCCAAGGGTATTGAAAGAACTGAAATATGAGATTGCAGACCTGCTGTTAGTAATCTGTGAACTATCATTAAAATCATCTCTAATACCTGAAGATTGGAGGATCGCCAATGTGACACCAATTTTTAAAAAGGGTTCCAGGGGTGATCCGGGAAACTACAGACCGGTTAGCCTGACGTCAATACCGGGAAAAATGATAGAAACCATCATAAAGAATAAAATTACTCAGCATGTAGATAGTCATGAACTAATGAGAGACAGCCAACATGGCTTTAGACAAGAAAGATCTTGTCTTACTAATCTGTTATGTTTTTTTGAAGGAGTGAATAATCAGGTGGACAAAGGTGAGTCGGTTGATATTGTGTATCTGGACTTTCAGAAAGCCTTTGACAAGGTCCCTCATGAGAGACCTTTGGCAAAACTAAAGAGTCATGGGATAGGAGGCAGTGTACTATTGTGGATCAGGAACTGGTTAAAAGATAGAAAGCAGAGGGTAGGGCTAAATGGCCAATTTTCCCAATGGAGAAAGGTGAATAGTGGTGTACCCCAGGGATCTGTGCTGGGTCCGCTGCTTTTTGATATATTCATAAATGACCTGGAAAGTGGAATAACGAGTGAGGTTATCAAATCTGCAGATGACACAAAACTATTTAAAGTTGTTAAAACCCAAGAGGATTGTGGAAAATTGCAAGAGGATCTTGATAAATTGGAAGACTGGGCATCAAAATGGCAGATGAAATATAATGTGGACAAGTGCAAGGTTATGCACCTAGGGAAGAACAACCCAAACTATGGTTACACGATGCAAGGTTCCACATTAGGAACCACCACCCAGGAAAAAGATTTAGGCGTCATTGTGGATACCATGTTAAAACCCTCGGCCCAGTGTGCAGCGGCGGCCAAGAGAGCAAATAGAATGCTAGGTATGATAAGGAAAGGAATGGAAAATAAAACAAAGGATATTATAATGCCTCTATATCGTTCCATGGTGAGACCGCACCTTGAATATTGTGTGCAATTCTGGTCGCCGTATCTTAAAAAGGATATAGAGTTATTAGAAAAGGTTCAGAGAAGAGCCACCAAAATGGTAAAGGGGATGGAAGGATACTCCTATGAAGAAAGGCTAAAAAGGTTAGGGCTCTTTAACCTGGAAAAGAGACGGCTGAGGGGAGATATGATAGAAGTCTATAAATTAATGAGCGGAGTGGAACGGGTAAACGTAGATCGATTGTTTACCTTATCAGAATATAGAAAGACTAGGGGACATGCAATGAAGCTACAGGGTAAACTATTTAAGACTAATAAAAGAAAATATTTTTTCACTCAACGTGTAATCAAACTCTGGAATTTGTTACCGGAGGATGTAGTAAAGGCTGTTAGTGTAGCTGGGTTTAAAAAAGGTTTGGACAAGTTCCTGGAGGAAAGGTCCATAAGCCATTATTAAGAAGGGACCCAGGATATCAATGCTTGAACCAATACAAGCATTGTGGAACCTGTGTCCCTTGGGGAAACTGCTAGGTACATATGACCTAGATTGGCCACTGTTGGAAACAGAATACTGGGCTTGATGGACCTTGGTCTGACCCAGTATGGCATATCTTAAGTTCTTATGTTCTTAATTCCAGAGTATGATTACACATGGAGTGAAATTTTTTTCTCTAATTAGTCTTAAATGTACTATATGGTAGCTTCATTGAATATCTCCTAGTCTTTCTAATTTTTGAAGGAGTAAACAACCAATCTACGTTTACCTGTTGCACTCCACTCATTATAATATCTCCCCTCAGTCATCTCTTTTCCAAGTTGAAGAGTTCTAACATTTTAAGCCTTTCCTCTTAAGGGTATCCTTCCATCCTCTTTATGATTTTGGTCGTTCTTCTCTGTATCTTTTCTAATTATGCTATATTTTTCTTAAGATATGACAATCAGAATTTCACACAATATTCAAGGAACAGTCATACCATGAAGCGATACAGAGACATCATAATATCCTTGGTTTTATTCTCCATTCTTTTCTTTATGATTCCCAGCATTCTATTTGCTCTCTTGGCCCTCGCTGCACACTGGGCGGAGGGTTTAGAAATAGTATCCATGATGATACCTAGATCCCTTTCCTGAGTGGTGATTCCTAATATGGAACCTTGCATCATGTAACCATAGTTTGGGTTTTTCTTCCCTTTACACTTGTCCACATTTCAGTATATTTCATCTGCCATGTGGATGCTCAGTCTCCCAATTTCTAAAGGTTCTCTTGCAATTTTCGCAATCCTCTTGTGTTTTAACAGTGGGGCTGCAGTACTTGCGGTGACAGCCCAGAAGAGCAGAGGAAGGTTATTGCAGCTCCTATAATGAAAGACTAATATTTGCAGCAGAAGACCGATAGTCAACAAGTACGATAGTGGAAGATAATGGATGTGAGGGCAATTTGTCAAGATAACTAGGGTTGATTTGTGTATCAGACTGTCTAGGCAGGTGTCCCCTTCCTCCATCAGCGCTCTATGCTCATCCAACCTGTTAGAGGAAATACCTCCAGAGAAGTACAATAACGGAAATTTGAAAAGAACTTTGAAGAGTTAGCTCAAAGCTTATCGATGGCGGTAGGCTGGCAGTGTTTCCCCGCTCTGCTGGATTCAGTTTCTCCCAGATTCAGGTTGTTAGGAACTGCATGCCAAAGCAGGTGGAGAAACACCCTAAGAGGCACACAGTGACATCCACAAAGGTGCAAAGCAGGAGGAGGACAGGGAGTGCCCCAGAAAAAGCCAAAGCACACTAGTCCCAGGGCCACATAGCAAGAATGACCTTAATCAGTCATGAAAGTGGTGCCAACAGTGTGACAGAAGCAGTAGCAGCAAGGAGACCTTTCTTTTATTTCCCTTAAATATTTAGGTCCTGATTTTAAAGGGATGAACATGGTTAGCAGACCTGCTAACCATATTAATCCTTGTATCCAGGATATTCTGCGCGCTAACATGGCTAATTAATTTTATTTATTTATTTTATTTAGTTAGGCTTATATATCGCTTTTCACCAGGTCAAAGGGGTTTAAAGTGAACAGAACATCAGTTACATACAACAAATAACACCTTAGATAGCAAGTAATACAGTTACATGGAACAAATAACACCTTAGTCAAATGTAATAAACAAAGGGTATATATAACAGCAAATTATTTGCAGTCATTGAACTATTTACAATAGGAGAGCTATACACAGATGGTATAGGTCAGCGATGGCGAACCTATGGCACGCGTGCCAGCTGTGGCACGCGAAGGCCTTGCAGCTGGCACGCGGGCCCATTTTAAGACTATGTTCCTTGATCGTGAGAAGCAAATGTTTCAGATCATCTTCACTTTCAGCCAGTAATGTGGTATCATCAGGGGCGGCTCTATAATGAGGCGGAGTGAGGCGGTTGCCTTAGGCGGCAAGTTTTTTTTTTTTTAAATTCTTTATTTTCGTTTTATAACAACAAAGGAAAGGAAGACATACAGCTAAAAGACAAATACACAACGTGTAATACATACATCAAAGTAAACCCCTACCACCCCCCTCCCCCCTGCTTCTTCTCTAGAAAACTAAACATTCCCGAAGCGGGCGTGTACTTACATTATTGTATTACAAAACCTAACGGTGATCTAAAACATGATGAGTGCACATTATACAGGCATGTTGGAGCAATGAGCAGATTGTACATAATCATTAAGCATCTGCCATTTAGACAAGCAAGAGTGAGTTTGGACATGGGGAATAGCTCTCCGAGGTATCTGCTCATATTTACTATATAAGCAGACGAGGTTCCACCATTCATTGACAGTAAGTCGAGAGCTATCCTTCCAATTCCTCGTGATTAAGCATATGGCTATACCCAGCATGAAATCAAGGAGAAAGCGACCCTTCTTAGGAAGAGAGGGGACCTCCGCCACAGAGCGGAGTCCCACGACCTTCCAAGAGAGAGGTTCCTGAAAGTGTAAGATAGATTGAATACGACCCCAGACCCGCCCCCAATAGACCTGCAGTTGAGGACATTCATAAATAACATGAGCGAAGGTTCCCACAGCAGTATGGCAAGACCAACACAGGTCCCTAGCATTTGGGTTCCATTTGGCTATTTTTTCTGGGGTATAAAAGCATCTGTGTGCAAAGAAGAAGAGAGTTTGGGTAACAGAGGCAGACCGGGAAACCCGCACTACTTTACTCCAAAAAACGCTCCATTGCACAGGGGTTATAGTGGTTTGCAGTTCGCGCTCCCAGGCTTTTTGTGCTCTAAAAGTGTCCGTATCTGTACCCGGACAAATTATTTTATAAAAGTTAGAGGCTACCCCATGTGTACTACTAATGGAGTGAACTATCTCTAATAGCCCATCCTCAGTAGGGGCAGAGGGCGGCATGATTCGAGCACTTTTGAGGCAGTGCTGAAGCTGCATCAATTGAAAGTAGTGTTTCGCTGGTAACGCAAATTCCTTTTGTAAATCAGAAAAGGTTTTCCAACGAGCTGCAGAGAAAAGCTGTTGGGGTGTCCAGATCCCCCTGGAGTACCAGGGTTTCCAGGCTATTGTTCTATTTAGGACTTGAATTCTGGGGTTATTCCATAGCGGGAGTCCGTCCTGAGGACATACATTCGGGCCCAGTGATAGAATGAGAGTGTTAAAGGCCGCAAGAGTATCGACAATCATTGGTGGATGGCGGGTGTCTACTTGATAGGACATACCAGGGAGATGGGTCAACGGAATTGGGCTACTAAGCTCCTCTTCTATGTCAAGCCAAACTGGTCGGCGGTCTGTTGAGGTATCTAGCCATCGGGCACCTTGCTTAAGTAGAAAGGCTTGATGATATCTAAGAAAATCAGGAAATCTGGTACCCCCTCGTTCCTTTGCAGACTGCAGTTTATGTTTAGCTATCCTTGGTGGCTTGCCCTGCCAAAGATAACGGACGAGAAGGCCCTCAATATCTTTATAAGTATGTAACGGAAGTAAGCATGGCAGCATTTCTAAAATGTAGTTCACTTTGGGGACTATCATCATTTTCACAGTTTCTAAGCGGCCCCACCATGTGAGAGATAAGGGAGACCAACGATTTGTGAGTTCACGGACTTTGGAGACTACCTCTTTGGCATTAAAACTGATAGTGTCTTCTAAAGGAGAACAGTAATGGACCCCGAGATACTTCACCATACGGGATTGCCAAAGGAAGGGAAAGGCCTGCATGTCAGCCTCATGTACCCAGCGGTTCAGTGGGAATGCTACAGATTTGGTCCAGTTAATTTTATAGCCCGATAATTGTGAGTATCCGTCAATCAGATCCAAGACAGCTGGAACCGAATCGAGGGATACGAAGAGCATAAGGTCATCTGCATATGCAGAGAGTTTAATCTCCCTATGACTAAAGGGGACACCTCGAATACGTGCAGACTGTCTAATAAGGAGGGCTAGGGGTTCAAGAGCGAGATCAAAAAGCATTGGTGATAGGGGGCAACCTTGACGCGTGCCTCTTTGGAGGTTAAATGGCTGAGATTTGATGGCGTTTACACAAATACTGGCGACGGGTTGAGTGTACATGACTTGGAGATATCGGAGGAAGCCCTCTCCAAAGCCATACCATCGGAGAACTGCAAATAAGAAGGGCCATTCTAGACGATCAAAGGCTTTTTCGGCATCCAGGGAAAGACCCACCCATGGATGGTCGAGATTGGCAGCACTAGATAACACATGGCACAAGGTCCGAGCATTGTCAGCAGTTGATCTGCCGGGTATAAAACCGCATTGGTCGGGGTGAATTAGGGTAGCCATCATGTCAGATAGCCGGGTGGCCAAGATCGTTGCGAAGATCTTATAGTCGGCATTAAGTAGGGAGATTGGACGGTAGTTGGCGGTCAGTAGCGGGTCTCTGCCTTCTTTCTCAAATACAACCACATTAGCTGCAGAAAAGGATCCCAAAGAGGATGTATCTACCGCAAGGGCAGTAAAATAGAGTTTTAAATAGGGAACTAGATCTGCACTGAACGTTCTGTAGAATTCGGTCGGGAGACCATCGGGCCCTGCGGCACAGCCCGAGGCTGTTCGTTTTAGGGCAGATTGGATCTCTGAAGTAGAGAAGGGTTCATCCATCGCATCCCTATCATCTTCAGAGAGGGTCGGCCGCTGAATTCCAGAAAGCAATCGCTCGAATGTCTCTGACGAGAACTCACATTCAGATTGATATAGGCGAGTATAGAAATCCCGAAAGAGCTCTACAATGTCGGAGTCTGTGGTCACTATGCCCCCTCCCTGTGGATCTCGAAGGGCCGCAACGCGTTTGGCTTCTTTTTGACCTTTCAAGGCATTGGCTAAGAGTCGACCGGCTCGGTTATTTTCACGATAATATGTCCCTCGCTGAAGCTCAATACTCTTAGAAGCTGCAGTTGAGAGGATTGAATTATATTGAAAACGGAGACGCTGTAATCGAATTAATACACATGGGTCAGTGCGTGAAGTTAGAACTCGTTCGCCTGCTTTTATTTGTTGGTCTAGTATGAGCAGCTGCTGTTTACGTTGTTTCCGCAGGCGGATTTGATAGCTAGTGATCGTTGCCCGAATGGCCGCTTTGAAGCCCTCCCACCAAGCCCAATTCACAGTATCTTGGGGTAGATTAAAATGGAAGTAATCCTGTATGGCTACTCAAATTTCTGACTGGAACTCTGGCTGAGTTAACAGGGCTCTATCAAAGAACCAGGCTCCCGAGTTTCCCTGGGGTGCAGTAGTGTGTAATTGAAAGGAAATGGCAGCATGATCTGAAATATGTTGGGAGTGAATCTTTGCAGTGTACACCTGAGGAACTAACAGTTTTGAGATTAGAAAGAAGTCTATGCGAGACTGAGATTTATGAGGGGAGGAGAAGAAGGTGAAGTCAAGCTCATTGGGGTGTAGTAACCTCCATAGATCAACTAAAGCAAGATCCTTGATCAGGGAGGTAAGCGTGGCGTGACTCTTGGGGGGACCACTCGTCCTAGGCGGCTGTTTGTCAATCAGGGGATCAAGGACTAGATTGAAATCCCCCCCAATGATCAATGAAGTATTAGCAGAAGCCTGCGCAACCTGAGCAATGGTAGCAAAAAAGGCAGGGTCATCAACATTAGGAGCGTAAAGGCATATACATGTAACTTCTAGGCTACCTATCTTGAGGTGAACTCTAGACCATCTACCTTCTGTATCTGAGCTAGTCGCAATAACAGTAGCATGCAAAGATTTCCTAACCAATATGGCAACCCCACATTTCTTAGAAACGGCTGGGGAATAAGCGGCCACCATGTAAGGTTTAATATTGAGTTTAAGAGTTTCCTTCGAATTTAAATGCGTTTCTTGGAGAAAAATCAGATCCGCTGCTTCCTGACTGAGGTAGCTTAGGATTTTCTTCCGTTTTATCGGATTATTGATGCCTTTTACGTTCAATGAAAAAATCTTACATGGTGCCATCAATCGGTAATAGACATTTTAAGTAAGGGCGCTTGATAACATAGAACATAAGCAGAATCTGTACAACAATGTCATAATCACCGGGTATTCTGGCTAATACACCCCATATTGAAAAGTATGTACCAACGTATCTTAGAGAAGAAGCAAAACCCCCAAAGAATATGGCGACCATATGTCTGCGGGAGGAGGCCCTAGAGAGGAAATAGAAGACATGTAAAAAAGAAAAGAAACACCAGAGTCCATAATAACACTGTCTCTGATACTCATCGAGGCTACTGTGGGTAGATGGAGTCGGGTCACAGATACCATCAAGAGTAAGGCAACAGACTGCCCACGCCAGACTCTTTGCTAGGCTGCGGCAGATCCAATATGGCAGGTACAGCGGATATGAGGAGACTTGCAGGAATATTCTGGAAGTCAGCGCATCAAGTCGGCTTCTTTGGAATCCAAAAACTCCGCTAGTAGATCAGGGTCCTCGAATGTTCTTGTCTGATTGTGAAGCGTGACTCGGAGCTTGGCCGGGTACATCAGGCCATAGCGTGCTTGTAGTTGTTGAAGCCTCGGCCGGAATTCCAGAAAGCGCTTTCGGCGGTCGACTGTGGGTTTAGCCAAGTCGGGATAGAAGGAGATCTTGTGGCTCTCAAACTCCATATGGCCCTTTGCCCGAGAGGCACTTAGAATTTGCTCCACGTGTTGATATCTCAGTAGTCGAAAAATGATAGGCCGCGGGGTCTTCCTGTTGAGCGTTATGCTTGTGGGTACACGATGAGCGCGATCAATCTCCAAATCTTTGGTAAAGGTGATTTGGAGCAGGGAAGGGAGGATTTTGCATAAAAACTCTTTCATGTCTCCCGATTCCGCTCCCTCCGGTATGCCCACGAGTCGTATGTTGTTGCGGCGCGCTCTATTATTGCCATCTTCCACCTCTTTCTGCAAGGCCCGCACCTGTCGTTCAACTTTGTCGAGTTTGGACAACCGGGCCGCATGGGAGTCCAATATGCTCTCCATTTTGTCCTGACGCGAAGAAAGCCCTTCTAGCTTGCTTTGCAGCACACCAAAATCATCCCGCAGCGCTCGGAGTGCTTCACCGTTTGCCTGCACAAGGTTTTTGACCCCTCTAATCTCTACGAGGATTTCCTGCTGCATTTCGGGGCCCTCGCACAAGGCCGGCCCCTTCTGCGGGGACGGAGGTTCAGTTTTGGAACGTTTGCCGTGAGAAGCGGCTGGAGACCCAAATTCCAGGCGCGTTGGTTTGGTCCCCGCCATCTCACCAATGTGCCCCGGCAAGATCAGAGTAAAAGTTCCAAGTATGTGAGGTGTTAATTCAGGATTCTGAGTAGGCCTCTCGGGAGCCTCAGCGTTATGCGACCATCCCGCTGGACATCAGGCTCCGCCCCCCAGGCGGCAAGTTTTGAAGGCGGCAAAAATGCCCCCAAAAACAGCTGCCTCACTCTGCCTTCAAAAGATAAAAAAAAAAAATTTAAAACGCTCAAGTTTGTTCCACTGCCGAGGCAGCTTCTCGGCAGTGGCAGATTCACCCTCTCTAGCGGCGGCGGCGGTGGCGGTTGCGGCTGATCTTCAATTTAAATAAAAACCAAGCCGGTGCACAGCCTTCAGTCTCTGTGAAGGAGCCCATGCAGATGCGTTCCGCCCCAAAAAGGAAGTTAATTTAACTTCCTTTGGGGGCGGGACACATCTGCACGGTGGCTCCTCAGAGGCAGGAAGGCTCTGCACTGGCTTGGTTTTTATTTAAACTGAAGATCACTCGCACGGAACAAGAGTGTCTGCTGCTCCTCTGGTTCTTCCCCCCCCCCTCCTATCCTTTGGATGGGACTTGGGGCCACTCACAGGATGTTCCTTGGGAGAAAAAAGCACCCAGGCACAAGTGGAAAAACAAGGACTAACAGGCAATCCAGCACACAGTCATCCAAGGAAAAAAAAAAAGGCACTCTCTTTAGCTTTAACCACAAACACTCAGCCACACCAGCTCCCCCCAAAAAACAGAGGCAAACTGGCTTGTAGATGGCATGACTAACTCTTCTATGATCAAATACTTGCCACTCCAGCCAAATCCATCAAAGGCCCTCAAGTTCTGGTGAGGAAAGTGCATGCAGGCAATAGCATCCTTCACATTCTGTATCTCCCAGTTTTAGACTGTAAGCTCAAAGAGCATGTCCCTGTGCAGACAAGTACATCAGTAACACTCCAGGGGGGTTGGGGAAGGAGGCAGCCAGCACCACTCAAAAAACAGCTTGCAGCAGTCAAGTCTCTCCTAGCGGGCCTTAACTGGTCACCGCATGCTGCTCTAGTGCCGTCTACATGCTGCTCCCATCCCGGCTTCCATGGCTGCACTGAACTCTGCTCCAGTGCATGACAAACAGGACCCGCCATTGCACTGGAGCCCAGAAGCCAGATATTGCTTGTTTCAATCCATGCTGTGGTCATGCTGCTGTTCCTGTTCTTGGTCACTCAAGCTCCCCAAGATGTCAGAAAGGCCGTGCCAAACCCTATTTTCATGCCAGAGCACCATCAGAGGTGAGTGGAATTCCCATTTTTCCAGGGCAAGGATAATGCACGCATATTTTTATATTTTACACTATATTGGGGAACTGCATCTCTTATTTATTTGATGTTGCACTGCATGTGGACTCTGGCTTCTTGGGGTTTCAATTTAAATTTTGTCTACATAATTTTATTTTTACTTTAGATTGTGGTTACTTATTCTGTACTTGGTGAGGGTTGATGTTGTGAGTGTGTGACTGAGGCCAGGTGTTCTCTTAACATGGAGTTTGTACATAAAGATCTATACTGTACTGTATTAATTTGACTTGTTCAGCTTTTCAATAGGTGTATGGATGTTCCAGGGCCCACTGTAGTATTTTTACAGTGAGACTTTTTTGGATGGACTCCTTATGTGAGTTTTGGAAGTTTGTGCTGATATGGTATGGTATGGTAGGTTTGCTCTTTGTTGTAGGGTTTTGTATTAGTTCACAATATGCCTGGTACTTGAGAATAGTGCTTGTTGTTGTTGTTGTTAGTGAGATGATCAGAATCAGATTTTTTTCTTTTTTTAAATATTGAGTTCTGTGGGTGAATGTCCTGGTTCTGCTCTGCACCTACTGTGGATGCAAAATATATGTTGAAAAAGAAAAAGCAAGAACCATAACGCAGTTTATAACAACAAAATAAAAATCAGTTATAATTTAGTTTTATAAACTGTGCTGTTGATTCTTGCTCTCTTTTAGCTCCTTGGTGTGCAAATAGGACCTACCTAGCCCTGTGCAAGCGGTGCAGTCGCACAGGGCGCAAAGGCTTAGGGGACACATTTTGGCTGTATGCTGTTGTCCTGCTGCCGCTGGCAGGACAATAGAAGGCAGCCAAATTGTGCCCCCAAGCCTTTTCGCAGCACTTTAAGCAGGTCTGGTCTCTCTCTCCTCTGATGCAATGTCAGAGCAGGTAGGGACAGATCTGCTTAAAGTGCCAGCGCCTTTCAGATGGGGCACATGCCCCCATCCTCCTCCCCATACCTCCATCCAGCACTGCCTGCTCTTTCCCTGCTGCCGGTGCCGCCGTGAAAAAAAAACAGAGGGCGGCAGCAGCAGGGAAAGAGCAAGCAGTGCTGGATGGAGGTATGGGGAGGAGGGGGGGGGGGGGGCGCGTGCCCAAGCTGCAAGTCGCACAGGGCACGATAGCAGCTTGGTACGGCCCTGTGTGCAAACATCTCACATTCCCTCCATATAATCTAAACGGCTTTTTGGTTTGGTTCAGTCCCTGATTGGAATTCTGAAAAAGCCCTTCCTCCCTCTAAGTGGGGGGGCACCATCTCATTCTTCACCTCGGACAGCAGATTGCCTTGAGCAGCCCCTGGGTATCAACAGCATAGCGAAGGTTGTTGATGAGTCTTCCACCAATCTTCACATCTCTGTTGTCTTCATACAATCCTGCTTCTCTGATGATTTGTTTTGCATATAAATTAAACAGGTAGGGGGAAAGTATGCAGCCTTGTTTTACACCTTTGCTTATTTTAAACCATTCTGTTTCTCTTTGTTCCGTTCGAACTGTTGCTTCTTGATCAATGTACAGATTGTGCAAGAGAATGATCAGGTTCCTCGTTCCTCGAACTTTTCTGAACCCTGCTTGCACTTCAGGTAGTTCTTGTTCCAGGTATGGCTTTATAGGCTAGATTTATAAGCAATTAAATGACTGGACAAATATAAAGGAATTCCTGTATAAAATTCTGTATGGGTCAGATCAGAATCTTAAATTTTATTTGATAACTAATGAGAAGCCAGTGACCTTTAATGAACGAAGAAGTCACAAGGTCAAATTTAGACGCATTATGGAGACGTTTTATGGCCATATTTTTAATACGTTGTAATTTGGATATTCGGGACTTAGAGAAAATCTACCATGCCAGCACTAACACCCAAAACTCACATAATAAGAATCCTACATAGGAAAAGGCAGTGCTGTTAATATTGTAGTGGGTGCTATATTCAGTGATGGGAAAGTGATGCTAGAAACAGATTAACGGATGACATGAGTGCTGCATGCGTTGCTCTGAAATTAACGCATTATGAGCCAAGGATTGACAAGTTATCAGCATGCATGCAACAACAAACATCACATTAATTTTTTTCATGTATAGATTCTTTGGGAATACACACCGAGTCCTGACACAGTTAACAGTTTTAAGAAGTTTATCTTTTTTTTACTCAGGATACATTTGACATGTTATGTGAATAATACATTTAAAATATATTGTGTAACTGAATCAAATTCTTCCTAAATTCATTAAATTGAATGAAATCATTAAAACATTATAAATTGCCAATAAATTGAAATGAAAACCAAAGGATTGTGAATCAAATTGATTCTCTGACAATACAAAGATTCCAACCTTTACAAATGATGTTACATAGTTCAGGCAACTTTATAAAGAGTTTTTAGATACTAAAATCTTGTTGTTAAGGTTTAATTGACGTGCTGGCACTTTGAGGAAATTCTTTGGTTTTGTGCGGCAGTTTGGGCACTCGGGCTCAAAAAGGTTAGCCATCACTGGTATAGGTTAATGCCAGTGAATATCCAGAGGTGCCGCTGCTGCATGCCCTGATGCTAACTGGTTATCTCTGGGGTATTTCAGGAGTAGCACCAAGCAGTGGTGATATTGTGTTGCTGGCCGCTTATGGCAAAGCGGCGAAAGTAAGATACAGCAAAGGCTGGCCTAACTTTCTCCGTGGAAGCTAACCTTCCCTTCCAAACTTACCCTTCCTGAGCATTAGGATATGCTTGGACTTGATCTCTAGTTCTTTATGGCAGGGTCTCTTAGCATCCTTGTGCAACCCATTATCTCAACTGTTGTTGCCTTAGATACTGCCTGGCCTGGCATGGGCCCTGCAGTACCCAATGACCCTTCTTGCCTGCTTAAATGCTTCAATGAACTGGGGAAAGGGAGAATGTGTTTGTCCAACTAATGCTCCTTTCGGACTGGATTTTCAGTTCTTCATGGCAGGGACTGCCTGTCTTTTAATACCCTGCATCACCCAACCTGATTGTGCATTCCTAGAGTACCATTACCCCAACTGTGTTGCCTGAGATACTGGCCCCAGGATCACCCACCCAGCATGGCATGGGCCTGCAGTGCCCAGTTAGCATGCTGCTTGCTCACATTCTTTAATGGACTTGGGAGCAGGAGGAGACTGTATTTGCCTGGTTAATATTTCTATCAGACTGGATTCCCAGCTCTTTGGGGGAAAGAACTGTCTATCTTTTAGCACTTTTCACTACCTACCCATCCTTGGTGGCCCTGGAGTACTGTCACCCCAATTGTGCTGCCTCAGATACTTATTTAACTGTATTAACATAGATACATAGAAATATGATGACAGAAAAAGACCACATGGCCTATCTAGTCTGTCCTTCCATATCAACAACTACAACAGTCCCCTTTTTACCTTTAGAGATCCTCTGTGTTGGTCCCATGCTTTTTTGAATTCAGTTACTGTCCTCATCTCTACCCCCTCCACTGGGAGACTATTCCATGGATCCACTACTCTTTCCGTAAAGAAATATTTCCGCATATCGCTCCTGAATCTATCTCCCTTCACCCTCATCCCGTGTCCCCTCGTAGCAGAACTTGCTTTCAATTGAAAGAGGCTCTCTCCCTGAACATTTATGCCACGGAGGTATTCAAACATCTCAATCATATCACCTCTATCCCGCCTTTCCTCTAAGGAAAGGCGGGATTCTATGAAAGAGGGATGGAATAGAATGATAGTATTCTGTGAAAGAGGGATGGAATAGAATGATAGTATTCTATGAGAGAGGGATGGAATAGAATGATAGTATTCTGTGAAAGAGGGATGGAATAGAATGATAGTATTCTATGAAAGAGGGATGGAATAGAATGATAGTATTCTATGAGAGAGGGATGGAATAGAATGATAGTATTCTATGAAAGAGGGATGGAATAGAATGATAGTATTCTATGAGAGAGGGATGGAATAGAATGATAGTATTCTGTGAAAGAGGGATGGAATAGAATGATAGTATTCTGTGAAAGAGGGATGGAATAGAATGATAGTATTCTATGAGAGAGGGATGGAATAGAATGATAGTATTCTGTGAAAGAGGGATGGAATAGAATGATAGTATTCTGTGAAAGAGGGATGGAATAGAATGATAGTATTCTGTGAGAGAGGGATGGAATAGGATGATAGTATTCTGTGAAAGAGGGATGGAATAGAATGATAGTATTCTGTGAGAGAGGGATGGAATAGAATGATAGTATTCTGTGAAAGAGGGATGGAATAGAATGATAGTATTCTGTGAGAGAGGGATGGAATAGAATGATAGTATTCTGTGAAAGAGGGATGGAATAGAATGATAGTATTCTGTGAAAGAGGGATGGAATAGAATGATAGTATTCTGTGAGAGAGGGATGGAATAGAATGATAGTATTCTATGAGAGAGGGATGGAATAGAATGATAGTATTCTGTGAGAGAGGGATGGAATAGAATGATAGTATTCTATGAGAGAGGGATGGAATAGAATGATAGTATTCTGTGAAAGAGGGATGGAATAGAATGATAGTATTCTATGAGAGAGGGATGGAATAGAATGATAGTATTCTGTGAAAGAGGGATGGAATAGAATGATAGTATTCTATGAGAGAGGGATGGCATAGAATGATAGTATTCTGTGAAAGAGGGATGGAATAGAATGATAGTATTCTATGAGAGAGGGATGGAATAGAATGATACAGTAACTTCTCTCCCATCCCGACAGCTGCTGTTACAGATAATAGGTCAACTAGAAAATTATTAAGAAATTATTTCACTGTATATTCTGCTCGTGCAATGGTATACTATGGATAGATTAGATACACAAATCTGTCCAATTCCAATGCAACTGGCTGCATTGGAAATGTTGTACAAATAGAGTGTACACCTTCCACTAATGCAAGGACTGTAAGCAATAGCCTATTGGCAAATTGTAAAAGCAGAATTTTCTTAGCTTCTCTCTGACTTTCCTCGTTCTCCTACCCTAGAGAGATACTCTTTGCAGAAACAATGGATGGAGGAAGCCTACCAAAACTTTCAACTTCCTAGTTATGAAAGCAGACAGACACATAAGCACTACAGGAGACAAGAACACTGCTCCTTTCAAGTTGGGGGGGGGGGGGGTCAGTCATTTTATTACACTTTCAAGACCCCCTACCCTTTCCTGACTGGCTCAAAGTCAGACTTCAAGCTCTCAGTCTTTTTCTGATTTAAAGCTTCAAGGAATCCTTCTTCACTCCCTAAAAGATAGACTTGAAACTTGCTTTTTCAACCTTTTTTCTCCCTTGCAATCCAAAGCCTTAGAACTCCTTACTGACTCTCTGAAAGTCAGACACAAAATGATTCTCTGTGGTCTGGGCTGGGCTGCATCTTGCAGCCCTGCTATGACCCCATGACCCATGGGATTTGCAAAACTCAGGCAGGGATGCATTTCTCTGGATGCCTATCAAGGTTTTGCATCATGATTGGCAGAAGTGTCTCATGTTACAGTAGCTGCTGGTCAAGCCACCAGACAAAAATGAAGTTCATGAATGTTGGGTTGTAAAAATTTGCTGAACATACACAGTTGATTAGCTGGATCCAGAGCTAACCAAAAATTGTGATTTTCATTCATTTTTTTCTGTTGGTAGAGAAACTAATGCGCATGCCTAACAAAAACTATATGGGAAGCTATTATAGTTCTTGGCCAGATTTTCACAGGTCAAACCACCTCCATTAGGTGTCAACTGCATGTGGTTGAAGAAAATCCTAAAGGGCAAAATACTAAAATTGCTGAACAGAGCCAGTACCAGGGTATTAGGCAACATAGGCGAACCTTTAACCTTATGCCCCTCCTTCAAGATTTTGCTAATTAAACTCAGCGGTCATGATCATCCCGACACCATTCCTCCCACAGCAATCCTGGAAAAATGTATAGTTTGAAATCAGACTTTGAACTATGAAACTTTGCTTTGTATGTATGTAGGTGCCCACACTCCCTGCATGTAGATGAAATGTGCTGATAGACCTTTGAGTTTGTGTGGCTGTAGATTCTGTTGTTTTGCCTTAATTACTGCTGCTCTTTGTCATCCCTCAGAAGCTACGACTCTAGGTGACTGCCTAGTCTTGCCAAATGGTTGAACTGATCCTCTTACTGATGTAATTAATTGAACTAAGGTCATGGAGACCAAGGTTGATGAGATGGGAAAGCTTGAGGCTGTGCTGATGAAGGATAATATATTTCTTCAAACCAAGAGAACTTGGTTAGGAGGAGGAGTCTAAAATAAAGGACACTTAAACTGCGATATGTTCAAAAGACAGCTTACTGACTTCTCAGTGTGGCTGCTCAGTCTCAGCTCCTGGTGTTGAAGGGTTATTAAAGATCTCCATTTAAGAAGGTGGATATTGAAAAGGCTGTTGCAGAACCTTCCCTGGAGCTGGAGGATGGCTTGAATTTAATGTCCTTTCCCAAGGAGTCAGAAGAGAAATCAGCAGTTCCTGTGACTTCTCTGACTCTGGTGCATGATAGAGACTGGCTTCTGAAACAGCTCTTTAGCCACCATGGGAATTTATTTCTAGGTTTGCCCCTCAGAATATTCCCAGATGTCTCCAAGGCTACCCAAAAGAAAATATGTTTTCTCTTAATGAGGTGAAAGTACTCCAGTTTGGTGGATTATTCCCTTTGAAATACCCTTGCAAATGTTTGATTAAGTATAAACATGTTTCTTACGTATTTTTTGAACTTGCACCGCTTACTCTTTTTCTGAGTGATAAAACTGGGCAGTAGAGTGGCTTTGGGAATACCACTTGCGAGACCTAAATGTAACTTGATATTAGAGTTGTTTTTACCTTCTTCTCGCATACATTTCCTTTTGGATTATAATCTTGATGAAGGATTTGGTTTTCCATATGTTTTGGTTATCCTCCCTTCTATATTTTGGACTGACATTGGAACAATTTAGATGAGGACTGTTTTCTTGTTTGCCATGTTTTTCTAAATTATTTTAAATTCCTTGCCTACTCTGTTGTTGCCTATAATCTTCTCAAGACCTCCTTGAAGTAATTCGTAAAGCTTGTAGACATATAAAATACAACAAAAGAAGAAAATAATTTCCTCAGTCTGAAAAAAGATTCTGAGTACACCAGGGAAGTTGCCTTCGCTGTTTCATCCCCTTCATTCATGAATAAACACTTAGGGTTATGTTTACTAAACTGCGGTAACGTAGCAGCGGCTACGTTAAGGCGCGTTATGTAACGTTAAGGTGCCTTGACGTTACATAACGCGCCTTAACGTTCCCGGCCACAGTAAGTCCCGCAGAGGGTGGAGAGAGGGCGGAGAGAAGGGGTCAATAGGCAGGGAGTGGGTGGGGAGAGGCCCTTTCCACACTAACATGGAGAAATTAAGGGCTGAATCCTAACGCAACTGAAAACCTGGCGTTAGCACACATTTGCAAGAGAGAGAAACCATTTCAGCGTCAGCAATGTACAGCATAGGCAGGGAGCCCAAGAAAGGTGATAGTAGTGCTCCATTAGCAGCAACAGCATAGTGCCCTGGTATGAAAGGCCACTATGGTGATGGCGCAAATGGAGCATGGGGGCTGCAGGTGGGACATACAGTGGGGGCTACTGGGGCACAGGGTGGACTAGGCGGTTGCCGAGGTGGCACATAGGAACGCAGAAAATGGAAACCAGCAAGACAGCAACTGACCAGGGTCAGACATGACCATGAGTCTGTGGCCCGCAGTGTCCCATCCAGGAGACACTACTCAGCAGGCACACAAAGGGGCACATAACATTGACAAGTGGTGCCTGGGGAAGCATAGACATCCATGTAGGCACCCCTACCCCAGAACCCACACCTTAGGCAGCTGCCTACCTGCCCCCTGGATGGCCTGGGATGGTGCACCACAGGCACCGACAGCATATGGTCATGGTGGCATGGTAGAGGGGGTGGGTGATTGTGCTGGAGGGAGCAGTGGTACACGCCTGCAGTGGACCTAGGCCATGCTCTGTACCAGTACGTGGTGTGCAGTGCAATAGAAGAGGTCTGGCCGAGGAACGTAAGGGTAGCCCCAGGGATCACTATGCTGCTGTGGCAACAGTGTAGTGCAGTATACTCAGCCAGCATGTCCACGAGCAGAGGGTCAGAGTTTCAGGTCCCATCTGTGGATCCTGCAGAGCATCTCCCCATAGTTTTAGCCCACAATGCAGCCACAACAACAACATGAGCAGACCCCAATGCAGTGATGCACAGGGGTACGGACACCCACTCACAAGGGCTTCACTATCCACAGCTTCATGGAGTGTCAGGCTGTTGGCCCCAGCACAGAGCTGCAGTTATCACCAGAGCACTACTACTACCCCCTGCACAGATTAGCAATGTCGACACTGTGATCAAGACCAGTGCAGCGGGTAGGGTTGTCAACCACCTCCATCTCTGCACAATGCTGAGATAGGTGTGGGAGTGTGCGTATGTCTCTCCATTGTTTTGTGTCTGCCAACACCTCACTGAGCCCACATTGCTCACACTGCTTCCACTGTTAGCCTGCAAATGTGCATAATGAGGAGTAAGGTATTGTGGGTATGGCCCAGACAGGACGGATTGGCCAGGATGCATCTGCACAGGGAGGAGGGAAATGCCTGGGACACTGTAGTGCTCGACCACCACCTGAATGTACAGGGTGGCCTCAGCATGTCACACGAGGGGGGGGGGTCACTCTCACTCTGACTGAGCAGTGACCATGGCATGTCTATGTTCCCACATAGTGCCATACATTATTTGTTTCCAGTGATACCTGTGTGTTCCAAGTTTTGGTGCCTAATCATGGAGATACCTGCTTGGTGTCTGTGCTGTACATTCCATCTCTGGGTGCACAGGGTTCTCCTGTGAGCATGCACTATGGACTGGTTAGTGGGCTGTCTGCAGTTTGCTTGTGCATGGTGGGAACATCTTGTAGGATGCTGCAGGTGCAGTCTGACTGTGCTGTCTGTTGATGAATGGCAGACCGTGGCATGGGGCAGTTGAGCTTTCCCCTGCCTACCCCAAGCATCACTGCTGGTCTGCAATGGTCACAGGTATGGCACTGGCCCAGCAGCTCTGGAGGGATGTCATCTGCCAGCAGGACTGTGGTTGCTGGTACTGCAGCGTGCAGGCACCTGTCCCACCACACCCTCATCTACAAAAGGGGTGATTGAGGCTACATAGCACATACCACTTAGACCCATAGTGGCAGTGCTATATTGCCCTCATGCGAGTCTAGACACCCCACTGCCCTGATAACAGGCTCCCAGTCAGACCTTAATACCAGGTACGCACTAACCTTGGTTGTTGTCCAAACCCACATGTGACTGCAGACCACAGCTAGAACAGATGTACCTTCAGTTGCATTGCTGGGAATACCTGTCACACACTGGCAGTGCTGGGGATGTGCAGCAAGACCTATTTTTAGCACCACATGTACTGTGGACCTAGTGCTGGGCGCCCAACCTATCCCTCAGGGTGAACACAGAACCTGCACAATGGCATGGTCTGTAGTTACTCTGTGCCAGTATCACACACTGTCAGTCCGTCTTACCATGCTGCAGTACCGGAGAGGTGCAGATCCCATTTGGTGGTCAGCTGTAGGTTGCTGTTCTGCATGTGCAATGCATCATGGGTGCTGGTGAGGTTACCCTATCCTGGCACACAGAGCAGACGGTTTGTGCAGTGACCTGCAGTCCTTCTGTACCCAATCATTGCTATGCAACAGGCTATAGAGGTATAGCCTACTGGTTAATACATTAACAATCTAGGTGGAGGTCATGGGTTCAATTCCTCATTGTTCCCTCCTGTCCAAGGCAGATATTTTGCTTAGCTGTGACAGTCATATCTTTGCAGATCCATGCTGCCAGCCCATAGTACCCTCACCACAGTTGCCAGCAATCCTTATAAGGCAATATAAGGCTCCTAATTAGGCACATTAGAAGGCACATTACAAGGCACCTTATTGGGCACAGTACAAGGCACGTTACAAGGCACCTTTATTAGGCACAGTACAAGACACGTTAAGGCACGTGCCTTGTACTGTGCCTAATAACAGTGCCTTGTAATGTGCCTTATAACGTGCCGTATAATGCGCCTTATAAGGCACGTTACCTGACATGGCTTGCCATAATGATGCCCCACCACGCCTTTATATGGGCATCTGTACCTTTACCGCGGAACCTAACGTGAATGACATTACTGCAGTTTAGTAAACGTGCCCCTTATTCATCCAAATACACACAATTCTTTATTTGCCTTTGACAGGTCTCAGACACCAGTATATCTTCTCCTGTTCACAGTTCATACAAAGCTGGGCCTGAGAGATGCCACAGCTGCGTAGGTCCTTTTGTATGGCAGCCATTTTAACTTTTCTTTGATTGTAGTCCTTTTGCTCTCATGGTGTGGTCAGTGCTGCCTTGTTCTTGTCCACAGCTTTTCCTATTGTACACTGGACAGCAGTGAAACCTTCTCCACCAGATTCAATGAGCTGTGAAACTGGAGCTGATGAGGAGGCCCCTTGCGGTGCAGTAGAGTCAGCTAGAGGTGACACGGTATCTTGATGATTCCATCTGCTCGCTGAATGACTCTCTGAATGAATATTTAATAGAGATGAGGACCCAACCCTAGCACTGTGACCTCTAACAGATTCTCATCAGCAGGTCCATCAGGAAGGTACCTTGGGAGATAAACACCAGCAACAGTCACTATTCCTACCATCATGACTGCCACCACCATTACCACCGACTCAACATGATATGCACTGTCATTGGCTCCCCCAAGACCGCTGCAGTCCTATATTTTGGTTCCTGCTCCCCATGAAGGTAGGACCTCTTTGCTTCTCCCTTCTATCATGGAGATTCAGATCAGTCTGATGTGCAGAAGATGATTCCAGCAGCTCCTCTGAGTCAAGTGCATCACCACCCAGTACAGCAGAACCACTTGATAGGGGTTTTGGCAGGGACTAAGTTACAGAGGTGCAGGGGTTAGGGAAAGCAGAAGACACCAGGCTATAGGCAATAACTCTGGAGTACAGTGGCTACTGCTGATGATAAGGAGATGGATACTACAAAATCTCCCTGAAGAGGTGTGAGAGGAAATATATTGTCTGGATTTGTATAGACAGAGTTTATTGAAATAAACTCTTCTCGATTTCTTTCTTTTTTCTTCCTTTTTTTTTCTGTTCGCTCTCTCCTTTTATAGTAGGTGAGAAATTTTAACCTGAGGTTTTGAAGAGGATCTTAATTGCAGACCTCAGTAGTCTGAATGGAGCCATTTTGCTCCTGCTACTGTTATCTTCTATTTCACTGTTTTGCAAGTCAATATTGTAAGTCAATATTAAAAGACTTGTTAAGAGAACTTGGGTTATCTTCAATATGTATTGTCATGCTGGGAGAGGTTGAGGCAGGGGTAAGAGTGGGTAGGTGTCTAGTGCCTCTTGCTTATGGTGAATTTCTTTACTTTAGGGGGGAAGGGGAGGTAGGGAAGGGATGGAGGTGGTTGAGAGGGGGAGTTAGGGTGGGGGAGGCTCTAAAGGGGGTACGCCTGCTGACTGGTGGAGGAGGGGATGGAACAGTGTCTGTGGTCTCTTGCCTAGAGACATAATGGGAAAGGTGGATCATTGTTAAATTGATTTCATGGAATGTTTGCGGATTGAAAGGAAGACAGTACTGGTCAGAGTTCAAAAGTTGAAAGCACGCTGATCTTTTTACAAGAGATTCACCTCTCAGTTGAAGAGCACTTAAAATTAAAAGGAAAAGGATATGAATGAGTTTACTTTGCTGACTTTAAAATCTGTAAGTGGGAGGTGGCAATACTCATTGCTCATAGCTAGCAATTTCAAGTTATATAATCAGATTCAGGATAAGCAGTGTCATTTTCTAATTCTGGGTTACGTTAAATAATGTTTATGCCCCTAATGTTCAAGTGTTCTTTTTTCAGAAGCTTTTTGTCTTGTTAAGAAATTACATGGAAGGAGTTGTATACTTGTTCAGGGACTTTAACTGTACACTTCTTCTGGCAGACAGATCTGTTCATTAACATGTCAGACCATGTTATGATTTCTCTAAAACTTAAGGTAGACCCAGATAGGAGCCATGTGCATTGGTCTACGAATTGGCTTTTACTGAAACACCCCACTTTTATGGAGCAATAAAAAATATGGGAGGAGTTTCTATCCATCAATAAAATGCCTGATGGAACACCAGGACTATTATGGGTTACTGCAAAAGCAATTTTGAGGGGGGCACAATACCTCAATCGCAACGGCCCTTACGAAGCAAAGACTGATCAGCTATGATACCTTATATGCTGAACTAGTGTGGCTAGAAAGACTGCATAAAGATAGAGAACTAAATGCTATGACTATAGGAAAAATGGTGAAAGTGATGAAGTTGACCAAGGGAGACTTTTATGAGCACGTGAATAAAGTCAACAACTTTTGCTATGGCAAATGAACAAAATTAGGCTCAAAAAATGTATCCAACATATTAGGGACAAGAATGGGGCTATTAATCTGCATCTGAGAGGATGGCAGTATGCTTTGCTAACTTTTATAGACAGCTGTGAACCAGGCTGCTAGCATTAACCTTTAAAAAGGAGATACAGCAGCGTCTAAACTAGATAATAGGGGAAAGCCAACAGTTGCCCAAAAGTGCATGGTTCAGAAGGATCCATCCTTGAAGGATACTAGCAAAAGACTGAAGATAGGGCATATTGACAGAGAGGTTCCAATAATGACAAAAGCAACCCAAATGCTCTTAAGTAAGAGCAAAGAGAGCTGAAAGATTCCAAATTACCCCAGTCTACCGATAACCAGATTAATTTGAATAAAATACAACCTCTAAAATGCTTGTATGCAAATGCTAGAGGTCTAAAAAGTAAGTTGGGAGAGTTAGAATATATAGCATTAAATAAGAGGTTAGATATGATTGGTATCTCAGAGACCTAATGGAAAGAGTACAACCAGTGGGATACTGTGATACCTGGGTACAAATTATATTGCAATGATAGAGTAGATCAAATTGGTGGAGGGGTTATGTTAGAGAGGGCATTGAGTCACACAGGATTAAAGTTTTGTGGGAAACAAAATACATTGTAGAATCTCCATGGATCGAAATTCCAAGTAAAAAGGGCATGGCGATGACAGTGGGGGTATACTACTGACCGCCTGGCCAGAATGAACAAATGGATAATGAAATGCTCAAAGAAATCAGGGAAGCTAACAAAAGTTACAATACAGTAATAATAATGGGTGATTTCAATTACCCTGGTATCGACTGAGTCAGTGTCACGGCCGGACATGCTAGGGAAATAAAGTTTCTAGATGAAATAAATGGTTGCTTCTTGGAACAGCTGGTTCATGAATCAACAAGAGGGGAAGTCATTTTGGACCTTGTCCTTAGTGGAACACAAGATCTGGTGCAAGAAATAAGAGTGTTGGAACCACTTGGCAATAGTGATCATAGCATGATCGTGTTTGATTTAATAAATGGAGGAAGGACAGCAAGGAAATCCACAGTACTACCTTTTAAAAGGGACACTATGATGAAATGAGAAAAATAATTAAGAAAAATCTAAAAGGAGCAAAGGTTAAAGATTTCCATCAATCATGGGTGTTGTTTAAAAATACTATTTTGGAAGCCCAAACCAGCTGTATTCCATGCTTTAAGAAAAGTGGAAGAAAGTCCAAAAAACTGCCAGCATAGTTTAAAGGTGAGATCAGAAAGGCTATTGTAGCCAACAAACATCTTTCAGGAAATGGTAAAAGGAGCCAAATGACGAAAACTGGAAACAACATATGCACTGGCAAGTTAGATGCAAGGCATTGATAAGGCAGACAAATGGAGAATTTGAAAAAAAGCTTGCCATTGAAGCAAAAACACATAATAGACATGTTTTCAATTATATTTGTAGCAAAAAAAAAGGTGAGTGAGTCAGTTGGACCATTAGATGATAGAGGAGTAAGAGGGGCAATAAGAGGAGACAAGGCCATAGTGGAGAGACTGAACGAATTATTTGCTTTTGCCTTTACTGAAGAAGATGTAAGGAAGTTATTCATGAGTGAAATGGTATATAAAGGTGATACATCGGAAGAACTGAAAGAAATATCGATAATTCGGGAACTAAAGAGTAGCAAATCACCTGAACCAGATGATATACATCTGAGAGTGTTGAAACAACTGAAATACGAGCTTGCTGATCTACTATTAGTAATCTGTAAACTATCAGTAAAATCATCTGTAATACCGGAAGATTGGTGAATGGCCAATGTAACGTCAATTTTTAAAAAGGGTTCCAGGGGTGATCCGGGAAACTACAAATTGGTGTCCCTGACGTCAAGTACTGGGCAAAATGTTAGAAACCATTATAAAGAACAAAATTACTGAACATGTAGATAGTCATGGTTTAATGTGAGAAAGGCAACATGGCTTTAGACAAGGAAGGTCTTGTCTTACTAATCTGTTATATTTTTTGAAGGTATGAATAAACAGGTAGACAAAGGTGAGCGGGCTGATATAGTATATCTGGATTTTCAGAAAGCCTTTGACAAGGTCTCTCATGAGAGACTCTTGGCGAAATTAAAAAGTCATTAGATAGGAGGCAGTGTACTATTGTGGATCAGGAACTGGTTAAAAGATAGAAAGCAGAAGGAAGGGCTAAATGGCCAATTTTCTCAGTGGAGAAAGGTGAAAAGTGGAATACCCCAGGGATCTGTGCTGGGTCCGCTGCTTTTTAACATATTCATAAATGACCTGGAAATGGAAATAATGAGTGAGATAATCAAATTTGCAGATGGCAAAAAAGTATTCAAAGTTGTTAAAACCCAAGAGGTTGTGAAAAATTGCAAGAGGACCTTGATAAATTGGAAGACTGGATGTTGAAATGGCAGATGACATTTAATATGGACAAATGCAAAGTTATGCACCTAGGAAAGAACAACCCAAAGTATGGTTACATGATGCAAGGTTCCACATTAGCAACCACCACCCAGGAAAAAGATTTAGGTGTCATCATGGATAATATGTTGAAACCCTCCGCCCAGTGTGCAGTGGCCGCCAAGTAGGCAATAGAATGTTAGAAATCATAAGGAAAGGAATGGAGAATAAAACAAAAGATATTATAATGCCTCTGTATCATTCCATGGTGTGACCGCACCTTGAATATTGTGTGCAATTCTAGTCGGCGTCTCTTAAAGAGGATATAGTGGAATTAGAATAAGTACAGAGAAGAGCCACTTTTTTCCAATCCTCTGCCACACACTGACATTACAGCAGATTATATGGTCACCCCTCACTGATACAGTACAGCTGCCTCCCATATGCTCATCCCACTTATTGACTAATATGTAGGATATGTATGGATCTGACATGACCATCAGCCCTTACCTTTCCTTCCATCCATCACCTAAAATGTGCCTTTCATAAGGACTCCCTTATCCAGCATTTAGGAGTCTGCCTTTTTGGCGTTAAGGTGCATGCTGGGCACCTTAATGTCCGGTGTCCTGTTAACGCCTGATAAGTGGAGCCTAGTGCCCTTAATGCCAGAATGCCTACTCCCAGTCCTGGCCTTTACCGCACAATAACACCCTTACCACTGCTGTTAATGCTTGCTAACTGGTTCGTCCTTAACGTTCTTTAATAAATATACCCCTAGGTGCTCATAACACTAAGTAGCGCTACATCATGTGCTGTTATCGGTAGCATACTACCTTCTGCACATAAACAGCTCCCCAGCACTACATACACAACACTTCCTCTTGCGGAGTCACACTACGGGGTATGTTTACTATACTGCGGTAATGTCATTCGCGTTAGGTTCTGCGGTAAAGGTACAGATGCCCATATAAAGGTGTGGGCGTTGCATCATTACAGCAAGCTGTAGCAGCTAACGCGCGTTACAAGGCGCCTTAGACTAACGAGTGTTACAAGGCACCTTGCTAGGCACCATGTAAGGCACCTTGCAAGGCGCCTTACAGGGTGCCTTGCAAGGTGCCCAGTAAGGTGCCATGTAAGGTGCCTAGTAAGGTGCCCTGTAAGGTGCCTCATAAGGCGCCCTATAGGGCCTCCTAGGCTAAGCGCCATATTAGGCACCCTTGGAAAAGGCACCGCAGAAGGCACCCTGGGCTACAGAACCATAGGTTAAGGTGGCCTAACAAGTTTATGGTGTCCTAGGTTAGTGTGCCCTAGGGACTTCAAGGTGCCTCAGGATGACATGCATTACCTGTGCGGAACAGAGACAGATGTAGCCCTAACACTAGAGAGAGCACTCAGGAAAGGCAATGAACAGGTGAGTGAAGGAGCGAGAAGTGGGAGCCGCTGGACCTGCCATATCTGCGGGCATCCCATGTGCCTGCTAGTACTGATGACAAACATGGTGGGGCAGCTGTACCACAGCACAGGGTGTTGGCAATGTAAAGTACCGGAAAAACAGTTGGTGGCAGACGATGGGAATACGTGTCCCCCAGTGGAGGTGGAGGTGGCAGGATAGTTACAATGATGGGTGGACAGAGGAGTAGTGGTGTCATGCAGATCAGGCACAGGCGAGGCAAGCATGAAGAGGCGCAATGCAGGAAAGGGTAGCAGTGCAGGACATGGGGAGGCAGCCTGCACTGGCAGACAGGACTGTAGATGCAGATAGACAGACCGAGGGAATATTGGCAATTGTGGCGAGGGTATTATGGGCTGGAAGCACAGATCTGCAAATATATGACCTCTACAAGCATGCACACTATTTGAGTAGGACAGGCATGAGAGGAGGGAACAATGAGGAACTGAACCCATGAACACTGCCAAGAATGGCATTGTATTAACCAGTAGGCTATACCTCCATGGTGTATGTCACAGCAATGTCTGGGTACAGAAGGACTGCAGGTCACCACACAAACTGTCTGCTCTGAGTGCCAGGATAGGGTAACCCCACCAGTACCCATGATGCAATGCACATGCTGAATAACTGTCTACAGCTGATCACCAAATGGGGTCTGCACCTCTCCGGTACCTCAGCTTGGAAAGACGAACTGACAGTGTGTGATACTGGCACAGAGTAGCTACAGGCATGATAGAATGGAAAGACAGAGTTTTTTATTGAGACTTTGATCGCCCGACACAGTCCGTGTTTCGTCACCCTTCGTCAGGGGCTAGCCAGGCAAGAAACTAAAAACATAAATATACAACGCTTAAAATCATTATAAAAGAACAGACAGCAAATCATTAAATAAATACCATAGACACAACAAAATGGTATCATAAAACAATAAATGCATAAATAAATACTAATATTATATAAGACCAAATAAAACTAGTATGCTCAGGACCTGATACATATATAAAAATATACATAAAAAAATATATATAAAAAGCGTGTGAATGTATAAATACTTATAAATACATGCATATAAATACTAACCTCTGTTGAAGGCTGTTAGAAAAATCTTATATCATGCAGTTATAAGACTGTCTAGGTAAACATTCACACTAAAAAACACAAATAGATTAAAAACATATACATATTAAAATAACATATAGCATAAATATATAAATTAATAAATAAATAAATAAAACGAAAAGATGGAAACAAAGAGAGAGGAAGAGGCAGGATCTAACAGGGTGGACATAAAATGTATCAAAAAAGGCTTTGAAATAACAGTGCAAGAAAATATATATATACTTGTATTGCTGCAGGAGTGAGTCAGTGGGTAAAACGATAAAGAGCAATGGAACCTAAATTGAAGATTAACTATTGCAGAAAAGATGACTGATTCACAATACCAGTCAAAAATACATAGTGCAACAGAAGGCTTTATGATATGTAGCTTTGTGATGCAAAACTCAGAAACTAACATAAAATGTCATGAAAAAGTTAAAATCCTACTAAGTCTAATGGGCTTAGACTACACGTATGGAAAAGAATAGAAACTCAAGCTACTGAAACGATCCAGTCATCTGAAAGGAGAGAAACTAAGGGGTATGTTTACTAAACCGCGCTCATGTGTGCGGCGCACATTAGCGTGCGCTAAGGTACCTTAGCGCACGCTAATAAGGTGTTTTTGTGCCCCGCACACGTGTGCGCCTCACTAAAGTGCCCGCTCATGTGCGCGGCGCGCTGATGTGCGATAGAGGCGTGGAAAGGCTCCCGGAGGGCGGAGGAAGGTTCGCCAGGGGCGGAGAGAAGGGGTCAATGGGTGGAGAGTGGGAGGGGAGAGGCTCCCCGCACACGAGCGGGGCTGAAATTCAAGCCAAAAAATACCGCGAGTGAAAACCTCGCGGTAGAGCCGATTTAAAGGGAAGAGAAACCATTTATGTCAGCAATGTACAGCAAAACCGGGAAAACCTACAAAACAGTGATAAGTGTGATACATGTGCACGGTACAAAAGTGAAAATAAACATTGAAAATGACCCCAACAAAATCTAAAAAAATTATAATCAAGCTGAGCAATAGTGATAGTAATGGTAAACATCAAAAAACACTCCCAAGAAAGCCGCAAAAAATAAATATGTATTTTAGAAGGGTCTACGCTCTGTCCCCATACAAGGTGAATGATCCCACAGTGAAATAGCACTGATCAGGGTTTCCCTCTCCTTTGGAGAAGGTTTCCCTCTCCTTTGGACAGGTTACCTATGGCATGCACATTTCCACAACAGCAGGGCGGGCAGGTCGGAATGGGCATTTGGACAGCTGCTGGGAAAGCGGATACAGAGGGCTGCAGGCGGAACACATGTTGTGGTGCAGCTGGGGCACAGTGCGGACTAGGCAGATGCCTAGATGGCACCTAGGAATGCTGAAACTGAACAGCAGCCAGACAGCAACTGAAGAGGGCCCAACATGGGCACGAGAGTGTTTATCACAGTGTCACAGGGGATAGTACCCAGCAGGTACCCCCAAGGGCACAGAACATTGGCAGGCGGTGATTGGGGGACTTGCAGACAAATTTGCAGGCACCCCACCCCAGAACCCGCACCATAGGCAGCCGCCTACCCGCACACAGGATGGCCTGAGACTGCGTACCACCAGCACCACCAGCAGAAGGGCATGTCAGCAGGGTGGCACAGGGGTACTGGAGGTGGAGGGGGGCAGTGTCAGCTGCCCAGAGCAGACCATGGCCTAGCCCTGTGTAGGTGGGTGCAATGCACTGCAACAGACAGGCCCTGCTGGACAAACAGTCATGGTATCATCAGGGAATACACTGTCTTTGTGGCATCATGGTGGTGCAGTGCACACAACCAGTGTGTTTGGAGACAGAAGGTGACGGGTTCAAGCCCCAGCTGGGGCTCCTGCCAATCCAGTCCCCATATTTTACCCACAACTAACTAGTGATAGTAAAGACAAACCTTTATTGCAGAGAACATAAGCATGGCTCAAACACCTCTATTTTACCCTACAGAGCACAGACACCAGAAACATGCACATTACCTAGAGCAGATTCCCCCAAATGCAGTCCTGGAGGGCCACAAAACCTTCAGGGTTTATGCTGTCTCCAATCTAAGGATGGAGCGGTACTGGTGGTGGAGGTGGCAGCAGCTGGTGGCCACAGCAGACCATGGCCTAGCCCTGTCCAGGTGGGTGCCGTACACTGCAACAAACAGGCCCTGTCGGATGTACAGTCATGGACTCCCCAGGGAATGCAGCATATCTGTGGCAACACAGTGGTGCAGTACACACAGACAGTGTGTGCAAGAACAGAAGGTCACAGGTTCAAAGCCCAGCTGGGGCTACTGCCAATCCAGTCCATATATTTTTCCCACAACTAAACCGTGATAGTAAGGACAAACCTTTATTGCAGAGACCATACGCATGGTTAATACGCCTATATTTTACCCTACAGAGCACAGACACCATAAACATGCGCATTACCTAGAGCAGAGTCTCCCAAATGCAGTCCTGGAGGGCCAAACACCATTCAGGTTCCATGCTGCCTCTAATAAAGATGCCTGTGCTGCATATCTATGCACCACCCCCATGGTATGCAGATGTATCTCATGCATATTCATGAGGGACAGCATGAAAACCCGAACAGTGTTTGGCACACCCGGACTGGAGTTGGGAACCTCTGCCGTAAAGCAGCAGCCAACAGGGGCAGACACACCCACACCCACACCCACACCCACAGGCCCCATTAGCCAATGCCTCCTGGAGAGGCAGGACATTGGGCCCTGCGTGCATCTCCCAATACTAGCACTTGCATACCTTAGCAATGCCACCCTACACCTGGGTATACGGTACACAGCTATCAAACGTTTCCTATGATTACTGGCAGATAGCAATTCCTACGTTAAGCACAGTTTGCTCATTGAGCTCCATCATAACAATCTTTCTGATGCCTGTGGTGTGTGCTGCAGGTCTGGTCTCTGACAGTGTTTACCACCCTGGGGAGTGACCCCCAACAGTATTGCATACCATATCCATGCCTGTACTGTGCCCAGGACTGGTGTGGTGGCCAGGGCTGCTAAACTCCTCTATAGTAGCACAATGCTGGCATAGGTGTGGGGGTGTCTGTCTGTCTATCCAGTGTGTGGTGGCTGCAACACCCTCCACAGCCCACACTGCCAGCACTGTTGCCAGTATTGGCCTGCCAATGTGCATAATGAGGAGCAAGGTACCATGGGTATAGCCTGGACAGGGTGGCCTGGCCAGGATGCATCTGCACAGGGCATAGGGCACTGGCTGGGACATTTTAGTGCCCGGCCACCACCTACACAGACAGGGTGGCCTCAGCATGTCCTGCTGGGAGATCATTCTCACCCTGACTGTGCAGTGACCACAGCATGGCTAGGCACCCCCATAGTGCTATATAGTATTTTTTAAAGTGATATTTATGATTTTCCTTTTGGAGCCCAATCACTGATGTATCTGCTTGTTGTGTATGCTAACATCCCTGTTCTGGGTGCATGCATTTCCATCAGGAACATGCACTATGGACTAGCTAGCAGACTGTTTGCAGCTGGTATGTGTCTTGATGGAGTGCCTTGCAGGGTGCAGTGGCTGAAGGCTTGCTGCAGGAGAATATCAGATGGGGGTGGGGTGCAGCTTAGCATATACAGGCCTAATGCCTGTCTGCTATTGTGTTATGGATATGTACAGAACTCCATTGACTTCCCTGAAAAGTGTCTTTTCCACAGCAGGACCGGGGTTGATGGTCCCCTCTACTGCCACCATTGTAGAGAGGTAGAATGTGGATCTGTTGATGGGAGATCCTGTTTACCACCCTCAGCCCCTGCAGGAGGAGGCTGGTGGTACATAATCCTCCTAAGGGGCCATGGGGGCTACATCTGACTGCGACAGACAGATATATCCAAAGTGTTTCTGCAGAAACCACCTAACTCACACATTAGCACTGCTGGGGATCTGGAGCACGGTCTACTTCTGCAATGGAAGGTGCTGTGGACCTGGTGCTGGGTGCCCCACCGCACACTCAGGGTGAGTACATTACCCGCACAATGTGACGGTGTGTTGCTACTCTGTGCCAGTAACACACATGGTCAGTACCCTCTACCAGGCCGAGGTGCTGTGGGGGTGGACATGGTTAGTTCCCCCTACCAGGCCGAGGTGCTGTGGGGGTGCATACCCCATCTTGTGTTCATCTGTGGACAGCTGATTTGCATGTGCAGTGCATCATGGGTATGGGTGGCCTAACCCTATCCTGGTGACCACAGCAGACTGTCTGTGTGGTGACGTGCAGTCCCTCTACAGCCAGCCAGGGGCTTGTTAGCAGCTATAGAGCCCACTGGTTACTTCACTGCCACAGTGGGGTTATTTGATAGGGCTGCCCAAAGCATTATCTCTTTTTAATGTACATTACTGCTGTCAGCAAAAATACTCTCTGCGTATTGTACCCATAAGGTGCCTCAGAGGGCGCTTTATAGGGCGCCCTATATGGCACCTTATGGTTACCGTCCATATAAGGTGCACTATACATTATCCTGTGGAGCGACTTATAGGGTGCCCTATAGGGGACATTTTAGGGTACCATGGCGGACAGTGCACTTTATAATGTGCCCTATGGAGTGCCTTATAGGGTGCCTTATGCGGCACCTTCAGTTACGGCACGTGAGGGCGTGTTTGCTGGCAGCAATTAATAAAATACCAATAAAGTGCTGCAGGAAACAATACATACATTGCAAAGCTGATGCCTCAGCCAGACTTACGTATTAGGCACACTGGGGAGCAAACTCATGACCCCTGTATCAGCAGTCAGTGCCTTAACCATTGTGCTACACTGCTGTTCCTCCTTGCATGTCAGCGCACCTACTTCAGATTTCCATGCGTTTAAATGCACAGTGCTGCCATCAAACACAGTGCTATGACCTTGCTGTGCCTCATAGGGCACCCTATATGGTGCCCTATAGGCCACCCTTTCAGCAACACTGTAGGGTGCCGTGGCGGACAGTGCACTTTAAAATGTGCCCTCTGGGGTACCCTATGAGGCGGCTTATGCAGCACCTTATGTTACAATACTTTGAGGGTGTGTTTGCTGGTAGCACTAATTAAAATAAAAATAAAATGCCCCCTACAGCAATATTACCTATAATAGGTAATGCCTCAGCCAACCTTCTTCATTAGGCACAGTGGGGGATTGAACCCATGACTCCTGCATCATTGGTCATTGTCTTAACCACTGTACTACACTGCTGCTCCTCCTTGCATCTTAGCGCACCTAATTATGATTTTCATTCCTTAAACTGCACAATGCTGCCATCAAAAACAGTGCTGTGACCTTGCGGTACCTCATACGGCACCCTATAAAGCACCCTATAAGCAACATTCTAGGGTGCCTTGGCGGACAGTGCACTTTAAAATGTGCCTTATGGGGCGCCTTATGTTAACACACTTTGAGAGTGCGTTTGCTAGTAGAGGTAATTAAACTATAAATAAAATGCCTCCTAAAGCAATCTTCCCCATAATAGGTAATGCCTCAGCCAGCCTTCTTCATTCAGTACAATGGGGGATTGAACCCATGATCCCTACATCATTGGTCAGTGTCTTAACCATTGTACTGTGGCTCTGTTCCTGTGCTTGCACATCAGCACACCACTTATGCTTCCCGCGCAAGTTTCTCATGCGCTAATGTGCGCGGCGCACATGAGCGCAGCACACATTAGCGCATGATTAATCCCGGTTTTGCTTTTTTCTGACTGAAATGCCCACTCCTTATATGGCATCCGCACACTAGCACGGCGCGCACCCTAACGGGGTTTTAGTAAACATACCCCTAAGTATCGTAATGAAAATGTGTATCATCAGGAAATATTGTGTACACAATGGAAGTTAAAAAATATATATACATCATATATAAATATGCCTGTGAAGACACCATACATCGGAGGATGAGACATGATTTTACACAAAGTGTGACAAAGAATGAATTTGTAGCCGAACGGGACCAAAACCGCATGCACAAGTAAAGGTGAACTCTGTCTTCAAAACACATCATGGCATGTGAAAAGATTAAAAATAGCCGATCCAGGATTAGGCAATAAAATGTATAATGATGATATAGTAAATACAGAAATCCAACAGATACAAAGAAAAAATTACCTTGTAAAAGCTGCTGTCTATGCTATGCAGACCCGCAGCAGGCTAAAAAACGCCAGCACATGCGCTTAAGAACAGAAGGCAAAAGGGGGCGGGGATAACTCGTCCAGCCAGGCTAGTAAAGAAACTCTTATAAAAAAGGAATAATAAAAACAGAAACATGTAAACTCATGAAGGATGCTTCAAGAGATACTTTCTTAGGTAACTAGGGACATACCATACTAAAACCACTAATAAAACACAAAGGGGGAGACAGTCTGTAAAATCAATACAAAAACATGAAGATAAAAAACAAAGGGAGAATGGGCAAATGAGTCCAGCAGAGATGGTATGGACAAGGCACCATATTAACTAATGTAATTGTAAATTAAAGAAAATCTGACAAATCCCTATCTAAATTTAATCCTGTAGGAGCCATAGGGGTATGCTTACTAAACTGCGGTAATTGTACATAACGCGCGTTATGTAACGTTAATGATCGTAAGCGCATCATAACGCGCGTTATGATGCGCTTACGATCGTTAACGTTACATAATGCGCGTTAATCGTAGTTAACGATCGTAAACTCCCGCGGCGCGGTAAAACACCGCAGAAGGTGGAGAGAGGGCGGAGAGAAGGGGGTCAATGGGCGGGGAGTGGGCGGGGAGAGGCTCCCTTCACACTAACGCGCTGATCTGAAGAGCTCAATTCCAACGCGAATGAAAACCTGCCGTTAAATGCACATTACAGGGGAGAGAAACCATCTCAGTGTCAGCAATGTACAGCCCAGGCAGGGAAACCTAAAAAAAGTGATAAGTGTGATACATGTGCACAGAACAAAAGGACACATAAACACTGAAAATGACCCCAACAAACTGGAAAAAAAACATAACCAAGCTGGCCAATAGTGGTATTAATGAGAAACATCAACCCCCCCCCCCCCCCGAGTAAGCTCCATAGAACAGATATAAATTGTGGAAGGGTCTATAATCCGTCCCCATACAAGGTGAATGAGCCCACAGTGAAATAGCGCTGCTCAGGGTTTTCCCCACCATCGGACAGGGTTCCTATGGCATGCACATGTCCCGCAACATCAGGGCGGGCATGTCGGAACGGCAACTGGACAGATGCCTGAGAAGTGGATACAGAGGGCCGCAGGCAGCACATGCTGTGGTGCAGCTGGGCCATAGTGCGGACTAGGGCGTTGCCTAGGTGGCCCATACGAATGCTGAAGCAGCAGAGCAGCCAGACAGCAACTACTGAAGGCCCAACATGGGCACGACTGTGTTTCCCACAGTGTCACAGGGTATAGTACCCAGCAGCTACCCCCAAGGGTTGGATTTGTCTGTATTTACTACAACATCATTATACATTTTATTGCCTAATCCTGGATCGGCTATTTTTAATCTTTTCATGTGCCATGATGTGTTTTGAAGCCAGAGTTCACCTTTACTTGTGCATGCGGTTTTGGTCCCGTTCGGCTACAAATTCATTCTTTGTCACACTTTGTGTAAAATCATGTCTCATCCTCCGATGTATGGTGTCTTCACAGGCATATTTATATATGATGTATATATATTTTTTAACTTCCATTGTGTACACAACATTTCCTGATGATACACATTTTCATTACGATACTTAGGGGTATGTTTACTAAACTGCGCAATTGTGCAGGGCGCACTTGAGCGTGCGCTAAGGTACCTTAGCGCACGCTAATAGTGCTTTTTTGTGCCCCGCACATGTGCACGCTGCACTAATGGGCCCGCACAAGTGCGCGGCGCGCTGATGTGCGATAGAGGCATGGAAAGGCATTCTGAGGGCGGAGGAAGGCTCCCGAGGGGCGGAGGGACGGGGTCAATGGGTGGAGAGTGGGAGGGGAGAGGCTCCCCGCACAGGAGCGGGGCTGAAATTCAACTAAAAAAATACCACGAGTGAAAACCTCGCGGTAGAGCCGATTTAAAGGGAAGAGAAACCATTTTTGTCAGCAATGTACAGCAAAACCAGGGAAACCTACAAACGTGAGCAGTGTGATACATGTGCACAGAACAAAATAGCAAATAAAAATAGAAAATGACCACACCAAAATTCTAAAAAATGATAATCCAGCTGGGCAACAGTGATATCAATGGGCAACAATAAAAAACACTCCCAGGAAAGCTCCAAAAAAAGCTCTTTTTTTTGGAGCTTTCCTGGGAGTGTTTTTTACTGTTGCCCATTGATATCACTTTTGCCCAGCTTGGTTATGTTTTATTTCCCTTTTTTTTTAGGCCATTTCTAATGTTTATTTGCCCTTTTGTCTCCATACAAGGTGAATGAGCCCACAGTGAAATTGTGCAGAGCAGGGTTTCTGATTTCTTTGGCCAGGTTTCCTATCTCCAAGGACTGCACTGTCTCTGTGGCCACAGTATGGTGCAGTGAACACAGACAGTGTGTTCAGGAGCCAAAGGTCAGCAGCTCAAGTCCCAGCTGGGGCCCCTGCAAACCCACTCCCCATATTTTACCCACCACTAAACCGTGATAGTAACGACCAACCTTTTTTGCAGAGAACATAAGCATGGTCCAAACACCTGTATTTTACCCTACAGAGCACAGACACCAGAAATATGCGCATTACCTAGACCACAGTCCCCTAAATGCAGTCCTGGAGGGCCACTTATCATTCAGCTATGATGCTGTCTCCAATATAAGGCCATGTCAGCATAGTGGTGGAGGGGTACCGTTGGTAGAGGGGGCAGTGGCTGCTGCCCACAGCAGACGGTGGCCTAGCCCCCTTCACGTGGGTGCAGTGCACTCCAACAGACAGGCCCTGTCTGACAAACAGCCATGGACTCCCCAGGGAATGCACTGTTGTCATGCTAAGACAGTGGTGCAGTGAACACAGCCAGTGCCTTTAGGACCAGAAGATCACAGGTTCAAATCCCAGCTGGGGCTCCTGCCAACCCAGTCTCTTTATTTTACCTATGCAGAAAACATGGTAGTAAAGACTGAACCTTTATTGCTGAAAACATAAGCATGGGTCAAACACCTATATTCTACCCCACACAGCACAAACATCATAGAAATGTGCATTACCTAGAGCAGAGTCTCCCAAATGCAGACCTGGAGGGCCAAACACCATTCAGGTTCCATGCTGCCTCTAATAAAGATGCCTGTGCTGCATATCTATGCACCACCCCCATGGTATGCAGATATAGCTCATGCATATTCATGAGGGACAGCATGAAAACCCGAACAGTGTTTGGCACACCAGGACTGGAGTTGGGAACCTCTGCCGTAAAGCAGCAGCCAACAAGGGCAGACACACCCACACCCACACCCACAGACCTCATTAGCCAATGCCTCCTGGAGAGGCAGGACATTTGGCCCTGCGTGCATCCCCCAATACTAGCACTTGTATACCTTAGCAATGCCACCCTACACCTGGGTATACGGTACACAGTTATCAAACGTTTTTTATGATTACTGCCAGATAGCGATTTCTACGTTAAGCACAGTTTGTTGTTTGAGCTACATCATAACAATCTTTCGGATGTCTGTGGTGTGTGCTTCAGGTCTGGTCTCTGACAGTGTTTACCACCCTGGGGAGTGCCCCCCAACAGTATTGCGTACCATATCCATGCCTGTACTGTGCCCAGGACTAGTGTGGTGGCCAGGGCTGATAGACTCCTCTATAGTAGCACAATGCTGGCATAGGAGTCGGAGTGTGTGTCTGTCTATACCAGGGGTAGGGAACCCTGGTCCTGGAGAGCCGCAGACCAGTCAGGTTTTCGGGACATCCCTAATGAATATGAATGAGATATATATGCATTAGAGATATCCTGCCAACCTGACTGGTTTGTGGCCCTCCAGGGCTGGATTTGGAGACCCCTGCCTTACACCTCTGTCATTTAAGATTGTGAGTGGGCAAGGTGCAGATGTCCAAGACATCAAAAAGGTTAGATAGAATGTGTCACATTCCTCCTCACTTCTCACCACCACCAAAATATTGTCTATTAGACAACTTTTTGGTGGTGGTGAGAATCGAGGAGGAATGTGACACATTCTATATACCCTTTCGATGTCTAGGATATCTGCACCTTGCCCACTCACAATCTTAAATAACAGAGGTGTAAGGCAGGGGTCTCCAAATCCAGCCCTGGAGGGCCACAAACCAGTCAGGTTGGCAGGATATCTCTAATGCATATATATCTCATGCATATTCATTAGGGATATCCCGAAAACCTGACTGGTCTGCGGCTCTCCAGGACCAGGGTTCCCTACCCCTGGTCTATACAGTGTGTGGTGGCTGCAAACACCTTCCACAGCCCACACTGCCAGCACTGTTGCCAGTATTGGCCTGCCAATGTGCATAATGAGAAGCAAGGTACCATGGGCAGGGCCGGCCCGTCCATTGAGCGAGAATGTTTTTTGCACAGGGCCCCGCGTTTCAGGGGGCCCCGCGCAAAAAACATTCTTTTGTAAAAGTAAAATTGAAAAAAAAAAAGAAAACCTGTCTCCTGCCGCTGTCGGGGCCGCCGCGGCAGAATCGAGCGTGCCGCGGGGCCCCCCTGTACCCGGCACAGCCTCTCCTCCCTGTAGCAACTCTCTCTTCTGAGCTGCAGTCAGACGCGCCGGCTTGCAGAGCGCGAAGGGAAGAGTTTCCCTTTCGCGACTCTGTTAGGCCCGCGGGGGCTGATGGGAACTTCCCATCAGCCCCCGCGGGCTTAACAGAGCAGCGAGGGAAAAACTCTTCCCTCGCGCTCTGCAAGCCGGCGCGTCTGACTTCAGCTCCAACGAGAGAGCTGCTACAGGGAGGAGAGGCTGTGCCGGGTACAGGGGGGCCCCGCGGCACGCTCGATTCTGCCGCGGCGGCCCCGACAGCGGCAGGAGACAGGTTTTCTTTTTTTTAAAAATTTCCCTGGGCTGGGCTGAGCGTTAGGAGTGGTGCTGGGCTGGGCTGGGCTGGGGGTTAGAAGTGGTGCTGGGCTGGGGGGGGGGTGTTAGGAGTGGTGATGGGCTGGGCTGGGCGGGGGGGGTGTTAGGAGTAGTGATGGGCTGGGCTGGGCTGGGGGGGTTAGGAGTGGTGATGGGCTGGGCTGGGCTGGGCTGGGGGGGGGAGGTGTTAGGAGTAGTGATGGGATGGGATGGGCTGGGCTGGCTGGGGGGGGGTTAGGAGTGGTGATGGACCCTGGGCTGGTTGGGGGGGGTTAGGAGTGGTGATGGGCACTGGGCTGGCTGGGGGGGTAGGAGTGGTGATGGGCACTGGGCTGGCTGGGGGGGTTAGGAGTGGTGATGGGTGCTGGGCTGGGGGGGTTAGGAGTGGTGATGGGCGCTGGGGGGGTTAGGAGTTGTGATGGGTGCTGGGGAGGGGTTAGGAGTGGTGATGGGCGCTGGGGGGGGGGCTTAAACTAAAAATTGGGTGATGGGGGATTAGGACTGGAAATGGGCTGGTGGGATTAGGACTGGAAGTGGGTTGATGGGGGGTTAGGACTGGTAATGGGCTATGGGAGGGCTTAAACTAAAAATTGAGTGATGGGGGATTAGGACTGGGAGTGGCTGATGGGGAGGTTAGGACTGGTAATGGGCTATGGGGGGCCTACCCTGAATATTGGGTGATGGGGGATTAGGACTGGAAATGGGCTGGTGGGATTAGGACTGGGAGTGGGCTATGGGGGGCTAGGACTGGTAATGGGTTGGGGGGGTTGCTAGGACTGGAAATGGGCTGAGTGGAAGGGGGCTTGAACTGCAAAGCGCTGTGGGGGATGGGGCTTGGAACGGAAATGGGCTGAGGGCAAGCGGGGGGCTTGAACTGCAAATAGCTGATGGGGACGGGGCTTGGAATGGAAATGGGCTGCGGGGAAGTGGGGGGCTTGAACTGCAAATAGCTGATGGGGAGGGGACTTGGACTGGAAATGGGCTGAGTGGAAGGGGGCTTGAACTGCAAATAGCTGATGGGAAGGGGGGCTTGGAATGGGCTCTTAGGGGAGGGAGCTAGGACAGGAACTGGGCTGATGGATGGGCTAGGATAGAACTGAGAATTGGGTGTTGGGGGGAGCTAAGATTGGAAATGGGCTTTGGTGGGGGATTGATTGAAATGGACTACAGGAAGGGCTAGAACTGGCAGTAGGCTCATGGGGGGCTTGGTTTAGAAATGGGCTGAGTGGAGGGGAGCTAGGATTTAACATGGGCTGATGGTGGGGCTAGGAAAGGACTAGAAATGGGCTGATGGGAGGCTGGTATTGGAAATGAGCTGATGAAGGGACTCGGATAGGACTGGAAATGGATGGGGGAGCTAGGACTGGAAATGGGCTGATGTGGGGACTAGAAGGGAGCGGATACTGGGTGAGGCTGGAACTAAAAGGGAGCTGATGTTGGGGGAGATTAGAAGGGGATGGGGCTGGGAGAATGAAATGGAGAGGGGAAAAATATTTTGTGTGGGAGGGAAGAAAAATGTACAATTGGCCGGGTATTGGGAGACTAAGTGGGGATTGAGGATGGAGGGGTAAAATTTGAGTGGATGAAATAGGAATGAGGAAAGAGCAAAAGGAGAAAGATTATTATGTTAAAGCAGATGTAGAGAGAGAATGGAAAAAACTAGAAGAGAAGAAAGGACAAATGGACAGCAGACGATGGAGAGATAGCAGAAGACACAAATAAACCAGAAGAAAGTGGCTGGAACAATTGCAACTGAAAAAAAAATGCACAAAAGGTACAAAGATATCTCTTTATTTTGAATTTATTAACTGGAATATGTCAGCTCTGGGAAATGTGCATCATTAATGTCTGTGCTTTGTTTAGTACAAGAGGAAATTAATTTATAGTTTTATTTCTACATTGTTGTTGTACATTCCAAGTTTGGCTTTTAGGGTTCCCAGTTTAATTATTGTCTTCCTGTTTTTAAATTGTGATTCCTTGTTTGGTGATAGTCTATGTTCTGCATGTGTAACTGAGCTGAGGTATTCTGTTTATGTAATTCCTATTTGACATTGTCACTTGTTCTTTTTCCCCAGTAGGTCATGTATTGTTATTCTCTGAAATGTATTGGTTTAATATTTGCAGTGTTGCCTTTTGATAGGTAGTGTATGGTGCTTTATGAGTCCTGGTAGTGCTGTTGGGATACGGTGGGTTTGCTATGGGTTCTAAATGGGCAGTGTTTGTAGTAGTTCCTAATGTGCCTGGCGGTTGGCACTGGATTATAGTAATGTAGAAATCTTTGTCTTTTTTATCCATACACTCATGAAGAGGCATGTTTACTAAAAGTTAGTGTATGGTAACATTATGCAAATATTTATGCAAATGAGGCCCCTTATGCAAATGAGGCCCCGCACCGAGTCTCCGCACATGGCCCCGCACCCCCCTTGGGCCGCCCCTGACCATGGGTATAGCCCGGACAGGGTGGCCTGGCCAGGGTGCATCTGCACAGGGCATAGGGCACTGACTGGGACATTTTAGTGCCTGGCCACCACCTACACAGACAGGGTGACCTCAGTATGTCATGATGGGAGATCACTCTCACCCTGACTGTGCAGTGACGACCACTGTTCCCTCTAAGCTGTGCGCGTGTGCGCGCGCACACACCTTGCCGAGCGAGCGCACATACTTTGCAACAGAGCGCACAAAAATTACGGCTCTGATTCTGATAGAAAACAACACAGACGTCTTAAAATTTAAAAGTTATGATTGTAATTACTAGAAATTTTCCGCTTCATTTAGTAATCGTCTATTTTCATTTAATTTGATTAAAATCAATGTGGTGTACATACTGTCTTCTGACGTGTAGTCAAATTTTAACGTATATAACTCCGAGTGTCATTATGTGGCGCACAAAAATTTAACCTTCCTTCAAAAGCTGCACACAGCTGATATTTTATGCGCACACAGCCTACAGAAAATTAGAGGGAACATTGGTGACGACAGCATTGCTAGGCACCCCCATAGTGCTATATAGTATTTTTGTCTTGTGATATTTATGGGTTTCCTTTTGGGGGCCAGTCACTGACTTATCTGCTTGTTGTGTGTGTTGTCATCCCAGTTCTGGGTGCATGCATTTCCACCAGGAACATGCACTATGGACTAACTAGCAGACTGTTTGCAGCTGGTATGTGTCTTGATGTAGCGCCTTGCAGAGTGCAGCGGCTGATGGCTTGCTGCAGGAGAATATCAGGTAGTGGTGGGGTGCAGCTTAGCATATACAGGCCTAATGTCTGTCTGCTATTGTGTTATGGATATGTACAGAGCTGCATTGACTTCCCTGAAGGGTGTCTTTTCCACAGCAGGACGGGGGTTGATGGTTCCCTCTACTACCACCATTGCAGGGAAGTAGAATGTGGATCTGTTGATGGGAGACCCTGTTTACCACCCTCAGCCCTGGAGGAAGAGAGTGATGGCACATAATCCACCTGGGGGTCCATGGGGGCTACACCTGACTGAGACAAACAGATATATCCAAGGTGTTTCTGCAGAAACTATCTATCTCACACATTAACACTGCTTTGAACCTGCATCATGGTCTATTTCTGCTATGGAAGGTGCTGTGGACCTGGTGCTGGGCGCCTCACCGCACCATCAGGGTGAGCACAGTACCCGCACAATGTGACGGTGTGTAGCTACTCTGTGCCAGTAAAACACACGGTCTGTACCCCCTACAAGGCCGAGGTGCTGTGGGGGTGCACATGGTCAGTTCCCCCTACCAGGCCGAGGTGTTGTGGGGGTGCATACCCCATCTTGTGTTCATCTGTGGACAGCTGATTTGCATGTGCAGTGCATCATGGGTACGGGTGTGCTAACCCTATCCTGGTGACCACAACAGACTGTCTGTGTGGTGACAAGCAGGCTCTCTGCAGCCAGCCAGGGGCTTGCTGGTAGCTATAGTCCAATGGTTACTTCACTGCCTGTGAAGCCAGAAATCATGGGTTCGAACCCACAGTGAGGTTATTTGATAGGACTGCTCAATGCATTATCTCTTTTTAATGTACATTTTTGCTGCCAGCAAAAACACCCTCAGCGTACTGTACCCATAAGGTGCCTCTGAGGGCGCTTTATAGGGTGCCCTATAGGGCACCTTATGGTTCCCGTCCATGTAAGGTGCACTATACATTATCCTGTGACGCAACTTATAGGGTGCCCTGTAGGGGACATTTTAGGGTGCCGTGGCGGACAGTGCACTTTATAATGTGCCCTATGGAGTGCCTTATAGGGTGCCGTATACGGCACCTTCAATTACGGCACGTGAGGGCATGTTTGCTGGCAGCAATTAATAAAATAAAAATAAAGTGCTGCAAGAAAGAAAATGTACATTGCAAAGCTGATGCCTCAGCCAGCCTTACATATTAGGCACACTGGGGAGCAAACTCATGACCCCTGTATCAGCAGTCAGTGCCTTAACCATTGTGCTCCACTGCTGCTCCTCCTTGCATGTCAGTGCACCTACTTATGCTTTTCATTCCTTAAACTGCACAGTGCTGCCATCAAAAACAGTACTCTGACCTTGTGGTACCTCATACGGCACCCTATAAAGCGCCCTATAAGCAACATTCTAGGGTGCCTTGGCGGACAGTGCACTTTAAAATGTGCCTTATGGGGCGCCTTATGTTAACACGCTTTGAGAGTGCGTTTGCTAGTAGTGATAATTAAAATAAAAATAAAATGCCTCCTAAAGCAATCTTCCCCATAATACATAATGCCTCAGACAGCCTTGTTCATTGGGCACTGTGGGGGATAGAACCCTTGATCCCTGCACTATTTGTCAGTGTCTTAACAATTGTGCTGTGGTTCTGTTCCTGTGCTTGCCCATCAGCATGCTGCCTTATGCTGCCCAATATTAAACTGGCTCCTAAAGTAATGCCTCAGCCAGCTATCTTCATTGGGCACTGTGGGGGATTGAACCCCTGATCTCTGCACCATTGGTAAGTGTCTTAACCATTGTGCTGTGGCTCTGCTCTTCTGCTTGCACATCAGCGTGCTGCTTATGCCTCCCGCGCAGCTTTCTCATGCGCTAATGTGCGGGGCGCACATGGGCGCCGCGCACCTTAGCGCATATTTAAATCACGGTTTTGCTTTTTCAGAAAGAAACGCCCACTCCTTATATGGCACCCGCACACTAGCGCGGCCCGCACATTACCGGGGTTTTAGTAAACATACCCCTAAGTTTCTCTCCTTTCAGATGACTGGATCGTTTCAGTAGCCTGAGTTTCTCTTCTTTTCCATACGTGTAGTCTAAGCCCATTAGACTTAGTAGGATTTTAACTTTTTCATGACATTTTATGTTAATTTCTGAGTTTTGCATCACAAAGCTACATATCATAAAGCCTTCTGTTGCACTATGTATTTTTGACTGTATTGTGAATCAATCATCTGTTCTGCAAGAGTTAATCTTCAATTTAGGTTCCATTGCTCTTTATCATTTTGCCCACTGACTCACTCCTGCAGCAATACAAGTATATATATATTTTCTTGCACTGTTATTTCAAAGCCTTTTTTGATACATTTTATGTCTACCCTGTTAGATCCTGCCTCCTCCTCTCTCTTTGTTTCCATCTTTTCGTTTTATTTATTTATTTATATATTTATGCTATATGTTATTTTAATATGTATATGTTTTTAATCTCACTATTTATGTTTTTTAGTGTGAATGTTTACCTAGACAGTCTTATAACTGCATGATGTAAGATTTTTCTAACAGCCTTCAACAGAGGTTAGTATTTATATGTATGTATTTATAAGTATTTATACATTCACATGCTTTTTATATATATATTTTTATATATATTTTTATATATGTATCAGGTTCTGAGCATACTAGTTTTATTTGGTCTTATATAATATTAGTATTTATTTATGCATTTATTGTTTTATGATACCATTTTGTTGTGTCTATGGTATTTATTTAATGATTTGCTGTCTGTTCTTTTATAATGATTTTAAGCGTTGTATATTTATGTTTTTAGTTTCTTGCCTGGCTAGCCCCTGACGAAGGGTGACGAAACACGGCCTGTGTCGGGCCATCAAAGGCTCAATAAAAAACTCTGTTTTTCCATTCTATCACGCCTTGGACTGGTTGTTCTTTGGTGTGCATGATCTGTTGCTCTTGTAGTGTCGTACAGAGTAGCTACAGACCATGCCATTATGCAGGTCTGTGTTCACCCTGAGGGATAAGATGGGTGCCCAGCAGTATGTCCGCAGTACACGTGGTGCTAGAAATAGGTCCTGCTGTACATCCCCATCACTACCAGTGTGTGACAGGTGTTCCTTGCAGTGCAGCCAAAGGTAATTTGGTGTCCATCTGTATCCTGCCGTCACATGTGGCCCTGTGGGACCAAACACCAGCCAGATTGGTGTATACCCAATGTTAGGGTCTGGCTGATATGGGCAGCTGTTATCAGGGCAGAGGGGTGTGTAGCAGTGCCTTTATAGATTGCAGTGATATATACTACATACCCCAAAGGGCCCCATCACCCTTTTTGTAGGTAAAGAACATGTGCCCCTGCCTTGGGGAAGCAACCTCCATCCTGTTTGTATGAGACAGCCCTCCAGGGTTGGTGGGCCAGAGCCATACCTATGACTGGGGCAGTGGCAGACCAGCAGCAATGCTGGGGTTAGGTCTGGAAAACCCCAACTGCCTCCCACCACTGTCTGCCAGTCACCAGCAGACAGCACAGTCAGACTATACCTTACAGGTGTTCTGACCATGCACAGTCTAACTACAGACAGTCCACCAGCCTGCTCACAGAGAAACTATGTGCAGCAAGCAGGCAACTCAGTGATTGGGACCCCAGGACTGGGGAACACAAATATATCACTGGAGGCAGATAGTGTAGCGCGCTATGTGGGAACCTAGACCTGCCATGGTCACTGCTCGGTCAGAGTGAGTGCCCTCCCAGCATGCCATGCTGTGGCCACCCTGTCCATGCACGTGGTGGTCAGGCACTACAGTGTCCCAGCCATTGCCCCACACCCTGTGAAGATGCATCTTGGCCAATCTGCCCTGTCTGGGCCATACCTAAAATACCTTGCTCTTCATTATGCACCTATTCAGGCTAACGCTGGTAACAGTGGGACATTTTGGGCCCAGTGAAGGGTGGGCAGCCACAGAACAATGGATAGACATACACACACGCTCACTCCTATTGCAGCATTGTACAAAGATAGGGGTGGTTGGCAACCCTGCCCGCCACACTGGTCCTAATCACAATGCCAACATTGCTAAATTGTGCAGGGGGTAGTAGTAGTGCTCTGGTGATTACTTCAGCTCAATGCTGGGGCCAACAGCCTGACTCTCCATGCATCTTTGGATTGTGGAGCCTGTGTAGGTGGGTGTTTGTACCCCTGTTGGCCGCTGCTTTGGGCTTTGCACATGTTGCTGTTGTATCTGCATTGTAGGGTAAAACATAGGGACATGCTCTGCAGGAACCACAGCTGGGGCTTGAACCTGTGACCCTCTGCTTCTGGACACACTGGCTGGGTGTACTGCACAACACTGTTGCCACAGATGTGCAATAGTCCCTGGGGCTACTTGTACTTTTCCTCAACCAGACTTTGTATGTTGCACTGCACACCACGTACTGATGCAGGGCATGGCCTAGGTCCATTGCAGGGAGGTGGCACTGCCCCCTCCAGCACGGGCACCCCCCCTGCCAAGCTGACATGGCCATTTGCTGTCGGTGCTGGTATTGCGCAGTCCCAGGCCATCCACTGTGTAGGTAGGTGCCCGCCTAGGGAGCAGATCCCGGGGTGAGGGCCATACATGGACATCCTCACATCCTCCCCCCCCAATCACTGCCTATGAATATAATGCCCCTTCCACATGGGGGTGGGATGGCTGGGGGGATGTCAGGTCAGTGCCCTAGCAACTATTGGCTAGGGTGAACCAGGTAGATATAGATGGATTGTATTTGGCCTTGGTCAGCTGCTATCTTGCTGATTTCTGGTTTCTATGTTCCTATGTGCCACCTAGGCGCCCGCCTGGTCCACCCTGTGCTCCAGCTGCCCATGCTACATGTCCCGCCTGTGGCCCCCTATGCCCCATTTGCACCATTGCCATAGTGGCCATTCATACTTTGGCACTATGGTGTTGCTGAAAATGGAGCACTACTATCACATTTCTTGGGCTCCCTGCCTTGGCTGTACATTGCTGACACTTAAATGGTTTCTCTCTCCTGCAAATGTGCATCTAATGACAGGTTTTAATTTGCGGTAGGATTCAGCCCTTCAGTTCAGCGCGTTAGTGTGAAAGGGGCCTCTCCCTGCCCACTCTCCGCCCATTGACCCCTTCTCTCCGCCCTCTCTCCACCTTCTGCTGTGTTTACAGCGGCCGGGGACGTTAACAATCGAATGTTACATACCGCGTGTTATGTAACGTTAACGATCGTTAACGTTACATAATGCGCGGTATGTAACGTTACCGCAGTTTAGTAAACATACCCCTAAGAGCTTTTACTTTGCCTAATGGTTGAGTAGCAGGCTGAGAACCATGGAAGCCAGATTTGAATTCTATTGCCACTCCTTGTGATCTTGGGCAAGTCACTTAACCCTCCATTGTCTCAGCTACAAACTTAAATTGCAAGCCCTCCCAGGAACAGGAAAATACCTACAGTGCCTGAATGTAACTTTCTTTGAGCTACTCCTGAAAAAAGGTGTGAGATAAGTCCAATATCCCTTCCTTTTCAATTCCTTCTCTTCATGAAAATTACAATACAAAAGGCAATATAGGAAATGGCACCATATACGCAGCAGCAGATATCATAGAAGTATTGTAAAACTCTAGGCTAGGGGGAGGGAGGGAGGGAGATTGGTGGCCTGTGATTGTGTTAGCTATTTCTGCTGATCATGCCTCAGAAATAGTACATCACATATCTGAAAAAGACAACAACTGCCAATTCTCCTTAATGGCAATGGCTATGTAAACCACATTGACAGAAAAGAAAATCCTAACAATTGACCATGTAACAAAGAAGGAAAGGAAAGTTATTAGCAATTTGGAGAACATGATCAGCAGAACAGAACCCACAGGCATCACCATAATTGGAAAACATAGTCAAAACTTAGTATTTGATGCATGCAACACAGGCAACACTTAAATGGAGAAGAGATGTCAACATGTGACAACTCAGCTGCCGTCCATCCCCAAAGCATTCCCAGCAAAAGGTTCACAAGTTCACGCAGCTAGGGATCCTCATACAGCCATCACAATAATTACTACAATAAATGAATAATCATTGGCTTATTAACATGAAGTGCCATGCTTTTCCCCTTGCCAAATATACTCTGGGCCTGTCTGCAGTTAATTGCAGTGCCAGTATCAGAGAGGTGCGATGAATGTGCTGTGTTCCAGAAAGAGGATCCTGGAATCTTCAGCATTGGTGTGAACAACAAAATCAAACAAGAAAATAATATATATGCTTTCTAAAACTTTAAAACAGGGGTTCTCAATCCAGTCCTCAGGACGCACCTCGTCATTTAGGTATTCAGGATAACCACAGTGATTTATGCATGAGAGAGATCAGCATGCACTTCCTCCATTGTAGGCAGATCTCTCTCATGCATATTCATTGTGGTTATCCTTTTAGAGCATCTAATGCTATATTAAAGGGTTTTCTTCACTTTTAAAGATTTTTTTCTCTTAAAGGGCCTTTTAAAAAAATTTTAATAACAAATTTTCTTTTCTGCTGTATTGTCTAGTAAGTTGCAGCTGTATTGCAAAAGGGGATTATAATTACAGTTTGAGTTTACTTAATATACCGCCTATAACCAAGGCAACTAGGCAGTTAACAAAGTAAAACAACAATAAAGTTAAAATAAAATAACAATAAGAGGGTAACTAACAAGGGAAGATGAGAAGATAATGGGCAAGGGAGAGGGGATGAGGGCCTAAGTTACAAATGAGGAGTGAGTGTCATAATAACTAAAGACCTAAAAGGGAGGGAAGGAAGGGGAGAGGACAGAAATATACCAATGACTGGTGCTGCTCCTGAGGTGAGCAAGCGAGAAAGAAGCAAAAGCATGACTGGGAAGAACAAGGGATCAGAGGCATGTTGCCGAGGGGAAGGCAAACACAAAGAAATAGGCTTTCAGTTGGGACTCAAAACAGGTAGAGGAAAGTTGACAGCGAAGGACGGAGGGAAGCCTTCAAATTCAAAGAGGTCGGCAAGCTCTTTGAAGTCACTGACCTCCTCAGGTGTTAGATCCCTCCCTTCCCTCCTCAGCTTCTCCTCAACCCATATAAGATTTCTTGCTATACAGAGCAACTCCTCAATTAGCTTGTTGGCAAAAGATAACAGATTTTTATTGCTTGGTAGGGAAAATCTAGGAAGCAAATAGTTCCACATTTGGATATCTACTAAAAGTAAACAATTTACTATTCTGGAAGGAGCTTTGATTAAGTGCTTTTACAAAGGGAACACATTAATCTATATGCCTCAGATACACAATATCAAAATTTACTAGTGCAAAGTTATAGCTGTTTATCAAAGAAGCAGGGCTACACAAAGAGACATAGAACAGCTCTGTTAGAACACACATAAAATAGGTTAGCTGGCTTTTTCACTTAAAGGACAGCTGACAAAAAGTTCAGGGCTTTGGTAGATCTCTCTCATTTACTTCAATAGGTACTAAAGTTCTACCAACTGAATGATGTCTGGAAAAATCGTATTGCCAAAGCTGTTGCCCCCATTATAGCTTCTGCCTCTATCCAGATTGACACCCCAATGTCAGGGACCGCTTCCATGTGCAGGATGCCTGCAAGCTGAAGCTCTCATGAAACAAGTGGAAGAGCTCAGAGAAGAGGCAGTGAGACTGAGAAGTATTTGAGACAGCAAGAAGTACATTGATGAGATGCTTCTTGAAGCATCCAAACTCTCCAACAGAGGTGAAGATGGTATGCTACAGAATGAGAGTTGGACACGAGTCACCAGAGCCTGCAGAATCGATAATCCAATTTCTCCAGTCCTTGAAATGAAGAACCAGTATGCAGCCCTGGAAGTGGAGGAGAAGAAAGCATATCAGCAAAGGGAATAACCAGAGCTCAAGCACCCCAAAGTTTCAGAATCAGTGACCTCAAGGAAGCGAAAGGTAGTGGTGCCTGGTGACTCTCTTCTGAGGCAACCAACTGCTCACCAGACTTGATGTCCAGGGAGGTGTGCTGTCTACCAGATGCCAAAATCTGAGATGTTATGGATAGTTTGTTGAGACTTATCAAGTCTACTGACTACCGACGTTGCTCATCCATGTCAGCACAAATGATACTGCTAGGTATCCCTTCAAGCATATCAAGAGTGACTTCATGGTTCTGGGACAGAGGGTGAAGCAGATAGGTGCGCAGGTGGAGATCTCTTCAATCCTCCCTGTTGAGGGTAAAAACTGAGGCAGAGAAGCTTGCATCCTAGAGATGAATGCATGGCTGCATGGATGGTGTTACTGAGAGCGTTTCGGTTACCTGGACCATGGGATGATTTTCAAAGGGCTGCAGAGCAGAGATGTCATCAACCTATCCAAGAAAGGTCAAAGTGTCTTCTGCAGCAGACTTGCCAACCTACAGAAGAGGGCTTTAAACTAGATTCATTGGGGATGGATGAAGGAAGCAGCCAGATAAGTAAAAACCCTCAGGTAATTAAAACATTAAATAACGCTGTAAAAATGTGTAAAAGGGGCTACATCTGGAAAGCGGGGTTCATAAACACCTGTAATATGGGAAATAAGATCCCAGATGTTGAGGCTTTAATGGAAGAGGCTGACTTGGATTTAGTGGCAGTAATGGAAACATGGTTCACAGACAACCATGACTGGGATGTAATTTACCAGGCTATACTTTTTCAGGAAGAACAGGGTAGGAAGAAGGACAAGAGGAGTGGCACTATTGTAGAAAATAATATTAAAGCTATAGAATTACAGGGCTTAAAAGGAAGAGAGGAAGCACTGTGGGTTAAATTAGAAAGAGGGAATTGGAAATTCATTTGTATTGGTGTCATATACAGATCTCATTCACAGGGAGAAGAAGTGGACAGAGAATTAATAGAAAACATATGCAGTATTGCCATGAAAGAGGAAGTGCTACTGATAGGTGATTTCAATATGCTGGATGTTGATTGGCACATACCTGCTGCAGTATCATCTAGAAGTAATGAGATCCTAGATTCTATACAGGGAGAACTATTCCGGCAATTGGTAACAGAACCCATACGTGAAGGGGATATGCTAAACCTGTTGCTTACCAATAGGAAAAGTGTTTCTGAAATGTAACCAACTAAATAAATAAATAAATAAATAAATAGTGGGAGATCACCTTATATCCAGTGATCACCAGACTAGGACTAGGGGTGATAAAGTCCATTCAAAAGCAAGGATCTTAGTCTTTAGGAAAACTAACTTTGCCGAAATGGAACAATACCTCAAGGAGTCATTAGCGGGATGGGAACAGCTGGGGGATGTAGCAAAGCAAGGGGAAAACTGAAAGGGAATATTTTAAGGCCAACTAGCATTTTTGTTAGATAAGTAAATAAATGTAAAAGGAAAAGGAAGCCACTATGGTTCTCAAAGACATTGCAGAAAAGGTGAAGAAAAAGAGGGCAACCTTCATAAAATACAAGAGATTGCAGAAAGAGATAGAAAAACATCAATATTTGCAAAAACTTAGAGAAGCGAGCAAAGTTGTCAGGAAAGCAAAGATACCAAAAGAAGAATTAGCCAATGCAATAAAATGGGGGGACAAGACATTTTTCAGATATGTTAGCGAGAGGAGGAAGTGCAAAAGTGGTATTGTCATACTCAAGGGTGAAGGGGAGGAATATGTAGAAGCTGATGAGGATAAAGCAGAATTGCTTAACAAATATTTTTGTTCTGTGTTCACAGATGAAGGTCCAGAAGCAGGACCTCAGAAAGCACCCACAAATAGAAGCAGAAGTGAAGGGGATCTTGAATGATTTTCAGAAGACTGTTTGTGAAGAACTAGCTAAACTCAAAGTAGACAAAGTGATGGAGCTGGATGGGATATTATTTATTTATTTTGTATTTATGTGATCTTATATGCCATTTTTCCAGCATTAAGGAGGTTTACATTAAACTAACAAAACAATTACAAGTAACCTGGAGTTATAACCTCTCAATCTATCTCAGTCTCATTCCTTTCCATCCTTTGAAGTTTACTCTATCCGTCTTTTCTATCACCTTCCTCTTCAGGTTGCCATAATCTATAGACTTCCTGACAAGTCCATTTCTTCTTTCCTTTCTGATTTTGACTCTTAGCTCTCCTGTTCCTGGATCCTTCCTCCCCATCCCTCAATTGGTGATTTTAATTTTCATATGGATAACCCCTCTGACCCCTATTCTTCCTCATCTCCTCTTTCAACCTCTATCTTTTCTCCACTGCGCCCACTCACCAGCTTGGTCACTGCCTTGACCTCATTTTTTATTCTAATTGTCTACCCTCTAACTTCCCTACCTCGGTTCTTCCATTATCTGACCACTGCATCTTAAGTTTCTCTCTTCTTCCCTCCTCAATCTTGCCTTATCTCCTCTTTTCTTTTTAGGAACCTTCATACAATTGACCTTCTTTATCTTTCCACCTCTGTTTCGTCCTTTCTTCCTTCCACTTTTGTCTGCTAAGTCTTTTGATATGGCTGTTTCTTCCTATAATGTCACTCTTTCCTCCTCTTTGGATTTCCTTGCTCTACCTGTTCCTCGTCCTGTGAAGTGCACTTCACCTCAACCCTGGTTGTCCTCTATTACTCATTACCTTTGCACTTATACCTGTTCTGCTGAGCTCTCCTGGCTCAAATCCCACTCCCTCTCTGACTTCCTACATATTAATTTCATGCTTTCCACTTACTAGTCTGCACTTGCTCTAACCAAGTAAAACTATTTTATCCAATTGATCTCTGGCCTAGCCTCTAACCCCCTTTGCCTCTTTTACTACTTGTAATTCCCTGCTTAAGACACCTCCTCCTCCTATCCCTGCTTCTCTCTCTGCCCAAACCTTGACTGACTTTTTCCATGATAAAATTCTTAAGATCCCCTTCAATTCCCCACCAATCCTTCTTCATCCCCTATTCCCTCTCCCCAATATCAACTTTTACCCTCCTCTTCCCCTACTTTTTCTTCCTTTCCTATAATCTCTGAAGAAGAAACTACATTACTTCTTTCTTCTTTTAAACTCACCACTTGTTCCTCTGATCCTATCCCTCCCATCTCTTATACTCTATCTCCTCCTCCGTTATCCCTTCCATCACTTATATTCTTAACTTGTTCCTCTCCTCTGCAACCTTCCCTACAACATTCAAGCATGCTGCATCACTCAGCTCCTTAAGAAACCTTCTCTTGATCCTACCGCTCCTTCTAACTATCATCACATTTCCCTTCTCCCTTTCCTTACTAAGCTTCTTGAATGTGCTGTTCTCCACAGCTGCTTTGATTTTCTCTCTTCTCATGTCCTTCTTGATCCCTTCCAGTCTGCTTTTCAGCCTCTTCATTCTAATGAAATGGCTCTGGCCAAAGTCTCCAGTGATTTATTCTTGTCCTTCTTGATCTCTTTTACTCTGTTCTTGTCCTTCTTGATCTCTCTGCTGCTTTTGATACTGTCAATCACTCTCTCCTCGACACCTTATCGTCTCTTGGTTTCAGAGACTCAGTGTTGTCTTGGTTTTCTTCCTATCTTTCCAATCATTTCTTTAGTGTTTGTTCTGGTGGTACCTTCTCTACCTCTATCCCTCTTTTAGTTTGGATCCCCCAGGAGTCTGTTCTTGGATCTCTCCTTTTCTCTCTCTGCACCCAGTCTTTTGGTGCCCTCATCTCTTCCCATGGTTTTTAGTACCATTTTTATGCTGATGACGTTCAAATCTAAATCTCTTCTCTAGACATTTCTCCTATACTTCAAACTCGCATCTCTGCTTGGTTATCTGACATTGCTGCCTGGATGTCTAACTGCCATCTGAAACTGAATATGGCCAAAACTGAATTTCTCATCTTTCCCCCTAAACCCTCTCTCCTTTCTCCTTTCTCTATTTCTGTCAATAATACTCTTCTTCTTCCTATTTCCTCTGCCTGCAATCTTGGGATCTTCTTTGATTTCTCTCTCTCTTTTTCCTCTCACATTCATCAGATTGCTAAAATCTGCCACTTCTTTCTCTAAAACAGTAAAATTCACCCTTTCCTCTCTGAAAACACTACTAAAACTTTGGTTCATTCTCTAGTTACTTCTTGTCTTGACCACTGTAACCTTCTTGCCAGTCTCCCTCAGTGTCATTTTTCTCCTCTTCAGTATATTCAAAACTCTGCTGCACATTTAATCCTCCATCAACTCTGTTACTCTCACATTACCCCTCTTCTGAAGTCACTTCAATGGCTCCCCTTCCTCTTCCGTATCCATTATAAACTTCTTCTTTTAACCTACAAATGTATTCATTTTTCTGCCTCCCACTACCTCTCTTCTCTCCTCTCTTCTTACACTTCACCTTGTGAACTTCGCTCCTCCTCTGGCCTCCTTCTCTTTTTACCCTTTTCCTCCTCTGCTAACTCTAGACTTCGCTCATTTCACCTTGCTGCTCCTTATGCCTGGAACAAACTTCCTTTACCTTGCATTGAGCCTCTTCTCTTTCTCTATTCAAATCTACGCTAAAGTCTTACCTTTTTGTGGCTGCTTTCAACTCCTGATTCCTCCCTTTCCTCTAGCTGTTGCTTGTGCTGTATTGTTTGTCTCTTTTGCTAGATTGTAAGCTTTTCAAGCAGAGACTATCTATTTCTATGTTTTTACAGTGCTGCATATATCTAGTAGCACTTTATAAGTGTTAAATAATAATAATAACTTGAGCAAACCAATTAATTTAACATTTAACTAATCACAATGATTTACAGCTGATTTGGAACTTACTTACAAGTAGTATTAAGCAATTCAATATTTAGGGGTATGTTTACTAAACTGCGTTAGTGTGATTCGCGTTAGGAGCCGCGTTAGTAGAAGAAATGCCAAAAAAGGACATGGGCGGTACATCGTTACCAATAACGCGCGTTAAGGCGCATTATAAGGCGCCGCGCAGCAACGATCGTTACAGGGCGCGTTACTGCACGTTAAGCTTAAGAACGCGCGCAGACAACGAAATACAGAAACAGAATTGTAGCACAATGATTACTACACAGACTGATGGTTCAAGGATCATGGGTTTGATTCCCCAGTGTGCCCAATGAATAAGGCTGGCTGAGGCATCATGTGTAACCCTTTGAAGGCCTACTATAATATTTTAATCCACATTCTGCAGCCGGGTTAAAGTTTTCATATGTCAGGAAAATTGTACCCGTCTTATTCAATATGTTCCAATAGTGCCGTTCCCTCTGCCATGGTCATGTATTATATACCATTTGATAGTAATATTTAGGCAGAAGTTTGGATCCCAAAAGTTTAGGGCTTGGCCTGGAAAGGGTTAAGTATTGGGCTGTGAGGAAGTTTAGTTGTACTGTAATAGTGCTGCCAGCAAACACACCCTCACAGTGGCGTAACCTAAGGTGCCACATAAGGCACCCTAGAAGGCACTCCATAGGGCACATTCTAAAGTGCGCTGTCTGCCAAGGCACCCTATAATGTCCCCTATAGGACACCATATAAGGCACCCTATAAGGCGCTTTATAGGGCACCGTATAAGGCGCCTTATGAGCCACCCTAAGGTGACAGTACCCTGAGGGTGGTTCTGCTGGCAACAATAATATAAAATAAAAATAGACAATGCCTAAGACAGCCCTATTGATGAACCCCACTGTGGGTTTTGAACCCATGACTTCTGGCTCCATGGGCAGTGAAGTAACCAGTGGGCTAGAGCTGCTAATAAGCACCTGGCTGGCTACAGGAGGACTGCACGGCACCACACCCACATTCTGCTGTGGTTACCAGGAGAGGGTCAACCCATCCGTACCCAGGATGCACAGCACATGTAAATCAGCAGTCTACAGATGATCACAAGATGGGGTATGCACCCCACAGCACCTCAGCCTGGTAGGGGGCGCCGACGGTGTGTGTTAGTGGCACAGAGTAGCTACAGACCGTCACAGTGTGCGGGTCCTGTGCTCATCCTGAAGGAGAGGTATGGTGCCCAGCACCATTCTCACAGCACCTGGCTGTGCTGAGATAGGCTATGCTGCAGGTCCCCATCAGTACCAATGTGTGATAGGTAGTCCCTGCAAACACCCCTAGGATATGCCTGTGTTCATCTGTATGTCACATCTAGCCCTTGTGGACTATGATGCACCCAGAAAAGTGCATACCCTGTGTGGGTGCCATGGTCACATGATGTAAGTGAAGGGGGGTGTTGGGACCCACAGGGAGATTACATACCACCACCCAACACACCCTCTGGGGCTCAGGGTGGGGGACAGGATCTCCCGCCAACAGATCCACTTTCTACCCCCCTGCAATGGTGGCAGTAGAGGGGACCATCACCCCAGTCCTGCTAGGGATCAAACACCCTACAAGGCAGGCAATGAAGAGCAGTACACATCCATAACGCAATAGCAGACAGACGGCAGGTCTGGAAATGCTCAGCTGCCCCCCATCATTATCTGACATTCTCCAGCCGCTGCACCCTGCAAGGTGTTACAGCAAGACACATACTAGCTGCAGACAGTCCGCCAGCTAGTCCATAGTGCATGGTCCTGCAGAAGATGCATGTACCCAGAACAGGGATATCAGCATACACACCAAGCAGATAAGTCAGCGATTGGGCCCCAAAAGAAAACCCATAAATATCACATGAGAAAAATGGTATATAGCACTATGGGAGAACCTAGCCATGCCATGGTCACTGCTCAGTCAGGGTGAGAGTGACCTCCCAGCAGGACATGCTATGGCCACCCTGTCCATGCATGTGGTACCAGGCACTACAATGTCCGAGCCATTGCCCTATGCCCTGTGCAGATGCAGCCAGGCCAGGCCACCCTATCTAGGCTATTCCCACAGTACCTTGCTCCTCATTATGCACATTGGCAGGCCAATACTGGCAACAGTGCTAGCAGTGTGGGCTGTGGAGGGTGTTGGCAGCCACCACACACTGGATAGACAGACACACTCCCCACACCTATGCCAGCATTGTGCAACTATAGAGGTGTTGGGCAGCCCAGGCCACCACACCAGTCCTGGGCACAGTGCAGGCATGGCTATGGTACGCAATACTGTAGGAGTCACTCCCCAGACTGGTAAACACTGTCAGACACAAGACCTGTAGCACACTCCACAGACATCAGAAAGGTTGCTATGATGCAGCTCACTCCGAAAATTGTACCTAACCTAGGAATTGCTATCTGCCAGTAATCATAGCAACCTTTTGATAGCTGTGTATCATATTCCCAGGTTTAGGGTGGCATTACTAAGGTATGCAAGTGCTAGTATTGGGAGATGCACGCAGAGCCCAAAGTCCTGCCTCTCCAGGAGGCTTTGGATAATGGGGCCTGTGGGTGCGGGTGCTGTTGGCTGCTGCTTTACGGCAGAGGTTCCCAACTCCAGTCCTGCGGTGCAAAACACTGTTCGGGTTTTCATGCTGTCCCTCATGAATATGCATGAGATACATCTGCATACCATGGGGGTGGCGCATAGAAATGCAGCACAGGCATCTTTCTCAGAGGCAGCATGGAACCCGAATGGTGTTTGGCCCTCCAGGACTGCATTTGGGAGGCTTTGCTCTAGGTAATGTGCATGTTTATGGTGTCTGTGCTCTGTAGGGTAAAATGTAGGTGTTTTGGGCATGTTTACATCATCTGCAAGAAAGGTTCTGTCTGTATTAGCACGTTAAAGTAGTGGGTAAAATATGAGGACTGGGTTGGCGGAAACCACAGCTGGGACTTGAACCTGTGACCTTCTGCTTCTGAATACACTGGTTTTGTGCACTGCACCACCATGTTATCACAGAGATGGTGCTTTCCCTGGTGATATCATGACTGTTGGTCAGACAGGGCCTGTCTGTTGCAGTGCATGGCACCCACCTACACAGGGCTAGGCCACGGTCTGCTCTGGGCAGCTGCCACTGCCCCCTCCACCACCAGTATCCCTCAGCCATCATGCTGACATGCCCTTCTGCTGGTGGAGCTGGTGGTGCGCAGTCTCAGGCCATCCAGTGTGTGGGTAGGCAGCTGCATATGGTGCAGGTTCTGGGGTAGGGGTGCCTGCATAGGTGTCCACGCTCCCCCCCAGCCCCGCCTGCCAATGTTCTCTGCCCTTGGGGGTAGCTGTTGGGTACTATCCCCTGTGACACTTTGGGAAACCCACTCGTGCCCATGTTGGACCTTCAGCAGTTGCTGTCTGGCTGCTCCGCTGTTTCAGCATTCGTATGGGCCACCTAGGCATCACCCTAGTCTGCACTGTGGCCCAGCTCCACCACAGCATGTGCCGCCTGCGGCCCTCTGTATCCCCTTCTCCAGCATCTGTCCAGTTGCCATTCCGACATACCTGCCCTGATGTTGCGGGACATGTGCACCTGTCCGATGGTGGGGAAAACCCTGAGCAGCGCTATTTCACTGTGGGCTCCTTCACCTTGTATGGGGACGGCGTATAGACCCTTCCACGATTTATATCTGTTCTATGGAGCTTACTCAGGGGGGAGGGGTTGATGTTTCTCATTGATACCACTATTGGCCATCTTGGTTATTGTTTTTTTCCAGTTTGTTGGGGTCATTTTCAGTGTTTCTGTGCCCTTTTGTTCTGTGCACATGTATCACACTTATCACTGTTTTTTGGTTTCCCTGTCTGTGCTGTACATTGCTGACACTGAAATGGTTTCTCTCCCCTGTAATGTGCATTTAACGGCAGGTTTTCATTCGCATTGGAATTCAGCTCTGAAAATCAGCGCGTTAGTGTGAGGGAAGCCTCTCCCCGCCCACTCTCCGCCCACTGACCCCTTCTCTCTGCCCTCTCTCCTCCTTCTGCGGTGTTTTACCGCGCCGCGGAGCATTACGATCGTTAGCACATCATAACGCGCGTTATGATGCGCTAACGATCGTTAACGTTACATAACGCGCGTTATTCACGATTACCGCAGTTTAGTAAACATACCCCTTAGTCTTTTAGGTCTAGTTAGCAGTTGTGTGGACTTTGTAACTAGGTTCATTATCCTGTTCAGAGTCTTAGGGGCTTGTTTACAAAGCCGCGGTAGCGGTTCGCGGTCGTTATCGGAGCCGCGGCCCCATTGAAATCATTATCTAATCAATGGGGCCGCGGCTCCGATAACGATCGCGAACCGCTACCGCAGCTTTGTAAACAAGCCCCTTAATCAGGTTATCAATTCCCTGAAGTGTTCTTTAAATAAGAATGTTTTTAGAAGTTCTCAGAAGGCCTTCTTTGGGTTCTATTTTCTGGTAGTTTGCAGTAGAGATCTCAGGTAAGTAGTGGTGTCATTCTGTAGGATTTTGAATGTTGTGTGTAAGATTTTGAATTTTATTCTGCTTTCTACTGGTAGTCAGTGAAGCTGTTTCAATATTGGGGTGATATGGTCATGTATTGAGGATTGTGTGATGAATCTTGCCGCTGCATACTGTGCCATTTGCAATCAGTTCATGGCTTGTTTTGGCAGACCTTTCTGGATACTGTTACAGAAGTCCAGGTGTGGGTAAATCATTGCTTGAATGGTCGTTGTGAAGTCACTCATGGATAACAGTGGTCGTAGATGTTGCAGTGTTTTTAGCTTTGAATATATTGCTCTAATGGTATTGTTGATATGGGCAGTCAAAGTCAGTTGCTGATCTGGTATAATGCCTTAGTATCTCACTTCCTCTTTCACTACTAGAGCTGTGTCTCTAACCTTTAGAGTAGCTGGTGGTTTGAATTTTTATCCTTTGAAATATAAAGGACCTCTATCCTCTTGTAATTGAAATGAAGATTACGTTCAGATAGTCATGTAGCAATATTATTGAGGCATGTTACTATATCTGAATTGGTAATTTGGTTTGTGTCTATTGGTGTGTATAACATAATATCATCTGCTTTCTTAGTTGTCTTTTTATGTTCCGGAGTTCTTCGGTGTACCAAAATACATTCTTTTTCTGTTTTGTGTATGTAGAATCTTTGATTGGTTCTGATGCTGCATGTCCTATGTTTACATTCCAGTTTTTTATGAGATCATCTAAGTTTGATGTATCTGAGGATAGGTGTGGTGTGATTTCATCTAGGAACTCTTTCTTGTCAAACCTGAGGTATCATTGAGGTGTGGCAGTAGCTGATTTTGCAATGTTCACAACTGCTATATTCATTATGGTGAAGTTGATACCATAATGGTTGGATTGTATAGGTGGAGGTTTCTGTGAACTTGTCATATCAGTTGGTATGAATATAAGGTCTAGTCTATTATCTTTAACATGGGTGTGTCTTGTATGATTTTCTGGTATCCTAGCTCTTCCAAGAATGCTTGGGCGTGGTTAGGTGTAGATGTGTGAAGATTGAAGTCTCCTCATAGTAAGACATATATATTAAGTGGATTTTTTCCACATATAATTTCAAGTATGGTTGATAAATCTTTTCCTTTGGAAGAGGGGGGATCTGTATACTAGGCAAAAAAGTTGGTGTTTGTTTTCTACTAGCAGCATATCCATGCCTTCTACACTTTGAGTTGCCACTATTGAGAATTTAAGATCCTTTCTGGCTATGATGCTCACTTCTCCTCCCCTCCTTTCTAATCTTTTGCAATTAAATATGTCATATCCATCTGGTTTCAGTTGATTTGTTAGGACAGTGTCATTTGCTGTGAGCCATGACTCTATTATGAACATAACATCCAGGTTGTTGTCACCAATGTAGTCTGTTATGATGGGAATTTTGTTTCTAACCTGCTTTGGACAGCTCACATATTCTTTCTCTGTTCTGGATGATTTATTAGATTTGTTACACTCAAACAACTATGAAATACAGGCAATAATATTAAAACTTTGCAGAAAATAGAAGTTTCACATAGTGTATGTTTTTCATACACTGGTCCAATGTCCGTCTTCCAAGTGATCGGAAAAGTTATGATTCAGTTCCAATAGTCATTGACATAGACATACTGTATGATACTATTGAAACTGCAGTTTTCATTTCATTTAATTTATTATGACATAATATAGTTTGTCAACAGTCCATTCTGATGGCGGAATATGATACACGTGAAAACACCTCTGATGCAGTGCATCGATATTGCACCATTGAAACACCTAGAACCGAACGCGTGACAGCAATTAATCTTGACAATATATTAGCCCAGCATATGAGAAACATACAAGGCTGATATACTCACCAATAACTCTGACACTAAGGGGTATGTTTACTAAACTGCGGTAACATTACATACCACGCGTTATGTAACGTTAATGATCGTTAGGTAACGTTAACATGCGGTATGTAACATTAATGCGCGTTAACGTTACTTAACGATCGTTAACGTCCCTGGCCGCTGTAAACACCGCAGAAGGTGGAGAGAGGACGGAGAGAAGGGGTCAATAGGCAGAGAGTGGGCGGGGAGAGGCCCCTTTCATACTAACGCGCTGAACTGAAGGGCTGATTCCTATCGCGAATGATAACCTGCCGTTAGATGCACATTTGCAGGAGAGAGAAACCATTTAAGTGTCAGCAATGTACAGCCTAGGCAGGGAGTCCAAGAAATGTGATAGTAGTGCTCCATTTTCAGCAACACCATAGTGCCAAAGTATGAATGGCCACTATGGCGATGGTGCAAATGGGGCATAGGGGGCCTCAGGCGGGACATGTAGCATGGGCAGCTGGGGCAAAGGGTGGACCAGGCGGGCGCCTAGGTGGCACATAGGAACATAGAAACCGGAAATCAGCAAGATAGCAGCTGACCAAGGCCAAACACAATCCACCTATATCTACCTGGTTCACCCTAGCCAATAGTTGCCAGGGCACTGACCTAACATCCCCCCAGCCATACCGCCCCCATGTGGAAGGGATATAATATTGGTAGGCAGTGATGGGGGGGGGGATGTGAGGATGTCCATGTATGCCCCCCCACCCCGGGATCTGCTCCCTAGACGGGTGTCTACCTACACAGTGGATGGCCTGGGACTGTGCACTACCAGCACCAACAGCAAATGACCATGTCAGCATGGCAGGGGGTGTGTGCCCGTGCTGGAGGGGGCAGTGCCACCTCCCTGCAGTGGACCTAGGCCATGCCCTGCATCAGTACGTGGTGTGCAGTGTCATACAAAGTCTGGCTGAGGAAAAGTACAGGTAGCCCTAGGGACTATTGCACATGTGTGGTGCAGTACACCCAGCCAGTGTATCCAGAAGCAGAGGGTCACATGTTCAAGCCCAGCTGTGGTTCCTACAGAGCGTGTCCCTATGTTTTACCCTACAATGCAGATACAACAGCAACATGTGCAAAGCCCAAAGCAGCGGCCAACAGGGGTACAAACACCCACCCACACAGGCTCCACAATCCAAAGATGCATGGAAAGTCAGGCTGTTGGCCCCAGCATTGAGCTGAAGTTATCACCAGAGCACCACTACTACCCCCTGCACAGTTTAGCAATGTTGGCACTGTGATCAGGACCAGTGTGGCAGGCAGGGTTTACAACCACCTCTATCTTTGTACAATGCTGCAATAGGAGTGAGCGTGTGTGTATGTCTATCCATTGTTCTGTGGCTGCCCACCCTTCACTGGGCCCAAAATGTCCCACTGTTACCAGCGTTAGCCTGAATAGGTGCATAATGAGGAGCAAGGTATTTTGGGTATGGCTTGGACAGGGCAGAATGGCCAGGATGCATCTTCACAGGGTGTGGGGCAATGGCTGGGACACTGTAGTGCCTGACCACCATGTGCATGGACAGGGTGGCCACAGCATGGCATGCTGGTAGGGCACTTACTCTGACCGAGCAGTGACCATGGCAGGTCTAGGTTCCCACATAGCGCTTTATGCTATCTGCTGCCAGTGATATATTTATGTTCCCAAGTGCTGTGGTCCCCATCACTGAGATGCCTGCTTGCTGCATATAGTTTCTCTGTGAGCAGGTTGGTGGACTGTCTGCAGTTAGACTGTGCATGGTCAGAACACTTATAAGGTACAGTCTGACTGTGCTGTCTGATGGTGACTGGCAGACAGTGGTGGGAGGCAGTTAGGGTTTTCCAGATCTAACCCCAGCATTGCTGCTTGCCTGCCACTGCCCCAGTCATAGGTATGGCTCTGGCCCACCAACCCTGGAGGGCTGTCTCACACAAACAGGATGGAGGTTGCTTCCCCGGGGCAGGGACACCTGTTCTTTACCTACAAAAAGGGTGATGTGGGCCTTTTGGGGTATGTAGTGTATACCACTGTGACCTATAAAGGCACTGCTACACACACCTCATGCAATTCAAGGAACCCCTCTGCCCTGATAACAGCTGCCCATGTCAGCCAGACCCTAACACGGGGTACACACCAATCTGGCTGGTGTCTGCTCCCACAAGGTCACATGTGACTGCAGGATACAGATGGACACCAAATTACCTTTGGCTGCACTGCAAGGAACACCTGTCACACACTGATAGTGATGAGAATGTACAGCAAGACCTATCTCTAGCACCACATGTACTGCGGACCTAGTGCTGGGCACCCATCCTATCCCTCAGGGTGAACACAGAACCTGCACAATGGCATGGTCTGTAGCTACTCTGTGGCAGTATCACGCACTGTCAGTTCGTCTTTCCAAGCTGAGGTACCGGAGAGGTGCAGACCCCATTTGGTGATCAGCTGTACACTGCTATTCAGCATGTGCATTGCATCATGGGTACTGGTGGGGTTACCCTATCCTGGCACTCAGAGCAGACAGTTTGTGTGGTGACCTGCAGTCCTTCTGTACCCAGATATTACTACAACAAACACCATGGAGGTATAGCCTACTGGTTAATACAATGCCATTCTTGGCAGTGTTCATGAGTTCAGTTCCTCATTGTTCCCTCTTCTCATGCTTGTCCTACTCAAATAGCGTGCATGCCTGTAGAGGTCATATTTTTGAAGATCTGTGCTTCCAGCCCCTAATACCCTCTCCACAATTGCCAACATTCCCTCGGTCCTTCTATCTGCATCTGTCAGCTGTGTAGAGTCCTGTCTGCCAGTGCAGGCTTCCACCCCATGTCATGCACTGCTACCCTTTCCTGCATTGTGCCTCTTCATGCTTGCCTCGTCTGTGCCTTATCTGCATGGCACCACCACTCCTCTGTCCACCCATCATTGTAACTATCCTGCCACCTCCACCTCCACTGGGGGACACGTATTCCCATCGTCTGCCACCAACTGTTTTTCCGGTACTTTACATTGCCAACACCCTGTGCTGTGATACAGTTGCCCCACCATGTTTGTCATCAGTACTGGCAGGCACATGGGATGCCCGCAGATATGGCAGGTCCAGCGGCTCCCACTTCGCCCTCCTTCACTCACCTGTTCATTGCCTTTCCTGAGTGCTCTATCTAGTGTTAGGGCTACATCTGTCTCTGTTCCGCACAGGTCATGCAAGTCATCCTGAGGCACCTTGCAGTCCCTAGGGCACACTATCCTAGGACACCATAACCTTGTTAACCTATAGTTCCATAGCCCAGGGTGCCTTCTGTGGTGCCTTGTCCAAGGGTGCCTAATATGGCGCTTAGCCTAGGAGGCCCTATAGGGCGCCTTATGTGGCACCTTACAGGTCACCTTACTAGACACCTTACATGGCACCTTACAAGGTGCCTTACAAGGCGCCTTGTAACGCGCGTTAGCTGCTACAGCTTGCTGTAACGATGCAACGCCCACGCCTTTATATGGGCATCTGTACCTTTACCGCGGAACCTAACGAGAATGACATTACCGCAGTTTAGTAAACATACCCCTCAGTAACTTACAGTTATCTAAACCTATTTTCTAAAGTCTACAAATACTTTTATTTGCAAAATAGTAGCTATTACAGCATTATAAGCTACTTACTATTTTTTGTGATCTTTTTTATGTTGAGCCGCCAGTACCATCAAAATCAGCAAACTTCGAATACCTATTAAACTAAATAAATCTCAAATAGAAAATCTGTATATAACGCTTTTTGACATAACGATAATAGCTAAACATAGTTCCATTGAATTTATAACCATTAATTAGTAAACAGTTGAGTAGTAAGTATGGAAACCTTATGTCTGTAAAACATACGCTGGTCCAAAGCGGGCTAACAGAGCACGGGTTTAGATCTGTTGGGCTGACTGGGATTGCAGAGGAGTATTGCCCCAAGTTATGTAATGTGAAAGGTATAAGTCTGTGTTTGTTCAGCATATTTCGGTTCCAAGGCCTGTAGGTTCCCATATTATTCAATATTGATGGAGTGTGTGTATGACTGAAATAGGTTGTATGCAAACAGTGAAAGAATGTGTCAGGGTTGCTGACCAGTCAGTGTGGGAGAGCAGGTGATGTTTTCTTTTGATAGGTAGTGCATTATTTAAGAGGGTCATTTGCATCACTCCCCAGTTATAATTTCTTTGTTTCCCTCATAATTTTCTAATATGTTCCACAAAACAGTCCTGGGCCTCATTCAAAATGACACTAAATTGCTTTCCCAGAAGTCAAACTTATCTGTAGAGGTTGCAAGTAGGTGCATCTGTTCTTTATTATTACACGTTCTCTTAGAAAAGTATATACTTCCTCTTCAATGCCGCGACCGAATATTGAAGAAACTTGGGGAAGTTCTGGCAGCTCCACTGTCTGATCTTTTCAATGCTTTTTTAGAATCAGAAGTGGTCCCAGAGAACCCTCCACATCACATGTTTATCATCTGCCCCATCCCCCCATGACAAGCATCGCCCCATCTTACTCCACACCTCTTCATCTCTAGCTGGCTTCTCCCAGTGCTGCCTGCCCGGCCTACCCTTGCCCCGCCATCGCTTTTCCTGTTCCCTTGGTGATGGCAGTGGTGGTACTGGTGGAGGCAGTAGAGCGGACCTCCGATTTAAAAAAATCATGCAGGTCTTTCTGACTCCACACTTGTAGAGCTGGTTTGATCCCTCCCTCCTCTGACAAATGCTCACATCTGAGGAGGGAGGGATCAGACCGGCCCTGTAAGCATGGAGTTGGAAAAACCCATATATTTTTTTTAAATTGGAGGTCCGCTCTGCTGCCACTGCTACCAAGGGAACAAGAAAAGTGGTGGCGGGGCAAGGGCAGGCAGGGAAGGCAGTGTGGGGGGAGCTGAGGCTGGCAGTTGGCCCTAAATGCACCCCTATTTTTTTGCACCCTATGCAGCTGCACAGGGCTAGCTATGGTGTTGGTGGTCCCTTTATACAAAAGTGGAAGTAAGGATGAGGTTGAAAACTATAGGCTGGTTAGTCTGACCTCTGTGGTGAGTAAATTAATGGAAACGTTGCTAAAACAGAGGATAGTGAGGTTTCTGGAGTCCAATGGATTGCAGAATCCAAGGCAGCATGGGTTTACCAGAGGCAGTTCTTGTCAGACAAATCTGATTGATTTCTCTGAGCGGGTGACCAGAGAGTTGGACTGAAGGAGATCCCTAAATGTGGTGTACTTAGATTTCATTGAAGCCTTTCACACTGTTACGCACAGGTGACTTATCAATCAATTGAGCACTCTAACTATGGACCCTAAAATGACTGACTGGGTTAGAAATTGGTTGAGTGGGAGTTAACAAAGTGTACGGGTAAATGGAGCTCACTATGTGTGCCATAGGGATCTGTCCTTGGTCCTATTCCTTTTTACATTATTGTTAGTGATATTGCAGAAGGGCTATCAGGTAAGGTTTGCCTCTTTGTGGATGACACCTAAATCTGCAATAGATACCCAGGAAAGAGTAGGTAACATTAGGAGGGATCTATCTAAGCTTGAAGAATGGTTGAGAATTTAGCAGCTGAGATTTAATGCAAAAAAAATGCAGGGTCATGGATTTGGGCTGCAAAAATCCAAGGGAGCAGTACAGTATGACGGTCATTCTGATCCCTGAAAAGTGGGGTTGCACATCTGGCTTGGATTTACAACCCCTGAACAGGCCTAGGACCATATTCTGCCCCTCCTGCTCCCCGCATGTGCAGGGCCATTGTGCGTGGAGGGCTGGATGGGGACGGGAGGGGGTGGGACGGAGGCGGAGCGAGTGAGTGGCAATGTGACTGGACACACAGGGCCTATTCAGGTTAGGGCCCTGTACGTCCACCGGCTGTCTGCTGCATGCCTGGTTTATTCTACCCCAAAGTGGAATAAGTGCCGGGTGCTGCAGCAATTACCATCCTCAGGCCCCCCCCCTCTATTCTAGTGTGCCGCTGCAGGGGTGCTCCCGGAGCCCGATCTCGGGTTTAGGAGATCTCATGAGGGTTGGGCAGTGGGGAGAAGGAGCAATTTTACTGCGTTGTCTGTTGCTGCTCCTGTTGGACGTGCCGGTGCCACACCTTCAAAAGGATATAAGCAGGATGGAGTTGGTGCAGAGGGTGGCTACCAAAATGGTTTCATTTCTTTTATTATAGCCTGCCTATAGTAGGACTATATGTAATCATTTACTACACATACAAATAACCCATTAACATACACCAGGTGCTAAGCAAACAGTATATAATTATAAAATGTGAAAATGCAACTTGAAACAAATACAATTTCAAAAACTTGTGAAACTTTAAAAATTCCCTCTTCAGTGGGCCACATACAGAAAATGCACGAGACCTAGTCACTACTTTTCTGGCTCGAGCCACAGAGGGAATAACTAACTGACCAGTTTGGCTTTAGCAACGAGAACGAGATGCAGGGCTGGCAAGACCATTAGAAGAACTAAGCGGCTGCCTAGAGCACCGATGGTCCTGGGATGGCCCGTTGCCCCCTTTTCTGGACCTACAATAGTGGCAATGGCTTCAAACAGCTCCACAATGCTTACCTGAGAGCTCTGGGGCTGCAAGGTCTTGATTCTGCCCCCTCTGACTCCCAGTACAGACTTCCTGTTTGCATGGGGGTGGAAGAGGCTAGCTCCGCCTCGCTGGAAATTTAAGGTAAGTGCTGTGGGGCTGTTTTGGGCCATTGACACTGCTGTAAGTCCTGAAGAGGGGTGACAGTGGCAGCAATGGGAGCTGGGGAGGGGGGGGGGCAGGGCAGTGCAAGGGATGAGGTTCGCCTAGGGCGCCTTGCACTGGCCCAGATGGGACGGCTCATATCTCTTCAAGAGCAAAACAAAATCAAGGACATTTGCATCAGAAATGGTTTTATGGATCAAATACATAATCTTAAACTGGAATCTCCTTTCATCAGGACGCCAATGAAGTTCCAACAGTTTCTTAAAAATATGTTCAGAAATACCCAGATGCTCAGTGTATTTCTGCCCAATTCCAAGTGTAGATGTTCTCATGATTCTGCATATCCAGAAAAGGAGAAAGAGGGTCATGAATACTGTAATGAAGCTGATATTTGATTACACCATTTATAGAGGATACATCAGCTATACATATGAGCCAGCTATTAGAGTAATCTAGGCTGACACAAGAAAATCAGGACCCCCAGGGTATACCCCGTGAGCTCCAGTAATGACCTGATACCCTCTGATGGGGACGTTCCATTCTGTAATCATCAGTCATTCGTGCCCTGCAGCCTCCCTCTGAGAGAATGATTAGAAGCGCATTAGTCAAGCAGCGTAACAGTCTCCTGTGTCACATATGCAAGCCGCACAGCTGATGCACACGACAGTATGAAAGCGTTTCTGTAAAATGATTTCAAGCCACTTCCGGTGTATCAGAAGAGTCTGTGCTTCATGCTCATGCCTGTGGCCAGGACAAAAACTGGTGATGGGACCCCCAAAGCCCGCCTGTAGGCTATGCCTCCTTCAGCTTCAGGCAGGCTTGGGGGCCCAGGGAAATTGCCCTATTTGCAACCCCATACTGCTGGCCCTGTGTGTGACCATGTGATTGATGCTTCTGTTTTATTATTATTATACTCTGAGGGATGAAGCATCAGGCTGCGACTTCCGTGTTTCTACACCAGATCTGGAAGATCTTGCTTGGACAGACGTACTAGGAAGAGAGACAGCTGGTACCTGTGCTCTGCATTCAGATATGATTATTCCTTTTTGAATGCCATTGTGTCTGCATTACTCCAGTACCCCCACTATACCTGTGCTGTTCATAATAGACAAGAACAGCTTCTATGAGTTAACCCACTTTCTCAATCTTAGCATCCTTTGGTGTGTGTTGTTCATGCCAGCAATGTCAGGTCATGGGATCCTAGGGCGACAGAGCAGGGGATGTAGTGTTTTAGTTCGTCACAGCTCAGATTTGTGGTTTGTGACAGGGCTAATCAGAAGAGAGCAAGGGCATGCTCGCTGTATTTCTCATAGGAATGACTCTGCGTATCCAGAAAGGGAGAGTGAGGGTCATGAATGTTGTAATGGAGCTGATATTGTATTACATGATTCAGAGAGGGAGCTGGAATATCACATAAAGAGATATTATTTTATTCAAGACATTTGGGACCTCTGAGAGATGTTTTAGTAAAATATGGAATGTGATTATTTTTATTGGCCAACATCTCCAAGTATTGTTTTCCTGGAACGTCCCAAAGTTGGATGACTCAAGCTCTAATGTTCCTGAATTTGTTTAGTGTGTTTTCTTCTTCTTCTGCTCGCAGTTCTGTAATTATGATTTCCAATGCAAGCGCCATGATGTTTTGTATATATCAGATTAATAAATACTGTACAAATGCAGTTGATAGCTTATTTGTATTGTTTTTAGTGAAATAGTTCTAAAAGATTTAAAATAAATAAATAGATCTTTCCCTCTACCAACCTTTTCTTACTTTGCATTTCTACTTCTCGCTTTCTTTTTTATCTGTAGTTACTCACCTCTGTGTGCTTGTCACTTCAGTCCCTTGTGCTTACTTTCCTTTGCATTTTCTCTTCCCTCAGATTAGCTTCCTATTTGCTTTCTTTCTTCCCATCTTCTTTTCTGCTTCTTGTCATAAGAACATAAAAACATAAGACAAGTCATGCTGTGTCAGGCCAAGATACATCAATCGCAGCATCCTGTATCTGACAGTGGCCAGTCCAAGTCAAAACAACCCAGCAGCCCCCCAAAAGTAGATCTACTGTAATTCTCATAGTTCATTTCCAGGGATGAGTAATGGTTCTTCCAAGTCTACAAGGCTAATCATTTTAATGGACTTTTCTTCCAGGAACTTGTCCAGACCTCTTTTGAATCCTGTCGCCTTGACCACATCTCCTGACAACAGATTCCACAGCTGAATTTTGTGCTTCACTTTCTGCTAGTTTTTTTCAATCTACTGGTATTTCGTTTCATAAGGTGTGCTGTTTTTATTGCATGGTAAAAAACGTTCCATATTTAACTGTTCCACCCCCTTGTAATTTTATAAACGTCTGTCGTATCCCACCTCAGTCATCTTTTCTCCAGGTTAAAAAGCCTTAAGGTGTGGTTGCATAAGGGATCTATACAGAGGCATAATGATATTCTTGAGTTTGTTCTCCATTCCTTTCCAAATAATTTGCACATTCAATTGGCTTTTTCAGCAGCTGCAACTCCAAGATCCTTTTTATTTGGGGTGGCGATTCCTAACTCAAAACCAAGCATTTTGTACCTGTAGGTGGGATTATTTTTCCTTATGTGAATTATTTTACATTTGCTACATTAAGGGGCCCTTTCTCAAGGTGTGCTAAGTCGTTAACGTGTGAAGTAGCATGCGATAACTGTTAACGCAGGGTCTAGTAACTGTTACTGCAGTGGCATGAAGGCATGAAAGTTAGTGTGCACTGATTCCTGTGTGACCTGCTCATTGCGTGATGTGGTGAGGTCTGGGCAGGCTGGGGTGGAGAGTGGATGCACATTGCATTGAGCCTTACTCTGTAACTTGTGCAATTAGTGTGGGTGCACTCAATGGTACCTAAGAGATGGTGTTGTGCACCTGTGGTAATTGCAATAGAACCTAAGGGACGTTTCAGTGCAGTAACTGTAGGGGGCATGTTGACTATGCCCCCAGAGTTGTGGCATGCCTTTTGCACTTACTGAGATTTGTTTTTTACTGCTAATGTGTGGTAAGCGCGAAAATCTACTGCATTTTAGTAAATGGCCTTTAAATTTCATCTGCCGTTTAGATGCCCAGTTTCCTAAGATCCTTTTGCAAGTCCCCACAGTCCTTTGCTGTTTCAATGACCTTGAATAACGTGATAGCCACAAATTTGATTACTGCACTCGTTACTCCTATCTCTAGATTACTTATGAATATTAAACTGTTCTTGGGACACTGCACGACTAATCCTTTTCCATGTAGATAACTGGCCATTTAGTACTTTCTTTCCTGTATTTTAGGAAACAGAGAGCATATTAAATGTTTAATTCTGTGGTTATTTCAGTCTTCTATTTCCTCTTCCTCAGGTGATGTATATAGGGAGATGGAGGATTAAAAATAAAAGCTAAAAATATTAATACGATGATAGTGATTTGATCTGTTTTCATATCATCATTTTAATTTGTATCAGTAGTTATACTTTAGAAAATATGTTTTCCAGCATCCAGAATTTAGATGCTTTTGAAAGTAACTTTTCCAATTACTGCCATTTCTGCCCATAAAAATAATCTGAACATGAGACTGACAAATTCCAGTATTAGCTGTAGTAACACGTCCTTTCAATCTAGAGTTCTTGCAGTCTCCCTTGGGGGAACGGATAAGGCTGGGTTTGGTTAACATTTTTATGCATGCTTGGGCAGAGAGAAAGTTAGGAGCATGATTTGTGATTGCTTTTATAACATATTCATAAAACAGGTCATTCTCTGGATATAGGAGGCTGATGAAATAACAAGCAGGCAACAAGAGCATGGCCGCATTTTTAGCCCAGCTGGTGATAGCAGGGTCCTGTTTAAGCTAAGGTCAGTACTGTCTGTCTGTGAAAGCAGGTTTGGAAGGTTAGGTAAAAGTTCAAGAAGGAACAGAGCCCAGGAAATGTGTTTTACCAACAAACAAACAGTTATAAGGGAGTTTATAGGGTGCAGTCGAATAGGACTGACCCTCCTGCTGGTCCAAGAAACTGTCAGATAGACAGAACCAGAGACAACAGAGGGGCTTGACGATTCTAATGGAAGATCCCCAACATATTGGACTATTCTAAAGTCTGGTTTTCAAATGCACCCCTTCAATAGCTAATTTCTCTATGGGTTGTTTTGAGAGTCGGTGGTTAGCTTCCTCTATATATGTTTCTAATATTATTGTATGGAAGCGCTACATAGATGATGTCTTTCTGTTATGGAAAGGCACAGAAGAGACTCTCCTTACGTTTTTTCAGTGGGTTAATCACCTTGATGATAATATAAAGTTCACCTACACATATAATAAAGAGACACTCACCTATCTAGATGTGCAAATCAGAAGGGGTTTAGGAGAATGGACACCATCTGTATATAAAAAAGCTATAGCTAAGAACACGTTGTTACACTTTAGGAGTGCACACCCTAGGCGAATGAAAGAGAGTCTTCCGTTCTCACAATTTCTATGGTTTAGGAGAAATTGCTCAGATAGGAATGATTACAAATTTAAATCAAAACAACTTTTTGATAGTTTTTTAGCTAGAGGTTATCCTAGGAAGATAGTTAAACAAGCGTACTCTAGGGCATTATACAACCATAGGAGTTCCTTATTAATGGTGAAGTCCACTAATAACAAAGACAACCTGGACCCTGATAATGTTAATTTAATAACAAAATATTCCCCACTGAGTTTAGACATTCAACGGGTGATCAAACGGCATGGGAATGTCTTAAAGACAGTCCCTGGTCTGGCGGATAAAAAAATCCGTTGAGTGTGGCAAAGAGAACGTAACTTGAAAGAATGGCTGAGTCCAGCCGTGCTGAGCTCTGTAGTTGACCTAGTACAGCCCGCACAGGAGAAAAGTCATAGGGCATGTGGAGCTTGTGACATATGTGATGTCACTATAACTGCCTCTAAGTTTGAATATCGAGGATTAATTGTTCCTCTACAATTTGGTACCACATGTGATTTGAGTTCTGTGGTTTACGTTATAGTATGTCCTTGTGGGTTGGCGTATGTGGGGAAAACCACACGCCCCTTCCGAACGCGTATGAGGGAACATAGGAGCAGGTTAAAATGTAAGATTAAGGAAGCTCCGATAGTGCAACATTGTTTGTTAAAGGGCCACATGTTTGAACAACTACGCTGTCTGTGTATAGACTTGGTAGAGGAAGGTAGGGTGGGTAGATCGTTGGATTATACATTGACAGTAAGGGAACAGAGATGGATCCACCGATTACAATCAGTAGCACCCTCAGGTTTGAGTGCAAGAGTTGAATGGACAGCATGTTTGTAAGTTAGTTACACTAAGGAGATTATGTAGTGGTATAAAGCAATAAAAGAAAAAAAAGATCGTAGGTCACGCGTGAGTTGTTTAACATCTTTCAATTATGGGGGGGGGGGGGTTATTAAATATAGCATGGTTAAGGGGGTAGAGCATTGGGCGGACTGATCCCATAAGGTAAACTAGAGATAGGACATTGCAGTATTAGGTGGAGTCAGAAGATTGTTAGTGCAATGATAACTAGGGAGATCCAGAGGAAATAGGTATTGCTAAGGGGAGGAGTTGTGAGTAACCCAATCACAGTAGAGAGGGCGAACCATTTAAATGTGGAGTTTAGTCTAGCACCTCGCATGCGCGGCGTTTGGTAACCCTAATGGTGAGAACAGCTGATAGGGAACATCAGCGTATTTTGGGTTTTTGTAACTATTGAACGCGGGCAGCATAAAAGGTAGGCGGTAAAGTTGTTTTAATTTTTATTTTAATCTTATTGTCTCTTAGTTGGGTAGAATGGAATTCATTAAAAAGTATGAGTGGAGTTTGATGCTATATATTTTATGTTTCATACAGCACTACTAGAAAGTTAATTACAAGATCCCCTGAGGAAACAGATAGCGTGAAACGCATGAACGGTACCTGGGACAGCCGTCGGGATCAGCATACATCTGTGCGATAGAGGAGCTAGGAGATTAATAGTCGAAAGCTAAGTGTATACTATATACTTTGTATCTTGTTAAAGCTGTCAAAGCTGCCATATTAGTTTATACACTAGCTTTTCAAAGAACAACTCCTCTGGGGAAAATAATTCGAAGGTCGTTGATGCTACAAGGCATAGTACCGGTTCAAGACAATAGTCTGAAAGGTACAGCCGAAATAAGTCTGAGACCTTCTTCAAGTAGCAAGTGCTCCTGATTTAATTATAAAGAACCTATTGAGATTTTTTCTATTCTTCATAGTGTTGATATTGAATGACTTTTCATTGAAGCATATAGTGGTTTTCAAATGCGGCATCCATGACTCATTTTTGAAAAGGATGAGCCTACAGCAAGCCGAAGCATGTCAGCTGCTGCCTACACTCTCTATTCCCTCTGCTGCTCAGGGCTCCTTCTCACAATCCCTACAGCTCCTCCCACCAGTGCCTGTCCCCTCTCCCCCCAACAGAGCGATACTTCTTCCTCTTATCCACACTTGTACTCCTTCAATCTTTACAGGTTGGAGGAAGAAAACAGCACTCCTTCAATGCATCAACTGTCCTCTGCAATCGATGAACTGTGCAGTCATGACGAATCTCACAAGAGCAGTGCTTTAACAGGCCGATGCAGAAAGCTGGTGCTGAAGTCGCACTCTGTCAACTTTTTACACCTATTTGCAGTGCACAAATATCATGTGATTTTAATGCCGGCATACAGAAAGGGGCTTATATGCAAATTAACCACATGCTAGCCATTCGTTAAACTGCGTGAAAATGGCAGCATTAAACTGGGAGAGCAAGCCAAACACATGCGCACAGAAGTTGGCACTAGTTTGGCATGCTATCCCAGAGAAACAAGGGCACCTCATGACTAATTTCCATATGAGACCTGACAGTATTTTGAAACCACCTCAAGACCAGGCATAGAGATATTGGCACTAAGACTGGTTGCAAAATCCTGTTCTCATTTCTCTACATCAGGCACAGCCAATATTTATTTATTTATTTATTTATTTAAACATCTAATTTATACCATCTTTCTACACATCAAGACAGTTTCTAGAGAACTCAGTGCAGTAACAATAATGCTTGAACAATATAGTGCCCTCTGCACCTTATGTTTATGTTTTATTTCATTTGATAAAAAACCGCCTTTCAGGGTAGGCAAAGCGGTGTACAATAAAACCAAATAAAAAGAAGGCCGAAGCCAACGAAATGGAATAGAAATACAAATTCTTAATAGGAAAGCAATAAAACAGGAGAGACAGGACCAAAAATATAACAGAACACAAACACAAGGAAAGCAAGAATAGGACACATGGGATTCACACGAAGGGAGAGGGGACATCAAACGCCAGGGAAAAGAGGTGAGTTTTCAAGTTCTGTTTAAAATGGGGAGGTGAGGTTCCAGGCGGAGTGAGGAGGGGAGGGAGTTCCAGAGGGCGGGGCCGGCAAAAAAGAAAGCGGAGGAACGGGTGGATTGTAGATGGGCACGGGAGGGGGAGGGGAGAGCGAGGCGGTTCAGGTGGAAGGAACGAGGGAGTGTACCTGGGAGAGTGAAAAGAAAGAAGGTCGGTTAAGTATTGTGGGGTGCCTGTATGAAGAGCTTTGTGAACCAGAATGAGCAGTTTGAAATGAGCACGGTAGGGAAAAGGGAGCCAGTGAAGACGAAATAGAAGGGGCGTTATGTGATCACGGGGGGAGGAGTGGGTGACCAAACGGGCAGCAGTATTCTGGATCCGTTGTAAGCGGGACTGTTGGGATTTAGAAAGGCCGATGAATAGTGAGTTTGCGAAGTCAACCCGTGATATAACCAAAGATAGCAATAAAGTGGTGAGCGCTGAAGAGGATAAGAAAGGGCGAACTGCACGAATTTGTCGGAGGAAGAAAAAGGAAGATTTAGTGATATGTGATATATGGGAATGGAAAGATAGGTCAGAATCAAAGTGAACCCCAAGATAACGAAATGAAGAAACTAATGGAACAGGAGAACCGGAGAAAGAGGGGGCCAGCGTGGGAGGAGGGTTGTTGTGGGAGAACCAGATAGCAATAGTCTTGGTGAGATTAAGGTGAAGACAGTTGTGAGTCAGCCAGTTGGCCACAGTAGAGAGACAGGAATTTAACGCGGAAAGGTCAGGACAAGAAGGGGATGTGTGATGTAGCAGAATAATGTCGTCAGCGTAGAGAAAGGCAGATAATCCGGACTGTTGAATTAAAAGGGCCAAGGGGGCTAAGAAAAGGTTAAAAAGAAGAGAAGCCAGGACAGAACCCTGAGGGACCCCACAGGAAAGAGGGAAAGAGTCTGAGGGAGGGGTAGAGGCGGATGGTGATATGACAGCACAAGTACGAGAAGAAAGAAAAGAGTGGAACCAACGGTGAACAGTACTACAGAGACCGGCTTCCCTAAGACGAAGAAGAAGGAGGGAGTGGTCAACCAGATCAAAAGCAGCGGAAAGGTCAAGTGCAACCGCCACCGAGATATCACCACGATCATGAGCTACGTGCAGTGCATTAGTGAAAGCAAGAAGAATAGTTTCGACACTGTGACCCTGACGGAAACCTGATTGACGAGGGTAAAGAAAATTAGTGGAATCAAGGTGGTGAGAAAGTTGTGCAAAGACGAATTTCTCTAAGAGTTTTGAGAGAAAAGGAAGGTTGGAGACAGGACGGTAGTGAGCTGGAACTAGGGGATCAAGTGAGGGATTTTTAAGAAGGGGGCGAATTAAAGCATGTTTCCAGGAGTGGGGGAAGGACCCTGTGGAAAGACTGGAATTAAACATAGTAAGAATAAATGGAAGGAGACCCAGTGAGGATTCCAGAAGCCAAGAGGAAGGAATAGGGTCTAAAGAGCAGAAAGTTTTCTTTGAGGAAGAAATGAGATGATGAAGTTCAGGAGGAGTGATCAGTGAAAAAGATGCCCAGCAGTGGGAGTTTTGGGAGATGGGAGGGGGAGAGGCAGTAGGAGGGGGGGAGAGAATCGGGGCAGGACAAGAAGGTAGAGAGGCTCTCAGCGTAGATATTTTGTTGCTGAAGCAGGCAGCGAGAAGGGAAGGCAGAGGAGAAGGGGGGATTGGAGGAGCTGAAGCTGGGGAGTGAAGGGAGGTAAGAGACCGGAGGGTGGAGTAGAGATGCCGGGTCTGATTCGGGGCAGTAAGGATAGCGTTAGTAAAAAATGTGCGTTTGGCAAGGTGGACAGAAGAGCGGTAGTGGGAGTAACTAGATTTGAAAAACGAAAGTGAGGTAGGTGAAGGACTCTTACGCCACAGTCGCTCTGCTCTGCGAAGCTGTGCGCGCAAGAGTCGTAGACCCCCATGATACCAGGGATGTGAGGGACGGCGACGAGTAAGATGAGGGCGCAAAGGGGCAATACGTTCAAGAGTAGATGCAAGGGCTGTTGACCAGAGGGTAGCTTGAGAGTTAGGAGAGAGAAGGGAAAAATCAGAGGGTAGGAGTTCAGCTGCTGTGGGAAATTGGTGAATGGTAAGAGATGAAAGGGCACGGGAAAGCCGCGGAGGAGAAGGGGTAGAAAGAGGAGTAGAAGAGGAGAAAGAAGAGGAGGAGGGAGAGTGGGGCCCCCATGAGTGAGAGCATAAAACAGAGAGGCAGACGTGGTCTGTCCAAGGGAGAGGCACAGAGGAAAGGTTAGATAGTGCAAGAGAGGAGGAGGATGATGTTAGGAGTAGGTCAAGGGTGTGCCCGGCCTGATGGGTGGGGAAAGGAACATGTTGTGTGAGGGATAAATCTTGTAAGAGAGAGATGAAAGAGAGATCCCTAGCTGAGGTGGGTGAGTCCAAGTGTAAGTTGAAATCTCCGGCAATAAGTAAATGGGGGAGAGCGAGAGAGAGGTCAGTGATGGTCAAAACAAGGGAATCCCAAAGCTCAACGCGAAGAGCAGGGGGGGAATAAATAAGGAGCACATGTATAGGGGGGGAGGTGTGGAGGAGAAGCAAAAGGGCTTCGGGGTAGTGGAGCGATGGATGGAGAAGCTGACTGAAAGAGAGGGTGGACCGTATCAGGGCGGCCACACCACCACCAGATTTACCTAAACGTGGAGTGGAAACGGCAGAAAAGCCAGGGGGAAGGCAGCGGGCAAGGAGGGCATCCTCCCCGTCCCTAAGCCACGTCTCAGTCAAAAGAAGAAGGTCAAATGAGGATCTGAGAACAAGATCATGGATAAGGAGAGTTTTGCTGCGTAAGGATCGACAATTGACTAAGCCGAGAGAGAGAAGAGACGTAGAGGGGGTAGAGGGTAAGGGGGGCGGGGAAGGTATGGTCGTGATTGGGCAAACACGAAGGTTGGAGAGACAGCGATATCGCGTGCGAGGCAACGAGGCAGGACGTCTTCCCCAGAACACAGGAATGGTTTCCATGGGGTAGACAGGAGAAAGGGGAGCGGGAGCAGAAGAACAGGGCAGGGGATCTGCCAAGAGTGAATAGTTGAATACTGTGGGAGATAAACTAGGAAACCGAAGAGAGGAGACGTCACCAGATACTAAGGGAGCACAAAGACTAACTAGAAGTAGAGAGTTAAAAAGCGCTATAAGTATATAGCCGCTGGAGCGGCCCCAAGGAGCGCACCTAAGGAGCACGTCGTGCTCCTTAGGTGCGCTCCTTCGGTGCGCGACCAGGTCGCACGCCGCGGCGACGAGCGCCGCAGGTGCTCTTCTTAAATAGCTGGAAGGCAGTGTACCTCTTGGGACGCGGCCGCGTTCACGCGGCCGCGGTACTTCCGGTATGGGAGGGCTCAGGCTTGGAGGAGGTGATTGGTGGCCCAAAAGAGCAGGCAGACTCTGGAGAGATACAGCAGACAAATATATGTTACCGGACTGACACAGCAAGCAACGGGTAGGCAGAGAGGCAGAAAGGACCTTAAAGATAGACGAGAAAAAACCTTGTCTATCTTAAGACGCAGAGGCTATGCAGGTAGCAACGAAAATTGCTGCTACCTGTGTAGTGTCTGAGGCTGCTGTGGCATCCGGGTTAGGGGGATTGGCAGGCAGACTTTGCGCCACTGCAACGCATAACCTGCCCAACTCAATATCAGGCCCAACAGTCTTTAGATTTTTGCGGAATTGGCTGGTTAGTTGGATGGATCTAATCTGGGGTGGCAGCGAGTTCCAGTGGGTGGGGATGTATAGAGAGAATGCTCTGCTGTTGGTTCTTTGGCTGTTTGACTGTTTGTCAGTGGGAATCTCGAGCCTGTTGGTTGTAGCTCTTCTCTTGGGTTTATCGGAGTTATGGATCTTTACTAGACAGGTGAGGCTGTCCGCTGATTGTTTGGTTAGGTTCTTGTGGGTGTTTAGGATGATTTTATACCTGCATGTGATGGGCAGCCAGTGAAGCTGCTTAAGGATAGAGTGATATGAACCTGTTTAGATTTCTTTAAGATGGTTCTAGCTACTGTATTTTGCATTAGCTGTAGGGATATAATGTGCTCTTGGGAAGATCCTGATAGAAGGAATTGCAATAATCAAATACTGGGGTGATTATTGCTTGACATACTGCGCGGAGGTTCACTGGGAAGAGGAGTTTGCGTAGGATCCTTAAGGTGCAGAGCTTGAAATAGACAGATTTGGTAATTCCATTTATTTGTGGCTGGAAGTTGAGTTCTTAGTCTAGTGTGATGCCTAGTAATTGATTTAGGTTTTGACCATGAGTGAGTTATTGTTTATCATGATTGATGGAGTGGGGTTGAACATCTTGTTTCTTGTGATGTGGAGTACTTCTGATTTGTTATAGTTGATTTTGAGATTGCGTTCTTTGAGCCAGTGGTCGATTGCTGTGAAGCAGTTGGAGATTTTGGTGTAGTCTGGTGCTTTGGTTGAGAAAGGGGTGAAGATCATTATATCATCTGCATAGATTAGGTAATTGACATCATGACTCTTGATGATTTTGCAGAGGGGCTGTATGTAGAAATTAAACAGAAGTGAGGAGAGTGCAAACCCTTGTAGTACTCTGTGACTGAGGGGTAATGGCGCACATATGAGGTAGCCAGTTTTTTTTTTAAATTTATATTTTATTAAGTTTAACAAAAATTACAAGCATAAACAATCTTGCAATGGCAAAAGGGGATGCTTCCAAGAAAACACACAATACAGAATAATCAAAGGTATTTAACAATCACAAGCAAAACCCCACACTAGCCCACAAAAGCGCAGATCCAAAATGAACAGGAAAATGAAATTTAGAAAAATGAGAGGAAATGAGAGCAACAAAGCAGCCAATTTAAATACTGCAACAAGAGTACTTGCTCATTCCCCCCCAAAAGAACCCTGAGAATTCAAAAAGGAAAGCAATTGAGAAGGAAACAAAAAAACATAGGAATTCCCATGAAGTTTCACCAAGCATTTACAAGGAAATTTTAAAAAGAATAAATCCCCCAGCTGGAGAACCCGCGGTCGCAGGATCAAAAATTCAGACCTACGCCGACAGGTTTCCCGAGCTAGATCTGGAAAAGCTCGAACCGAACAACCCTTGAACAATACGTTCCTTTTACGAAAGAATAACCTAAGCAGCCATTTTCGGTCTGATATTAAAGCAAAAGTAACTAAACAGGTCGCTTTCTTAACCAACAACGATTCAGAAGTTTCTAATAAAGCAGAAACACTCAAAACATCAAATTGCTCCTGACCCACTACTGCCCCAGAGGCCGAGGCCTTCCATGCTGTAGGGAGATAATAAATTCTAACAATAGGAGGACATGCATCTGAGGAAACCCCCAGTACTTCAAGAAGATACAATTTAAACATTTCTTTCGCGGAAATATTTGGTAACACAGAAAAATTTACCAAGCGCAAATTTGCCAATCTAGAAAAATTTTCTAACTGTTCCAGTCGGGCTTTCGCCTGGTTAGAATCCTTAATAAAGAGGTCCGACAAAGTTTCCATCTGTTTAGTTTTTTTGATAGTCTCTTCAAGCTTGATTTTAATCCCGGAGACCTCCTGCTCGAATTGATCGATTCTAGCCAAATTTGATGCCATTTCTAGTTGAATTCCATTTGTTTGTGTAAGGAAAGTTTGTCCCAATTGGTTAATAGCAGTCCATATAGACTCAAGAGTAAACTGTGCAGGTCTTGGCAAAGAAAAGGAAAAAGTAGACCTGGATTGTTCAGCCGGTAAAACTCCAGCAACCTCAGGGAGTTGTTGAGGGATCTTGGCATCTACATTGACCACCGCCGACAAGTTCTCAACCTCACCAGCCAAAGCCCGCTGATCCATCGAAGAGTCCACTCCCTCCGACTCACTAGACAGGTGTGGCCCCAACGAAGCCTCAGAAACTCCCAACACCGGGGACACCACCCGCCGAGACATATCTGGGCGTATTTGCTTAGAGGGCTGTTGCAAATCCGTGGGCGTAAAATCGCTGCTCGAGGGAGATGCCTGGCTACCCAGCCCCTGCGATCTACCAGCCGAGCTACCAATTCCCGGTTGAGGCTGCAAAAGCTCCTGACGTCGTAGTACAAACGAATCCAGAGGACCACTCAGGTTGCCAGTTTTTATATGCTGAGTACGGTCTGATAGGTAGGGGTGGAACCATTTCAGAGGAGTTCCTTGAATCCCTGTGTTGTATAGTCGATTCAGTAGGAGTTGATGTGAGACCAAGTCAAAAGCAGCGGATATGTCAGGAAAATAAGTTTAAAACCTTGTGTTATGATTTCGGTGCCTTTAATCAGTGTGTTGAGAAGGAAAATCATGAGGGTTTCTACACTATGCTGGGGTGGAAACCATGCTGGTGAATCTCTTGTGGGGAGTGTTCATCTAAGTGATCTTGTAGCTGCTGCTGAACCACTTTTTCGATTACTTTAACAATAAATGGGATACTGGAGATTAGCCAGTATGATGATGGGCAGGCAGCATCCAAGTTTGGTTTCTTTAGGATAGGACGGATGGAGGATTGTTTGAGTGGGAGGTGGAGAGCTCCTTGTCTTAGTGAGTCATTTATCATGTTGCTTATGTAGGATATGAGTTGTGCTTTTTCCATCTGCTTGTAGTTGATGAGGTTGAAATTGTTCCATAGGTGCTCTTGGCTTGAGTTGATGGGTGAGGAGGGAAACTCAAGCTGGGGATGTGTTTGGTTGCCTTGGCTGGCTTGGAGGTGTTGAGCCATCTGGTGTGGGTTTATAGGGGGCTTCACGTGGGTGATGGTGGAGTTCTTTATGAGAGAGTTAGCTATGTTGAATAATTCTCTTGGCTTGTTGATAGAGGTCTTGGTGAGATTTGTGTAGTATTCTTGTTTTGCTTTGTAGGTGGTGTCACAATATTTATTTAGCTCCTGTATGTACAAATGCTTGTGTTTTGGTGTTACTCAAGGCTCTTTATTTGCTTTTGAGTCAAGGTAGTTTGGACTTCTGGTCTTTTAGGTTTTTTGAGTACCAGGGAGAGGTGTTTGGGCATTTATATTTGTTGGTTGTGGGGAGTGCTTTAGCGGCGGCTGTTATAGGTGGTGTTCCATTTTGATATTATAGAGCCTATGTGGTCATCTGGGGAGAGTGACATGAGCATGGGGGTGATTTTGCAGATAAAGTCTTGGCTGTCAAATGGGAGGAACCTGTGAGAGGTATTGTTGATTTAGAAACATAGAAACATAGAAATATGATGACAGAAAAAGACCACATGGACTAGTCTGTCCTTCCGTATCAACAACTACAACAGTCCCCTTTTTACCTTTAGAGATCCTCTTTGTTTGTCCCATGCTTTTTTAAATTCAGTTACTGTCCTCATCTCTACCACCTCCACTGGGAGACTATTCCACGGATCCACTACTCTTTCCGTAAAGAAATATTTCCGCATATCACTCCTGAATCTATCTCCCTTCACCCTCATTCCATGTTCCCTCGTAGCAGAACTTGCTTTCAATTGAAAGAGGCTCTCTCCCTGAACATTTATGCCACGGAGGTATTTAAATATCTCAATCATATCACATCTATCCCGCCTTTCCTCTGAGGTGTACATATTAAGATCCTTAAGTCTGTCTTCATATGCTTTATAGTGAAGATCACTAATCATTTTAGTAGCCACCCTCTGCACCGACTCCATCCTGTTCACATGCTTTTGAAGGTGCGGTCTCCAGAATTGCACACTATACTCCAAATGAGGTCACACCAAAGACTTATACAGAGGCATTATTACCTCCTTTTTTTTGCTAGCCATTCCTCTCCGTATGCACCCAGGCATCCTTCTAGGTTTTGCTGTTGCCTTTTCTACCTGTTTAGCTACTTTAAGAACATCAGATACAACCACGCCTAGGTACCGCTCTTCTTTAGTGGACAAAAGTACTTCACCCCCTATTCTATATTGCTCCCTTGGATTGCTGCAGCCCAAATGCATGACCTTACATTTCTTTTCTTTTTTTTTTTTAAATTTTTTATTTATGAGTTTAATAAATCTTAAACATCCACATGTTATCCATGAATGAAATAGAAAAAATGGAAAAACAAACCACCAAAAAATACATAGGGAAATAAAAAACCATCACGTACTCATCTTTCACTTCTTAGACCCCAAAATTAAGGAAATAGGGGAGTACTAGGAAATATACAATATAATGACACAGAAATCCTAGCCATTAAACACAAATAATCACAGGTGAATGGGAGACTCATACGTCAGCTGTATGAGAAGGTACAACAACCTCAATATCGCTTACTTCCCTAAGTTCCAAGAACGCTAACAACTGCTTAGGCTCGAAAAACAAATACATCTTTTGTTTAAAATTAACATAGCATTTAACAGGAAATTTAAGTTGGAAGGAAGCGCCCAGGGCCAAAGTCCTAGGGCGAAGAGTCAAAAACTCCTTCCTTCTCATTTGCGTAATACGTGATAAATCAGGAAATACTCTTACTCATGAGCCCATAAACTCTTCATTAGCATTTCTGAAATGCATTTTAAGAATAAAGACTTTATCTGTCTCTAAAGCAAATGTGGCAAGGAGGGTAGTTCTTTCCACTACAATCTCCAAGGAACTCTCAAGGAGACCCGTGAGATCCCCCAAACCGGGATGTGAGGGGGAGGCCTCACCTCCTCCACTTCTACTACCCAAGGATAAGTACTGGGCCCTAGTCAAGGGAGGATACTGCTCCGGGGAGATTTTCAACACCTCCCTAAAATATTTCCGCAGCATCTCAACCGCTGATAGTACTGGAGACCTAGGAAAACTCAGGAACCGGAGATTGCAACGCCGGACCTGGTTTTCCAGGTACTCAATTTTCCTAGCAGCCACAGTACTATCCTTCAGCTGAGCATGAAACAAGTTACGCACCTCCCACATCTCCTTCTCCAGGGTAGTAACCCTACTAACTTGCACTTCATGAGCCCTAGAAAGAGAGTCACAAGAATCTCTAACCACATTAAGTTCAGTCTGAAACGTCCCACAAAGTCTATTCATAGAGCGATTCAATGAGGCCAGTCCTTCCCATAGCGTTTCCAAAGTATATGCCGCGGGTCTCACCAAATCTGGAACCACAGGAAGCTCTCCCCTCCTTATCAGGACTTCAGGAACAGATCTCTCCACTGGTTCGCCCAGCTCACTCCTCGAACCCCGTCCTGTATCCACCAAAGGAGAAATCAACTCGGCGTTCGCACCTCCTAGACCCTCAAGAGTCGGCGTACTCGTTGAGATTGACTCCAGGATCAAAGCATTCACCGAGGACAAGCTTCCGGGTCGCGGCGGTGACCTTACATTTCTTAACATTAAATCCCAGCTGCCATATTCCAGACCATTCTTCAAGCTTAGCTTGATCGCTCCTCATGTTATCTACCCCTTCCTGGGTGTCTACTCTATTGCAGATTTTGGTATCATCCGCAAAGAGGCAAACCTTACCCGACAGCCCTTCTGCTAACAAAGATGTTAAAAAGAATCGGACCAAGGACAGATCCCTGGGGCACACCACTGGTAACATCCTTCTCCTCAGAGTGAGCTCCATTTACTTGTACTCTTTGTCGCCTCCCACCCAACCAATTTCTAACCCAAGCAGTAACTTTAGGGTCCATCCCTAGGGTGCTCAGTTTGTTTATAAGTCGCCTGTGAGGAACAGTGTCAAAGGCTTTACTAAAATCTAAATATACCACATCTAGGGCTCTCCCTCGGTCCAACTCCCTGGTCACCCAGTCAAAGAAATCAATCAGATTTGTCTGACAAGACCTGCCTCTGGTGAATCCATGCTGCCTTGGATCCTGTAATCCGCTGGACTCCAGAAACCTCACTATTTTCTGTTTCAGCAGCATTTCCAATAATTTACTCACCACCGAATTTAAACTAACCGGCCTGTAGTTTCCAACCACATCCTTACTTCCGCTTTTGTGTAAAGGCACCACATGAGCTTCTCTCCAGTCAGCAGTGTGTTGTCTTGGAGTTTTTGTGTTGGGTGAGTTCAAATGAGATTTGGTGATGGTCAGACCAGCTGATATATAGATGGAGGATGACAAGAGGTTGGTTCTATCTGTTGGGAGAGTAGGGGCCAAAATGAGGTCCAATGTTCCATCTTTGTTGTGAGTAGCATTGTTGACGATTTGTGAAAATTAGAGGTCTTTCATGGCTTTTAAGAATCCCATGGCTTGCTGTTTAGTTAATGAGGCTAAGTTAAAGTCTCCTAGCAGTATGTGCATGTTCTGGTTATTGGAATGAGTGCATACTGTGTCCAGAATAGAGGAGAGATCATCTTAGCTGGAAGAGGGTTATCTGTAAATCAGACTGAGTGTGTGTTGTTTGTTTGAGATGGTAATCATTTCTAGATTGCGTGTGGATTTGAGTTCTAAGGTGATGAACGCCTTGTTAGCATACCATTTTATTATGTGTATTTCATTTGCCTATAATTTAAACACATTCAAATACTCTTGGCGTTAATTGTGCTCTAGTTTTTCTTTTGCTGTTTAGACTTGCGTCTATCTCTTTTCTGCATTTGACAGTGGTGGTAATTGTGCTTAAAAGTGTCATTTTCTGTGCTTTAAGGCCACACTAGTCTTCTGCATCAGTCCATTTGTTTTTAAGATAGTTTTAAAACTCTTACAGTTTCAAATGTGAACTGATTTAGAATCACAAATAAAAGCTTTCTGGTGCTTTTGTAGGAATCTTTTCATTCTTCTATGAAGTTGGTTGTCTTGGTCAGGGCCGGATTTACCTATACGCCATGTACGCCATGGCGTAGGGCCCACAGCTGGCAGGGGCCCACAAAAAAAGAAAAAGTTAATTTTTTTTTTAAAATAAAATAAAAAAAAAAAACCTGCTGGCTGCCGCCGCGGGGCCCCCTCTGCTGCCGCGGCAGCACCGACTGACCCGCGGGGGCCCCCTCTACAAGCTGACTCCGTCGGTTCGGTTCGTTCCTCCCTCCCTCCGTGCAGGCTGTGAGAGACGCGAAAGTGTCTCCTCGCGTCTCTGTTAAGCCCGCAGGGGCTGATGGGAAATTCCCCATCAGCCCCTGCGGGCTTAACAGAGACGCGAGGGAGACACTCTACCTTCGCGCCTCTTACAGCGTGCATGGAGGGAGAGAGGGATCGACGGACCGACGGAGTCAGCTTGCAGAGGGGGCCCCCGCGGGTCAGTCCGTGCTGCCGCGGCAGCAGAGGGGGCCCCGCAGCGGCAGCCAGCAGGTTTTTTTTTAAAAATTAAATTTTACTTTAGGCCGACGGGGGTGGGGGGGGGGGGTGGGACGGGTAATGGGCTATTGGGGGGGCTGGGGCTGGGGCTGGGACTGGAAATGGGCTGGGGGGGTTAAGGCTAGAGGTGGGTTGATGGGTTAGGACTGGTAATGGACTGTGGGCTGTTGGGGGGGGCTTAGAACTGGCAATGGGCTTTGGGGGGGGGGTTGAGACTGGTAATGGGCTGTGGGCTGATGGGGGCTGTCTGGTAATGGGCTATGGGGGGCCTAGGACTGGAAAGGGGGCTGGGGGGGGTTAAGACTGGAGGTGGGGCTGATGGGGTTAGGACTGGTAATGGGCTGTTGGGGGGGGTTTAGAACAGGTAATGGGCTTTGGGGGGGGGTTAAGACTGGTAATGGGCATTGGGGGGGGTTAAGACTGGTAATTGGCTGTGGGCTGATGGGGGCTGTCTTGTAATGGGCTAAGGGGGGGCTAGGACTGGAAATGGCCTGGGGGGGTTAAAAAGAGGTGGGCTGAAGGGGTTAGGACAGGTAATGGGCTGTGGGCTGATGGGGGGGTTAGGACTGGCAATGGGCTATGGGGGGCTGACTGGAAATGGGTTGATGGGGTTAGGACTGGAAGTGGGCTGATGGGGGGTTAGGACTGGTAATGGGTTATAGGGGGGGCTTAAACTGAAAATGGGGTGATGGGGGGGTTAGGACTGTAAGTGGGTTGATGGGGGGCTAGGACTGGTATTGGGTTGGGGGTTGCTAGGACTGGAAATGGGCTGATGGGTGGCTAGGACTGGAAATGGGCTGATGCAGGGACTAGATGGGAATGGATGCTGGGTGAGGCTGGAACTAGAAGGGAGCTGATGTTGGGGGAGGATTAGAATGGGATGGGGCTGGAAGAGTAAAATGGAGAAGGGAAAAATATTTTGTGTGGGAGGGATAAAAAATCTACAATTGGCCGGGTATTGGGAGAGTAAGTGGGGATTGAGGATGGAGGGGTAAAATTTGAGTGGATGAAATAGGAATGAGGAAAGAGCAAAAGGAGAAAGATTAGTATGTTAAAGCAGATGTAGAGAGAATGGAAAAAAATCTAGCAGAGAGAAGAAAGGACAAATGGACAGCAGACGATGGAGAGTTAGCAGAAGACACGAAGAAACCAGAAGAAAGTGGCTGGAGCAATTGCAGCTGAAAAAAATGCACAAAAGGTAGAAAAATATCTCTTTATTTTGAATTTATTAATTGGAATATGTCAGCTCTGGTAAATGTGCATCATTAACGTCTGCGCTTTGTTTAGTACAAGAGCAAATTAATGTATAGTTTTATTTCTACAGTGTTGTACTTTCCAAGTTTGGCTTTTGGGATTCCAAGTTTAATTATTGTCTTCCTGTTTCTAAATTGTGATTACTTGTTTGATGGTCTATGTTCTGCATGTGTAACTGAGCTGATGTGTTCTGTTTATATAATTCCTATTTGACATTGCCACTTGTTCTCTTTCCCCAGTAGGTCATGTATTGTTGTTCTCTGAAATGTATTGGTTTAATATTTGCAGTGTTGCCTTTTGATTGGTAGGGTATGGTGCTTTGTGAGTCCTGGTAGTGCTGTTAGGATACGGCGGGTTTACTATGGGTTCTAAATGGGCAGTGTTTGTAGTAGTTCCTAATGTGTCTGGCAGTTGACACTGGATTATAGTAATGTAGAAATCTTTTAGTCTTTCTTTATCCATACACTCATTAAGAGGCACGTTTACTAAAAGTTAGTATATGGTAACATTATGCAAATATTTATGCAAATGAGGCCCCTTACGCAAATGAGGCCCCGCACCCCCCTTGGGCCGCCCCTGCTGGGGGCCCACAATTTTTGTTGGCGTAGGGCCTCACTCAAGGTAAATCCGGCCCTGGTCTTGGTAGAAGGTGAATATGCTCCTGGGTGTAAAGAGTTTTGAAAGTGCAGTAACTGGGTTCTGCTAGTAAATGGGAGTACAAGCATCCCTGCATTAGGTCTGATTTTTGGGGATTGTCCCCGATTTTAGAGCTATGTCCCTGACTCCCACCTGTTTGGCAGTCTCTAGTTCCTGATTCCAGCAATGGGGATAGACAAGATAGAAAAAAATATTTTCAATTTAGTGATTTGCATATGTCAGCCTTTAGAATTTACATCTGTGACCTTTACATTGTGCACAGTACAGGGCAAATGATTCACTGTTTCTATTTCTCTGTTGATTTGTCTGCTTGGATGGGATGGGATGGGATGGGATGGGATGGGATGGGATGGGATGGGGGGGGGGTGCGCACGCCAGGGTAATGACTCCTCTTCCCCCCTCCACATCTTGTTACTCAAACCTGAAACTAAGGTGTCCCTTCCTCCGAGGACCGTAACGAGCTAGAAATATATCCTGTGAGTTTCCTGGAAGCCCGGAGATGATATTAGCACCCTCTTCTGTGCTTGCACACTGTGCGGCCACACCATTTGCACAGTCCTTGGTATGGCCCTGCTTCCTCCCCTTCCCCCCTTCACACACACACACATTTCAGATAAATATCCCAGATTTCCTTGCAAAACATCTTGTAGGACTCTCCAGTTTGGATTCCCCATGATCCACAGAAAGAATTCCTGGAACCATGGATGTGTAGGTGCCGTGGTGTGAGTAGGGAAATGTTTGTGCTTTGATCCAAAGGAACTACCAACATGGTGTATTAAACTTCTAGAAGTAATAAAAGCTTAGAGAATCTGATACGTTGTCAGACAGCGGCCCATATCCGGACCCTTCTGAATGGGTGAGTCCTTGAGAGGTCTTTGTTGATTCTAGCAATCCTCCTTTAAATCAAGTGGCTTATGAAAGTAACAGCAGTGAAAAGAGACTGTAAGGAAGATGGGTGTGTAAATGATTGACTGTTCCAGCCATTGAACGCATTTCTTTTATTCTTTTTCCTATGCTGAACTGCAGCTATTCATCATTCATTGGAGAAGATCTTTTTCTTGCCACTGTCATTATGTAAGAAGAGAATTTGCTTTGAGGACAACAGAATTGGTATCCTGTGTTCTATTTCTTTAGTTGACAGAAAATGTCGACTTCAAACCTAGATTGAAACATCAGATTTTTTATAATTGGAAAAATAGAGGTTTCATTAATCTTTGATAATTTCTACCTTAATATTGTCCCTCTTTCAAACATTAAGGACCACTTTTTCTACTATGCATTTCTAATGTGCATTACAGTGTGATGTTAGCACATTTCTGCATTAACAGTTAACAGTTCTGCAGTCACCTTTTTCTGCGCTGACTATGGAACAGTTTGGCCACTTCTTCTTGGACAAAATCTCACATCTTCGCTCTCACTTACTCTCCCCATTCTCTACCCCTGGTTCCCCCACTCTCTTTTTCTTACTCCCCTGGAATTCTTTCTTCTACTTCCCTTCCCTCTCCTGTGTCCCCTGTTCCTTCCCCTTCCCCTTCTATATCCTCCCTAAGAGTCCCCCCTATTTTTCCACCTAAATGGTTCTTTTTTACCCTTCCCTCCCTCTCTAAACTTATTTCTCTGTGTAAGTCAATTTGCTCTTCTGATCCGATCCTCTCTGCTTGAGTTCCACATGATTTCCTAGCTCTTCTGCCGAGAGCTTATTCAATTTTTCAAAACTATCTCTCACCTGGCACTATGGGGTATGTTTACTAAACCGCGCAAATGTGCGGGGCGCACTTGAGCGTGCGCTAAGGTACCTTAGCGCATGCTAATAGTGCATTTTTTGTGCCCCACATGTGTGCGCGCCCCCTGCACAAGTGCGCTCCGCCCGCACAAGAGCGGGGCGTGCTGATGTGCGATAGAGGTGTGGAAAGACATTCTGAGGGTGGAGGAAGGCTCCCGAGGGGCGGGGGGACGGGGTCAATGGGTGGAGAGTGGAAGGGGAGAGGCTCCCCACACAGGAGCGGGGCTGAATTTCGGCAAAAAAAATACCGCGAGTGAAACCCTCGCGTTAGAGCCGATTTAAAGGGAAGAGAAACCATTTACGTCAGCAATGTACAGCAAAACCAGGGAAACCTGAAAAACGTGAGCAGTGTGATACATGTGCACAGAACAAAATAGCAAATATAAATTGAAAATGACCACAACAAATTCCAAATAAATTATAATCCAGCTGGGCAACAGTGATATTAATGGGCAACCATAAAAAACACTCCCAGGAAAGCTCAAAAAAAAAGAAATGATTTTTGGAAGGGTCTACGCTCCGTAGACTCTTTCAAAAATCACTGCATTTTATTGGAGCTTTCCTGAGAGTGTTTTTTATATTGCCCATTGATATCACTGTTACCCAGCTTGGTTTTTGTTTTTTTCCCCTTTTTTGGAGGTCATTTTTGAGGTTTATTTGCACCTTTGTCCCCATACAAGGTAAACGAGCCCACAGTAAAATTGTGCAGAGCAGGGTGTCTGACTCGTGCGGCCAGGTTTCCTATCTCCAGAGACTGCACTGTTTCTGTGGCCACAGTGTGGTGCAGCAGACACAGCCAGTGCCTGTAGGACCAGAGGGTCATAGGTTCAAATCCCAGCTTGGGCTCCTGCCAACCCATAGTTTTACCCACCACTAAACAGTGATAGTAAAGACACTCCTTTATTGCTGAGAACATAAGCATGGTTCAAACACCCATATTTTACCCTACACCGCACACAAACCATAACAATGGGCATTACCTTCAGCTGAGTCCCCCAAATTCAGTCCTGGAGTGCCACAACTCAATCAGGTCATATGTTTTTTCCCAGATAAGGACATGTCTGCATGTTGGCAGAGGGTACAGGTGGTGGAGGGGGCAGTGGCTGCAAGCCACAGCAGACAGTGGCCTAGGCGTGTGCAGGCTGGCACCGTCCACCGCAACAGACAGGCTCTGTTGGATGTACAGTCATGGACTCCCCAGGGAAGGCAGAATATCTGTGGCAACATGGTGGTGCAGTGCACACAGACAGTATATGCAGGAACAGAAGGTCACAGGTTCAAAGGCCAGCTGGGGCTACCTCCAATCCTGTCCACATGTTTTTCCCACAACTAAACCGTGATAGTAAGGACAAACCTTTATTGCTGAGAACATACGCATGGTTCATACGCCTATATTTTACCACACCAAACACAGACACCATAAACAGCCGCATTACCTAGAGCAGAGTCTCCCAAATGCAGTCCTGGAGGGCCCCACACCATTCAGGTTCCATGCTGCCTCTAATAAAGATGCCTGTGCTGCATATCTATGCACCACCCCCATGGTATGCAGATGTAGCTCATGCATATTTATGAGGGACAGCATGAAAACCCAAACAGTGTTTGGAACACCAGGACTGGAGTTGGGAAACTCTGCCGTAATGCAGCAGCCAACAGGGCCAGACACACCCCCACACACACCCACAGGCCCCATTGGCCAATGCCTCCTGGAGAGGCAGGACATTGGGCCCTGCCTGTATCTCCCAATACTAGCAGTTGCATACCTTAGCAATGCCACCCTACACCTGGGTATATGGTACACAGCTATCAAACGTTGCCCATGATAACTGGCAGATATCAATTCATACGTTAAGCACATTGTGCTCCTTGTGCTCCACCATAACAATCATTCTGATGTCTGCGGTGTGTGCTGCAGGTCTGGTCTCTGACAGTGTTTACCGCCCTGGGGAGTGGCCCCCAACAGTATTGCGTACCATATCCATGCCTGTACTGTTCCCAGGACTGGTGTGGTGGGTATGGCTGCTGAACCCCTCTATAGTAGCACAATGCTGGCATAGGTGTGGGGGTGGCTGTCTGTCTATCCAGTGTGTGGTGGCTGCAAATACCTTCCACAGCCCACACTGCCAGCAATGTTGCCAGTATTGGGCTGCCAATGTGCATAATGAGGAGCAAGGTACCATGGGTATAGGCCGGACAGGGTGGCTTGGCCAGGGTGCATCTGCACAGGGCATAGAGCACTGACTGGGACATTTTAGTGCCTGGCCACCACCTACACGGACAGGGTGACCTCAGTATGTCCTGCTGAGAGATCACTCTCACCCTGACTGTGCAGTGACCACATCATGGCTAGGCACCCCCATAGTGCCATATAGTATTTCTCTCATGTGATAGATATGGGTTTTCTTTTGGGGCCCAGTCACTGATTTATCTGCTTGCTGTGTATGCTGACATTCCAGTTCTGAGTGCATGCATCTCCACTGGGAACATGTACTGTGGACTAACTAGCACATTGTTTGCAGCTGGTATGTGTCTTGATGGAGCAGCTTGCAGGGTACAGTGGCTGATGACTTGCTGCAGGAGAATATCAGATAGTGGTGGGTTGCAGCTCACCATATTCAGGCCTAATGTCTGTCTGCTATTGTGTTGTGGATGTGTATAGAGCTGCATTGACTGCCCTGTGGGGTGTCTGTTCCTCAGCAGGACTGGGGTTGATGGACCCCTCTACTGCCACCTTTGCAGGGAGGTAGAATGTGGATCTATTGATGGGAGATCCTGTTTGCCACCCTCAGCCCTGGAGGGGGGGGGGGGGTGGCGGCACATAGCCCACCTGGGGGCTACACCTGACTGAGTCAGACAGAGCTATCCAAGGTGCTTGTGCAGAAACTACCTATCTCACACATTAACACTGCTTTGGACCTTCGGCCTGGCCTCTTTCAGCCATGGAAGGTGTTGTGGACCTGGTCCTGGGCGCCTCATTGCACCCTCAGGGTGAGCACAGTACCTGCACAATGTGACAGTGTGTAGCTACTCTGTGCCAGTAAAACACACGGTCAGTACCCCCTTGTCCAATGCATTTTTTTTAATGTACATATTTTGATGCCAGCAAAAACACCCTCAGCGTACTGTACCCATATGGTGCCTCTGAGGGTGCTTTATAGGGCGCCCTATAGGGCACCTTATGTTTCCCGTCCATATAAGGTGCACTATACATTATCCTGTGACGCAACCTATAGGATGCTCTATAGGGGACATTTTAGGGTGCTGTGGCGGACAGTGCAATTTATAATGTGCCCTATGGAGTGCCTTATAGGGTGCCTTATACGGCACCTTCAATTACGGCACGTGAGGGCGTGTTTGCTGGCAGCAATTAATAACATAAAAATAAAGTGCTGCAGGACAAAATATGTACAATGCAAAGCTGATGCCACAGCCAGCCTTATGTATTAGGCACACTGGGGAGCAAACTCATGACACCTGTATCAGCAGTCAGTGCCATTGTGCTGCACTGCTGCTCCTCCTTGCCTGTCAGCGCACCTACTTATGCTTTTCATTCCTTAAACTGCACAGTGCTGCCATAAAAAACATGACACTGACCTTGCGGTACCTCATACGGCACCCTCTAAAGCGCCCTATAAGCAACATTCTAGGGTGCCTTGGATGACAGTGCACTTTAAAATGTGCCTTATAGGGCGCCTTATGTTAATGCACGTTTGCTAGTAGTGATAATTAAAATATGCCTCCTAAAGCAAGCTTCCCCATAATATGTTATGCCTCAGTCAGCCTTGTTCATTGGGCACTTTGGGGGTTTGAACCCCTGATCACTGCACCATTGGTCAGTGTTTTAACCATTGTGCTGTGGTTTTGTTCCTGTGATTGCACATCAGCGCGCCACTTATGCTGCTCCATATTAAACACCCTCCTAAAACATTAGCGTGCTGCCTTATGCCCATCAGCATACTGCCTTATGCAGCCCATCATTTAAACACCTCAGCCAGCTGTCTTCAGTGAACACTGTGGGGGATTGAACCCCTGATCCTTGCACCATTGGTCAGTGTCTTAACCATTGTGCTGTAGCGCTGCTTTTTTTTCCTGTACATCAGCGCGCCACTTATACCACCCAGTATTATAATGCCTCCATAAATATCAGCGCACCGCCTTATGCCGCCCAGTATTTCTGCGCCTTATAAATTAACGCCTCAGCCAGCCATCTTCATTGGGCACTGTGGGGGATTGAACCCCTGACCCCTGCACTATTGGTCAGTGTCTTAACCATTGTACTGTGGCTCTGCTCCTTTTCTTGCACTTCAGCGCGCCACTTATGCCTCCCGTGCAGCTATCTCATGTGCTAAGGTGCGGGGCGCACATGGGCGCCGCGCACCTTAGCGCATATGTTAATTCCGGCTTTTCTTTTTCAGGACGGAACGCCCACTCCTTATATGGCACCCGCACACTACCGGGGCCCTCACTTTACCGGGGTTTTAGTAAACATACCCCTATGCCTTTTACTTGGAAATCCACCTTTATTTGCTCCCTTCTTAAAAAAATCTCTTGATCTTTCAGTTCTGTCCAATTACAGGTGTGTTTCCCACCTTCCCTTTTTCTCAAAAGTTCTTGAACAGTTTGTTTTCACCCAGCTCACTCATCATTTGGAAAGAACAAGTACTCTTCATCCCCACCAATCTGTTTTCACTCCTTCCAAAGCACTGAAACTATTCTCACCTCTCTCCTGAGTGAAGTTTACCAATCTTTTGATCAAGGTAATATTTCTCTTCTGGTGTCTTTAGATCTTTCTTTCACTTTTGACCTGGTAAATCACACTCTTCTTTCTCGTCTTCCTGATATTGGTCTTCAAGGTACAGGTCTCCAGTGGTTTCATTCCTTTCTGACTAATCATTCTTTTACGGTCTTTTTTAACTTTCTCACCTCTTATCTTAATCTTGCGACTGTGGAGTTCCTCAGGGTTCGGTGCTCACACCTCTTCTTTTTAATATCTTCTGGCCCCACTGGCTCTTTTGGTTCAGCAGTTGGTGTTTTTGCATATTATTACACCAATGATATTCTACTTGTTCTTTGCTCCCAGTCTTTCCTCTCTCTCTGCAGCTGCCTCGTGGTTACTTGAAAATCATCTTTTGAATCTTCACAAAACTACAGCCATTTGGCTGTTCTCCTCTACTCGGTCTCTAATGCGTACTCCAATTGGAGTGACTACTTCTTGTAAGTACTTGTGTGTAACTGTTGATTCTGCTTTGTCATTTCATAGCCACATTAGCAATATTTTAAGCGCTCTTACTTCACTCTGTGGCAGATTCATTCTATTCCTGCTTTTCTGTCTCCCTCTATTCTTGCCACACTTCTTCTCAGTCTGGTCATCTCCAGGTTGGATTAGGGCAACACAGTTTTCTCAGGTCTGCCCAGCTATGAAATCAAAGGACTTCGAAGTTTGACCACATCCCTCCTCTTCTGTCTAGCCAATGTTGGCTCCCTGTTTCTAACAGCATTCATTATAAAGTCTTGATCCTAACACACAAAGCTGTGCACACTGGCCTTCCTTCTTAACTCTCTTCTCTTACTACTCTTCACACCCTGTGTGGGGTTCTCCGCTCATTACATGCTGTCTTTATCTTCCCCCAGCCTTGCAGGCAAGACTAGGATCAACCAGACATTCAGCTTTTTATTTCTTTGCACCAAAACTGTGGAATGACCTCCCTTCTGACCCCCACCTGGAACCTTCCTACCCCAGATTTAAAGCATCTCTTAAAACACATCTTTTCTTACAAGCTTTCCCATCACCGGATGGAAGACTAGCCTAGTCCTCTTCCTCCCCTTGCTTATTTTTCCTGTTTTCCTCTTTCCTCTGGAGTGAATCGTTCTCTCCTATTTCATCTTGGAGCTCCTTCCTGGTTTCTGTTGCCTTGCTGTTTACAATTTGGCAGTATATCAAGTTTTAAATAAACTAAACTAACAGAGCAGCTTGACCGGTAGAGGTTAATTTCATGACTTGGAGCCTAGATTAAGGCAGTCAAAGCATGTCTATTTTAAGCCTATTTCATGAAGACTAGCAAACTGCTATTTGCCTTTCTAAAATACTAGTGTAAGTGGCAGAGAAGGCGTCTTAAGTCAAGGCACAGACATTTACATCTGTTCTGTAGCAGGCGTAAATGAAAGCACAAAGCTCACAAATATGTCTGTAAATTAAGGTATTTTATAATCAATGTGCATGCTTGCTAACTCCACCCCATGCGCTCTTGATTAGGCTTACCTGCAAAGTATGCACCTTCATGTCAAAGTGCGCACTTATACACCTCTCGGGGTTTTATAAGAGGCCATTAACACATGGAAACTGCAAAATCCACATGTTCATGACTTTACTTTTTTAGCATGAACTAATTCACATGTTAGGTGACAAATGTGGAAAGGGGCAAGGAATAGACAAGGACTGGCGAGGGGGGCGGAGCCTGATGTCCAGCGGGTAAGACGCTTCGCGCTGAAACTCCCGAGAGGCCTACTCAGAATCCTGACTTAATACCTACATAATCTTAATATTTTGCTCCGAACTTACCGGGGTACCTCGGGGGGGATGGCGGCCCATAAACCAGCGCGCTTGGACTTCGGGTCTCCTTCTTCTTCACACGGAAAACGCTCCAAAACAGAGGTGTCTTCCCCACAGAAGATGGTTCCACTTCGGGAAAACCCCGAAATGCACCAGGAGATCTTAGAGGAAATACGCGGCGTGAAGGAACTGGTGCAGTCCAACGGAGAAGCGCTTCGAGCCATGCGAGAAGACTTCGGTGTGCTCCAGGACCGACTTGAAAGTCTTTCATCACGGCAGGACAACATGGCGGGGGTCCTCGACTCGCACGCGGTGCGCTTGGTCAAACTGGACAAGGCAGAGCGCCAGATACAGAATCTTCAAAAAGAGTTAGAAGATAGCAATAATCGAGCCCGTCGCAACAATGTGAGGCTCATTGGAATACCGGAGGGGGCGGAAGCAGGAGATATGCGAGAATTCCTGCTCAAAACTCTTCCCTCCTTGCTGAAGATTACTTTTCATAGAGATCTGGAAATTGATCGAGCACATCGTGTTCCTACCCATATGGCGCTCAATCGAACGACCCCCCGGCCAATTATCTTTCGATTACTACGATATCAACAAGTGGAACAAATTTTAAATGCTGCCCGGGCGAATCATCATCTGGAGTTTGAAAGTCATAGAGTCTCCTTCTTCCCTGATTTGGCAAAGCCCACAGTTGACCGTCGGAAGAGACTCCTTGCTTTTCGCCCTCGACTTCAACAGCTACAGGCTCGCTTTGGCCTCTTGTATCCAGCGAAGCTCCGAGTGACTCTCCACAACCAAACTAGGACATTCGAAGATCCTGATCTACTATCAACATTTTTAGACTCCAAAGAAGCAGAGCAGATGCGCTAATCCAACAACTTGGACTTATTATCTGCCGGCTCTGTCCGCCATTTTGAAGGGCCCGACGCGGTGGTCATAGCCAAGCACAGAGACTGCCTGGACTTTTCTTTCTTTCTCTATATGATTTTCTTGGTCTCCTATCCCTCCATGATGTGTGCCTCGGTTGGATTCGGAGCACGCACAGTTATACAGGTTATATGTTTTCAATTTCGGCCTTCTCTGGGGTTTCTCCCCGCAGACACATGGTCGCCAGTAATTTCTGGGGTTTTGCTTCTTCTCTACCGCACCGCGGTTCTTCTTTTTAATGTGGGGCGCTTCATTGTATTACATTAGCTTATTTTCTATCATGTCATGTGTACAGCCAGATACAGTTAATTTGAGGGACATTGTGAAATTATGTGCGTTATCATGCTCAGAATTTTTAACCTTTCTGAATGGCCTTATGTAAGATCTTATCACTTAACGTAAAAGGCATCAATAGCCCAATCAAAAGAAAGAAAATCCTTAGCTATCTTAGCCATGAGCATGCTGATTTAGTGTTTCTTCAGGAAACGCATCTAAACTCCGCTGAAACACTGAAACTCAATGCTAAGCCTTACATGGTGGCTGCCTATTCTCCCGCCGTTTCCAAACGGTGTGGGGTAGCCATTCTGGTTAAGAAGTCTTTGCAAGCTACTATAATGGATACTAGCTCTGATAAGGAGGGTAGATGGGCCCGTGCACACCTTAAGGTTGGAGATAGTGAATTCACGTGTATTTGTATTTATGCCCCGAATGTGGATAACCCTGCTTACTATGCAAGTATTGCGCAGTTGGCACAGGCCTCTGCCAATACTCCATTAATACTTGGTGGCGATTTCAATCAAGTGCTAGACCCTTTGATAGATAGACAACCGCCTAGAACGAGTAGTACACCCAAGAGTCTTGCTACCCTTACAGCTCTGATGCAAGATCTTGCGCTAGTTGATATATGGAGGCTGCTTCACCCCTCCGACTTAGAGTTCTCCTTTTTTTCTGCCCCCCATCACTCACAATCTAGAATAGATTTCTTTCTCATTTCCAAAGCACTGATTTCTCAAGTGGACACGGCTAGGATTCATCCTCTCCATATTTCAGATCATGCTGCCATATCTTTTTCATTACATGTCACTACGCGAGATGATCCTCCCCGAGCTTGGTTTTTTGATAGATCCCTACTAGATCAAAAAGATTTTCAGGTTGACATAAAGGCCGCTATCCAAGATTATTTTCATTTTAACTCACCCCATGACACAGCGAGCTGGGCTTGGTGGGAGGGTTTTAAGGCATCTATCCGCGCATCTATAACCAGCTATCAAATTCGACAGGGGAAACAAAGAAAGCAACACTTACTGATTCTAGAGCAACAGATACAGGCTGGGGAGCGTCTCCTCACGTCCCGTACTGACCCATGTATTTTACTCCGTTTACAACGCCTTCGTTTTCAATACAATCAGCTTTTGTATACTGCTGCTGCTAAAAATATTGAATCACAACAAGGGATGTATTACCGGGAAAATAACCGTGCTGGCAAATTGTTAGCAAATGCCCTGAAAGGTCAAAAAGAAGCCAAGCGTGTTACCGCTCTCCGAAATCCGTCGGGGGGGGGCTTGGTCACTAAAGATACAGAAATCTTAGAACTCTTTCGTGATTTTTATACTCGGCTTTATCAATCTGAATGTGATTTTGAGCCAGAAGTATTTGAACGATTACTCTCAGGGGTGCAACGACCGACCCTATCTGATGAAGATAGAGAGGCCATGGACAAACCATTCACTTTATCAGAAATTCATTCTGCTATCAAGAGATGTGCCACAGGTCGAGCTGCAGGCCCGGACGGTCTCCCTACTGAATTCTACAAAACCTTTAACGCTGACTTAGCTCCAGTTTTGAAACTTTATTTTTCTGCTCTGGCCGAGGAGGGATCTCCTTCTGGGTCCTTTTCAATGGCAAATGTAGTAGTTTTTGAGAAAGAGGGGAGAGATCCGCAACTAACAGCTAATTATCGTCCAATTTCCCTCCTAAACGCGGACTATAAAATATTTGCCACCATTCTCTCCACCCGGCTCTCTGATAGGATGTCTACTTTAATACACCCAGATCAATGCGGTTTCATTCCCGGTAGATCAACTGCTGACAATGCTCGGACTCTATGTCATGTACTGACTACCGCAGTTAATCTTGATCGACCATTGGTTGGCCTCTCACTTGATGCTGAGAAGGCCTTTGATCGCTTAGAATGGCCCTTCCTGTTTGCAACTCTCCGCTGGTACGGATTCGGAGAAGGTTTTCTCCGTTGTCTCCGCACCATGTATGCACAGCCTACAGCCAGTATCTGTGCTAATGCTTTAAAGTCTCTGCCATTTCCCCTTCGATGCGGCACTCGCCAGGGATGCCCACTGTCTCCGCTTCTTTTCGATCTTGCACTCGAACCCTTAGCTTTACTAATCCGGCAATCGGAGGAGATTCATGGAGTCCCCTTCTCTCATAGGGAAATCAAAATTTCAGCATATGCTGATGACCTTATGCTCTTTGTCTCTCTAGACTCAGTGCCGGCTGTCCTAGAGCAAATTGGTAAATATTCGCAACTCTCGGGTTATAAGATAAATTGGACCAAATCGGTAGCCTTTCCACTAAATCCTCTGATTCATCAGGCAGATATGCAATCCTTTCCCTTTTTATGGCAACCTCGCATGGTCAAATACCTTGGGGTTCACTACTGCTCTCCTTTGGAAGATGCTATCTCCTTTAATGCCAAAGACTTAACCTCTAAAGTCCGGGCGCTTACTCACCGTTGGACTCCTTTAACACTTACCTGGTGGGGTCGCCTAGAAACCATAAAAATGATGATTGTTCCTAAAGTGAATTACATTTTAGAAATGTTGCCCTGTCTCCTACCTCGACGTACATATAAAGATTTAGAGGGCCTTCTGACTAGATACTTATGGCAAAATAAGACACCTAGGATAGCGAAGCATAAATTGCAAGCAGATAAGGAAAATGGGGGTGTCAGATTCCCTGATTTCCTGAAATATCACCACTCTTTTCTTCTCAAACAAGGCGCTCGTTGGCTGGAAGATCTAGCACCGAGCAGACCTGTGTGGCTAGACATAGAGGAGGACCTTTGCAAACCAATTCCTCTTACTTATCTCCCTGGTATGACTCTCCCATCAGACTCCCACTATCCACCAATGCTTTTAGACACTTTAGGTGCCTTTAATACTCTTATGCAATCTCTAGACTCCCGATTCTGTCCGTTAGACAGACTCCCGCTTTGGTACAATACTCGATTTCAAATACAAAATAAACCGATGGCGTGGAGCCCCTGGTACACTAGGGGCATTTGGATCCCTAACCAGTTGTTCCATGATGGTCGCTGGAAAACTTTTAGCGAATTGCAAATTGAATTTGGTCTCCCAGCGAAACACTACTTTCAGTTGGTGCAACTACAGCATTGTCTTCGGAGTGCTAAGGTGCTCCCGCCATCGGAATCCCATACCCAGGGTTTGTCGGAGACTATCCGATCTATCGGGAGTTCACCGGGTGTAGCATCTAACTTTTACAAAACCTTATGTAATGCTGTAAATAGAGGTACCCCTATAGCACAGAAAGCATGGGAGCGGGAACTGCATGTAACTTTGACCCCGGAGCAATGGAGCCTCGTCTGGAGTAGAGTGACACGGGTCTCCCGATCCGCCTCACTCACTCAGACACTCTTCTTTCTAGCCCACCGGTGTTTCTATACTCCTGACAGATTAGCCAAATGGAACACCTCCCAGGGCAATAGATGCTGGACATGCCATGCGGCCATTGGTTCATTAACTCATGTTATGTATGAATGTCCCGCACTACAGTATTACTGGCGTCGGGTCTGGGGTCGTATCCAATCTATTTTGCACTTTCAAGAGCCCCTTTCTTGGAGGATAGTGGGACTCCGCTCAGCTGCGGGGATCCCCTCTCTTCCAAAATCGGCTTACTTCCTTTTAGACTTTATGCTGGGCATCGCTATCTCCCTAATTACGAAATACTGGAAAAATAGCTCCCATCTGAGCCCCAATGAATGGTGGAATCATGTCTGTCTCTATAGTAAATATGAACAACTACCTCGTATGTTTGCTTCTTCCGTTCAGACCCCCCATCATCTGTCTAAATGGAAGATGCTCAATGACTATGTTCACAATGCTAAATGCTCTCATCTGACTGTTTAACTTTGTATAAATCTCTGTCACGTGATCATTCTGTATCGCAGATACTATTTATGTTCGTTTTGATGTACGATCACTGTTGTTTGGAAGCGCTCACATGCTGATACTGTCGGTTTAGAGAAGAAGCATGGGGGTGGGGGGTAATGGGGTTTGCTTTTCCTTATTGTATACTTGTTTTGTCTCCTTTGGTGTGTTGTTTCTTTTGTTTGTTGCAAAATGAAAATAAAAGTTTAAAAAAAAAAAAAAAGACAAGGACTGGCTGTAGACTGCACCTTACACTTGTGGAGGGTAATTTTATAACAGAGTGCCTGGTCAAAGCATGTTTTAGCACACTTAAATTGAACTTTTTTTTATAAAGACAAGTAGGCACCTAGAGCTGTGTAAAAAACCCTGCTTATGTTTTGCAAGTATATGCCTAAATTATCGAATTCTGTAATGAACATGTGTATTTGCTTGCACTGCCCACACTCCGCCCAAACTCTGCCCGTATGCATGCTCACATTTTTTATGAGGTCATTTATGCATGTATTTGGCCACTTACATAGGTAAATGACTAAGATGCCAACATTTATGCAAGTTGTTTGGCACCTAAAAATAGGCACCGCCTTATAAACTCCCCTCCCCCCCACTCCCCATATGTGGTAGAGTGCTGCGCATTAACTGGTGATGCAGCAGATAGCAGGGAAGAGTTAACAGCACCTCAGTAAGTGGTGTTTTGCGCATTCGTCACCTGTATTGCAGCTATTGTGCCATGTCCAATGTCAGATATATGCAGATGACATCCTTCTCTACATGCCATTCTCCACAAAGCAAATGGACCTCTCACCTATCATTGAATGTTTTAACGCAGTATCAGAATGGTTTCTATCTCAAAACCTCCGCATTCAACATAAAAAAACTGAGGTACTCTTTATCACAAAAAATCCGAATTTTACTCCACCACCTCATATAAAAGTGAGAGAAGCTGAACTCCAAACGAAGTCAACAATTCGATACTTAGGAGTCACACTAGATGAACACTTGGACATGAAGCTACACATATCCTACATTGTCAGAGCCGTATATTTCAAGATCCGGACACTCAAACACCTCAGATCCTTATTGGACCCAAGTGACTTCCGGACTGTATACCAAGCTCTTATCCTACCCCACTTTGATTTTGCCAATACCATTCTCCAAGGCCTCCCACAGTCTACTTTGAATCCCCTACAACTAGCCATGAACGCCACTGCTAGAGTTCTATCTGGAACATCGAGATTTGACCACATCACGCCCATCTTAATTCAGCTCCACTGGCTCCCAACACATGGAAGAATACTATTCAAGACTCTGATGCTTACTTTTAAAGCCATCAACGGCATAACCGCTTCATCACTAGTTAATCTAGTTCAGCCCACTCCACCTAACAGATCTAGAAGATCCACAGCAGCAAACACTCTAACTATCCCAAGTGCATCAACAAAATGCACACTAACAACGTCAAACAGGGCTTTCAGTTTTTATGCTCCTAAGCATTGGAACACACTACCACCAGAAATCCGAGCCATTACCGATCTCACACAATTCAGGAAGGCACTAAAACATTACTTATTTATTCAACATTACCAGATCAACCATACTCCACCATAGCCACACCTTTTTCTCTAGAAACCACTGTATATTAGTCCCATTCTTAACATCCGTCCATAGGTGCATAACCCACTATGCAACGCTTACTGTTACATATGTAAATAGTTGACGTGCATGTTTCCCTAAGTTATCCAAGTTGTATTTCCCTGTTCTCTGTAAAACTGATTTTTGTTCATTATGGTTCGTTGTTCCTTGTGAACCGCGCTGATACTAAATAGTGCGGTATATAAGAAATTAAAATAAATAAATAAAAATAAGTGTGTTGCTAACTGTAGGGGAAGTTAATGGGCACACCCCCAACAATTAACTAGAGGCTCTTCACTTACAGCCTGTTAAATTTGGCCACTAATGCATGGTAACTGCAATATTTTAACACAGTTTAGTAAAAGGCGGCCTAAAAGATGAATGAGATGTTTCAAAATCATTTATTTATTTGTTTTTAAGTCGTCGAAAAGTACCTGTTAGTATACATGTAAACCACACTGATTCTAAAAGAGCGCGGTATAAAAAATAAATAAATTAAAAAAAAATAAATAAAAAAGACAATTCCTCAATATAAAAATGTTGTTGGCAGCTGAATCATTTTATCTGTGAAACTTCAACTCATTTCAATAAGGTACTCAGTTGGTATAAACTCTTGAGAAACAATGTTAAGATATGCTGTATGGAAAAACTGGCTACCATATGGTAAGCTGAGACTGAAAATGCTCTGGAAATGGTAGACCTTGAGAAACACTTTTGAAACATTTTATGCTCTAGGGAAACTAGGGATAAAAAAATGTGCAAAATATTTTCAGTTTGTTTTCAGAATTTTGCAAATTTTTAAGTGTTTTTTTCACTTTGTTTTAAAAAAATGTTTTAATAAGATTTTTTAAAGTGCACTAGAGGTTTTTAGCACATAGATTGTACATGCATTAACTCAGGTTAATGTGCACTAAATCAATTTTGTGCATACTAATGGGCTCTTTTACTAAAATGTGTTTTTTGCATATAATGTGCATTTAGTGCAGAAATAGAAGCACATTAATGTACAGTCTTGCATGCTAGTGGTAGTGGCAGAATGGGGCTGTGATTGTGCTAAGGATGCTGTTGTGTGTTATGGGGAATCGAGCACGTGGTAACAGTTACTGCGCAGTAGGTGGGCAAGCCACATGTGATAATGCACAGCAATGTGTTGTGCGGTGCTTTTTCCGCATGACAACTGTCACAGAGCATTATTGTGTTTGCCCTGGCTGCCTGTTATATAAGCAGCCCTGATGGCAATCATTGTACTGAGGAGGTTGGTGGGCACTGATCTTACGGCAGCAGGGCTTGCTCAAGGGGTTGTAGCACCCTGAGCCAACTTTTGCTTTTGCAACCCACCCCCTCCCTTGTAGTGCAAGCTGCATAAACAGGGGTAAATTTTCAGCCCAGTGGCTCCTTAAATGCTACCCTCTAATTTAACTTCATCTGTATATTCTCTGTCAGTATCCATATGGATAGTGCACTGAATATGCAGAGAGTGATGATGTGGTCATTGTATTATCTGTTTAGGCTAGGTCTGATATTCCACAGACCTAAACTAAACATGTAACTTACCTGAATAGTGGTTGAATATTGCCACTGAGGGCCCGATTCCATCCCGCATGTAAATCCTCTCTGTGCATCTGGTCTGAACTGGATGCACAGAGAGGATTGCAATTCAGATCTCGTGGGGCACGTCTAGCCCCACAGGATCAGAATTGCAAACAGTCCTGCATGTGCAGGACTGCCCCGGCTCAGTCAAGGCTCCTAATGGAAGAGCCGCGATGCCGGCCGCCAAATAAAAGTGTTTATTCCCCGCAGCCCGACCCCCGATCTGGCCTCCTAAATAAACCCTGGCCCCATCTTCTCCATCCACGCCCCAGGCTGTTCGAAAAATCATGTCCAGGGAAGTTATTCCACCTCGGAGGTGGAATAACATCCCCGGACACTTTGCCGGCCCTGGACGTACAGGGCCAACATTAGAATCAGCCCTGTATGTGCAGGGACAGCGACTACCCACTGCCCACTCAGACTCCATCCCCGGGCTGCCCATTCCCTGCCCCGTCTAACTTCCCTGCACAACTGGCGGGGAACGTAGTCAGGGGCAGGAGTCGGCACGAATAGCAGGGATGGATACCTCATCGGACCATCTGTCCCCGCTATTCATAGCACAGAATAACCCCCTATCTGGATATTTGCATATCACAAAACCTGCAAATGGTCATGCGACACCAGCATCAAGAACTCAAATTGCACCAAACCAACCTATGAAAAATCAGCACTGCAAATATTCTAGAACACCAGAAACCCCCCCAGATTCCTAGAGAGAACCTACATGTTAACAGGTACTCGGATGCACATGGAAAACACAGATCATCACCAATTTAAGCGTAAGAAACTGTAAAAGAGAAAAATTGAAATGGAAAAAACCTAAAATGAGACACCAAGCTGTGAAACATTGAAGAAAGAGAAACAGAAATGCATTTCCTCCTGTAATAAACTATAAGACATGCATATTTCATTCTCTAAAAACTGACACTCTTTTGTACCTTTGTAAGGACCTACCAATCTGTTTGCTATAACATCAGCATAAGGGTTAATAGAAAAACTGTGAGTAAGCTCAGCATAGTTGTCTTTGACCTTGAAGGACAGATTCAGACACTGAAGAACACAAAGTGCAACAGAAGAAAGGGTAAAGGAATGTAACACACCAAGGGCAGGATATGTATTAATTAAAAAGAAACATATATTGAAGAAAGAGCTGAGACATGAAGTCTGGAAATGAACTACAAAGTGATGAGAAAGAGAAAAATAGAGATAATATATGTGTGTTTGCATGTAAATAAGTGCTGGAAGGCCTATAAAGGAAGTAGGAGAAGAACTGTACAGGAGAGTTAGTGGGAACAGAACAAGGAGGTGGGCTGTACCGACCTCTCTTATTTATTTATTTATTTATTTAACAGTTATTTATATACCGCTCTTTCCCTAGTATCAAGTGCGGTTTACATGGAACAGTAGGTTAATTGGTATATTATGTATATTATGGGGATATTATGTGATTGTTATCCAGCTAATCAGGGAGAATTAAAGAAATATTGTCAGAAATGGTATAAGCACAACAAGGGACTACCCCACCCTTGCCAGAGAGTGGGTCCTAGACACCAGATTATAGGATGCAGGTTAAAAAGTGGATAGAAGAATCTAAGAGTGAGAAGTCTAAGAAAAAGCATAGAGACATGATAAAAACCTGGGAAAATATGACTGTAGTTGCAGAAAGGACCATAAGTCCACCGGCATACCAGTGTGTTCAAGAAATTCCGTGTGCACCCTTAGTTGCCCTGGGGTTCGAGGTTCCTGAATTGAATCCACCAAGAAAAGGAGCAGAAGCGGCTTTAAAAGATGAAAGTCAGGAAACTCCAGGAGCGGGGTTGGCCACTTTAGAGCACGTGGCAGGGAAATGCTTTTATACTAAAGTGAGTGGCATGTTAAACAGGTGGTGTTTGGGAAAAAACAATAGCAGAGATGGTAGAAGAGATACGGGAGGAAGAAAGGAAGAAGGCAGAAGGGAAGAGAACAGAAAAAAGCGGAAGAGAAGACAGGAGAAAGCAAGACAAAACAGATATCAGTGCATTACACTCTGAGGCAGGATTAGGGAAGAGCTTTCAGTGATCTGGTACAAACGAAGAGGGGAGGAACGCAATATTAAAATAAAGGATTATGACTTAAGAGATAGGGAAAAGAAAAAAGAGCAGGAACAGAAAGACTTAATGAGTCTAGCTAAAGAATTGTATCAGCAGGATGATGCTGAAGTAACAGGAGGATAGTACAGAGCAGGGATATCAGATGAATATGACCCCTAATGAATATGTAGTATGGAAGGAAGGCTCCTGGGCATTTGTGTCTAGATGGACAGACAATTTAGTGGGATGGACAGAGTCCTTCCAGCTGCAGGGTCGCCCATGACTCCGGGAGGGATCAAATGAGACATGGTCAATGGATTTAGCAAGGCGATGCAGAATAGGAGGTTTTGGAGACCCCCGTTGTGACTATAGTTATATGGGACAAGGGTTAGTGATCTGGTGGAAATATGAGAAATAGGGATCTAAACCGCTGTTTCAGAACCCCCTATTACATATTGCAGGACAAGGAGGAGCGCTTCCAGTAAGCAGATATGTGTCATGGAGTTTTATGGATATGGAAAATGTAGCGAGGTTACTGCCTCTGCTAGTGAGAGGTGCCACAGTCTGGATAAGTAAAATTGAGATATCCACTGCAGGTCATCAGTTAGCAATAGGAGATGTAACAAGTATTTTGGCAAGGCTTTTAGATGAAAGTAAGGTGGAAGAAATATTTCAAAAGGCAGGCTTACCGCAGATTTCATTTCAGAAAAAATTTGCATGATGAAGTGGAGCTTGGACCATATCGGATGGCTGTTTGGACTGCCCTATGAGATATGTTTCCAGATGTTCGGGACTTCAATAAGGTAACAATGTATATTCTGGGGGAAGGAGAAGATATATGTGCATTTGTAAAAGAAATGCAGAATTTGTGGGGGCAAGAATCAAAGGTCCCTTGGGATAATATGGGAATGTCAGTGTTTTAGTCAGTATTAATATTTTTCTTCTCCTCGAAGTCCAGAAGAAGCTGGACGGAGTTATGGCACTTCCACAGAAGGCGTGGCCAGAGGTAATGGCGCATATAGACCATTTCTTGAAGCAGCATATTGAAGAGAAAGAAAAGGAGACGGCACAAGGTAATGCTCTTCATAATAAACTCCTGATGGCCTCTCTGGATAGCATGACAAAGCAGGCAGACAGCCAAGAGAGATAGGAGCAAATGGCACAAATACATAGAAGAGAACACACAGAGAGGAAAGGGAAACTGATGCTGCAAGGGAGGAGGGAGGACAATACAGGTGGTCACTGGTAGAACCTCCGGTTTGCTGGAGTTGTGGTAAACTGGGACATGTGCGTAGAGATTGCAGAGTTAGACAAAATCAACAAGTGCGGGACGGGTGGAGGTTGGATAGAAAGGATTGACTATATAGAACCCATGCTAGTAAGGATAGGGAAAAATGACCCAGTAACGAATATAAAAGTAGGAGGCGAGACTACCCCATTTTTGATTGATAAAGGTGCTGCAGCGTCTAGTGTAGGATCTGGTCTTAGAATGGCCAGATTTCCTCTGTCAGATACTATAGTGGAGACCGTCAGTTTCATGGGCCAAGCAGAACAGCTAAGGTATGCACAACCTTTGATAATAGAAATAGGGGACCAGCAGCTAGAACACACCTTTTTGTATGCACCGGACTCTCCTGTGAATTTGTTGGGGAGGGACATCTTGACAAAATTAGGAGTAGAAATCAAATGCATGTTTTCAGGAACTGGATCTGACCTGCAGAAACAGATGGAATGCAAGTGTCTGAAGCTGTCAAGGCTAAACATGGAGTTTTAAGCTAGATGGTTCGTTTACCCTGTTTTTCCAAAAGCTAGTAGCCAAAAGAGGACCTTGTGTAATAAATCTGCAGCCAGTACAGGAGTATATCTTGCAACCCCTAGAGGTCGGGGAAGGAGAGTATATATCTGATTCAGTAGATTTGGGTCCTTTGCGAGTGGAAGCAATTAGTTACAGAGAAAAGGAGTTACTTTGTGGGCTGAGTTGCAGAATTTAGAGGGCTCATGGGGAGGCTTATTGTACAAAGAAAAAGAAAAGGCAGCAAAGAAAGTGTGGGGACAGCTGATGTATGATATGAAAGCAGTTGATAGCTCCTTCAATTGGATAACTGAAGGGGTGGATAATATTTACCTTATGGGAGATTGAATGGAAAAGGTAGAAAATAGTGCAATGATGTTATTCTGTGATGTGCTGATGGAAGAAGTACTAGATCGAGTCCCTGAAGTCCCTGGGCTACAGAGGCAAACCCACATGGTTTGGTGCAGTCAGTTGAATATGTGCAGGTTAACTGGAAAGAGGGAGTGGCAGGGCCCTATAAGATCAGATGCCAAAAAACCCTGACCAAGCAACAGAAAGAAGTTTCTTTTTGTCGGAGTTGCCGTATCAAAAGCAGGCGGAATGAAATCCGTCCCCTCGCTGAGGTTGCTCCTTTTAATCCAATTTTTAGAAAGAGTGAACAAAAACTTTAACACTTAACATTTCTTTGTCCGAGCTTGTGAAGCAAAAGGAATTTTTTGGCATTTTTTTGGCATTTGATTGTTTAGTTTATCCCTGACTGGAGGGCCCTATAAGAAGCAGTATCTTTTGTCAACTGAAGCTGCTGCAGGAATAAGAGGAGAAATTGACCTTTTGGTGAAGCAAGGTGTACTGTACAAAGTAAGAGCCCATTCAATACCCCAATTTACTAAGTGTGCAAGCCCAATGGTAAGTGTGGGCTTGTGCAAGATTTAAGAGAATTAAATAAGCTGGTGACAGCTGGATTTCCAGTAGTTGCTGATCCGGCTAGGATCTGGGAATCGGTGCAAGTCCATCTTTATTTGACAGTCATAGACTTGACAAATGCCTTTTATTGTATCAGATTGTATGGTCCAAACCAGGAAAAATTTGCATTCACATATCAAGACAGGCACTGTATGTAGACACGTTTGCCCCAAGGATACTGTGAGAGTCCTATTTTTCACAAAGTGTTGGCACAAGACTTACTGTAGGTCAGTGGTGTAGGGAGAACAAGGGAAAACTTTACAGCATGTTGCAATACATAGATGATGTTTTGCTTTCAGCAGACAGTCTGGAAAATTGTATAGAGTTAACAATCAGCTTGCTCAAATGGTTGGGAGGCTGTAAATAGTTATTATATCTGTTGTTATTATGTATGATGTTCCCATCTTGGACCTATGTTCTATGTAATTTGTTCATTCATTGTAAACCGCCCTTGATCTTGGGAAGGGGCAGTATAAAAAAGCTTTACAAATAAATAAATAAAGAGAGAGGGTACAAGGTGAGCAGAGAAAAGTTTGCAGTGGCACAAAAAGAAGTTGAATTTCTGGGATTGTTGGTTTCTAAAGGCACCAAAGCCTTACCTGGAGAAAAGCTAGCAGTATTAGACCAACTAACCAAGCCAGCCACAGTATCAGAGTTGAGAGGTCTGCTTGGGCACCTGAATTTTTTCTGAATGTGGGTGTCAGACTTTGCCAGATGGGTAACTCCCCAATAAAAAATATCTTAGAGGGAAGAATGCTTGCGATGGGTGTAAGTGATAATAAGTGATCATAGTTAAGAAAAAACTAAAAGGAGCAGTTGCAAAGGTTAAAGATTTACATCAAGCATGGGCTGTTGTTTAAAAATACTATCTTGGTAGCCCAGATCAGCTGTATTCCACACTTTAAGAAAAGTGGAAGGAAGTCCAAAAAACTGCCAGCATGGTTTAAAGGTGAGGTCAGAGAGGCTGTTGTTGCCAAAAAAAGCATCTTTCAGGAAATGGAAAAAGGAACCAAATGACGAAAACTGGAAACAACACCCAATCAGTGATGGAGGAGCAGAGGAATAGCCTAATTGTTAGAACAGTGGGCTGAGAACTACAGAAACCAGGGTTCAAATCCAACTGATGCTCCCTGTGACCTTGGATAAGTCACTTAATCCTCCATTGACACAAATGCAAATTTAGGATTGTAAGTGCTCAAGGAACAGGAACATACCTACTAAATATAATTCACCATAAGCTGCTACTGCACATCCCTGCTTTGATATAATCTAGATGTAAGGAGATCCTGGATTCTCTACAGGGAGAACTATTCAGGCATTTGGTAACCAAACCCACATGTGATAGGGCCATACTGGACTTAGTGCTTACCAATAGGGAAAGTGTTTCTGATCTTACAGTTGGAGATCATCTCGTATCCAGTGATCACCAGATGGTAGGGCTCAGTTTTAGGACTAGGGCTGATAAAATCCATTCAAAGGTGAGGGTCGTAGACTTTAGGAAAACTAACTTTGCCAAGATAGGACAATACTTCAAAGAGTTGTTAGTGGGATGGGAACAGCTGGGGGATGTGCACATAGAACAACAGTGGGCAAAACTGAAAAGGGATATTTTAAGCCCAGAAACCTTTTTGTTAGAAAGGTAAATAAATGTAAAAGGAAAAGGAGGCCACAATAGTTATCTTTCTTTATCTTTATCTTTATTTACAACATTTGATATACCGCCTAGACCTGAGGTATTAAAGCGGTGTACAATAAAAAAGTACAGGCTGCAGGAAAATACAGGGGGAAAATGAACGCCATTAAATTGATAGGAAAGTGATAGGGAAGGGAGGGAGAAAAATAGTGAAGGACAGAGGAAGAGTCAGACAAACACTAAGGTAAGAGACACAAGGAAGGGAATGGGTGAACGGGAGGACCCATGATGTTGAATAATAGAACAAGTTATGAATGGCTAGAGAAAGTGGGAAGATCAAAGGCTTGACAGAAAAGGTGTGTTTTGAGAAGAGCTTTAAACTGGGGAAAGGATGCTTCAGTACGAATAGAACACGGGAGGGAATTCCAAAGGGCGGGACTTATAAAGAAAAAGGCAGCATGTCGGGTGGATTCGAGGTGGGCCTGGGTGGGTGATGGCAGGAAGAGGCGGTTGCCATACGCCGAGCGGAGCATGCGAGGAGTGGGTTGAAGAAAGATGAGATCAGCTAAATACTGGGGGGGTATTAGTATAGAGAACCTTATGAACCTCAAAAAAGTAGCTGAAAAGGTAAAGAAAAAGAGGGAGGCCTTCATGAAATGCAAGAAATCCCAAAAAAGAAGACAAGCATCTATATTTGGAAAAACTTAGAGCTAAGTTAGCAAAGTAGTCAGGAAAGCAAAGGTACAAAAAGAAGAAATAGCCAATGCAATAAAGCACAGGAATAAGACATTAATTCAGATATGTTAGTGAGAGGAGAAAGGGCAAAAGTGGTTTTGTCTGACTCAAGGGTGCAGGGGAGGAATATGCAGAAACTGATGAGGATAAAACAGAATTGCTTAACAAATATTTCTGTTCTGTGTTCACAGATGAAGGGCCAGGAGCAGGACCTTTGAAAACACGCACAAACAGAAACAGAAGCGACGGGGATCTCAAATGATTTTCAGAAGTCTGTTCGTGAGGAACTAGCTAAATGAAAAGTAGATGAAACCATTGGTCTGGATGGGACACACCCAAGAAAACTGAGGGAACTTGGGCACATTCTAGCGGCTCCACTGTGACCTTTTCAATGCCTCTTTGGAGTCTGGAAAGGTGCCAGAGGACTGAAGAAAGGCACATGTGGTCCCTTTGCACAAAAGCGGATGTAAGGATGACATTGAAAACTACAGGCCGGTTAGTCTAACCTCTGTGGTTAGTAAATTATTGGAAAAGCTACCAAAAGAGAGAATAATGATGTTTCTGGAGTCCAATGGATTGCAGGATCAGAGGCAGCATGGATTCACCAGAGGCAGGTCTTGTCAGACAAATCTGATTTCTTTGACTGGAAGACCAGGGAGTTGAACTGAGGGAGAGCCCTAGATGTGGTATATTTAGATTTCAGTAAAGCCTTTGACACTGTTCCACATAGGCAACTTATAAACAGACTGAGCACCCTAGGGATGGACCATAAAGTTACTGATTGGGTTAGAAAATGGTTGAGTGGAAGGCGACAAAGGGTACAGGTAAATGGAGCTCACTCTGAGGAGAAGGAGGTTACCAGTGGTGCGCCACAGGGATCTGTCCTTGGTCCGATTTTTTTAAACATCTTTGTTAGTGATATTGCGGAAGGGCTGTCAGGTAAGGTTTGCTTGTTTGTGGATGATATCAAAATCTGCAATAAAGTAGACACCCAAGTAGGAGTAGATAACATGAGGAGGGATCTAGCTAAGCTTGAAGGATGGTCTAGAATTTGGCAGCTGAAATTTAATGCTAAAAAATGCAAGGTCATGCATTTGGGCTGCAAAAATCCAAAGGAGTGGTACAGTGTAGAGGGTGAGGTACTTCTGTCCACAAAAAATAGTGGGACCCGGGAGTAATTGTGACTGGCGATCTTAAAATAGCTCAAGAGGTAGAAAAGGTGATTGCAAAAGCTAGAAGGATGCTTGGGTATATAGGGAGAGGAATGGCCAGCAGAAAAAAGGAGGTGCTAATGGCTCTGTATAAGTCTCTGGTGCGATCTCATTTGGAGTATTGTGTGCAATTCTGGAGACTGCACCTTCAAAAGGAAATAAGCAGATTGGAGTCAGTGGCTACTAAAATGGTTAGTGGTGCAAGAGATAAGGGTGTTGGGGCAAATTGGCAAAAGGGATCATAGCATGATCACGTTTGATTTAATAAATGGAAAAAGGATGGCAAGGAAATCCACAGTACTACCTTTTAACTTTCAAAAGGAAGACTATGGGGTATGTTTACTAAACAGCGCTAACATCGCAGCGGCAACGTTATTGTGCGATACGTGATGTTATCGCGCGATAATGGTGCATTACCATGTGATAACGTCACGTATCACGCGATAATGTCACCGGCAGCGTTAAGGTGCACAAAGGGTGGAGTAAGGCTTCCCAGAGGGCAGAGATATGGGGTCAATGGGCGGAGAGTGGGCGGGGAGAGGCTCCAGGCACACTAGCGCTGTGAAATCAGGGTCTGAAAACTAACGCCAGTGAAAACCTTGTGTTAGAGGCACATTTGCAGGAGAGAGAAACCAGTTCAGTCAGCAATGTACAGCAAAGGCAGGGAAACCCAGATAAGTGATAGTAGTGATAGCCCTATAGGGCACATTATAAGGTGCCTTGGAAGACAGGACACTTTATAATGTGCCCTATGGAGTGCCTTATAGGGCGCCTTATGTGGCACCTTAGGTTATGGCACTGTGAGGGTGTTTTTGCTGGTAGCACTGATTTAAATTAAAAGGAAATGCCTCAGACAGTCTTCTTACATAACACCACTGCAGGATCAAACTCATGACCTCTGCCTCCGCAGTCATTGCAGTAAATAGTGGGCTACATCTTTACAGCTTCTAACACTGCGCTGGCATGAACTTAGGGTTAACGCGCATTAACGTACCACGGCGCCCACTATAGCGCGATTCCGATTCCTTACAACCTTCCCTCCGGAACGGCCACTACCTTATATGGCATTCTTCACATTAACGCTGCAAGTAGCGCCGGTAACATTAAGACGGTTTAGTAAACATACCCCATAGTTTTCAAAGAGCCTTTCATGAGGGACTTTGTCAAATGCGTTTTGAAAATCCAAATAACAGAAAAAGTAAACAATTTCTTTACCTCAGCTGTACTGAGGAAGATGTTGGTGATAAACCCACACCAGAAACCATTTTTTGATGGTAAAGATTCAGAGCAACTAAAGTACACCATTGTTAGTCTACTCTAGAAGATATAACAGATCAAATTGATAAACACAATAACAACAAATCACCCAGACCAATGCCTTCAAAAACATCTATTGCATTGGAGTGGCAAGCCCTGTCTTCGTTGAATCTGTGCTGACTCATTCCATTGAGCTGTTTCTATCTATGCAGTCAGTAAATTTAGTTTTTAGTATGGCTTCAAATATTTCTTCCAGCATTAACATCAGGCTCTCTGATGTATAGTTTCCTGCAGCCATTTTATAAATTGATGGAACATTGGTTAGTTACCCTCCTGTCTTCAGGTATTGTGGCCTTTTTAAATGATATGTTACAGATTACTAGTAACAGATTAGCAATTTCATATTTGAGCTCTTTATTTTATTTATTTACGTCAAAACGGTTTACATTTAATTTGACCTCAAGGGTTATACAATGAACAAAATGGGGTACAGTTAAATTGCAGTAACAGTATGTACACGGTAGTAAATGGTGTATAAACTGTGCATTAACAGTGTATAAACAGTATAGTAACAATGTATAAACAACAAATTCCCTTTGGGGGAGGCTGATGTTAAGTGGTTTGTAATTATAGTGTGGTCATTTTGGGGAGTAGATGTTGCTATAGTTGTATATTGTCCTTTTTGTCTTTCTGTCTTGGAGGACTCGGGTGATTTGTTGCTATTGTTTTTAGTATTAGTTCTTGCCTCTGTAACAAGATTCTTTTGAAAGTCTCTTTTGACATGCCTTTTATTACTCTCTTACCTCGAACTGGCCAGTACTTGTGCTCATCCCCTATTGGGTCTGCATTCCATTTTCTGCAATTTGCCCATTTGACTTTTACCTCACCATCAAACCACTCTGGCCATCATATGGCCTTCTTTTGATTTCTTTTAATGAGTGAAATATATTTTATCTGGGATTTTTCAATAATATCCATGCCTCATGCAAACCTTTGACCCTGGAAACCATTGATTTTCTGTGCCATACCTATGAGTAGTGCAGCTACACAAGGTACAAAAAAAAATAGGGTCGTATTTGGAGATTCCAGCCTCAGCACCTCTCACGCTGCCTGCCCTAGCCCCAATGTCGCTTTTAGAGTTCACTTGGCGGCAGCAGGGCCTCCAATTTAAAAAATGTTTGCGTCAGAGGATGGAAGAACCAGAACAACCATTCAAACACGGGTCTTTGCAACTCTGCATTTGAATGGCTGGTCTGGTCCCTCCCTATTCTGACACAAGCATAGTCAGAGGAGGAGGATCAGGCAAGCATGGAGTCGGAGACCCGCATGTTTTTTTTTTTTTTCAATTGGAGGTCCGGGGGGGGGGGGAGGGGCGGAATGTGCCAGATGTGCAAGTCTCACAGTGTGCATTTATGGTTTGTTACAGACCTGCTCCTTTTACTTGTTTTAAATTTCCTCATTTTATCATAGTCTTCCTTTTTAAAAGTAAGTACCAAGCAATAGTAATTTTTAGCGTTTTTTTCAGGGAGAAATTAAGTGGTAAGTAATGAGCAGGGAACTGCTGAAACAAGGAAAGATATTTCCAGTAGTCTAAGGTTGAAGTAAGTAAGTTATGTCAGCCTGTGGATTTGTCTTCTGGCAGCTCAGTGAGTAAGAATATGTTGTATAAGTAATGATAATCATGTGCAACCTCGTCCTACCCTATCTCTATATGGAAAGAGAATATTACCTGAATATTACATGAAGTATTGCTATTGCTGTTAATTTTTTCAGTAAACAAACAGTTTTTCTTTGAGCACTACAAATTCCACTGTGCCATATATTATTTGATGAGAAAGGCAGCTTTAGTACTGTGTGCCCACTTCGTACTGTATTATGAACTTGCCAGATATTTATTCTTTCTCCCTCTGATGAAAACCCCCATACTGTTTAAATGTTTTCCTGGGTAACCAATGAGCAGTGTGGGTTCATGAAAAATGATGCTCACCAACATGGGGCTCCCGGTGAAGATTTCAACTATTTCAGATGATTTTAGAGTAATTACAGCAAGCTCAACAGAGAACTGTGGTTGCTGTGTAAGTCCACTTAGATAGACATAAATATATGTAGAAATAAGGGTCAACCACAAGTTGCAGGTGACACCCTTGTATTGGACTAAATGTATCCTTGAAATGTTTTCAAGAGTTACCCTGATCAGATGGAGCACCTCTGATAATTATCATTCTCAAAATGTACATAAAAACAATTTCCTATGTAACACTTTCCTCCATTTTGTGTGTGTGTGTGTGTGTGCAGGGGGGGGGGGGGTGATGTTGAAATAGTACATGGTATTTGTTTAGATAATGCTTAAATGGTGATGATTTCATGTGTTAATATGTGCTAAGTCAACAATGTAGATTTTTATGATAATATGAGAAGGGGATGCTAACAATCTCATTAAGTTAACGTGTTAATGAGGGTTATTGTAAACCTTTGCATTAAGAATCCCACCCTATCTCTAAAGAGGTGTAATTAACTGTCCGTACACTGATGTTCACCAATTAATGCTGTTAACACATGCTTGCCCATAAAAGAGCACCTGGCTACCTCAGTTCATTTCAGCCACTTTGGCTTGATTTGTATTATATGGTCTGCTGCTGTCAGCATGTCAAGTGAACCAGCTGCAAGACTTGGAACCACACCAGGGGCCACAGATCCAGCAGGGACTAGAGTGGCAGCCAGAGGTGAAGTAGATGGGTCAGTAGGTGTAAATGCAGCCACAACGGTAGGAGTAGGTGCCAGTGTCCTGGCAGCTTTGTAGTTGAAGATGGAAAGTATGAGTATGGCCATGTTATCCACATATATTCCATGTGTGCATCACCCTCTTGCTCTTTCTACGGTACCAGTTAAGCTGTTTCCACCAGATACTATGATCCATGGGTGTTCGTGTTAGGAATTATATCAAATTTCCCAAAATGGCAGGCTCTCAAAGAGTACTTTTAGAACATCACTGGGCCATCAAATGTGATTGGGAATTGATTACAAACCTGTAGTGCCTATCCCACCTGATGAAAGAGAAAACTCCTTCTGCAACCACAAGCTCTTTCAGTACCTCAATGTGCAGGCAGAATGTGATGTGCACATAACTATTCTGAAGGTGCGGCCCAGGTTCCCAGGGCTCAGCTATAATTCCTACATCTTGTGACACTTTACTTTCTTCAAGAATATTGAAGAGGGAAGGTATGGCTTTGGATGGCTGCTAAGTAGGTAGCACTAAATGTTCTTTCCTAGTGGTATACAATGCTGAGAAAACTATTTGTGAACCTCTGAGGATGGTCTGGATTTAAAGATAATTTATACTCAAAACATGATTAGATCTTAATCTAAATCCTGATAGGAAAGATAATCCCACCGAATAACTCAGACAAAAAGAATTATTTATTCAACAAAAGATACAAAAATGAGTATCCTTGTGTGAAAAGGTATGTGAATCCTTCATTCAGTAATTAGTGGCACTTCTTTGAACAGCAAGAACTTGGACTTAATGTTCCTATAACTATTGATCAGTCTCTCACATTTTGGCCCATTCTTCTATAAAGAACTGCTTCAAATCTGTGACATCTGGGAATGTCCTTGTCTGAATAGTTTGCTTCAGCTCTTGCTTCAACATTTCAACAAGGTTTAGGTTGAGACTTTGACTTGGCTAATCCAAAAATAAAGGCAGTTCAAAAAGCTTATCATGAGTAATCCTGACAAATAAATCATGTTTAAAAGTTTTTGGATGGTCTTGAATAATGCAAGCTCCAAACATCTTCATTTTTGGTATTAATGCTATTTAATACACATTGGGGATTATTTTGCAAGACATGGACGTGGGTTGTATGTCTGAGTAGAGAGAATTGGACGTGTCGAAGGCTGGGGCATAGAATACCCGTGTTTCATAATGGGCATGTTTGAGGGCATATCAGGGCATGGACTGGATGGAGCAAGGATGCAGATGCTGAAAGCATATTTCATATAGCATCCCAGATATGTCATGTGCAACAGTCAGACGTGCCACCCTGGACCTGATGTAAAACACACATAGGTCCGGGACTTTGCTGTCCATGCTGATTGTGAATGCGATTGTGCTAGGAGGAGAGAGAAGGCAAGCATGAACGTGAGAGAGAGAGAGAGAGAGAGAGAGGAGCCTGCCTTTTGTTGCTGTCTGCCCAGTGAACCTCTGTGTCCCTGACCTCTACCCCATTGATCCACCCCTGCCGACCCAGCCGCGATAGACACTCACACCCAAGGGGAAAGGGAAATAAATGTACAAATATATGTGATTGGAAATAGTGCAGAACTGTTTGAAAATATCCTCTAAGTATTTATGTATTGTGTTAGGTATTTATTTTATTTATTTATTTATTTAACTATTTCTTTTATACCGCCCCTTCCAGAGATCAAGGGCGGTTTACATATAACAGATTAACAGTCTTGTACACAATTTGTATACATTTTACATAGAACAGTAGAAATCAACTATTTACATTGAACAATAAATATAAACTTTGTAGGTATTGTAACAAAAACAACTTGAAGGTATTAAAGCAAAATCTTTGGTGGGGCGGAGCCTGATGTCCAGCGGGATGGTCGCATAACGCTGAGGCTCCCGAGAGGCCTACTCAGAATCCTGAATTAACACCGTACATACTTGGAACTTCTACTCTGATCTTGCCGGGGCACATTGGTGAGATGGCGGGGACCAAACCCACGCGCCTGGAATTTGGATCTCCAGCGGCTTCTCACGGCAAACGTTCCAAAACTGAACCTCCGTCCCCGCAGAAGGGGCTGGCCTTGCGCGAGGGCCCCGAAATGCAGCAGGAAATCCTCGCAGAGATTAGAGGGGTCAAAAACCTCGTGCAGTCAAACGGTGAAGCACTCCGAGCGCTGCGGGAAGATTTTGGTGTGCTGCAAAGCAAGCTAGAAGGGCTTTCTTCGCGTCAGGACAAAATGGAGAGCATATTGGACTCCCATGCGGCCCGGTTGTCCAAACTCGACAAAGTTGAACGTCAGGTGCGGGCCTTGCAGAAAGAAGTGGAAGATGGCAATAATAGAGCGCGCCGCAACAACATACGACTCGTGGGCATACCGGAGGGAGCGGAATCGGGAGACATGAAAGAGTTTTTATGCACAATCCTCCCTTCCCTGCTCCAAATCACCTTTACCAAAGATTTGGAGATCGATCGCGCTCATCGTGTACCCACAAGCATAACGCTCAACAGGAAGACCCCGCGGCCTATCATTTTTCGACTTTTGAGATATCAACACGTTGAGCAAATTCTAAATGCCTCTCGGGCAAAGGGCCATATGGAGTTTGAGAGCCACAAGATCTCCTTCCATCCCGACTTGGCTAAACCCACGGTCGACCGCCGAAAGCGCTTTCTGGAATTCCGGCCGAGGCTTCAACAACTACAAGCACGCTATGGTCTGATGTACCCGGCCAAGCTCCGAGTCACGCTTCACAATCAGACAAGAACATTTGAGGACCCTGATCTACTAGCGGAGTTTTTGGATTCCAAAGAAGCCGACTTGATGCGCTGACTTCCAGAATATTCCTGCAAGTATTCTCATATCCGCTGTACCTGCCATATTGGATCTGCCGCAGCCCAGCAAAGAGTCTGGCGAGGGCAGTATGTTGCCTTACTTTTGATGATATCTGTGACCCGACTCCATCTACCCACAGTAGCCTCGATGAGTATCAGAGACAGTGTTAATTATGGACTCTGGTGTTTCTTTTCTTTTTTTTTTCATGTCTTTCTATTTCCTCTCTAGGGCCTCCTCCCGCAGACATATGGTCGCCATATTTTTTGGGGGTTTTGCTTCTTCTCTAAGATACTTTGGTACATACTTTTCAATATGGGGTGTATTAGCCAGAATACTCGGTGATTATGTCATTGTTGCACAGATTCTGATTATGTTGTATGTTTTCAAGCGCCCTTACCTAAAATGTCTATTACTGATTGATGGCACCATGTAAGATTTTCTCATTGAACGTAAAAGGAATCAATAATCCGATAAAATGGAAGAAAATCCTAAGCTACCTAAGTCAGGAAGCTGCGGATCTGATTTTTCTCCAAGAAACGCATTTAAATTCAAAGGAAACTCTTAAACTCAATATTAAACCTTACATGGTGGCCGCCTATTCCCCAACCGTTTCTAAGAAATGTGGGGTTGCCATACTGGTTAGGAAATCTTTGCATGCTACTATTATTGCGACTAGCTCAGATACAGAAGGTAGATGGTCCAGAGTTCACCTCAAGATAGGTAGCCTTGAAGTTACATGTATATGCCTTTACGCTCCTAATGTGGATGACCCTGCCTTTTTTGCTACCATTGCTCAGGTTGCGCAGGCCTCTGCTAATACTTCATTGATAATTGGGGGGGATTTCAATCTAGTCCTTGATCCCCTGATTGACAAACAGCCGCCTAGGACAAGTGGTCCCCCCAAGAGTCACACCACGCTTACCTCCCTGATCAAAGATCTTGCTTTAGTTGATCTTCAATTTATCTTACACCTTCACGAACCTCTCTCTTGGAAGATCGTGGGACTCCGCTCTGTGGCGGAGGTCCCCTCTCTTCCTAAGAAGGGTCGCTTTCTCCTTGATTTCATGCTGGGTATAGCCATATGCTTAATCACGAGGAATTGGAAGGATAGCTCTCGACTTACTGTCAATGAATGGTGGAACCTCGTCTGCTTATATAGTAAATATGAGCAGATACCTCGGAGAGCTATTCCCCATGCCCAACCTCACTCTCGCTTGTCTAAATGGCAGATGCTTAATGATTATGTACAATCTGCTCATTGCTCCAACATGCCTGTATAATGTGCACTCATCATGTTTCAGATCACCGTTAGGTTTTGTAACACAATAATGTAAGTACACGCCCGCTTCGGGAATGATTAGTTTTCTAGAGAAGAAGCAGGGGGGAGGGGGGTGGCAGGGGTTTACTTTGGTGTATGTATTACACTTTATGTATCTGTCTTTTAGCTGTATGTCTTCCTTTTCCTTTGTTGTTATAAAACGAAAATAAAGAATTTAAAAAAAAAAAAAAAGCAAAATCTTTGTAGGTATTAAAGCAAACATATCAAACTTTTGTACAAAAGTATATTTACATCGTGTAGTGTGTGTGGTGTATGGGGTAGAAATTGGCGTAGGTGCTGGAATTTAGTTCCTTTTATTTTTGTCATCTTTGGGGCGTGTGTGGGGGGGACAGGCTTGTGGTTACATTGTTGGGGTTAAGGGAGTTTGTGCATGGGTGCCCACATTTGTAGTAGAGCTGGCTTTGGGGGAGTAGGGGATTTCGAAGTGTTCAGTGAACAGGTAGGTCTTTAATTCTTTTCTGAATTGGATGAGGTCTCTTATGGTGCGAAGTTCAATAGGGAGGTCGTTCCAGAGTGTAGGAGCAGTGAATGAGAATGCTCTAGAGCTAGTGGTATTCTTGGTTTTACAGATGGCTTTAGGTATGATGAGGGAGTGGGCTGCGTTTTGTCTGAGGGTCCTTGTCGATGTTGGAGATTGCAGTAATGTGGTTAAGTGTGAGGGGGCTATGTCGTTTATGAGTTTATAGGTTGTTAGGATAATTTTGTATTTGATTCGGCTGTTTATAGGAAGCCAGTGGAGTTCCAGCAGTATTGGGGTTACGTGGTCTGTTAGGCGGGCTTTAGCAATTACTTTTGCACAGATGTTTTGTGCTCTTTGTAGAAGGTATGTGCTTTTTTGAGGGAGGCCTATTAGGAGACTATTGCAATAGTCGAAGTGAGGGGTGATCAGTGTACTTACTACGGATCTAAAGTCTTGTGTTTCAAGGAGTGGCCTTAGGTGCTGAATAGTTTTGAGTTTGTAGAAAATGGTTTTTACTGTTTGTTTTATGTGTGGCAGCATGGATAGGGTGTGGTCTATTATTACCCCTAAGTATTTTACCTGTTTTCTGACAGGTATTGAAGTTTTGTTGATTGTGATTGTTTCCGGGTAAGTGTTCTCAGTCATAGAAGATCTTGTTACAAACATTGCCTCAGTTTTTTTGAGATTTATGCTGAGGTAGTTCGTTTCCATCCAGGAGGAGGTCTCGGCCATGCATTTGGATAGAGAGTCATATGTATGGTTTTTAGTGGTTATGGGGATAGCTAGCATGATGTCATCAGCATATATAAAATGGTTAATCCTGTGTTTTTTAAATATGTTTGTTATCGGTTGCAGATACAAGTTAAATAGGAGGGCTGAAAGGGCTGATCCTTGGGGTATTCCTTGTCCTTGGGGGAATGTTTCTGATGTTTGTTGATCAATTTGGACGCGTATTAATCTATGTGAGATGTAGGATTTGAACCAGTTAAGGACAATCCCGCCTATTCCTAGGTTTTCTAATCTGTTGATCAGTGTCTGGTGATTAATGTTATCAAAGGCAGCAGAGATATCTATAAATAGGAGTAAGAAGCCTTGGTGTTTGTCATCTGTGCCCTTGATGAGGAAGTCCATAAGGGTGATTAGGAGGGTTTCTACTCCGTGGAAAGGGCGGAAACCAAATTGGTGTGAGTCAAGTGGTTTGTGTTCATCAATGTGTTCCTGTAACTGAATTTGAATTGTTTTCTCTATTATTTTAGCTATGAATGGAATGCTGGCTATGGGTCTGTATTTATCTGTAGTCTATAGTGGATTAGGTACTGTTTTTAAATAGAGGGGTAGGTTGTAAGAATACTGTGAATGTATTGTGAGAGTAATTATCCAGGCAGTATGTAATAATGAAATAAACCTTTGTATAAAGAACTTTGAGATAATAAAATATGTTTAAAAACACAATTTAATTTAATTTAATTTTCATTCATTTATATAAGATACATTATGTGAATTTATTTATTTAGTATTTTCAGTTTATATAATTTTTTGCATTGTGGTTTATATTTGTTTTGTTTTTTGCAAAAAAGTGGTGATTTTCTTTATTTTTACAACACACTACACTGCATGTTGGTGGTGGCAGCACAGAGTAGTCAACATTAGGCAGAGGGGCAAATGGTGGTTGGCCCCCATGGGTATTGGTGTAGGGAGCAGACATCCATTGAGTGAATAGTTGGTTCACCAAAGCCATTGAGGAAGAGCTGCAGAGGGAGAGTAGGGGACACCCATACCATCAAATAGACCGACTGAGAGACCAGTACATGGGCTGACAGATGACCAGCATCTGATGTGATTCTGGTTTGACAGAGCCACCATACTGCGCCTGTGCCAGGAGCTGGATCGAGACCTTAGTGCCAGCATATAGCAAGGTCGACCCATATGAGTGTTTGTAAAGGTCACCACGGCCCTCACAGTTCTGGTGACAGGCAGCTTCCAGGTTGTGCTGACAGCCATCGCAGGCATGAGCCAGTCATCTATGTAGCTCTGTATCATGCAGTTCCTCATTCTGTTCCTCCCCAGGATAGCATCCTGCTGAGGTGCTCAAACAAACCATAATGGACTTTCATTGTGTAGCAGGCTTTCCCGTGGTGCTTGAAGTCATTGCCTGCACCCATATGGCCCTATGGTCCTGCATGCCATGGAAGTAACATGCAGGAATCACAGGTGCTCTGGAAGTAACATGCAGATGGTGTGAAATGCTGAGGGTGAAATAACCAATGTCTTCCCTTGTTTCTCAGGGTCATGCCATGTTTTCTTTATCCTGTTGCAGTCAGGCATCCATGAATGCTTCTGCAGTGGGCTGACCATAGGCAGTAAAATCAAAAACTGCTGGCTTCTAGATAAGTGTGCACCTCCCTGGTCAATGCATAGCACCATGGCTGCAGATAGTGTCATGCTTCAGGTGTTGGAATTGAGCTTGCCACAGAAAAGGCAGGGTGAGAGGTGCCATGAGGGCAAAGTAATGACTGGATGGGAGAAAGCAGTGACACACAGAAGCCAACACACTCTGATTGTGGCCCCAACCCCCTTTATATCTTATACTACAGGTAATTGGGGCTACCTACTAAGGAACTGGCTACTGACCCCAGTAGTGAACCTACATAATAAGGCTGAGGAGTGCTACAACAAGACACACAGGGCAACGCATGCCATCATTGAGCACACATTTGGCCAGTTAAAAACACATTTCTGTTGGCTGGCAGGCCAGGGGCGAGCTGCTATATAGCCCTCAAAAGGTCTGCCAGATTTTCATGGCCTGCTGCATGCTACACAACCTGGCGAAGAGGAGGAGACAGCCCATGCCACTGAAGAGCACACCTGATGACAAAGACAATGAAAAAGGCCATGACAGCAGTGGTGATGATACAGGCCAGCCACATGCACAGGGGGAGCAAGAAAGACAGAGACTGACACAGAACCACTTTTGTTAAGGTATATATTTTATTCATAAGTATCCCAGAATGCATACAACATGATCCCCATTCCTGTCCCCTCCCCCCACATCCATCCACCCTTCCCTATCCCCACTTATCTGTTCCGCCTGTCCATCTCCCTTCCTTGCCCCCCCCCCCCCCCCAGGCCTCTCCTGGTTGTCCCCAGTGGTGTAAATCTGAGCCCTACAGCTCACATGACCCCACCAGAAAACTTCTCCCACCAACACTCACTGCCCCAGATGGCCCAAAGCTGCACTGGAAACTGACCACCTAGGCAGCATCCTCTCCTAGAACCCCTGCTGCCTACACCCACTCTGCCCGTATAATATGTTGCATGGCTCTGAACCACAGCCATGCATCCCCGCTTGTACAATTCTGAAATGCCAATGATTATGCGTGATGCTTGCCTCTACCCTTGGCTGCAGACCTGAGAGAGCTCCACCACGGAACTGCTGGACTCAGATAAGTATGAACTCTCCTCCTCTGAATGGGAGATCTCCTGTGCAGTAATAGAATGAAAATCTGGAAATTGCCTGGGGGTGGCAGTGCCAATGGGGGTTGCACCAAGGATGTTGCTTGTTGATGGCCCAGCATGACCGTAGGTCTGTGGACTGACTGCCCTGTTATCCAGCTGGGATGCCGCCATGGTAGCGGGAAGCAATATTTATGCTTGAGCAGGAACATGCACTGGCTGGGTATAGCATGACACCAGCATGCTAACATGTCCCACCAGAGTCTCGCTGATATCTCTAGCCTTCTCTGAGAGTGTGCATTGCTCTCATTCCTCTCCTGCAGCACTCTGAGGATGCCCTCAAGCGTGTTAATGCATTCCCACTCCAGCTTGAGGAATGCCTCATTCTGTCTCAATAGGTTCTCCCCATAGTGCAAAAGCCACTGTCTGTGCCTGTTGGCAGGCCGACCCTCCCCTTCTGAGTCATATGTAGCCTCCTCATCAGGTGTATCCAGTGTGTCTCTCAGGTTAGTAGGCATCTGCCCCATCATTTTCTCCTCCATTTCCTCTGTTTCTTGTTGTTCTTGCAGGCTTGTCTCCATCACCCTCTCGCCCTATCCATCATGTCGTCCATCTTCTCCAGCCTCAGTATCTGCTGACTGCCTGAGCTTGATGTGCATGCCTGACTGATCCCCTCCAAATGACCATCAACTTCCTCCTGGGACTTCTGGTCCTCCTCCAATCCTGCACCAGTACCTGCAGGCGAGGGGGAAACATCAGGCTGCCTGTCCAAAAATCCCTGGCCAGCTGTGATGCCAGGGTAACTAACATTAAAGCTTACATTACAGGGAACTGTCACCAACTTCTTTGTTGTGATGTCCTTGAGGTATCCAGATTGCCAACACTACTCAGCAATTCCTCATCTACAGTGCCCAAGACATGTCCCTCCAGCTCTGATAGTGCTTGGTCTTGCCCGTTAGGACCTCAGTCTGCTAACTTTGCCTTTGCCTTCTGTTTCACCACCCTCCTTTTCTTTTTACAGTTCTCTATATCCCAGTTACGGTGATACATGCAATTTAGTGTGGTGCATATAGCACACCACAGGTACTCCTTGTGGTGGGTGCTGTAGTTTGAAGTAACATTACCAAATATGATGTTATATTTCTCCAGTACTTGGCACACCAGCAGCTCGACCTTGCATGCACAGATGTTTTCCTTCCTACTTGATACTTTCACCTTGGGGCCCATGACCCCTATACTATGCCATCTGTTGAATGCCCACATTCCACATCCAGCAATATGCATGTATGGTGCTGCATATTTGAACATCCTGTTGCCTTGCATCTGCACATCCTACAATCAGGGGTCCCAACATTCAAAATTAACCATCTGCCAGTGCATCCTCACGTCTTGGATGTCCAACTGAATGTTTACATAATCAACATCATGGATATCCCAGCTGTGAGCTCAGGTTTGAAGTGGTCTGGCCACACCTGTGGCATTCTGCTGTACATCCAGGTTACTCAGAGAAGCATGGTGGAGACTGTTGAGGCTGATCCTTGGACTTTTCATAGCTTCAGAGATGGCATGGATGGTGCCCACAGTCAACATCTTCCCAGTGCTACCATGTCAGTATATAATAATGTGCATGTGCATGCAGCCAGTCCTTGAGTGGCTTTAGCGAGAGAGCAATGCTCAGAGCATGGCCTGTTGCATGGGTGCGCCGAGGCATGGATCACCAGGACAGCAATTACTCATGGGTATGGGTGTTGTAAACCTGTGTCAGAGATGTGAATCAGGGGTCCAGGGAACCTAGTGGTGCAGTGCCATGTGTATATGTGCTGTTGATGATGGCACTTTCCCAGTGTGAAGGGAAAAAGGACCATGTTAGGATGGTTGCCTGAATGGGTATGTCCCTGCGTAGTCTGCGGGTCCTACATAGATTTTTGCAATCATCATGAATCTCCATATGTCCTGGCGCAATGCATTATGTGTGCTCAAGGTTTGTTGTGCCATGGTATTCCTATATATCTAGGTCCTGACAGGTTTCAAGGGGTGTCATTCCTATTTGCTAGCACAATGTTGACAAGCCTGACTCAATCAGTTTGAAACACTTAACAAGCTTTATTTACATTAACTATTATAGTGGCCAGCACAGTGACTGCTTCCTTTTCCCTAACCATCTCTCTCCCCCCCTGAGAATGTGTGGTATTGGGGTGGAGCTAAGGCCCCATTGTGACAACATGGCCTGTGCGAGGGCTCTGAGCTCCACTCTGATGCCCTCCAGGTGGCCCACCATGAGGTTCTGGGCCCAAGCTACAGGCACAAAACTCTTCTGCACCTCAAGCCGTAGGGCCTACAGATGCAGCATGATATCCTATGCGTTCAGGCCCAGAGGGTCCTCATGATGAACCACCACTGGTGGTGTGTTTGGGAGCCCTGGATATACAACAGACCCAAACACTGTTGCATATCGAGGCTGTTATTCAAACACAACCCCAACTCTCTACCTCCTCCCTGCCATCCTCAATGTGCCCCTCCCTCCTCATGCAACCCCCTACTTTCTCACCCACTGTCCTCCCCTCTCCCCTCCCACCACTCTCCCTCCCACCTTGTCCTCTCCCTGATGGCCTCCTTTCTCGGCACCCAAAGCTGTGGGTGCTGAACCCTCCTGTTGACCTTTCATGTCTCCCTCCATTGGCTATTGCTGTCCAGTCACAAAGGCAAGGGTTGCCAGCCTTCCTTGAGGGTCCAGTGGGCCTGCGTAATGCTGCTGCAGCAGATGCCACTCCATGGGGGAGGTTCATCCAGCATCTCCCCTTCATCCTCCTATGAGGTATCAATTACAAGCTTCTTACTGCCTCTGCTGATTCTGCTTGGTTCCCCCTTGGCTTGCCCTTATGACTACTAACCTTTGGCCTCCTCTCCTGTGGGTGCTGCAGGGCCCTCAACTGCTGCTTTCTCCTTTGCTAGGGCATCCTGACTGCAAACAGAGGATTTCAAGGAGTTAGTCCTGTTGGGTGCCTGCCTGCCTGTCTGCCTGCCACTATGAATGACCCCCCCCCCCCAAGACCTCTAGTGTCCTGTCTCTTGGTTGCTCATAAGAACATGAGAAATGCCATACTGGGTCAGACCAAGGTCAATCAAGCCCAGTATCATGTTTTCAACAGTGGTCAATCCAGGTCACAAGTACCTGGTAGGTTCCCAAAAAGGTACATAGGTTCCACAATGCTTGTCCTGGAGTAAGCAATGGATTTCCCAGGTCTTCTTTAATAATGGTTTATGGACCTTTCCTCCAGGAACTTGTCTAAACTTTTTTTAACTCAGCTACACTAACAGCTTTTACTACATCCATTGGTAATGAATTCCAGAGTTTGATTATGAGTTGAGTAGAACAATATTTTCTCTTATTACTCTTAAATGGTAACTTCATTGCGTATCTCCTAGTCTTTCTACTTTTTGATGGAGCAAACAATCTATCTATGTTTACCCATTCTACTCCATTCATTAATTTATAGACCTCTAACATATCTCCTTCAGTTGTCTCTTTTCTAAGTTGAAGAGTCCTAACTTTTTAAGCCTTTCCTCATAGGGGTATCCTTCCATTCCCTTTACCATTTTGGTGGCTTTTCTTTGTATCTTTTCTAATTCTGCTATATCCTTTTTAAGATATGGTAACCATAATTGCATACAATATTCAAGATGCAGTCACACTATGGACATTATAATATCTTTGGCTTTATTCTCCATTCCTTTACTTATGATTCCTATTTGTTTTCTTGGCCGTGACTGCATACTGAGCAGAGGGTTTCAATGTATTATCCACGATGACCCCTAGATCCTTTAACTGGGTGGTGGTTCGTAATGTGGAACCTTGCATCGTATAACCATAATTTGAGTTGTTCTTTCTTTGGGGCACAACTTTGCACTTGTCCACATTAAATTTCATCTGCCTTTTAAACGTCCAATTTGTCAAAGTCCTCTTGCAATTTTTCACAATTCTTTTATGTTTTAACAACTTTGAATAATTTTGTCTCATCTGCAGATTTCGTCACCTTACTCGTTATTTCCATTTGCAGGTAATTTATAACTGTTAAAAAGCAGTGGGCCCAGCACAGATCCCTAGGGTACTCCAGTATTTACCTTTCTCCATTGAGAAAACTGGTCATTTAGCTCTACTCCCTGCTTTCTATCTTTTAACCAGTTCCTGATCCACAATACTGCCTCCTATCCCATGATTTTTTAATTTTGCCAAGAGTCTTAAATGAGGAACCTTGTCAAAAACATTCTTAAAATCCAGTTAAAATATATTAACCGGCTGACCTTTGTCTACCTGTTTATTCACACCTTCAAAAAAATATAACAGATTAGTAAGAAAAGACTTTCCTTGGCTAAATCCATGTTGACTTACATAAGAACATAAGATATGCCATACTGGGTCAGACCAAGGTCCATCAAGCCCAGTATCCTGTTTCCAACAATGTCCAATCTAGGTCATAAGTACCTAGAGGTTTCCCCCAAAGACACAGGTTCCTCAATGCTTGTATTGGGTCAAGCAGTGATATCCTGGGTCCCTTTTAATAATGGTTTATGGACCTTCCCTCAGGAACTTGTCCAAACCTTTTTTAAAACCAGCTACACTAACAGCTATTACTACATCCTCTGGTAACAAATTCCAGAGTTTGATTACACATTGAGTGTAAAAATATGTCCTCTTATTAGTCTTAAATAGGTTACCCTGTAGCTTCATTGCATGTCTCCTAGTCTTTCTATATTCTGATGACATAAACAATTGATCTACGTTTACCTGTTCCACTCCATTCATTAATTTACAGACCTCTATCATATCTCCCCTCAGCCATCTCTTTTCCAGGTTGAAGAGCCCTAACCTTTATAGCCTCTCTTCATAGGGATATCCTTCCATCCACTTTACCATTTTGGTGGCTCTTCTTTGTACCTTTTCTAATAATGCTATATCCTTTTTAAGATATGGCGACCAGAATGGCACACAATATTCAAGGTGCGGTGGCACCATGGAGTGATATAGAGGCAATATAATATCCTTTGTTTTATTTTCAATTCCTTTCCTTATGATACCTAGCATTCTATTTGCTGCCTTGGCCGGCACTGCACACTGGGCGGAGGGTTTTAACATGTTATCCATGACGATGCCTAAATCTTTTTCCCGGGTGGTGGTTCCTAACATAGAACCTTGTATCGTGTAACCATAGTTTGGGTTGTTTTTTTCTAGGTGCATAACTTTGCACTTGTCCACATTAAATTTCATCTGCCATTTGGATGCCCAGTCTTCCAATTTATCAAGATCCTCTTGCAATTTTCCATAATCCTCATGGGTTTCACAACTTTAGTTTTGTGTCATCTGCAAATTTGTTAACCTCACTCGTTATTCTCTTTTCCAGGTCATTTAAGAATATGTTAAAAAGCAGCGGACCCAGCACAGATCCCTGGGATACTCCACTATTCACCTTTTTCCTTTGGGAGAATTGGTCATTTAGCCCTACCCTCTGCTTTCTATCTTTTAACCAGTTCCTGATCCACAATAATACACTGCCTCCTAACCCATGACTTTTTGGTTTTGCTAAAAGTCTCTGACAAAGGCTTTTTGAAAGTCCAGATACACTGTATCAACCGACTCACCTTTGTCTACATGTTTATTCAGACCTTCAAAAAAACATAACAGATTAGTAAGACAAGATCTTCCTTTTCTATAGCCATGTTGGCTGTCTCCCATTAAGCCATGACTATCTACATGTTGAGTAATTTTGTTCTTTATGATGGTTTCTACCATTTTTCCCAGTACTGACATCAGGCTCACTGGTCTGTGGTTTCCTGGATCACCCCTGGAACCCTTTTTAAAAATGTGCCAAGAGAATGACATGTACTGAGGCTTTCATGTGACCTAAGAGGCGTAGGATGGTGTGAGATGAGGCACTTTGCAGACTGAGCAGTTGGATACTGAACTGATGCAGGGTGGCAGAAAGATCTGAGACAGTGAGGTGTGTAGACATGCCCCAGTGAAGTCCAGAACTTGATGAGGTTCACACTCTGACTTTTGGAAGTTGATGATGAAGTCGAGCTGTTGCAGAAGTAGGGATATCCTGCTGACTGATAGTTGAGTTGAGGCATTGTCGGGTCCTGAGATAAGACAGTCATCGAGATAAGGATAAATGAAAAGGCCTTACCTGTGTAGGTGCACTGCAGCTACAGCGAAACATTTTGTGAAAACCCTTGGGGCTGAAGAGAGTCCAAAGGATAGTACTTTGTATTGATAGTATCGGTAATGATGAGGATGAATGGGATATGGACGTAAGCATCCTTGTAATCTAGAAAGGCAAGCCAGTCCTCCTGTCTCAGCAGAGAAATAATGGTGGCTAGAGAGGTCATTCTGAACTTTTCTTTCTTGATGTAGAGGTTGAGGTTACAGAAGTCAAGGATTAGATGGAGGTCCCCCTGACTTTGGGTAGAAGGAAAAACCAGGAGTAAAATCCCTGGTTTTGTTGATACTGCATTACTGGCTCAATTGCACAGTTTATGAGCAGACTTGCAATCTCTTCTGCAAGAAGAAGTAGATGTGAAGGAGGAACATTGGAAGGTGGAAGTGGTTTTTGTGGGGGAGGAATCGTGAAATTGAGCTTGTAACCCGATGCAATGATCCTAAGGACCTAATGATCTGTAGTTATGGACTGCCAGACCTCCTGGAAATGCTGGACTCAACCTCCCACTGGGAGATATTAGAAAAACAGGGTCCAACTTCGGCGGCTGAACTGAATGTGGCTGCAAGTTGTTTCCTTTCTCCCTGCTTGGGGTGCTGAGAATATGTCAGCATAGTCTGATGCTGTGTTGGAGAACAAGCATAGGGCTGAAAATGCCTACAAGGGTAAAATTGTTGGAATTATTAGTAGTGCTACATCCTCCAGTATTGAGGGTATTATGGGTGGCAGGACTGGTGGCCTGACTCCTGAGGTTGAGCTGCAAGTTCTTGCACTATAGAGGAATGGTCCTTGACCTCTGAGACAGCCTTCTGAACTTTAGGACTGAAAAGACTATCATCTTGGCATGGTGCATCTGCCAGATGGTCATAGAGATCATCTCGTAGGCCAGAGACGCAAAGTCAAACTGTGTGACAGGCAAAGATGAAGGTAGCTGTGGATCAGGCAACTGAGTCAAAGGGGTCATAGGTAGCCATAATGATATGATAGAGGGACTCTTGCAAATTGTCTTGAAGAGTATGTGCCTCCAGAGGTGCATTGTCAGAGAGGTCAGATATATGCAAAAGGAGTTTGAGATGGTATTGTAGCAATTGTAGTTAGTGGGCTAGGATTCTCATGGCTAGGATTCCACTCTGAAAGGTTTTCCTGCCAACTGAATGCAATGTCTGCTGGTCTTTCCCAGGCATTATTTAAAATTTTGCAGACCTGGCTTTTTTTAGAACAGCTTCAGAGGTTATAGACTGATGAGGCAACTGCTGATGCTGGAATCCAGGTGCAGGCAGTACTTTGTATTTAAGGCTGAGTCAACAAGCAGTAGCATGGACTGATGCTGGCATCTTCCAGACTGATAGAAAGAGAACCTGTAAGACGGGGCAATTGAAATGGCCAGGACCTCTTTAGAAGTGGAGCAGGTCTGCAAGATAGTTGAAAATCCTTTTCATTGGTGGGTGTCTGAATGTCACTAAGAGCGAGTGCTCTAGAAACCTTCTGGAGAAACTTTGGGTAGGAAAAATCCTTAGGAAGATTTTTGTCAAGTGGTTGAATCACAAAAGGTGGTAGCTCCACCACTCCCAAAAGGGGGGGGGGGGGTTCTTTCTGAATTCCACTGTTGGGAGTAAGGAGGATTTGCCAGAGAAACATGCACTTCTGAAGTTACAGGAGCACCCCAATCTGCGAGGGAAGGGGGTTCCTGTGGAGAAACAGGTGGAGGCTGATAGGGAGGGATCCCCGCAGAAGACAGTTGGTCAGCAGGAGCAGTAGTCTGCAGAAGGGTTGCAGTGTCTTGGATGAAGCAGAGAGTCAGTCAGTTGAGAGGGATTTATCTGCTATCGGAGGGAGCTGCAGTGGATAAAGTTGGTACAGGGTCCATCTACTGCTTTGCTCTTTTGGACTTCTGAGAGGAAGATTCAGATGAGCCTCTGTCAGACTTCCGCTTGCCCTTGGAGCTTTGTGCACTTGCAGAGTTGTCTTTTCTACAATGCTTCAACTTAGAGCTATGTTTGCCAGCTACCTGATGCTCCAGCCTCAGAGACTGCTCTGCAGAGGCCGGGTAAGGCGGAGATGATTTAGGGTCTCTGGCCCGCTGAGTAAGACACTGGACAGTTTTCTTAGAAGCCAGCACCAGTAGGAGATCTGCCTCTAGCCACATGGCAGCCCTATCTTTTCACGATGGTGCCTTGCCTGGGCCCGATAGGATAGAGGCAGCAGATGAAATAGAAGCCACCATAACAGTAGCTGTAAGCAGTGAAATAGCAGCTTATGTCAAAGAAGTAAGCTGTCACTTTTTTTTTTTAATGAAAGCTAGTAGCTGTGCAGGCTGGAGAAAGCTGTGCAGTTCTCTGCTTGCTGATACTGCTCTGTTTGTCTTTAAAGTTTACCTCAGGGAACGTGCCGACAGACAGGAAGGCAGCTGGTATAAGGAAAAATGCCTGAATGCAGAAAAAGCCATTCGGAGATTGTTTTCCTTTTTTTTTTTTTTTTTTTTTTAGCAAATTCCTGACAAAAGAAAATACCACTGAAAAGAAGACTGATTAAAGTAAAAGAAATGGCACGAAAGTGAAGAAGGCAGGAGAGACGCGACTAACTGGCTGCCGCTGTTACAGTAGACTGAAGGGACGCAGTGGAGCGTGACAGAGGGCAGGAAGGCATGTGCATGGAGAGCCAGCACTGGTGCTGTTGCTTGGACAGCACCTTTGAGTGTGCCTGCATCCCCCTGCTTGAATATGGAGCAAAACAAGTACTGACTTCATCAGTTCAAACCCTGCTCAGAGTAAGAGACTCACATATAAGGGTGATGAAAGAGAAAAGTGAAAAAGTATTAAAAAAAACAACAACCAGATGTAAAATGAATTTGGCTGGTTTCAAAATCTGACATCAGGCTGATTTAAAAAAAAATCAAAATTTGATGGTGTGACTAACTGGAAGTTCACACAGAAACTAGAACCAAGAAAAGAAGAGGTTCACTGATACAGTATGTGTGAGAGTTGAGTTCCTGAATAAATGAGAGAGTGTAAGTGGGATTGCTTAAAAAAAGATTTGGTTAAAGAAGATATAGATAAAAAACACTTTAGACAGGAGGGAAAGCATAGTTACTCACCTGTAACAGATGTTCTCCAGGGACAGTAGGAATTAGTCCTCACATATGGGTGATGGTGCCAACAGAGCCTGCGTGGAGCATTTCCCCAGCTTTCTCAGAAAACCTTTGGGATGCTACCATGCTTGCGTGGTCTCCTTCCCACCCAAGGGTGACATCTTGCTCAGTCAGATGACATTGCTAAAAGGGATTTAAAATAATATAGGGAGGCAACTCCAAGGGGAGGAGGGAGAGTTGTGAGGACTAATTCCTCTTGTCCCTGGAGAACACCTGTTACAGGTGAGTAACTACACTTTCTCCAGGAACAAGCAGGAAGTCAGTCCTCACATATGGAATACCATAGCTCCAGGCTGCCAGGGATCGAACCACGACAGTACCACCGGTGATCCCTCGGGTAGCCATGAGTTGTACAAGATGAGTCTCCACTGAAGGACTCTGCAGGACCTTAGCATCAAGCGACACTATTACTCTGGTAGCCTGAACACAAAAAGGTTGGAGGACAGGCGTTGCCTACACACCGAAAATATTATGGAGTACTGCCTGTCCAGTACTGCAGGACTCACTCTCCAGGCAGTAATGAGTTATAAACGTGTGAATTGAAGCCCATGTGGCAGCTCTGCAGATTTCCAGCACTGATACTAAGCGGAGGTTGGCCACTGATGCTGCCATGGCCCGCACATGATGTGCAGTGATCCGGTGCTCAAGGGAGAGGCCTGCGCACTCATAGGTGAGGGCGATGCAGTCCACTACCCATGTGCTTCATTATTGGAAGCCCCAGTCTACTGGGGTCATATGATACAAGGAGCTAAGGAGCTTTGCGATGGGCCTAGATCATCTGCAGGTAGAAGGACAGGGCCCACTTGCAATAGAGCATGTGCAAGATGAGGTCTTCCCTGACGGTGTGAGGCCATGGGAAAAAGATGGGAAAGACCACCTCTTGGTTGAGGTGGAAGGGGGATACTACCTTGGGGAGGAATTTGGAATGTGTGCAGAGCACCACTCTGTTCTTATAGAACCTTGTGTATGGCAGATCTGCCACCAAGGCCTGGAGTTTTCTCACTCTCTGAGCGGTTGTGATGGCCACCTGAAAAATCACTTTCCAGGAGAGGTATCTCAGGTGGCAGGTGGCCAGGGGATCGAACGGTGGCTTGATGAGTTGGGAGAGTACCACATTAAGGTCCCATTCTGCCACCGGAGACCCCGGAGGAACCTGGAGACCAGGGGTTGGTTTGAGAGGGATTTCCCCTCTACAGGGTGATTGTGAGCAGCTATGGCGCTCAGGTGTACCTTCACCAAGTTAGACTTTAGGGCGGCATGTGAGAGGTGCAGTAAGTATTGTAGCACTAGTTGCATGTGGCAGGAGAAAGGGTTCTCCCTTCTCTTTGCGCACCAGACAGAGAATCTCCTCTATTTGAATGCATACACCCATCTGGTAGAGGGTTTTCTGGAGGCCAACAGGATCTCCTCAACTTCTCCTGGGAGATTGAAGGGGGCCAAGGCTACACTTTCAACAGACACACCATCAACGCTAGCAACCCCAAGTTGGGGGTGCAGGAGGGAGTCCTCCTTATGGGACAGGAGGTCTGGATCCTGACCCAGTGAAACTGGGAGTGCCACAACAGAGAGAGCAGCAGAGGGAACCAGGGTTGAAGAGGGTCTTGGCTACCAGTGGGGTTGGTGGGAAGGCATAGAGGAGGCTCTTGGACCATGGGATCATGAAGGCATCTGCTGCTACTCTCTTCAGGTGTGGCTAACATGAGCAGAAGCGGGGTAGCTGCTTGTTGTTTGGGGAGACGAACTGGTCCATCTTGGGCCTGGCCCAGAGGCGAAAGAGTCGCTGTGCCACGTTGGGGTGCAGACGCCATTTGTGTGGACAGAGGACTCTGCTGAGCTTGTCTGCCTAGTAATTGTTCTGGCCTGGAAGGTACACTGCTTGCAGGACCATTTCGAGGCATACTGCAAAGGAGAGGAGAGTCACCGCTTCCTGGCAGAGGGTGTATGAACTCATGCCCCCTTGCTTGTTCACATAGAACATGACAACCTGGCTGTCCATCTGGATCAGCACAGGTGGCGGAATGCTCGCAAGGCTAGGAAAATGGCTCTGAGTTCCAGGAGGTTGATCTGTAGGAGCGACTCCCCTTGTGACCAGCTGACTTGAGTGCAAAGGTTTCCACAGTATGCTCCCCAACCCAGGAGGGAGGCGTCTGGGGTTAGAATGGCATCCCCTCTTGGAGGTGGCATAGGGACTGCCACCAGTTGAGGGAGTCCGCCAGTTGCTGGGTGACTCTGATCCTGTTGCGTAGCCTGCCTGTGGCTTGGGTCCACTGGGAGCAGAGGCACCACTAGGCCGCCCGCATATACAAGCGGGCTAGGGGCATGACATGAACTGTGGAGGCCATGTGGCCCAGCAACCGGAGGAGGAGGCGAGCCGATACTGACCGGCGAGTCTGTAACTCTTTCACTAGCTGCACAAGGCAAAGTGCTCTCTCTCATTGAAGGGAGGCCTTGACTTGTAATGTGTTCAGCTGGGTGCCTATGAACTCCAGGTTTTGGGCTAGAGAGAGGTGGGATTTGGGGTAGTGGATGATGAGCCCCAGGTGCTGCAGGAGACAGATTATTTGTCCTGCGGCCTGGCTGGCCTTGAGGGCCGTGCTGCCTCTGATCAGCCAGTCATCCAGGTAGGGGAAGACGAAGGCCCCTTGTAGGCACACATGAGTGACACAACCACCAGGCACTTTGTAAAGACTCTGGGCAAGGATGCCAAACCGAATGGAAGTACTCTGTACTGGTAGTGCTCTCCTTCCACCACGAATCTTAGGTACTCTCTGTGGGAGGGGTAGATCTGGATGTAGGTAGGGCAGCAGGGTTCCAAGGGGGAGCATTTTGAACTTCTCCCTCACCAGAAACTTGTTCAAGTTTCACAGGTCTGGTATGGGCCTGAGGCCTCCAGTTCTTTTGGGGACAAGGAAGTATCTTGAGTAGAAACCTTTTCCCCACAGTTGTCTGGGTACAGGCTCTACTGCCCAGTCCCTGAACAAACCCTCGAGCTCTGACAGGAGCAAGGCCTGGTGAAGGAAAGGCTGTACTGGCTCCCCTGGGAAGAACCCTGGAGGTGTTGTTGGAACCTGAGGAGATAGCCCTCCTTTACTACTTGTAGGAATCACTTGTCCATGGTGACCCGGCCAATCTGTGAGCAAAAAGCACCAGACGGCCCCCGTGAGCTGGGAAGGGTCTACTGGGGGAGAGGAGACCCTGCCCGGAGTGTCAAAAGCTCTCCCTAGTCTGGGTGAGAGCTGGTGTCTGAGGCTTCTGGACCTTTGTCTTCTTCAGCCCATGACCCTAGTTCTTGGGCTGGGGGCCCTGTTGCTATTGCCCTGAAAAGGGCTGGTAGTGGCCCTGATGAAAAGACCACTTCCTCCTGGGGAAGGGTGGTTTCTTTCCCAATGGTTTCTTCTGGGGAAGGGTCGAGGTTTTCCTCGAGAGCCTTTGCCTGATTATGACCACAGTCTCTTGCTGATTTGTCAGAAATGGGCTTTCCAAATAAGTTTTCCCCGGTGCAGGGGACATCCAGCAATTTTTCTTGCACTCATTACTCGAGGTTGGAGGTTTGTAACCAGGCTTGGTGCCGGGCCCTGATGCCCGCTGCTGCTATTCTTGCTTCAGATGCAAAGCAGTCATTGGCAGCGTGGGAGAGTAGTCCCGGATCGCAGCGGTCAGGGCTTGTAACCTCTGAAGGGGTTCCCTGGTGAGGTCCGCAGAAAAGCCTGCCAGCTCTTGGATAGGTCCCTTGAGGTACATGCCTATGTACAACTCATAGGCCTGTATCCGGCAGCCCTGCATGGATCCCTGGAAGCACTTGTGCCGAGGGAGTCAAGGGCTCTGGCTTCCCTGTCCGGGGGGACAGAAGAGTATTCTTCTGGCTTTTGAGTTTTTGCACTGAGGACTCCACGATCATGGAGTTATGCAGGAATTGGGACTTCTGGAAGTCTAGGCATTTCTAGACACAGTAGATGGCATTGAGGGTCGGCTGACCACTGGCACCGAGGCCAGGGTCTCCCACATCTGCCGGAGAAGGCGCTCAAGGATTAGTTGCACTGGCATCGCCAGAGTCTCGTTTGACAGGGACTCATACTGGAGGATCTCCAGTTCTTTGGTGCATGGATCCTCCTCTGACTTGGTCGGGACAGAGAGAGCCTGGGCCATGTCCCGTATGAAGTCGTGGAAAGTCACATCCTCAGGTGGAGAGTAGTGCCAGGGTTCCGGAGGGGATGACTCCGAGGGGATGTCTCGTTGTAGAGAGGTCTTGGGGGAGGCCTCGAAGTTGGTCTCCCAGTCGGAGCCTGAGGCATCGAGGATTCCGTGGCTCTGGGCTCTCATGTCTCGAGGCTGGCCCCGAGGAACCTGGAGCTCCCGGTGGGTCTTAGGTCAGACTCCTGGATTCTGGCTGTGGAGGACTGGACACCTGAAGATCAGGATCAGGACCTCGATCGGTGCAGAGGGCTCATCTAAGGTTAGTGGCGCTCGGGTCCTGGCTTGATGCCCGGGGACTTCCCTGCAGTCGGGGGCCCGGATGTTGAGGCAGATGATGTGGGCAAACCTGACATCAACACTTTCTGCAAGGCCAGGATGGCAGAGATATTATGCTCCTGAACTCGATACTAGGAGGCTTGGAACCTCTGAAAGGGTTCCTTGGTGAGGCCCACAAAAAGTTCTGACAGCTCTTGGATAAGGCCCTTGAGGTACATACTTATATACAACTCATAGGCCTGTATCCGGAAGGCCAGGATGGATCCCTGGAAGCACTTGCTCCCGATGGAGTCTAGTGCTCTTGCTTCCCAGCCGGGGGGGCAGAAGATTAGTTCTTCTGGCTTTTGAATATTTGCATTGAGGACTCCACAACAATGGAGTTATGCGGGAGTTGGGACTTCTGGATGTCTGGGCCTTTCTTGACACAGTAGATGGCGTCGAGGTGCTGGCTTTCAGCGTGGGCACCGAGAACCTCGGGCCCGATGCCGGCATTCTTATGAGTGCGTCCTTGACGAGGACCACAGCCCCGGGGAGCCTCGCACGGTCATTGCCGGCTGAGGACTCTCTCTTAGAGACCTTAATGGGGCGCTGCTCGGGGCTGCCTGAGTCCCTCCACGGGACCTTACTGGGTTTCACTGGTGGAACTTCGACTAGCTTTGAGGATTTTTTCTTTTTCTTTGAAGGATCTGGCATCTTTATGGAGCTGCAGGACTCCAAAGAGGCCTAGGCCTCACGGGATGTGCTCAGCTTGGGGCTCAGCATCAGGGAAGCTGGTGCAGAGCCGGACTGCGGGAACAGTTTCTCCTGCAACTCCGACCATTTCCTGTTGGTTCTCAGAGTCATGGCCTGGCACAGGTCGCAGGTGGTACTGTCGAGGCAATGCAAGCAGCAGTCATGGGTGTCTGTGACAGACATGGTCTGATCTCAGCGGTCGCACTTCTTGAACCCACCAGGGGACATGGTGGGAGACACCTGGTCGGGGTTGACGACCCCCAGGCAAAAAAGGGCGCAAACGCCCGCTGAGGCAAAAAAGAAGGGAAGAGCCGAGGACAGCATCGGGGATGGCGCCAACTGAAGGTGGGAAGAGGAACCGGTGCACAAACTGAGAAAAAACAATTTTTGAGGATAATTTTTAAAGGATTTTTCTGCGTAAACAGGACATACGTCCGTTGGGCTTTGCAGAAAAAAGGAGACTGAGCAAGATGGCACCCTTGGGCAGGAAGGGGGCCATGCATGTGTGATAGCATTCCCAAAAGCTTCCTATGAAAGCTGGGGAAATGGTCCACGCGGACTCTGTTGGCGCCAATATCAAACATATGCAAGGACTGATTTCCTGTTTGTTCCTGGAGAATATGAACTTACATTTATTTATTTATTTATTTAACAGGTTTTATATACCACTTTATCATTTCAATCAAAGCGGTTTACATTGAAACTTAAACTTGGTAATGTACAATTAGTTCAGCATACAGTAACCACTAAAGAAAACAGCTTACACCTAGGGAACATGTTACCTAGTGCAAGCATAAGACTAATATGAGAGGCAGACAAGGTTTTTATTTATTGATTTTGATAAGTCAGGTAGTAGATTCAAAGCAGAAGAAAGCAGAACCTGTTAAAAGAAGACAGGCAGACTTTGACCATCCAAAGAGAAAACGTCCTGGTGCGTCCAATGCACCCCAGCTTCACAGTTAATTTGAGGTGAAATAATTATATTTTAAAAAGAACTTTCTGCCATCACAACTACTATTTTATTGGTTCTTGAAAGAGAGGACAATGAATTTAAGAAAAGACTGTTTCTATTGTTGAAAAATTAATAACAGGAAAGAGAAAAAACACAGCTGTGAAAATAAGAATTTTCATTAACTATGTTAATAATTACCTACTATAGTTATAGGGCCCGATTTTCGAAGGCCTTTACACAGGTAACTTCTCTAGTTACCCATGTAAAGGCCTTATCCGGGATTTTCGAAGGGCACCTACACAGGTAGTGTCCTTCGAAAATCCCGGATATGTCCCTAACGCGCCTAGATGCTATCCGCATAGCATCAGGATGTGCTGGGGCGTTCAAGGGCAGAGCGGAGGAGGGCCATGGCGCTACCCTTGTAGCACCGATTTTCGATGCTACACGGTTAGCGCTCTGTGCCTTAAAGATAGGCGTGGGAAAACCTTGCTTATCTTTAAGGCGCTGGGGCTAACTGTGTAGCATCGAAAATCGGTGCTACAAGGGTAGCTCCTGCGGCTTCCTGTCTGTGTGGCAACACCCAGATTTTCAATGTCAGGGCCACATATGACCTCGGCATGGACAATCTGGGTTAGGCGGGAGATGGGCGGGTTATGCGCTGACATGGCGCATAGAGTCGCCCAACTGAAATTCGGGCCCATAAGATTTATATTTGTAACCAATTTAGCTTATCTCTTTTAAATAATAAATGCAAATTATTTTAAAATTGATTCTCTTTTAATTTTATCACAATTGTAACCTTAGTAATATATTACCATAGTTGCCTTTCACCCAACCTCTGAGGGAACCTTTTATGTTGTTAATTATTGCTACACAGGGAGGAATTATGCGAGGCTGGATTTTTTGTCTTCCTCTGTCCTGACTTGGAAATTGTGTGAGTTAATGGTTAAATTTTTGCCTACCATGCAAATAGAAAAGGTTATAAGGGATACCCAGTAAGACAATTTCTGGGTTCAGAGCTTGCAGTGGTTACACTATGGTGGTGTTCCTGGCGGAACTTAGGGCCTTGCAGCCGATCTGGGTCCTGTGCAAGTCTTGCCATTTTAGTCCTCTCGAAGTGCCTTGGTGTGCTTACACCAAATGCTCTGCTTTGTCCTCTTCCATTATCTTGAGGTCTTCATTGAGCTCTTTGTACCACTTTGCCCTTCTGATGATGGTTTCTGGTAGGCATCCTGCCAGTATCTGTACTCTTTGCCTCTCTGGTGGGTTTGTGACACTCTTGATGGCTTGTAGTGCTGTTAGGGATGCCGGCCATCACATTTCAAGCAGGTTTCATTGAAAATATATAGCAAACCTGACTGTTGCATTGGAAAACTGCATCCCCCACAGACTAATGAGGATGAATCGGACTAACAAACAAATGCTTTGTTTGCCGAAAACTTACTGAATGGGTATATTCTGATAAGCCAAAATGAGTCTGAAAATCTTTGGTGCACACATGCCTAGCTACCACTATAGAGGGGATACCTGTACCTCTCACCAGACAGAGAGCGCAAGTTTCTAGAACATAGCTGAATTGTGTGGTGGTGGGGCCCCAGTCTTAAAGAGAGATTGCTGGCTTGGAAACCCTTCAGAATATGGCCACCCCTATTTGAAGTGGTAATTATGATGTTCTGATAAAGACGTTTGATGAACATTTCATTTTGATATGCACCATCATTCATGAATGCACATGTTTCAGCCAGCGAGCCCAGAGACAAGAGGAGATAGTAGAGGCTGACATCCTGTGAATGAACTGTGAATTTAAAGATATAAAGAACAAATACATCAGGGACAAACTAGTAACTGGAATTTTCAATAAAGAATGATCCCAAAATCTACAAAAGCAGACAGATCTTACTCTAGAAAATGTAATATAGGCAGCTTATTAGTTAGAGGTGGCAGAAACCCGGCACTACAGTAAGAAACTGTCAAAAGCTGGGAGAGGTTAAAAAAAATATCCTCCTGCAAGACTACATGGCAGCAGGAAAAGGCATATCACACCACCATCAGGTTAATGGGGTTTAGGATGTCCAATAATATGTGCCAGGGAATCCCTTACTGTTGCAGATATCCTATCCAGATATCGACTCTCCAAGGATTGCTGCAGATAGCACAAGTCAAGGCAGTCAAAGCTGCCATGCTGCTGTAAGTAACAAACTGGTCCAGTTATGGGAAGCCATGAGAACAGATGACATGACGTAAGCAGGTCTAGTTCCCAGCAGGAGCAGCTAGATCAAGTACATATGTGAGGTCCACATCAAAATGAAAGGCTTTTATCTAGTATGGGTCCAGCTGTCAGAATGCAATGATCTACTCTCATAAAATCAATGTTTTGTCATTCTACAGCCCATGAGGGAAGATATTATAAGTCAAATTTATGAATGTCACCAGAGCCTTACTAAAAGCAGAGAGAATAAGATCTATATTTTGGAGGCTCAGAATCAGCATTGATAAAAAAGAAAGGTTGAATGCTGCAAATTCAGTCTATGAAGCAGTGCTCGCTACTTCAGAAATGCTGCATAAATACCACAGTGAGCATAAGCGAGCACAAGCAAGCAAGTGACAAGCACTGCTGCATATATATGGCAAGTGAGTTTGACGCCCCTGAAGTACTGTAGAGTGAGCATAAAGAAAGGAGGCCTCTCAGAATATGAATTAATGTTGGGCAGTTGACTGAGGCCATTTTATGATGTCTTCGTACAAGCTCAGATAAGATTTTTCAAGTTACTAATTATAATACTACATGGCCAATGGACCAATGATGAAAGTAAGGCGCATCTATATTAAGTACCATTGAATGCATAGGGACTGTGTCAACCCTTGATGATACTCCTTTTATATATTATTTGATAATTGTAGTTGTCAATAGCAAATTTATTAACAGAGTGCTTGAGACTAGATATATTACCAAAAAGGTGTTTGCTTACACAGTATGGGTGCTATATATTTATTTTGCAAATTCTATCAAGCCACTAAAATGATGCAGTCCCTGGCAGACCATAGCAGTGCAATGCAGTAGATTTCTATGAGGAGAAGGGATACAAGTACATTTCTGTATGACAGCTATCATAAATTAGCAAGTACTGACAAAACTCGTGTCTATTTTTGGTTGTTTTGATATATTTTAAGTATTTGTGACAGCTTTCGGTTTATTAATAATGCATTCCAGCAATTTATGCCAGAATATGGCATCACAAATATAAAGAAGCAAAAAAAACAAAAAACAAAAAAACCCAACAGCAAAATTGCATAAAGCACCAGTACAACAAAAAAGCAGGGGCAAAGTAAAAAACAAACAAACACGGGTAATAAAACCCTGGGTAATATCTATCACATTTAATAAATAATGAAAGTCCAAATGCTAAAACGTACATAGTGAATAAACACAAATGACAACATTTATTGACAAGTACAGTTAAAATAATTTAAAACAGATACAAATTGCTACCAAAAACCACAGATATGGTATGTTTCAAAACTTTTGATTAACAGGTCTGTAAAATCAGATCAAGCCGCCCAACATGTTTTGGTCAAAGCCTTTCTCAAGGGATTTCTTATAGGGATGTTGACATAGGAGGGACAACCAAATGAAACTCACAGCCTAGAGAAAGAAAAGCATAAAGAGAGAAAAAAACAACAAAACCCCCCAGAATGATGAGGGAGAAACATACGTTTAAAAGGGGTGTATGCCAAAATTTACTGCGAAAGGAGAAACTGCTGCCTACCAGATCATAATATAGGGGTCTGTTTACTAAACATTCCTAATGTGCGGGGCCGCGGTAGTGTGCCTGTGCCATATAAGGAGTGGGCGGTTCAGGCAGAGAAAAGAAAAAAAAACGGGAGTAAGCGATCGCACATTTGCGCGGGGCGCTATTGTGCGCCGCGCTATTGTGCGCCGTGCATAATAGTGCGTGGGAAGGCTAAGTGGCGCCCTGATATTCACACACAAAGGAGCAGAGCCATAGTACAATGGTTAAGACACTGACTGTGGGTGCAGCTGCCATGGGTTCAATTCCCCATTGTGCACAACAAAAAGGGCTGGCTGAGGCATTAACTGTAATGGGTAAAAGTGCTTTAGGAGGCATATTAATTTTGGGCGGCATAAGGCGGTGCACTGTTAATTTTGGGCGGCATAAGGCGGTGCGCAGATGCCCAAGCATAGGAACAGAGCCACAGCACAATGGTTAAGACACTGACCAATGGTGCAGAGATCAGGGGTTCAATCCCCCACAGTGCCCAATGAAGAAGGCTCACTGAGGCAGTGTGTATTATGGGGATGAGTGCTGTAGGGGGCAATCTATTTTTATTTCAGTTATCACTACTAGCAAACGCACTCACAAAGCGTGTTAACATAAGGCGGCCCATAAGGCACATGTTAAAGTTCACTGTCCGCCAAGGCACCCTTGAATGTCCCCTATAGGGCACCATATATGTTGCGTCACAGGAAAATGTATAGTGCACCTTATATGGACGGCAACCATAAGGTGCCCTATAGGGTGCCCTATAAAGCACCCTCAGAGGCACCTTATGGGTACAGTACACTGAGGGTGTGTTTGATGGCAGCAACATATGTACATTAAATCTAAAAAAAGCTTTAGACAACCCTATCAAATAACCCCACTGTGGGCTCGAACCCATTACCGCTGGCTCCACAGGCAGTGAAGTAACCATTGGGCTACAGCTATATAGCTGCCAGCAAGCCCCTGGCTGGCTGCAGAGAGCCTGCATGTCACCACACAGACAGTCTGCTGTGGGAACCAGGATAGGGTTAGGCCACCCATACCCATGATGCACTGCACATGCAAATCAGCTGTCCACAGATGAACACAAGATGGGGAATGCACCCCAACAGCTCCCCGGCCTGGTAGGGGGACGTGTCCGTGTGCACCCACACAGCACCTTGGCCTGGTAGGAGGTACTGACCGGGTGTTTAATTTGCACAGAGTAGCTACACACAGTCACACTGTGCGGGAACTGTGCTCACCCTGAGTGTGCGATGAGGCGCCCTGGACCAGGTCCACAGCACCCTCCATGGCTGAGAGAGGCCATGGCAGAGCTCCAAAACAGTTGTAATCTGTGAGATAGGTAGTTTCTGCAGAGAACACCTTGGATATCTCTGTCTGTCTCAGTCAGGGGGAACCCCACGGACCCCTAGGTGGGCTATGCACCACCAACCCCCCCCCCCCCCAGCTGAGGGTGGCAAACAGGCAGGGTCTCCTATCAACAGATCCCCATTATACACCCCCCCTCCTGCAATGATGGCAGTAGAGTGGACCATCAACCCCAGTCCTGGTGGGGAACAGACACCCTACAGGGCAGTCCAAGCAGCCCCACACACACCCAGACCACAATATCAGACAGACAGTAGGCCTGGATATGCTAAGATGCACCCCACCACTATCTGATATTCCCCTGCATCAAGCCATCAGCCACTGCAAGGCACTCCAGCAGGGCACATACCAGCTGTGAACAGTCTGCTGGTTAGTCCCACTGGAAATGCATGCACCCACAACTGGGATGGCAGCACACACAAGCAGATACATCAGTGACTAGGCCCCAACAGGTGACCCATATATATCACATGAGGGAAGTGCTATGAAGCACTATGGGGGTGCCTAGCCATGCTGCCATCACTGCACAGTCAGGGTGGAGTGAAAGCCCAGCAGCACATACAGAGGTCACCCTGTCTGTGGAGGTGGTGGACGGCCACTACAATGTCCCTGCCAGTGCCCTATGCCCTGTGCAGATGCATCCTGGCCAGCCCACCCTGTCTGAGCTATACCCATGGTACCTTGCTGCTCATTATGCACATCATCAGGCCAAAACTGTGGACAGTGTTTGCAGCCAACACACACTGTATAGACAGACACACACTCCCACACGTATGCCAGCATTGTGCTACTATAGAGGGGTTCAGAATCCTTGCCCACCACACCAGTCCTGGGCACAGTACAGGCATGGGTATGGTATGCAATACCGTTGGGGGTCCCTCCCTAGGGTGGTAAACACTGTCAGGGGCCAGACCTGACGCACACACCGCAAACATCAGATAGATTATTATGATGGAGCTCATAGAGCAGACTGTGCGTAACGTAGGGATATCTATCTGCCAGTACTCATAGCAAACGTTTGAGAGCTGTGTACCATATACCCTGGTGTAGGGTGACATTGCTAAGGTATGCAAGTGCTGGTATTGGGAGATGCACGCAGGGCCCAATGTCCTGCCTCACCAGGAGGCATTGGCCAATGGGGCCTGTGGGTGTGGGTGTGGGTGTGTCTGTCCCTGTTGGCTGCTGCTGTACGGCAGAGGTTCCCAAATCCAGTCCAGGTTTGCAATACACTGGTTGGGGTTTCCTGCTGTCCCTCATGAATATGCATGAGCTACATCTACATGCCATGGGGGTGGTGCATAGATATACAGCACGGTTATTTGTATGAGTGGCAGCATGGAACCTGAATGGTGTGTGGTCCTCCAGGACTGCATTTGTGAGACTCTGCTCTAGGTAATGCCCCTGGTCATGGTGTCTGTGCTTGGTGGTGTAAAAGATAGGCGTATGACCAATGCGTATATCCCCAGCAATAAAGGATTGCCCTTACTAACATGGTTTAGTTGTGGGGAAAATATGTGGATAGGAATGGCAGTAGCCCCAGCTGGGCTTTGAACCTGTGACCTTTTGCTCCTGCACACACTGTCTGTGTGCACTGCACCACTGTGTTGCCACAGATGTGCTGAATTCCCTGGGAAGTCCATGACTGTACATCCGACAGGGCCTATGTTGCAGTGGACGTGCCAGCCTGCACATGGCTCGGCCACTGTCTTCTGTGGCTAGCAGCCACTGCCCCCTCCACCACCTGTACCCTACCGCCAACATGCTGGCATGTCCGTATCTTGGAAAAGCATATGACCTGATTGAGTTGTGGCACTCCAGGACTGCATTTGGGGGACTCGGCTGTTGGTAATGCCCATTGTTATGGTGTGTGGTACAAAATGGGTGTGTGAACCATGCTTATGTTCTCTGCAATAAAGGAGTGTCTTTACTATCTCTGTTTAGTGGTGGGTAAAATATGGGGACTGGGTTGGCAGGTGCCCCAGCTTGGATTTGAACCTGTGACCCTCTGATCCTAGAGGTACTGCCTCTGTCTACTGCACCACACTGTGGCCACAGTGATAGTGCAATCCCTGGGGGTGGGAAACCTGACCAAAGGAGTCAAAAACCCTGCTCTGCACATTTGTACTGTGGGCTCAGTCAACTTGTCTGGTGACAAAAGTGCTAATAAACCCCTCAACCGACCACGACGAACTGGGGATAAATATAACCAAGCTGGGCAACAGTGATATTAATGGGCAACCATAGCAAACACTCCCAGGAAGGCTCAGAAAAAAGGAAATGGTTTTTGGAAGGGTCTCCGCTCCGTAGCCCCTTCCATACTTCATTTCATTTCTTTGGAGCTTTCCTGGGTGTGTTTCTTATGTTTGCCCATTAATATCAGGGTTCCCCAGCTGACTTCCTATTTTTAATATGTTTGTTTGGGTCTTTTTCTATCTTTATTTGCACTTTTGTTCTGTGCACATGTATCACACTGCTCACGTTTTGCAGGTTTCCCCGGTTTCCCTGTACATTGCTGACGGAAATGGTTTCTCTTCCCTTTAAATGCCCTCTACCGTGAGTGTTTCACTCGCGCTATTTTTAACCTGCAAATTCGTCCCCGATACTGTGCGGGGAGCCTCTCCCCTCCCCTTCCCCGCCCATTGACCCCGTCTCTCCGCCCCTCGGGAGCCTTCCTCTGCCCTCAGAATGCCTTTCCACGCCTCTATCGGACATTTGCGGGCCGGGTACTTGTGCGGGGCACGTCAGTGCGGCGCGCAATTGTGCGGGGCCCACGCGCACTTGTGCGGGGCATTTAAGAGCGTTTCTGAGCGTTTGAGTGCCGCGTTTCCGTGCGCTATTGTGCGGCACGCAATTGTACGGCTTTTAGTAAACATGCCCCATAGTCAAGCTGTACATAAGAACATAAGAAATACCATACTGGGTCAGATCAAAGTCCATCAAGCCCAGTATCCTGTTTCAAACATTGGCCAAGTCAGGTCACAAGTACCTGGCAGGTTCTGTAAAGGCACACAGGTTCCACAATGCTTGCCCCAGGGCAAACAGTGGATTTCTAGGGTCCTCTTTAATAATGATTTATGGACCTTTCCTTCAGGAACTTGTCCAAATCTTTTTTAAACCCGGCAACTCTAACAGCTTTTACTACATCCTCCGGTAGCAAATTCCAGAGTTTGATTACAAATTGAGTGAAAAACTATTTTCTCTTATTAGTCTTAAATAGGTTACCCTGTAGCTTCATTGCATGTCCCCTAGTCTTTTTATATTCTGATGATGTAAACAATCGATCTACATTCCACTCCATTCATTAAATTATAGACCTCTATCATATCTCCCCTCAGCTGTCTCTTTTCTAAGTTGAAGAGCCCTAACCTTTTTAGCCCCTCTTCATAGGGGTATCCTTCCATCCCCTTTACCATTTTGATGGCTCTTCTCTGTACTTATTCTAATTCTGCTATGTCCTTTTTAAGATATGGTGACCAGAATTGCACACAATATTCAAGGTGCGGTGGCATCATGGAAGAATATAGAGGCATTATAATATCCTTGATTTTATTTTACATTCCTTTCCTTATGATTCCTAGCATTCTGTTTGCTTTCTTGGATGCCGCTGCACAATGGGCAGAAGGTTTCAACATTTTATGATGTGGTACCTCTCCACAAAAGTGGTAATAGATAAGAAGTGACAAACTACAGGCCAGTAAGCCTTACCTCGGTGGTGGGAAAGGTAATGGAGGCGCTCTGAAAGAGCAAATAGTGGACTTCCTTGAAATCAACAGGTTGTATGATCTGAGGCAACATAGTTGTACCAAAGGACGATCTTGCCAAACAAATCTGATTGAGTTCTTTGACTGGGTGACCAGAGAACTAGATCAAGGGCATGTGATGGATGTGATTTACCTTGATTTCAGTAAAGTCTTTGATACTGTTCCTCATAGGAGGCTTATCAATAAACTCAACAGCTTGGGGATGGGTTCCAAGATGGTGAACTTGATCAGAAATTGGTTGACTGACAAACAAGAGAAGGGTGACGCTAAATGGAACTCACCGGATGAACGGAATGTGATTAGCGGTGTGGCCCAGGGTTTGGTCTTGGGACCAGTACTATTCAATATATTCGTGAGTGATATTGCCGAAGGGTTGAATGGAAAAGTCTATATTTTTACAGATGACACCAAAATTTGAAACAGAGTGGACTCCCCTCAGGGAGTGGGGAACATGAGGAAAGATTTACAAAAGCTGGAAGAATGGTCTAATGCTTAGCAGTTAAGATTTAATGTGGCATAAAAAAATAAAATCAGAGGGGTGCAGATGATCAATTGTCCATGTTATCTGCTATATTGTATTTGTTATAAAATTAAAGGCATAAGAATACTTAGATAGGGGTATTGCATCACGATGAGCAGGGTGTAAGACAGAGCAGCAGTGTCTGTGAGCCTTCGGACCGTATTAACTGTGGATAAGAATGCCCGTAGCCATGCTCAACTGAAACTTTGGTTTTAGCCCAGGGACGCTCACATGGCTGCTTTGCTGGTATAAAGGCTCATAGGAGTCTAAACTTAAGACTAAAAAATATATACTTTGGCTGCGTGGATGGTGTCATCGAGAGCGTTTTGGTTTCCTAGACCATGGGATGCTGTTCCAAGGGTTGCAGAGCAGGGATGGCATCCATCTGTCCAAGAAAGGTCAACGCATCTTCAGTAGTAGACTGGCTAAACTACTGAAGAGGGCTTTAAACTAGATTCGTTGGGGATGGGTGAAGAAAGCCCCCAGGTAAGTGAAAGCCCCCAGGTAGGTGATACATTAAATACCTTTGTGGAAATGGGTAACAGGGGTAACATATGGAAAGCAGTTTGTATAAATGCCCATAGCATGGGAAATAAGATCCCTGATGTTGAAGCTTTGGTGGGAGTGGCTGACTTGGATTTAGTGGCAGTTACAGAAACATGGTTCACATAAAACCATGATTGGGATGTAACTATACCTGGCTATACTTTATTCAGAACGGACAGGGTAGGAAGAAGGGGAGGAGGAGTGGCACTATATGTAAAAACTACTATTAAAGTTTTGGAATTACAGAGCTTAAAAGGGAGAGAGGAGGCATTGTGGGTTAAACTAGAGAGAGGGAAAGAGAAATCTATTTGCATTGGTGTGATATACAGACCTCCCTCACAAGAGGAAGAGGTGGACAGAGAGTTAACTGAAGACATACGCAGCATTGCTAGGAAAGGGGAAGTGCTACTGATAGGAGATTTCAATATGCCAGATGTTGATTGGCACATTCCTGCTGCAGTATCATCTAGAAGTAAGGAGATCCTGGATTCTCTACAGGGAGAACTATTCAGGCAATTGTTAACAGACCCCACACGTGAAGGGGCCATACTGGACTTGGTGCTTACCAATGGTGAAAGTGTTTCTGATGTTGTAGTGGGAGATCATTTTGCATCCAGTGATCACCAGATGGTGTGGTTCAATATTAGGACTAGGGCTGTTAGAATCCATTCAAAGGTGAGGATCTTAGATTTTAGGAAGACTAACTTTGCGAAGATGGGCCAATACCTCAGGGAGTCGTTAGTGGGATGGGAACAGCTGGGGGATGTAGAAAAACAGTGGGCAAAACTGAAAGGGGATATTTTAAGGGCAACCAACCTTTTTGCTAAAATGGTAAATAAAGGTAAAAGGAAAAGGAGACCGCTATGGTTTTTGAAAGAAGTAACTGAAAAAGTGAAGAAAAAGAGGGAGGCCTTCATGAAATACAAGAGATCACAGAGAGAAGAAGACAGGCATCTGAATTTGGAAAAACTTAGGGGTATGTTTACTAAACCACCTTAATGTGCGCTCTGCCACGTTATCACGCGATAAGGTACCTTATCGCGCAATAATGCCGCTTTATCGGGCGCAGAGGTACCTTAGCGCGCGATAATGCGCTCAGCGGCGCAAATGAACGCTGAGGGTGGAGAAAGGCTTCCGGAGAGCGGAGTAAAGCTCCCCAGGGGCAGAGAGAGAGGGTCAATGGGTGGAGAGTGGGAGGGGAGAGGCTCCCTGCACACTAACGCTGTGAAATTTGAGGCTGAAAACTAATGCCAGTGAAACCCTGGCATTAGAGCTGATTTAAAGGGAAAATAAACCATTTCCGTCAGCAATGTACAGCAAAACCAGGGAAACCTACAAAAAGTGATAAGTGTGATACATGTGCACAGAACAAAAGGGCAAATAAACAGTGAAAATGACCAGCAGAAAATGTAATAAAAACATAACCACGCTGGCCAGTAGTGATTTTAATGGGAAACATCAAAAAATACTCCCAAGAAAGCTCCAAAAAAAGATATGAATTTTGGAAGGGTCTATGCTCCGTCCCCATACAAGGTGAATGAGCCCACAGTGAAATTGCGCTGAGCAGGGTTTTCCCTCTCCATTGGGCAGGTTTTCTATGGCGTGCATATGTTCCACAACAACAGGGCGGGCATGTCGGAATGGGCAACTGGACAGATGCTTGAAAAGGGGACACAGAGGGCTGCAGGTGGCACATGCTGTGGTGCAGCTGAGCAACAGTGCGGACTAGGGTGATGCCTAGGTGGCCCAAAGAAAAAATCAACTAAACAAACTTAAAACCCCCAGAGATTTCATAAAAACAAATAAATCAACAAACAACAGAGCGTTCTCACATGCAGCCCCAACAGCCTGGAATTCCCTCCCTGTTGAACTAAGAATATTAACAGAGATTAATGAATTCCGAAAAAAACTGAAAACACACCTCTTTACAATGCACTACAACACCATAGAACAGCCATCAAAAGAATTAGACAAAGGATAAACAGTTGTATCTACATCTCACGATAACAGAAAAGAAAACCTGCCCTATCCGCATCTATACTACTCATAATGATTATATCCCACATAACTTGTATATGTATTTAATAATATAATGTTAATGTACATAATGTATATAGTGTTGCACTGTTCAGTGCTATCTGTTCAACATTTCTGTTTACTGTACATTGGTTATAGTTATATGACGTTATATGTAAAACAAATCCATGATTTGTTGCCTGTTGTTATTTGTGAACCGCAGCTGATCTTAGGAAGCTGCGGTATATAAGAGATTGTTAAATAAATAAATAAATAAATAAATAGGAATGCTGAAACAGTAGTGCAGCCAGACAGCAACTGATGAGGGCCCAACATGGGCAGGAGTGTGCTTCCCACAGTGTCACAGGGGATAGTACCCAGCAGGTACCCCCAAGGGCACAGAACATTGGCAGGCGGTGCTGGGGGGAAGCATGGACAGCTATGCAGGCACCCCTAACCCAGAACCCGCACCATAGGCAGCCTCCTACCCACACACTGGATGGCCTGAGACTGCGCTCCACCAGCACCACCAGCAGAAGGGCATGTCAGCAGGGTGGCAGAGGGGTACTGGTGGTGGAGGGGGCAGTGGCAGCTGCCCAGAGCAGACCGTGGCCTAGCCCTGTGTAGGTGGGTGCCATGCACTGCAACAGACAGGCCCTGTCTGACAAACAGTCATGGTATCCCAGGTAATGCACTGTCTCTGTGGCAACAAGGTGGTGCAGTGCACACAGCCAGTGTGTTCAACAGCAGAAAGTCACAGGTTCAAGTCCCAGCTGTGGTTCCTGCCAACCCAGCCCCCATATTTTACCTACTACTAAAACATGCTAATACAGACAGAACCTTTATTGCAGATGACTTAGACATGCCCAAAACACCTACATTTTACCCTACAGAGCACAGACACCATAAACATGCGCATTACCTAGAGCAGAGTCTCCCAAATGTAGTCCTGGAGGGCCAAACACCATTCAGGTTCCATGCTGTCTCTAATAAAGATGCCTGTGCTGCATTTCTATGTACCACCCCCATGGTATGTAGATGTATCTCATGCATATGCATGAGGGACAGCATGAAAATCCGAACAGTGTCTGGCCCGCCAGGACTGGAGTCGGGAATCTCTGCCCTAAAGCAGAGGCCAACAGGGGCAGACACACCCGCACCCACAGGCTCCATTATCCCAAGCCTCCTGGAGAGGCAGGATGTTGGGCCTTGCGTGCATCTCCCAATACTAGCTCTTGCATACCTTAGCAATGCCACCCTAAACCTGGGAAAACTGTACACAGCTATCAAAAGGTTTCTATGATAACTGGCAGATAGCAATTCCTACGTTAAGCACAATTGGCTGATTGAGCTGCATCATAGCAACCTTTCTGATGTCTGTGGAGTGTGCCTCAGGTCTGGTGTCTGACAGAGTGACCCCAACAGTATTGCGAACCATAACCATGCCTGCACTGTGCCCAGGACTGGTGTGGTGGCCAGGGCTGCCAAACACCTCTATAGTTGCACAATGCTGGCATAGGTGTGTGGCGTGTGTGTCTGTCTATCCAGTGCAGGGGTCCCCAAACCTGTCATGGACGGCCACAATCCTGGCAGGTTTTTGGGATAGCCCAAAGGAATATGCATGAGATATATATGCATTAGAGATATCCTCCCAACCTGAATGGTTTGTGGCCCTCCAGTACTGGATTGGGAGACCCCTGCCTTACACCTCAGTCATTTAAGATTGTGAGTGCACAAGGTACAGATGTCCTAGACATCAAAAGAGTAGATAGACTTTGTCACATTCCTACTCGCTTCTCACCACCACCAAAATGTTGTCTATTAGACCACCTTTTGATGGTGGTGAGAATCGAGGAGCAATGTGACAAATTCTGTTTACCCTTTTGATGTCTAGGACATCTGTACCGTGCCCACGCCCTCCCACCTCCCCCTCCCCCTATCCCCCTCCCCCTCCCCCCTCTCCCACCTCCTCTACCCCCTCCCCCCTCCTCTCTCTACCCCTCTCCCCCTCCCCTCCTCCCCCTCCCCCTCCCCTCTCTCTCCCCTCTCTCCCCCCTCCCTCCCTCCCTCTCCCCTCTCCCCCCTGTCCCCCTCCTCTCCCCCTCTCCCCCTCCTCCCCCTCCTCTATCTCTCCCCCCTCCCCCTCCCCCCTCCCTCTCCCTCCCCCCTCCCTCCCTCCTCCATACCTCCCCCTCTCTCCCCCTCTCTCTCCCCCCTCCCCCTCTATATCCCCCCATCTCCCCCCTTCCCCCCTCTCTCCCCCCCATCTCCCCCTCCCCCTCTCCCCCTCCCCCTCCCTCTCCCCCCTCCTTCTCCCCCTCTCCCCCTCCCTCTCCCCCTTCCCCTCCCCCCTCCCCCCTCCCCCCCTCCCCTCCCCTCCCCTTCTCTTCTCCCCCTCCCCCCTCCCCCCCTCCCCCCCTTCCCCATGGCATATGCGGAAATATTTCTTTATGGAAAGAGTAGTGGATCCGTGGAATAGTCTCCCAGTGGAGGTGGTAGAGATGAGGACAGTAACTGAAATCAAAAAAGCATGGGACAAACACAGAGAATCTCTAAAGGTAAAAAGGGGACTCTTGTAGTTGTTGATATGGAAGAACAGACTAGATAGGCCATGTGGTCTTTTTCTGTCATCATATTTCTATGTTTCTATGTTACTTTTTGATGAAGACTGCACCATATCTCCTTTGCAGTTAGTTTAACCTAACATTGTAATATGTTAAGACGATGGTGCTCTCTTATGGGTAGTTTATTGTTTTGTTTTAAGGTGATTACATGTGCACACTCCAAGTTCCACATATGACACTTCTCTCTTTTTGAAGCACCGGTTTATCACTATGGCTGATCCTTCTATTGAGGAACCATCCGGAGTCTGCTCACATAATTAGGTTTTCATGTGTGTCCTATGCTACCTCTATGATTATCCTAAGGCATTCATTTAATTCTATTTTAACACCCATGTTTTATTGTATTTATCTTTTGCAATAAGTTTGATGCCTCTTTCATGGCCACTCCATTGCCTTCTCGCCAACAGTGATTTATATTACCTTTTAAAATATTGGGTTGTCCTCCTTTTTGCCAATGGATTTACAATTTTAGTTCCCTTCTCCTTTCCAAATTGTCCTGTTTCGCGTGACATTATCACGTGATACGTGACATTATTGCGTGATAATGGTGCTTTACTGTGCGAGAACGTCACGTATCACACGATAATGTCTGCGGCGGCGTTAAGGTGCGCAGAGGGTAGAGTAAGGCTCCCCAGAGGGCGGAGTAAGGCTCCCCAGGGGCAGAGATGAGGGGTCAATGGGCGGAGAGTGGGCAGGGAGAGGCCGTGAAATGAAGGTCTGAAAATTAGCGCCAGTGAAAACCTCGCGCTAGAGGCACATTTGCAGGAGAGAGAAACCATTTAAGTCTGCAATGTACAGCAAAGCCAGGAAAACCCCAAAAGTGATAGTAGTGATACATGTGCAAGAACCAAAAAAGGCAAATAAACATATTAAATGACCAGAACCACATTTGAAATCCCCATAACCAAGCTGGCCAATAGTGCTACTAATGATAAACATAAAGCAACACTACTGACAAAGCGTAAAAAGGAAGATATCATGTTTGGAAGGGGCTATGCTCTGTCCCTCTACAAAGTGAATGATCCCACAGTGAAATAGCGGTGATCAGGGTTTTGTCGTTTATATTGGGCAGATTTGTTATGCTGTGGTCCAGCTGGGGCACAGTGCGGACTAGACAGATGCCTAGGTGGCACTTAGGAATGCCGAAACTGTAAAGCAGCAAGACAGCAACTGATGAGGGTCCAACATGGGCACGAGTGTGTGTCCCACAGTGTCACAGGGGATATTACCCAGCAGGTACCCCCAAGGGCACATAACATTGGCAGGCAGTGCCGGGGGGAAGCGCGCATGTCCATGTAGGCAACCCTACCCAAGAACCCACACCATAGGCAGCTGCCTACTGGCACACTGGATGGCCTGGGACTGCGCACCCCCAGCACCACCGGCATACGGGCATGTCAGCATGGTGGCGGAGGGGTGCTGGTGGCGGAGGGGGCAGTGGCATCTGTCCACAGCAGACCACGGCCAAGCCCCATTTCGGTGGGTGCCGTGCACTGCAATAGACAAGGTCTGTCTGACGAACAGTCATGGTATCCCCAGGGAATGACCTGCCCTGTGGCAATAGTTTGGTGTAGTATACACAGCAGTCTGTTCAGGAGCAGACGGTTACAAGTTCAAGTCCCAGCTGTGGCTCCTGCCAACCCTGTCCCCATATTTTACCCAGTACTAAACCATGGTAATAAAGACGGAACGTTTATTGTAGATAAAATAAACATGCCTGAAAACGCCTATATTTTACCCTACAGAGCACAGACACCATAAACATGAGCAATCCCTAGAACAGAGTTTCCCAACTGCAGTCCTGGAGAGCCAAACACCATTCAGGTTTCATGCTGTCCTTAATAAATATGCCTGTGCTGCATTTGTATGCACCGCCCCATTGTATGCAAATGTATCTCATGCATATTCATTAGGGACAGCATGAAAACCTGAACAGTGTTTGGCCCACCAGGACCGGAGTTGGGAAACTCAGCCCTAGGGCACAGGCCAACAGGGGTACAAACACCCACACCCACAGGTTACACTATCCAGCGCCTCATGGAGAGTCCGGCTTTTGGGCCCTGCGTGGAGCAGCATTTCCCAATACTGGCAGCTGCATACCTTAGCAATGCCGTCCTAAATTTGGGAACACGTTCCACATATATCAAAAGTTTGCTATGATTAATGTCAGCTAATGAATCCTAAGTTAAACACGATTTGTTGATAGAGATTCATCATAGCAACCTTTCTGATATCTGTGGAGTGTGATTCAGTTATTGATTCTGACAATGTTTACCACCCCAGGGAGTGACCCCAACAGTTTTGCATACCATAGCAATGTCTGCACTGTGCCCAGGACTGGTGTGGTGGCCAGGGCTGCCACAAACCTCTATATTTGCACAATGCTGGCATAGGTGTGGGAGTGTGTGTCTGTCTATCCAGTGTGTTGTGGCTGCCTACACTTTACTGAGCCCACACTGCTTGCACTGTTTCCAGTGTAAGCCTGCCAATATATATAATGAGGAGCAAGGTACTGGCATGGGCAGGATGCATCTGCACAGGGCATAGGGCAATGCCTGGAACATTGTAGTGCCTGACCACCACCTGCACGGACATGTCATGCTGGGAGGTCACTCTCACCCTGACTGAGCAGTGACCACGGCATGGCTAGGTTCCCCCATAGTGCTATACACTATTTTCTCAAGTGATATTTATGGGTTCTCTTTTCTGGGACCCAATCACTGACTTATCTGCTTGGTGTGTGTGCTCACATCCCATTTTTGGGTGCACACAGTTTCCCCAGGAACATGCACTATGTACTAGCTAGCAGACTGTCTGCAGTTAGCATGTGTATGGTTGGAACACCTTGCAGGGTTCAGTGGGTGGAGACTGACTGTGCCCTCTGCTGTTGAATGTCAGATAGTGGTGGGGGGCAGCTGAGCTGCTCCAGCATTCTGTCTGTCTGCCATTGCCTTATGTGATGTGTACAGATCTGCATTGACTGCCCTGTAGGGTGCCTGTTCCCCAGCAGGACTGGGGTTAATGGTCCCCTCTACTGCCACCATTGCAGAGATGTACAATGTGGGTCTGTTGGTGGGAGATCCTGTTCCCCCACTCATGAGCTACAGAGGGCGGGCTCAGTGGTGCTACATAATCCACTTTTGAGTCCAAACACCCCCCTTCACCTGTAACATGTGACCATGGCACCCACACAGGACATACACTATTCTGGGTACATCATAGTCCACAAGGGCTAGACGTGACTGGGAAATACAAATGGACACAGGTGTATTCTAAGTGTGTCTGCTAGGACTACCTATCACACACTGTCACTGATGGGGACCTGCAGCATAGCCTATCTCAGCCAGGTGCTGCGGACCTGGTGCTGGGTGCCCCATCTCACCCTCAGGGTGAGCACAGAACCCACACAATGTCACGGTCTGTAGCTACTCTGTGCCAGTAACACACACGGTCAGTTCTCCCTACCAGGCCGAGGTGCTGTGGGGGTGCATACCCCATTATATGATCAGCTGTAGACTGCTGATCTGCATGTGCAGTGCATCATGGGTACGGGTGGGTTTACCCTATCCTGGTAACCACAGCAGACAGGTTGTGTGGTGACCTTCAGTCTTTCTGTAGCCAGCCAGGGGTGTGCTAGTAGCTATAGAGATGTAGCCCACTGGTTACTTCACTGGCTGTGAAGGCAGAGGTCATGGGTTTGATCCCACAGTGGTGCTATTTGATAGGACTGTCTGAGGCATTTCCTTTTTTAATTTAAATTAGTGCTGCCAGCAAAAACACCTTCATAGTGCTGTAACCTTAAGGCGCCCTATATCGCGCGCTATAAGGAGCCTTATAAGGCGCCCTAAAGGGAACATAGGCAGACAGTGCACTTTATAATGTGCCCTCTACCCTATCCTGGTAACCACAGCAGACAGTTTGTGTGATGACCTGCAGTCTTTCTGTAGCCAGCCAGCAGTGTGGTAGTAGCTATAGCGATGTAGCCTACTGGTTACTTCACTGACTGTGGCGGCAAAGGTCATGGGTTTTATCCTACAGTGGTGTTATCTAAAAAGGCTGTTTGAGGCATTTTCTTTTAATTTAAATCAGTGCTGCCAGCAGAAACACCCTCACAGTGCTGTAGCCTAAGGTGCCTCCTAGGCGCCCTATAAGGCACCCTATAGGGCACATTATAGGGTGCCTTGGCAGACAGGGCACTTTATAATGTGATCTATGGGACGTCTTATAGGGCGCCTTATGAGGCATCTTAGGTTACGGCATTGTGAGGGTGTTTTTGCTGGGAGCACTGATTTAAATTAAAAGAAAATGCCTCAGACAGCCTTTTTACATTAACCCACTGCAGGATCAAACCCATGACCTCTACCTCCACTGTCATTGCAGTAGCCAGTGGACTGCATTGGTTTAGCTTCTACCCCTGCGCTGGCATGTACTTAGGGTTAACGTGCGTTAACGTGCCACGGCACCCAGTATCACGCGATACATATTTTTGCTACCTTAGGACTGGAACGCCCACTCCTTATATGGCATTCTTCACATTATCGCTGAAACTAGCACCGGTAACATTAGGGTGGTTTAGTAAACATACCCCTAAGATTCACTAGCCCACAAAATAGATAGAGGGCAAGACAAAATCAAAGCAACAATTAAAGGAAATGGACCCAAAACTGGTGCAGAAATTTACTATTCACAGACCTAAATCCCACCCTCCAATACACAAGAGGGGTTAAGTAAAGTAGCCCAAACTGCTACAATAGAGTCACATCTTTACTAGCAACAAACTGAGTTAAGTGTGCCGGCTCAAAGAAGGTATAACAAACACCCTGATATTTAATTAAACACCTACACGGGTAGCGCAGAAAGAATAACCCACCCAACTGCAGAACCCGAGGCTGCAGCAAAAGAAACTGCTGCCTACGTTTCTGAGTAGCTTTAGAGACATCCGGAAACATCCTTATTATCCCCCGCCCCCCCCCCCCCCATAAAGGGCTCATTCCTAGCCTTGAAGTACAATTTCAATAACAAATCTCGATCAGGCTCTAAAGCCAAAGTCAGAAGCAGAGTGGCCCTCAGGATGAAATCCGGGTCTATAGTCTCTAGGAACCCAGTCAAGTCCAAAGAGTCCATCAGAGGAGAATGTGCAGGAGAGGAAACTCCATGGTCCCTACGCTTGGCAGTTGTCAAATAAAAAATCCTAGCCAAAGGAGGGACTGACTCCAACGGGAGTTTCAAAATAGAAGTAACATAAAAGTTGAACAAGTCTTTCGGCGAAACAGCAGGAACCTGAGGAAAATTCAACAAGCGCAAATTCCTCTTGCGGACAGAATTCTCTTACATTTCAATCTTCCCATGGATAGCAGTTAAATCTTTAGAAACAGTACCTGAAAGAGTTACTGCGCCCTCCACTTTAATGTCCAACTGGGTCACCTTTGAGGATAAACTGGCCACCTCCTTCTTCTGATGATTAACAGATTGAATCATTGGGGCTAGGGCAGTCTGGAGGGTGCCAAACTGAGATGAAAAAAAGTGTTCCAAAGCCTGTAAGCCTTCCCAAAGAGAATCCAAGGTTACAGCTGTTGGACAGAGAAAAACAGACTTAACAGGGTAAATTTAGCTCCGCAGTACTGATAGAAGTGAAAGGAGACACCATAGAGCCGGCTACAGATTCCACAGACAGATGTCCTCTGAGCGCAGCTGAGCTCTCCACCAAACCAGCTGGCCCCACAGCCATGAGTGCCTCTGCCACGGAGCTGCCCATCGTTACTGGTGAGCCGGCCATGAATCTCCCGACACCACAAGATTCTGCCTCTGCCGCTCCGACGCCAAGCCCAGCAGGCTGAGCTGGAGGAGTCCATGTCTCCGGGCTGAGTGTGATCTGGAGCTCAGAGGGGTGTAGCAAGCCTCCTTCTGCTCCTGATGCCCCAACAAGCCAGACCCCAGAAGATACTCCACACGAAGATGTCGAGAGGACCCTTAGCCGCTGCAGCCGCAGTCTGAGGTAAAACCCAGCTTTTGGCCTTCCACTTACATGGCATTTCAAGGAAAAAAGACAAATAGGCAATTGAATGGGAAGACAGCCAACAGCAAGCTAACACGTGTCGGCCATCTTGCTGTTTATCATATGTTTTTATGTTTACTAGTGTTCACAGTCCCCTGAAGAAGGCTGGTGTGGCCAAAACACGTGTAGGGCTGACCCCCTCAATAAACTTTGTTCCTTCCAAGGGTCTATCGTTGCCTGCTCCTTTTTTTGTGTGCTGTTTTTCTGCAGGTGGGGTGCTTTTTTTGTTTCAATCATATGCCCCGCTTCAGCACCAATCACCCCAGACAGAACCTGATCCCCATTGGGAACTGTCGGGGGGGCGATCGGTGTACTATTCACACAAGACAAACTCTGAACTAGTCAGTCGGGCCACCTAAAGTGCTCTTTCCCACAATCCACCAAAAATTCCTGGCGAACTAGTCGGGGCCCCGAACTTCCCACCCCCCATTCAAAACTCCATATCTCAGCTAGCCAGTCAGCCTAATTAGGGGACCCCTGGACACCGGGGGCAGGAGCTGTTCTTCCCACTCCTGCAACCACCATCACCGCTGCTCAAAATGGCCACGATCATGCGGTGCTGCCTCCTAGGATCCTGATGCTAGAGGACAACACTGCGAGATTGGAGCATTATTTGTGAGTACTAATGAGGAGGCTAGGAGCTCAGGACAACTCAGGACACTATGGGCTAGCACCATGTCATCCCAGCCATTTTGTGCAGCAGCAACAATGGGAGCAGGAGTGGGGGGGGGGGGCCACTCCTGTCCCCACCCAGTGACTAGTAGACCTCCAGGAAGTAAAAGGTATGGCAAAAGAATGGCTTGGGGAGTGGTGGTTTCTGGGGTGTCCCATTAGACTGACTGGCTAGCTGAGATTTGGAGTTTTGAATGGGTGGAAGGGGGCCTGACTGGCTAGCTGTGGTATTTTTGAGGACCATGAGGGGGGGCACTTTTCGTGGCCCAGCTGACTAGCCGAGAGTTCATCTTGTATGGAGGGTGCATCGATGCCCTCCAGTCAGTTCCCAGTGGGCATCAGGAGCTGTCTGGGGGGATTGGTGCTGAAGGGGGTGGCTGCATAGTTGACACTCTGGTCAGTATATTGCAAAATGCCTAATAAATGTAAGTAAACAAACTTGAATTTTGTGAAACATGCAAGGCCTCTGAACTGTTCTCTTTGAAAAATATGATAAATGGATTCACTACATTTTTTAAACCCATGTGATTGTTTGAATCAGTGATGCTGAACAGATTCTGCTTTGATTTTTTTCTAGGTCTTGATTTTTGGTGAATTAAACTGGAAAGGAATTGATTCCTGGGCCAAGCATTATCATTTTATTCTACCATATCATCCTTTTTATATGAGTTTGAGAAATTAAAGCACTGTATAAAAATAAAAGTCTCAGGAGATAAATGTTTGATACATTCAAATCATGACATCGCCTGAAGGTGAAAAATATTAAAATCCTCTGGGATATCCAGCTCAGAAGTTAGCTAATGGCCAGTTCCCTTTTACCCAGCAGAGAATTTATTTTCATTTTGTATTCATAATTAAACCACGAACTTCAGTATCAGAAGATTTACTCTCAAATAATGCACAATGTGGACTATTTAAAGGCTAATACAGTTGCTGAAAGGCTATAGGAGAGAATTCTCAAGTTGACTACACTGTAAGTGCTTTTAACCTATGGACTTTGTGTCAGCTTTGAAAGCAAAAATGCACATACTTTTTGACTTGAAATGTACCACTGATTCCTTTTTTTATCATTTAAACTTAATTCGCGTAGATCTGAAAATGCAGTCTACTTATGTTATTTTTCTCCCCGATTTAAACATGTCCCTAAGAACACCTCCTCTCAAAAAAACTCAAAGGCCCTTTTAGTAAGGTGTGCTAAGTTTTTTGTACTTACTGCGCATTTTCAGTAAAAGTGAACAAGCAGTAAGTGCAACAGCTGTGCACTGTTGGGGGCATGACCAGCATGTTCTCTGACATTACTACATTGAAAAGTATCCTAACACATGAGAGTGGCATTCACCATAAATGCGGGTGCACTTAACGCCACCCATTAAGGTAATGTTAAGTGCACTCGCACTAATTACAACATTGGCAATTAGCACATGGTATATACCCCACGCTAATCGCAATGTGCAGTCCACACCCACTCTCTACCCCTAACTCACCAAATCATCACCTCGTTGTGTGATATGCAGTTGACATGGGAATTAGCATTCACTAGCTATCATAACAGCATGATAAGAATGTGGACCTGTGTTAAAAGTTGCCATGTGCAAAATCCAGCTTTCACTGCTTAGCACACTTTAGTAAAAAGGCCCCTAAAAGTCTGCACATTGTGCAAAAATGCACCTACCTTTATCCGCATTAAGGGAGGGCTATTTCCAGATAGCAGATTAATGTAAATACCAAGCTTCTGGTCCTTGAAAACCAATTTGAAACATGTCCTTTAAATTACTTGAGAGTAACCTAATGGTTAGGCCAGTAAGCTAAGCACCAGGAAAGCCACGTTCAAATCCCACTGCTGTTCCTTGTGATCTCAAGCAAGTCACTTAACCCTGAATTATCTCAGGTACCAATAGATTGTCAGACCCCTGGAACAGGAAACTACCTACTATACCTGTATGCAACTCACCTTGAACCTCTGAAAAAGGTGTGAGCTATATCAAAATTTAGACACAACCTATTGGTACTAACACAACCTATTTGTACTAACACGTGAATATAAAAAGTCACATTCTGGGGCAGACCAATATCCATTGAGTCTAACATCCTATATCTAACATTTAAGAAAAAAACTAAAAGGAGCAGTTGCAAAGGTTAAAGATTTACATCAAACATCGGTGGTGTATAAAAACACTATATTAGAAGCCCAGACCAGCTGTATTCCATGCTTTAAGAAAAGTAGAAGGAAGTCCAAAAAACTGCCAGCATGGTTTAAAGGTTAGGCCAGAAAAGCTGTTGCCAAAAAAGCATCTTTCAGAAAATGGAAAAAAGAGCCAAATGATGAAAAAAGGAAACAACATAAGCATTGGCAAGTTATATGCAAGCATTGATAAGGCAGGCAAAGAGAGAATCTGAGAAGAAGCTTGCTGTGGAAGCAAAAATGCATAATAAAGACTTTTTCAAGTACATTCATAGCAAAAAAAACCCTGTGAGATAATCAGTTGGACCATTAGTTGATACAGGGGTAAAAGGGGCACTTAAGAGGGGCAAGGCCATAGCGGAGAGATTGAATGAATTTTTTGCTTCGGTATTTACTGAGGAAGATGTAAGGATGTTACCCATGACTGACATGGTATTCAAAGGTGATGCTGCAGAAGAATTGAAAGAATTATCAATATACCAGGAAGATGTATTACAACTATTTGATAAACTGAAGAATAGCAGATCACCTTGACCGGATGGTATACATCCAAGGGTGTTGAAAGAACTGAAATATGAGATTGCAGACCTACTATTAGTAATCTGTAAACTATCATTAAAATCATCTGTAATACTTGAAGATTGGAGGATAGCCAATGTAACGCCAATTTTTAAAAAGGTTTCAGAGGTGATCTGGGAAACTACAGACCGGTGAGCCTGACGTCAGTACCACGAAAAATGGTAGAAACCATTATAAAGTACACAATTACTGAACATGTAGATAGTTATGGTTTAATGGGAGACAGCCAATATGGCTTTAGCAAGGAAGGTCTTGTCTTACTAATCTGTTATGGTTTTTTGAAGGTGTAAATAAACACGTAAACAGGTGAGTCGATTAATATAGTGTATCTGGATTTTCAGTAAGCATTTGACAAGGTCCCTCAGGAGAGACTCTTGGCAAAATTAAAAAGTCATGGGATAGGAGGCAGTGTACTATTGTGGATCAGGAACTGGTAAAAGATAGAATGCAGAGGGTAGGGCTAAATTGCCAATTTTCCCAATGGAGAAAGGTGAATAGTGGAGTACCCCAGGGATCTGTGCTAGGTCCGCTGCTTTTTAACATATTCATAAATGACTTGGAAATGGAAATAACAAGTGAGGTAATCAAAATTACAGATGATACAAAATTATTCAAAGTTGTTAAAACCCAAGAGGACTGTGAAAAATTGCAAGAGGACCTTGATAAATTGGAAGACTGGATGTTCAAACGGCAGATGAAATTTAATGTGGTCAAGTGCAAACTTATTCACCTAGGAAAGAACATCACAAACTATGATTACATGATGCAAAATTCCATATTAGGAATCAGCATCCAGGAAAAAGATTTAGGCATCATCATGGATAGCATGTTGAAACCCTCCGCCCATTGTGCAGTAACAGCCAAGAAAGGAAATAGAATGCTAGGAATCATAAGGAAAAGAATGGAGAATAAAACAAAGGATATTATAATGCCTCTGTATCGTTCCATGGTGCGACCACACCTTGAATATTGTGTGCAATTCCGGTATCTGTTTCTTAAAAAGGATATATTGTTATTAGAAAAGGTACAGACAGAGAAGAGCCACCAAAATGGTAAAGGGGATGGAAGAATGCCTCTTTGAGGAGACGCTAAAAAGGTTAGGGCTGTTCAACCTGGAAAAGAGATGGCTGAGGGGAGATATGATAGAGGTCTATAAATTAATGAATGGAATGGAACTGGTAAACGTAGATTGATTGTTTAGACCATCAAAATATAGATTGACCAGGGGACATGCAATAAAGCTACAGTATAACCTATTTAAGACTAATAAGAGAAAATATTGTTTCACTCAATGCGCAATCAAACTAAAATTCATTACTGGAGGATATAGTAAAAGCTGTTAGTGTAGCTGGGTTTAAAAAAAGGTTTGAACAAGTTCCTGAAGTAAAGGTCCATAAACCATTATTAAAGGGGACCCGGGAAATCCACTGCTTGCCACAGTACAAACAATGTGGAACCTGTGTCCTTTGGGGATTCTGCTAGGTACTAGATTGGCTACTGTTGGAAGCAGGATACTGGGCTTGATGGACCTTGGTTTGATCCAGTTTGGCATATCTTATGTTCTTAACCAATCTGGATCACTAGGGACTACCTTACCGTTCACAATGAGGAGATTCATTTCCCTATTTCTCAATCCCAGAAGTAAGGGTTGATGATTTCCAAATCTATCTAAGTTAGCAAATGTATCCTTCAGAAACTTGTCCAAGGCTTTTGTAAGCCCAGTTATACTATTACCCTTGACCATATCCTCTGGCAGAAAATTTCATAATCTAATTTTGCTTATGGACCACACATTCATGTACTAGCTCAAAACAAAATAGATAAATAGAATGGTTAAAAAATGGGCAGTGACTCTGCCAGCTGTGGGGATGAGGTAATTTTAATATATCTGTGGCTGACTTTGGGTATGGAGTAGTTTTAGATTACATAGATGAGCTGCAAATGCTGGGATTCCATCAGTGAGTGGGACTCTCCAGCTCACATTATGGGACTGATTCTATGTAGTGTGCGCAGAGAGTTAAATGCTAGAAATGCACATCAGTCTCTGCTCTAAGGACTTATGCATGTGGATGGGCACTTATGTGCATTTTGAGCACTCGCTATACTACAAACATGCATTTGTAAGTACCATCATGTGTATTTTCAGTTGGAGTGTGCATGGGGGTGGAGCCTGGGTGCAGCATAGGCATGGCTTAAATTTATGCATGTAAGTTATAGAATGCTATGACTTATGCACATTTTCTCCAATCTAGGCACCATTGAGCCGTAACTGAGGTAGCTACATTTGGGTGTGGCTGTAACCCCCTAGTATATAAAGTAAAATAAGCATGTGCTTTACTTTATAGCACAGGCTCCAAACACTTGCGCTGACTGTGTGGGAGATGATAGAATTACCCTTCACAGGTGATATTCTTGATTTATTTTACTTTTTTATATGATTTAAATAAGTATTTGATCCAAGTGGAGGATTTGCAAGTGACTACTGTGCTTTGGTCCGACCATTTTTTGATATCCTTTGGACTACTTGGACTGTCGGAGTGATTGCTGGATTGTGTGCATTCTGTGACTGTCAAAAAAAGACTTATTGAAGGATTGCCTAGCATTAGCTTTGGAAGAAAGACCCTTAGCTACCCTGGTGAGGTCAGTTGCAAATTCAATTGGAGAATTGGGAAGAAGCTATGGATAAGATATTAGACAACATGGCCCCTGTTACGCCTGTGGTTTAACCATCTCATAAAAAGGGCCCTTGATTTATGGAGGACCTGAGAACTCAAAAAGGGCCTTTAAGCTAGAGTGTAGATGGCACAAATGTTATACAGAGGAAGCAAGGATGATATAAGACATTTATTTATTTATTTGGACAGTTTTGTATACCACCTTATCCTTCAATCAAAGTGGTCACAACACAATAGGGGGATACATTTTTAACATGAGGGGATATGAGACACACACACTAATACTTACAGGAAAAATGGGCAATGGAGGGTTAAGTGGCTTGCCTAAGACCACAAGGAGCACCATGTTAAGAAGTATCATTTTAAGACTAAGGGGTATGTTTACTAAACTACGGTAATGTCATTCGTGGTAGGTTCCGCGGTAAAGGTAGAGATGCCCATATAAAGGCATGGGCGTTGCATCGTTACAGCAAGCTGACAGCTAACGCGCGTTACAAGGCGCCTTAGATTAACGAGCGTTACAAGGCGCCTTGTAAGGCACCTTGCAAGGCGCCTTGTAAGGTGCCTTGTAAGGTGCCCTGTAAGGTGCCTCATAAGGCGCCCTATACGGCCTCCTAGGCTAAGCGCCATATTAAGCACCCTTGGACAAAGCACTGCAGAAGGCACCCTGGGCTATGGAACCATAGGTTAAGGTGGCCTAACAAGGTTATTGTGTCCTAGGTTAGTGTGCCCTAGGGACTGCAAGATGCCTCAGGATGACATGCATGACCTGTGCGGAACAGAGACAGATGTAGCTCTAACACTAGATAGAGCACTCAGGAAAGGCAATGAACAGGTGAGTGAAGGAGGGAGAAGTGGGAGCCGCTGGATCTGCCATATCTGCGGGTATCCCATGTGCCTGCCAGTACTGATGACAAACATGGTGGGGCAGCTGTACCACAGCACAGGGTGTTGGCAATGTAAAGTACCAGAAAAACAGTTGGTGGCAGACAATGGGAATACGTGTCCCCCAGTGGAGGCAGAGGTGGCAGGATAGTTACAATGATGGGTGGACAGAGGAGTGGTGGTGCCATGCAGATCAGGCACAGGCGAGGCAAGCATGAAGAGGCGCAATGCAGGAAAGGGTCTGACATGGGGTGGCAGCCTGCACTGGCAGACAGGACTCTACACAGCTGACAGACGCAGATAGACGGACCGAGGGAATGTTGGCAATTGTGGTGAGGGTATTATGGGCTGGAAGCACAGATCTGAAAAAATATGACCTCTACAGGCATGCACACTATATGAGTAGGAAAAGCATGAGAGGGGAGAACAATGAGGAAATGAACCCATGAACACTGCCAAGAATGACATTGTATTAACCAGTAGACTATACCTCCATGGTGTATGTCACAGCAATGTCTGGGTACAGAAGGACTTCTCTTACTTAAGATAGTTTTGCTGCCCCAGTGTTAACTTATTGCCTATAGAGAAAATATTATCGATGACTACGGTAAGGCCTCAGACCTACGGGCTTTTTATTGATAGGCACTTTTAAACATAGTGTCTATCAAGCCCTTTTGCATCAACGGCCAAAATTTCCAAATATTCCTTTTCTTTATATGTTTTTTCAAAATGCACACCTCCCTTTTTTCCAAAGTGATTCATATAAATTCTATTTTCCAATGTTGGACCTCGCGGTCCTGCTATTGAAATTCTCGTGAATAAAATTGTGTACTTAGCTTTTAATAAAAAACGAGAGCCCCAGAGCTAAAGGCAATAGCTCAATCCAGTCTTATTTATCTCTCTGGAGTTCTCTCTGATTCCCAACGCCTCACACTTAACGTTAAACAGCGTTTCTCTCAATTGCTTGAGGTTCTTCAGGGGAATACTTCATTGAACCCATTTCTTCTTGTGGGTACAGAAGGACTGCAGGTCACCGCACAAATTGTCTGCTCTGAGTGCCAGGATAGGGTAACCCCACCATAACCATGATGCAATGCACATGCTGAATAGCAGTCTACAGCTGATCACCAAATGGGGTCTGCACCTCTCCGGTACCTCATCTTGGAAAGACGAACTGACAGTGTGTGATACTGGCACAGAGTAGCTACAGACCATACCATTGTGCAGGTTCTGTGGTCACCCTGAGGGATAGGATTGGTTCCAAGCACTAGGTCTGAAGTACATGTGGTACTAGAGATAGGTCCTGCTGTACATCCCCATCACTACCAGTGTGTGGCAGGTGTTCTGTTCAGTGCAGCCAAAGGTAATTTGGTGTCCATCTGTATCCTGCAGTCACATGTGACCCTGTGGGACCAGACACCAGCCAGATTGGTGTGCACCCTGTGTTAGGTTCTGGCTGACATGGGCAGCTGTTATCAGGGCAGAGAGATTCCAAGAATTGCATGAGGTGTGTGTAGCAGTGCCTTTATAGGTCGCCGTGGTATATACTACATCCCCCAAAGGGCCCACATCACCCTTTTTGTAGGTAAAGAACAGGTGCCCCTGCCCCAGGAAAGCAACCTCCATCCTGTTTGTATGAGACAGCCGTCCAGGATTTGTGGGCCAGGGCCATACCTATGACTGGAGCAGTGGCAGACCAGCAGCAATGCTCAGGTTAGGTTTGGAAAAACCCCAACTGCCTCCCACTACTGTCTGCTAGTCACCAGCAGACAGCACAGTCAGACTGTACCTTACAGGGGTTCTGACCATGCACAGTCTAACTGCAGACAGTCCACCAGCCTGCTCACAGAACAACTATATACAGCAAGCAGGTAACTCAGTGATTGGTACCCCAGGACTGGAGAACACAAATATATCACTAGAGGCAGATAGTGTAGAGCGCTATGTGGGAACCTAGACCTGCCATGGTCACTGCTCGGTCAGGGTGAGTGCCCTCCAAGCATGCCATGCTGTGGCCACCCTGTCCATGCAGGTGGTGGTCAGGCACTACAGTGTCCCAGCCATTGCCCCACACCCTGTGAAGATGCATCCTGGCCAATCTGCCCTGTCCGGGCCATATCCAAAATACCTTGCTCCTCATTATGCACCTATTCAGGCTAATACTGGTAACAGTGGGACATTTTGGGCCCAGTGAAGAGTGGGCAGCCACAGAACAATGGATAGACATACACATATGCTCACTCCTATTGCAGCATTGTACAAAGATAGGGGTGGTTGGCAACCCTGCCCGCCACACTGGTCCTGATCACAGTGCTGACATTGCTAAACTGTGCAGGAGGTAGAAGTAGTGCTCTGGTGATAACTTCAGCTCAATGCTGGGGCCAACACCCTGACTCTCCATGCATCTTTGGATTGTGGAGCCTGTGTAGGTGGGTGTTTGTACCCCTGTTCGCCGCTGCTTTGGGCTTTGCACATGTTGCTATTGTATCTGCATTGTAGGGTAAAACATAGGGACATGCTCTGCAGGAACCACAGGTGGGGCTTGCACCTGTGACCCTCTGCTTCTGGACACACTGGCTGGGTGTACTGCACCACACTGTTGCCACAGATGTACAATAGTCCCTGGGGCTACCTGTACTTTTCCTCAGCCAGACTTTGTATGTTGCACTGCATACCACGTACTGATGCAGGGCATGGCCTAGGTCCACTGCAGGGAGGTGGCACCCCCCCCTCTCAAGCTGACATGGCCATTTGCTGTCAGTGCTGGTAGTGCACAGTCCCAGGCCATCCACTGTGTAGGTAGGTGCCCGCCTAGGGAGCGGATCCCAGAGTGGGGGGCCATACATGGACATCCTCACATCCTCCCATCACTGCCTACCAATATTATGTCCCTTCCACATGGGGGCAGGATGGCTGGGGGGATGTCAGGTCAGTGCCCTAGCAACTATTGGCTAGGGTGAACTAGACAGATATAGGTGGATTGTGTTTGGCCTTGGTCAGCCGCTGTCTTGCTGATTTCCAGTTTCTATGTTCCTATGTGCCACCTAGGCGCCCGCCTTGTCCACCCTGTGCCCCAGCTGCCCATGCTACATGTCCTGCCTGCGGCCCCTATGCCCCATTTGCACCATCACCATAGTGACCATTCATACTTTGGCACTATGGTGTTGCTGAAAATGGAGCATCACATTTCTTGGGCTCCCTGCCTAGGCTGCACATTGCTGACACTTACATCGTTTCTCTCTCCTGCAAATGTGCATCTAACGGCAGGTTTTCATTCACGGTAGGATTCAGCCCTTCAGTTCAGCGCCTTAGTGTGAAAGGGGCCTCTCCCCGCCTACTCTCCGCCCATTGACCCCTTCTCTCCGCCCTCTCTCCACCTTCTGCGAGGTTTACCACGGCCGGGGACGTTAACGATCGTTAAGTAACGTTAACGATCGTTAAGTAACGTTAACGATCGTTAAGTAACGTTAACGATCGTTAAGTAACGTTAACGATCGTTAAGTAACGTTAGCGCAGTTTAGTAAACATACCCCTATGTGCTTCTATCTCCAAGGATATTTTTATATCTTGAATCTTTTTCTCTATTTTTTTTCTGCTAAATTATCCACTGAACATGAATTGGGAACATTATCCATTTTTCTAATCTGGATAGGCTTTATTAGTTTCCTCAGTTAATCCACTATTCTGAAATTTTCCCTTCATTTATTCACTGCGACATTAACATTTAGGGGTATGTTTACTAAACTGCGGTAATGTCATTCGCGTTAGGTTCTGCAGTAGAGGCAGAAATGCCAAAATAAGGACATGGGCGGTACATCGTTACAGATAATGCACATTACAAGGCGCCATAGAGTAACGAGCGTTACAAAGCACCATGTAAAGCGCCACGCAAGGTGCCCTGTACGGCGCCCTATAAGGCACTTGATAAGGTGCCTAGTAAGCTGTCCAGAGCTGTAGCACAATGGTTAGTACACTGACTGGTAATGCAACAATCATCAATTCAATCCCTCTGTGGGTTTAATGAGTAAAGCTGGCTGAGACATTGCCCTTTACTTTAAATCAGTGCTGTCTGAGGCATTTTGTTTTGTAATTTAAATTAGTGCTGCCAGCAAACACACCCTCACAGAGCTGTAACCTAAGGTGCTGCATAAGGCGCCCTATAAGGCACTCCAGAGGGCACATTATAAAGTGCACTGTCCGCCAAGGCACCCTATATTGTTCCCTATGGGGCACCTTATAAGGTGTCTTATAGGGCGCTTTATAGGGTGCCTTATAGGACGCTTTGTTGGGCACCTGATGAGGCAACTTGAGGTTACAGCACTGTGAGGGAGTTTTTGCTGGCAGCACTAATTTAAATTAAAAAAGGAAACGCTTCAGACAGCCCTACTAAATAACACCACAGTGGGATCAAACCCATAACCTCTGTCTCCACAAGCAATGAAGTAACCAGTGGGCTACATCTCTATAGCTACTAAGACAGGCCTGGCTGGCTACAGAAGAACTGCTGGTCACCACACAAACCGTCTGCTGTGGTTACCAGGATAGCGTTAAACCACCCATACCCATGATTTATTTATTTTTAATTTATTTACATTTTCTTATATACCGCGCTATTCTGCATCAGTGCGGTTTACATTGAACAAACTGAAATTACATTGAACAGGGCATTATAACTTGGAGATAACTATTTTTCGGGGAACATAAACATGATGCACTGCACATGCAGATCAGCAGTCTTCAGATGATCACAAGATGTGGAATGCACCCCCCCCCTAGCACTTCGGCCTGGTAGGGGGTACTGACCATGTGCACCCTCAGAGCACCTCATCCTGGTAGGGGGTACTGACCGTGTGTGTTACTGGCACAGAGTAGCTACAGACCGTCACAGTGTGTGGGTCGTGTGCTCACCCTGAGGGTGAGGTGGGGTGCCCAGCACCATTTCCGCAGCACCTGGCTTTGCTGAGATAGGCTATGCTGCAGGTCCCCATCAGTGCCAGTGTGTCATAGGTAGTCCTTGAAGACACACCTAGGATATGCCTGTGTCCATTTGTATTTCACATCTAGCCCTTGTGGACTATGATGCACCTAGAATAGTACATACCCGGTGTGGGTGCCATTATCACATGATTTAGGTGAAGGGGGGTGTTTGGACCCGCAGGCAGATTACATGTAACCACCCAACCCACCCTCTGTGGCTCAGGGTGGGGGACAGGATCTCCCACCAACAGATCCACTTTCTATCCCCCTGCAATTGTGACAGTAGAGGGGACCATCAACCCCAGTCCTGCTGGGGAATAGACACCCTACAGGGCAGTCAATGCAGATCTGTACGCATCCATAACTAAGGCAATGGCAGACAGACAGTAGGCCTGAAAATGCACAACTGCCCCCCACCACCATCTGACATTCTCCAGTAGCAAGCACAGTGATTCACCAGCCGCTGCACCCTGCAAGGTGTTCTAGCCACACACATACTAACTGCAGACAGTCTGCTAGCTAGTCCATGTTCCTGGAAGAGATGTGTGCACCCAAACCTAGGATGTTAGCACACCCACCAAGCAGATAAGTCAGTGATTGAGCCCCAGAAAACAGAACCCATATATATCACTTAAGAGAAACAGTGTATAGCACTATGGGGGAACCCAGCCATGCCGTGGTCACTGCACAGTCAGGGTGAGAGTGACCTCCCAGCAGGACATGCTGTGGCCACCATGGCCGGGCACTACAATGTCTCAGCCATTGCCCTATGCCATGTGCAGATGCATCCAGGCCAGGCCACCCTGTCCAGGCTATAAGAACATAAGATATGCTATACTGGGTCAGACCAAGGTCCATCAAGCCCAGTATCCTGTTTCCAATAGTGGCCAATCTAGGTCATACGTACCTAGCAGTTTCCCCAAAAGGCACAGGTTCTGCAATGCTTGTACTAACATAGAAACATAGAAACATAGAAACATGATGACAGAAAAAGACCACAAGGCCCATCTAGTCTGTCCTTCCATAACTACAACAGTCCACTTTTTACCTTTAGAGATTCTCTGTGTTGGTCCCATGCTTTTTTGAATTCAGTTACTGTCCTCATCTCTACCACCTCCACTGGGAGACTATTCCACGGATCCACTACTCTTTCCGTAAAGAAATATTTCCGCATATCACTCCTGAATCTATCTCCCTTCACCCTCATCCCATGTCCCCTCGTAGCAGAACTTGCTTTCAATTGAAAGAGGCTCTCTCCCTGAACATTTATGCCACGGAGGTATTTAAACATCTCAATCATATCACCTCTATCCCGCCTTTCCTCTAAGGTGTACACATTACTAGGTCAAGCATTGATATCCTGGGTCCCTTCTTAATAATGGTTTATGGACCTTTCCTCCAGGAACTTGTCCAAACCTTTTTTAAACCCAGCTACACTAACAGCCTTTACTACATCCTCCGGTAACAAATTCCAGAGTTTGATTACACGTTGAGTGAAAAAATATTTTCTTTTATTAGTTTTAAATAGTTTACCCTGTAGCTTCATTGCATGTCCCCTAGTCTTCCTATATTCTGATAACGTAAACAGTCGATCTACGTTTACCCGTTCCACTCCATTCATTAATTTATAGACTTCTATCATATCTCCCCTCAGCCGTCTCTTTTCCAGGTTAAAGAGCCCTAACCTTTTTAGCCTTTCTTCATAGGAGTATCCTTCCATCCCCTTTACCATTTTGGTGGCTCTTCTCTGAACCTTTTCTAATAACGCTATATCCTTTTTAAGATACGGTGACCAGAATTGCACACAATATTCAAGGTGCGGTCTCACCATGGAACGGTATAGAGGCATTATAATATCTTTTGTTTTATTTCCCATTCCTTTCCTTATGATACCTAGCATTCTGTTTGCTCTCTTGGCTGCCGCTGCACACTGGGCCGAGGGTTTTAACATGTTATCCACAATGACGCCTAAATCTTTTTCCTGGGTGGTGGTTCCTAATGTGGAACCTTGCATCATGTAACCATAGTTTGGGTTGTTCTTCCCTAGGTGCATAACTTTGCACTTGTCCACATTAAATTTCATCTGCCATTTTGATGCCCAGTCTTCCAATTTATCAAGATCCTCTTGCAATTTTCCACAATCCTCTTGGGTTTTAACAACTTTAAATAGTTTTGTGTCATCTGCAAATTTGATAACTTCACTCGTTATTCCACTTTCCAGGTCATTTATGAATATGTCAAAAAGCAGCGGACCCAGCACAGATCCCTGGGGTACACCACTATTCACCTTTCTTCATTGGGAAAATTGGCCATTTAGCCCAACCCTCTGCTTTCTATCTTTTAACCAGTTCTCAATCCACAGTAGTACACTGCCTCCTATCCCATGACTCTTTAGTTTTGCCAAAAGTCTCTGATGAGGGACCTTGTCAAAGGCTTTCTGAAAGTCCAGATACACTATATCAACTGACTCACCTTTGTCCACCTGTTTGTTCACACTTTCAAAAGAACATAACAGATTAGTAAGACAAGATCTTCCTTGTCTAAAGCCATGTTGGCTGTCTCCCATTAGGCCATGACTATGTACATGCGGAGTAATTTTATTTTTTATTATGGTTTCTACCATTTTTCCGGGTACTGACGTGAGGCTCACCGGTCTGTAGTTTCCCGGATCATCCCTCGAACCCTTTTTAAAAATTGGTGTTACATCGGCGATCCGCCAATCTTCAGGTATTAGAGATGAATTTAATGATAGTTCACAGATTACTAATAGCAGGTCTGCAATCTCATATTTCAGTTCTTTCAACACCCTTGGATGTATACCATCCGGCCCAGGTGATTTGCTACACTTCAGTTTATCTAATAGTTGTAATACATCTTCCCGATGTATCGATATTTCCTTCAATTCTTCCGCACCTTTAAATACCACTTCAGTCTTGGGTAACATCCCTACATCTTCCTCAGTAAAGACTGAAGCAAAGAATTCATTCATTCTCTCCGCTATCGCCTTGTCGTCTCTTAGTGCCCCTTTAACTCCTCTGTCATCTAATGGTCCAACTGACTCTCTCACAGGTTTTTTGCTACGAATGTACTTGAAAAAATCTTTATTTCATGTTTTTACTTCCGCAGCAAGTTTCTTCTCAAATTCTCTCTTTGCCTTCTTTATCAATGCCTTGCATTTGACCTGCCAGTGCTTGTGCTGTTTCCAGGTTTCATCGCTTGGCACTTTTTTCCATTTCCTGAAAGATGCTTTCTTGGCAACAACAGCCTCTCTGACCTCACCTTTAAACCAGTTTTTTGGACTTCCTTCCACTTTTCTTAAAGCGTGGAATACAGCTGATCTGGGCTTCCAAGATAGTATTTTTCAATAGCACCCAAGCTTGATATAAGTCTTTAACCTTTGCAACTGCTCCTTTTAGTTTTTCTTAACTATTTTCCGCATTTTATCATAGTCTCCCTTTCGAAAGCTAAAAGGTAGTACTGTGGATTTCCTTACTATCCCTCCTCCACTAATTAAATCAAAGGCTATGATCACTATTGCCAAGTGGCCCCAACACCCTTATCTCTTGCACTAGATCTGGTGTTCCACTAAGGACTAGGTCTAATATGGCTTCCCCTCTCGTCGGTTCATGGACCAGCTGCTCCAAGAAGCAGTCATTTATGTCATCTAGGAACTTTATCTCCCTAGCATGTACTGCCGTGACACTGACCCAGTTGATACCGGGGTAATTGAAATCGCCCATTATTATTACCGCACTGTAACGTTTGTTAGCTTCCTTGATTTCTTTGAGCATTTCATCATCCATTTGTTCATTCTGGCCAGGCAGTCGACAGTACACCCCCACCGCCATCGCCTTCCCTTTTTTACATGGAATTTCAATCCATAGAGATTCTACAGCAAATTTTCTTTCCTGAAAAACTTTAATCCTTTCTGACTCAATGCCCTCTCTAACATAGAGCGCAACCCCTCCACCAATTTGATCAGCTCTATCATTACGATATAGTTTGTACCCAGGTATCACAGTGTCCCACTGGTTGTCCTCCTTCCACCATGTCGCTGATATTCCAATCACATCTAACCTTTCATTTAGTGCTATATATTCTAACTCTCCCATCTTATTTTTGAGACTTCTAGCATTTGCATACAAGCATTTTAGAGACTGTATTTTATTCATATTAATTAGGCTATTGGTGGACATGGGTAATTTGGGATCTTTAAGCTCTGTCTGCTCCATACTCGAGGGTATTTGGGCTACTTTACTCTTTTTTGGAACCTCTCTGCTTTTGGTAGTATCCTTCAAGGATACATTCTTCCGAACCATCTGCTCTTGGGCGACTGTCGGCTTTCCCCTATTATCTAGTTTAAAAGCTGCTTTATCTCCTTTTTAAAGGTTAATACCAGCAGCCTGGTTCCATCCCGGTTAAGGTGAAGCCCATCCCTTCGGAAGAGCCCCTCCTTTCCCCAGAATGTACCCCAGTTCCTAACAAATCCAAACCCCTCATCTCTGCACCATTGTCTCATCCACGCATTGAGACTCCGGATCTCTGCCTGCCTTTTGGGTCCTGCACGTGGAACGGGAAGCATTTCGGAGAACGCTACCCTGGAAGTTCTGGATTTCAACTTTCTACCTAAAAGCCTAAATTTAGCCTCCAGAACCTCCCTACCACATTTTCTTATGTCATTGGTACCGACATGTACCAAGACAGCAGACTCCTCCCCAGCACTATCTAAGACCTTATCTAGGTGGCGCGTGACGTCCGCTACCTTCGCACCAGGTAGGCATGTTGCCAGGCGATCCTCACGTCCACCAGTCACCCAGCTATCTACATGCCTAATGATGGAATCACCAACTATAATGGCTGTTCTAACCCTTCCCTCATGGGCACATGGCCCTGGAGAAACTTCCTCGGTGTGAGAGGGTTTTACATCACCTGGAGGACAGGTCCTAGTTACAGGATCACTTCCTGCCACACCAGGGTGATGCTCTCCTGTCACGTGACCTCTCTCCTCCATTGCAACAGGGATGCTGCCAGACTGGAGGTGGGACTTCAGGACTATATCCCTGTAGGTCTCGTCTATGAACCTCTCTGTCTTTCTTATGTTTTCCAAGTCTGCTACTCTAGCCTCTAGAGAACGGACTCGTTCCCTGAGAGCAAAGAGCTCCTTGCACCTAGTGCACATGTAAGACCTCTCACCAACTGGGAGAAAATCATACATGTGACACTCAATGCAAAAGACTGGAAAGCCCCCATCCCGCTGCTGGACTGCTGTCTGCATCTTAGTTTTAAGTTTTTGTTTAGATCTTTAAGTTCGTTACTTACTAAGGGTTGCTATGAATATTTATACCAGTAAAACTGTACCTAATACGTTTAATATACCTTGTTCACCTGAAGCTTAAATAATCTCATGTCCTTAGTGTATGTCTGATTTGGGTAACAAGCTTCACCTGAGAGCACCTTCTGTCTTTTAATATGTGTAAGTACCTATAAAGCTACAATTATCCCAGGGGTGGGTGGGTGTGGGGAGGGAGGGAGGGAAATAACACTTATTAAAAGAGGGCTGCTACACAGTACCCTGTCCTGTGCTGCTGAGGTAAGCCATATTCTTATTTGATTTAAAATACATAGCTCTTTGCTGCTGCTAGACTCTAACTTATTATGAAATTTAAACTACAAGCTCTCTGCTGGGTTCTAAATTTAACCAGAAAGCACTCTTCTGTGTTTTAAATTTAAACTAAAAGTACTTTGCTGATGCTAAGCCCTGAGTGACTATTAAATTTAAACTACAGCTCTCTGCTGGGTTCCAAATTTAACCAGAAAGCTCTCTTCTGTGTTTTAAATTTAAACTAAAAATACGTTGCTGATACTAGGCCCTGAGTAACTATTAAATTAAAACTATAAGCTCTCTGCTGGGTATGAAATGTAACCAGAAAGTTCTCTTCTGTGTTTTAAATTTAAACTTAAACTGCTGCTACTAGGCCCTGACTGATTTAACAAAAAATAGTGGGTTCACAGATTAAATAGCTTTAATAGAAAGAATTCCTTTCAGAAAATTCCCAGAAGTATATACTCACAATTGCAGATCTCTCTCCAGAAGTAACAGTCCCTTTTTCTAGTCCTTCAAGACTGAGGATCACAGAGCTCTGGTTGAGCTATTTATGCCTGTGCTGCTGGGGTAAGCTGTGACCAACGTCCTGGATGATTAACAGTCCTTGCTTGGATAGAAGGAGTCTTTCAAAATGGCCTTTTGAACTGCCACCTGGTGTTAACACCTATTGAAAAGGTTTCACAGATCTCTTGCCCCCTAGGTAGAAGGCCTCTTTATAAAGGTCTCTAGAAGACTTTATTTGCTGCTCAAAGAGTACTGACCCTGTTTTGCCTTTGTGCTAATCTATATTCTTATTTGATTTAAATTATAGCTCTTTGCTGCTGCTAGGCTCTAACTTATTATGAAATTTAAACTACAAGTTCTCTGCTGGGTTCTAAATTTAACCAGAAAGCACTCTTCTGTGTTTTAAATTTAAACTAAAAGTACTTTGCTGATGCTAGGACCTGAGTGACTATTAAATTTAAACTACAGCTCTCTGCTGGGTTCCAAATTTAACCAGAAAGCTCTCTTCTGTGTTTTAAATTTAAACTAAAAATACTTTGCTGATACTAGGCCCTGAGTGACTATTAAATTAAAACTATAAGCTCTCTGCTGGGTATGAAATGTAACCAGAAAGTTTTCTTCTGTGTTTTAAATTTAAACTTAAACTGCTGCTACTAGGCCCTGACTGATTTAACAAAAAATAGTGGGTTCACAGATTAAATAGCTTTAATAGAAAGAATTCCTTTCAGAAAATTCCCAGAAGTATATACTCACAATTGCAGATCTTTCTCCAGAAGTAACAGTCCCTTTTTCTAGTCCTTCAAGACTGAGGATCACAGAGCTCTGGTTGAGCTATTTATGCCTGTGCTGCTTGGGTAAGCTGTGACCAACTTCCTGGATGATTAACAGTCCTTGCTTAGATAGAAGGAGTCTTTCAAAATGGCCTTTTGAACTGCCACCTGGTGTTAAACCCACAGTACCTTGCTCCTCATTATGCACATTGGCAGGCTAACACTGGCAACAGTGCAAGCAGTGTGGGCTGAGGAAGGTGTTGGCAGCCACCACACACTGGATAGACAGACACACATTCCCACACCTATGCCAGCATTGTGCAACTATAGAGGCTTTTGGCAGCCCTGACCACCGCACCAGTCCTGGGCACAGTGCAGGCATGGCTATGGTATGCAGTACTGTTGGGGTCACTCCCCAGGGTGGCAGACACTATCAGATACCAGACCTGACACACACTCCATAGACATCATAGAGGTTGGTATGATACAGCTCACTGAGCAAATTGTGCAAAACTTAGGAATTGCTATGTGCCAGTAATCATAGCAACCTTTTGATATCTGTGTACCGTATTCCTGGGTTTAGGGTGGCATTGCTAAGGTATACAAGTGCTAGTATTGGGAGATGCACGCAGGGCCCAACATCCTGCCTCTCCAGGAGTCTGTGGATAATGGGGCCTGTGGGTACGGGTGTGTCTGCCCCTGTTGTCCGCTGCTCTAGGGCATGGGTTCCCAACTCCGATACTGGTGGGCCACACACTGTTCGGGTTTTCATGCTGTCCCTGATGAATATGCATGTAAGATATCTGCATACCATGGGGGCGGCGCATAGAAATTCAGCACAGGCATCTTTATTAGCGACAGCATGGAACCTGAATGGTGTTTGGCCCTCCAGGACTGCATTTGGGAGACTCTGCTCTTGGTAATGTGCATGTTTATAGTGTCTGTGCTCTGTAGGGTAGAATGTAGGTGTTCCAGGAATGTTTATTCTATCTGCAATAAAGGTTCCGTCTTTCTTACTATGGTTTATTACTGGGTAAAATATGGGGACAGGGTGGCAGGAACCACAGCTGGGACTTGAACCTGTGACTTTCTGCTTCAGAGTACACTGGCAGTGCTTACTGCACCACACAGCTGCCACAGGGACTGTTTGTTCCCTGGAGATACCATGACTGTTTGTCAGACAGAGCCTGTCTGTTGCAGTGCACGGCACCCACCTAAATGGGGCTAGGCCATGGTCTGCTGCGGCCAGATGCCACTGCCCCCTGCACCACCAGTCCCCCTACGCCACCATGCTAACATGTCCTTTTGTTAGAGACAGCATGACACCTGAATGAATTTTGGCCCTCCAGGACTGCATTTGGGAAACTCTGCTTGAGGTATTGCACATGTTTATGGTGTCTGTGCTCTGTAGGGTAAACTATAGGCATTTCTGGAATGTGTCTGTTCTGTGCAATAAATTTTCCCTCTTTATTACCATGGTTTCGTACTGGGTTAAAAAAAGGGGTCTGGGTTGGTGGGAGCCACAACTGGGACTTGAACCTGTGACTTTCTGCCCCTGAGCATACTGGCTGCGTGTACTGCACCACATTGTTGGCAGAGGGACAGTTCATTCCCTGGAGATACCATGACTGTTTGTCAGACAGATCCTGTCTGTTGCAGTGCACGGCACCCACCTAAACAGGGCTAGGCCATGGTCTGCTGTGGCCAGATGCCACTGCCCTCTCCACCACCAGTACCCCTCCGCCACCATGCTAACATGTCCTTATATTAGAGACAGCATGACACCTGAATGATTTTTGGTCCTCCAGGACTGCATTTGGGAAGCTCTGCTCTAGGTAATGCACATGTTTATGTTGTCTGTGCTCTGTAGGGTAAAATGTAGGTGTCCCAGGCATGTTTATTCTATCTGCAATAAAGATTCCGTCTTTCTTACCATGGTTTATTACTGGGTAAAATATTGGGACAGGGTTGGCAGGAACTTGAACCTGTGACCTTCTGCTGCTGAGCACACTGGCTGTGCGTACTGCACCATACTGTTGTCACAGGGATGGTTCATTCCCTGGAGATACCATGACTGTTTGTGAGACGGAGCCTGTCTGTTGCAGTGCACGGCACCCACCTAAATGGGGCTAGGCCATGGTCTGCTACGGCCAGATGCCACTGCCCCCTCCGCCACAAGCACCCCTCCGCCACCATGCTGCCATGCCCTTCTGCTGGTGGTGCTAGTGGTGCACAGTCTCAGGCTATCCAGTGTGCGGGTAGGCATCTGCCTATGGTGCGGGTTCTGTGGTAGGGGTGCCTGCATAGACGTCCACACTTCCCCCCAGCACCGCCTGCCACTGTTCTGTGCCCTTGGGGGTAGCTGCTGGGTACTATACCCTGTGACACTGTGGGAAACACAGTCGTGCCCATGTTGGGCCTTCATCAATTGCTGTCTGGCTGCTCTGCTGTTTCAGCATTCGTATGGGCCACCTAGGCATCACCCTAGTCCGCACTGTGGCCCAGCTGCGGCCCTCTGTATCCCCTTTTCCAGCATCTGTCCAATTGCCCATTTCGACATGCCCACCCTGCTGTTGCGGAACATGTGCACACCATAGGAAACCTGTCCAATAACAAGGGAAAGCCCTGATCAGTGCTATTTCACTGTGGGATCATTCACCTTGTCGGGGGACAGAGCTTAGACCCTTCCACGATTAATATCTTTTTTTGGGAGCTTTCTCGGTAGTGTTTTTTGCTGTTTCCCAATATTATCACTATTGGTCAGCTTGGTTAAGTTTTTTTCCAGTTTGTTGAGGTCATTTTCAATGTTTATGTGCCCTTTTGTTCTGTGAACACTTATCACTTTTTGTGGGTTTCCCTCCTATGCTGTACATTGCTGACACTTAAATGGTTTCTCTCCCCTGCAAATGTGCATCTAACGGCAGGTTTTCAATCGCGTTAGGATTCAGCTCTTCAGTTCAGCGTGTTAGTGTGAAAGGAGCCCCTCCCCGCCCACACTCCGCCTATTGACCCCTTCTCTCCTCCCTCTCTCCACCTTCTGCGGTGTTTACTGCGCCGCGGAATGTCAACGATCGTTAACGTTACGTAACGCGCATTATGTAACGTTACCGCAGTTTAGTAAACACCCCATAGTCTGGTAGCAAATACATAATGCCCTTTGAGTTTTCCAGCTTTTGCCCAATTTTTGGATTAAATGATGATCAGCAGAATGTCATGGATCCTAATCCATTTTTGGAGAAATGTATTCTTCCTTCTTTGGAAAATTTGAATTGTTTGTTTGACAAACTTAACATTAGGGGTTCCTCGGATGATACAGTGTTGACATATTTTGTTAAAGAGGCCAAGTATCTTTTGTTTCCCTCTTTATCATCTTCTATATGTTCTTCTTTAAAAGAGGGCATATTTCCAATATAATTGTAACATACAGTGATTTTGCCAATTTTTAAGAAGGGCCTCTTGATAAATTATGGCCGCAGTGCATTTAGGGGCATGTTTACCAAAGTGTACTAAGTTAGCGTGTGACTGGGCCATGAATCTAGCACAGAAGCTTGCGCTAATCTCAGGGGATGTATGCATCTATCCCTCTGCCATTAGCTAATCGGTATGCAGGGGCACTTAACACTATCCACTGAGGTGGAGTTAAGTGTGTCCGTGCTAGCAGTAACAGCTGCGGTTAGCTTGTGCCAAAGTTACCTGTGCTAACTGTGCTTTGTCATCAATATCCGTGTTCCACGCCTAAACCACCCAATCGTGTGCTAACCAGTTAGCATGGGATTTTTGCCATGGGACCCCAGGCTAACTTTTATCATGGCACACATTGCACTGCAAACCCTGCATTGTTGGTGCACTTTAGTAAGTATGCCCCTTAGGGGATTAGTTATAGGAATTCTGCCCAATAATTTCCCCTTACTGTGCAGTAAAGGGCAAAAAATTATACTACTATAACACATAGGGGTATGTTTACAAAACCTTCTTAGCATGTGCGCCGCGTTAGTCTGCAGGATGCCATAAAAGGAGTGGGCAGTCCAGTCAAAAATAGCAAAACGGGATTAGCACGCGCTGTGCTGTGCGCTCTTGTGCGCCGCGCACATTAGCGCACGAGTAACGCGCGCAGGAAGCATATGCAGGCGCGCTGATGTGCAAACAGAAGAACAGGGCTGCAGTACAATGGTAAAAACACTAACAGATGATGCAGGGGTCATGGGTTCAATCCCCAACTGTGCCCAATGAATAAGGCTGGCTGAGGCACTACCATTTATGTGTAATATTGCATTATGAGGCTTTTTAATTTTATTTTAATTACTGCTGCTAGTAAACGCACTCTAAAAGCGCTGTAACATAAGGTGCTGCATAAGGCACCCCATAAGGTACCCCAGAGGGCACATTTTAAAGTGCACTGTCCGCCACGGCACCCTATAATGTTGCTTAAAGGGTGGCGTATAGGGTGCCATACAGAGTGCCCTATGAGGCACAGCAAGGTCATAGCACTGTTTTTGATGGCAGCACTGTGCATTTAAACGCATGAAAATCTTAAGTAGGTGCGCTGACATGCAAAGAGGAACAGCAGTGTAGCACAATGGTTAAGGCACTGAATGATGATACAGTGGTCATGAGTTCAATCCCCAGTGTGCCTAATATGTAAGGCTGTCTGAAACAACAGCTTTGACATGTAAGTGTTGTTTCTTGCTGCACTTTATTTGTATTTTATTAATTGCTGCCAGCAAACACACCCTCATGTGCCATAACCTAAGGTGCCGCATAATGCACCCTATAAGGCACTACATAGGGCACATTATAAAGTGCATTATCCGCCACGGCACCCTATAATGTCCCCTATAGGGTACCCTATCAGTTGCTCCATAGGATACTGTATAGTGCACCTTATATGGACGGTAACCATAAGGTGCCCTATAGGGCGCCCTATAAAGCGCCCTCTGAGGCACCTTATGGGTACAGTATGCTGAGGGTGTTTTTGCTGGCAGCACTAATGTACATTAAAAATAGATAATGCTTTGGACAGCCCTATCAAATAACCCCACTGTGGGTTTGAACCCATGACCTCTGGCTCAAACTGGCAATGAAGTAACCAGTGGGTTACAGCTACTAGCAAACCCCTGCCTGGCTGCAGAAGGACTGCAAGTCACCACACCAAAAGTCTGCTGTGGTCACCAGGATAGGGTTAACCCACCCATACCCATGATGCACTGCACATGCAAATCAGCAGTCTACAGATGATCATAAGATGGGGTATGCACCCCCACAGCACCTCGGCCTGGTAGGGGGAACTGACCTTGTGTGGTACTGGCACAGAGTAGCTACACACTGTCACATTGTGCAGGTACTGCACTCACCCTGAGGGTGAGGTTGGGCGCCCAGCACCAGGTCCACAGCAGAGATAGGCCATGCTGCAGGTCCCTAGCAGTGCTAATGTGTGAGATAGGTAGTTTCTGCAGACACACCTTGGATATATCTGTATGTCTCAGTCAGGTGTAACCCCTATGGACCCCTATGAGAATTATGTACCACCACCCTCCTCCTGCAGGGCTGAGGGTGGTAAACAGGGTCTCCCACCAACAGATCTACATTCTACCTCCCTGCAATGGTGGCAGTAGAGAGGACCATCAACCCCAATCCTGCTGGGGAACAGAAACACTACAGCGCAGTCAATGCAACTCTGCACACATCCATAACACAATAGCAGATAGACATTAGGCCTGGATATGCTAAGCTGCACCCCACCACTATCTGATATTCTCCTGCAGCAAGCCTTCAGCTTCTGCACCCTGCAAGGCACTCTATCAAGACACATACCAGCTGCAGACAGTCTGCTAGCTAATCCATAGTGCATGTTCCTGGTGGAAATGCATGCACCCAGAACTGGGATGTCAGCATACACAACGAGCAGATAAATCAGTGACTGGGACCCAAAAGGAAACCCATAAATATCACATGAGAGAAATACAATATAGCACTATGGGGGTGCCTAGCCATGCTGTGGTCACTGCACAGTCAGGGTGAGAGTGATCTCCCAGCAGGACATGCTGTAGCCACCCTGTCTGTGCAGGTGATGGCCGGGCACTACAATGTCCCAGCCAGTGCCCTATGCCCTGTGCAGATGCATCCTGGCCAGGCCACCCTGTCCGGGCTATACCAATGGTACCTTGCTCCTCATTATGCACATTGGCAGGCCAATACTGGCAACAGTGCTGGAAGTGTGGGCTGTGGAGGGTGTTTGCAGCCACCACACACTGGATAGACAGACACACAATCCCACATCTATGCCAACATTGTGCTACTATAGAGGAGTTTAGCAGCCCTGGCCACCACACCAGTCATAGGCACAGTGCAGGCATGGATATGGTACGCAATACTGTTGGGGGTCACTCCCCAGGATGGTAAACACTGTCAGAGGCCAGACCTGAAGCACACTCCACAGACATCAGAAAGGTTGCTATGATGGAGCTCAATCAGCAAACTGTGCTTAACGTAGGAATTGCTATCTGCCAGTAATCATAGCAAACTTTTGATAGCTGTGTACCGTATTCCCAGGTGTAGGGTGGCATTGCTAAGGTATGCAAGTGCTAGTATTGGGAGATGCATGCAGGGCCCAATGTCCTGCCTTTCCAGGAGGCATTGGCTAATGGAGCCTGTGGGTGTGGGTGTGTCTGCCCCTGTTGGCTGCTGCTTTACGGCAGAGGTTCCCAACTCCAGTCCTGGTGTGCCAAACACTGTTCGGGTTTTCATGCTGTCCCTCATGAATATGCATGAGATACATCTGCATACCATGGGGGTGGTGCATAGATATGCAGCACAGGCATCTTTATTAGAGGCAGCATGGAACCTGAATGGTGTTTGGCCCTCCAGGACTGCATTTGGGAGACTCTGCTGTAGGTAATGTGCCTGTTTATGGTGTCTTTGTTCTGTAGGGTAAAATGTAGGTGTTTTGGGCATGTTTACGTCATCTGCAATAAACGTTCTGTCTGTATTAGCACATTGTAGTAGTGGGTAAAATATGGGGACTGGGTTGGCTGGCACCATAGCTGGGACTTGAACCTGTGACTTTTTGCCTCCAAGCACACTGGCTGTGTGCACTGCACCACCTTGTTGCCACGGAGACAGTGCATTCCCTGGTGATACCATGACTGTTTGTCTGGCAGGGCCTGTCTGTTGCAGTGCATGGCACCCACCTACACAGGGCTAGGCCATGGTCTGCTCTGGGCAGCTGCCACTGCCCCCCTCTACCACCAGTACCCCTCTGCCACCATGCTGACATGCCCTTCTGCTGGTGGTGCTGGTGATGTGCAGTCTCAAGCCATCCAGTGTGCAGGTAGGCGGCTGCCTATGGTGCATGTTCTGGGGTAGGGGTGCCTGCATAGGCATCCACGCTTCCCCCCAACACCACCTGCCAATGTTCTGTGCCCTTGGGGGTACCTACTGGGTACTATCCCCTGTGACACTGTGATAAACACTCTTGTGCCCATGTTTGGCCCTCATCAGTTGCTGTCTGGCTGCTGTTCAGTTTCAGCATTCCTAAGTGCCACCTAGGCATCTGCCTAGTCCGCACTGTGCCCCAGCTGCACCACAGCATGTGCCGCCTGCAGCCCTCTGTATCCCCTTTCCCAGCATCTGTCTAGTTGCCCAATCCGACATGCCCGCCCTGCTGTTGTGGAACATGTGCATGCCATAGGTAACCTGTCCAATGGAGAGGGAAACCCTGATCATTGCTATTTCACTGTGGGATCATTCACCTTGTATGGGGACGGAGCGTAGACCCTTCCAAAATTCATATTTATTTTTTGGGGCTTTCTTGGGAGTGTTTTTTGATGTTTCCCATTACTATCACTATTGCCCAGCTTGATTATGATTTTTTTTAAATTTGTTGAGGTCATTTTCAATGTTTATTTGCACTTTTGTTCCGTGCACATGTATCACACTTATCACTTTTTTGTAGGTTTCCCTGGTTTTGCTGTACATTGCTGACAGAAATGGTTTCTTTTCCCTTTAAATCAGCTCTAACGCGAGGTTTTCACTTGCGTTATTTCTGGCCTCGAATTTCACATCGTTAGTGTGCGGGGAGCCTCTCCCCTCCCACTCTCCACCCATTGACCCCTTCTCTCCGCCCCTGGGGAGCCTTCCTCCGCCCTCCGGGAGCCTTTCCACGCCTTCAGCGCTCGTTTGCGCCACTGCGCGCGTGAGCGCGCACTAAAGCGCATTTTTGCCCTGTAAAGCATCATTAGCGCAAGCTAAGGTACCTTAGCATGCGCTAATTGCACAACGCGCACGTTAAGAAGGTTTAGTAAACATACCCCATAGTTTGTATAGCGCTACGAGATGTACACAGCACTGTACATATACATATAAGAGACAGCCCCTGAGGAGCATCAAGATCCAAAATTGGCCTCTAAGTGGTGAGCTTTTAGACTGGATTAGAATAGAACTACAGGGTGGCCCCAAAAAAGTGAGAACATCTTGTAAATTAAAAGCTTAAATAGTTTACTTATTTACCTTTTTTAGCTATATAACATCTTTATTTTGACAATTTCCAGTCGCCGTCTTTTTTTTTTTTAAATTTGTCAATCGTTTACATCTGTTTTTTTGAATTTTTAAATAACTTATATGCTACGAGATGTTCTCACTTTTTTTGGGCCACCCTGTCGAGAATGAGCCTGATGTACTGACTCGAGTAGTTTGTTCCAGGCATATGGAGCAGCAAGGTGCAATGAATGAAGTATGGAGTTGGCAGTGGCAGAGAAGGGCACAGATATAAGAGATCTACCAGAACAGTGGCGTTCCTGAGGAGGGGTGTAGAGTGAGATAAGTGAGGAAAGGTAGTGAAGAGTTGCAGAATGAATGCATTTCTAGGTCAATAGGAAAAGTTTGAACTGGATGCAGAAATAGATAGGAAGCCAGTAAAGTGACTCGAGAAGAGGGGTTATATGAGCATAGTGACACTGGCAGAAGATAAGCCGTTCAGCTGAGTTTTGAACAGATTGAAGGGGAGAGAGATGATTCAGAGTGAGACTAGCAAGAAGCAGGTTACAATAGTCAAGACGGGAGGTCACTAGCAAGTGGATAAGGGTCTTAGTGTGTTCAGAAAGGAAGGGACAAATTCTGCGGAGGTTATAGAGAAAAATATGACAGGTTTTAGCTATCTGTTGGATATGTACAAAGAAAGTGAGAGTAGAGTCAAAGATGACCCTAATGTTGCAAGCTGAAGAAACAGGGAGAAGTGTAGTTATCCACAGAAATAGGGAAGAAGGGGGGAAGGTGGGTTTGGGTGGAGGATAAGGAGCTCAGTTTTGGCCATGTTTAATTTCAGGTGTCATTGAGATATTCAGACAGCAATGTTGGATAAGTAGGCAGAGATATTGGCCTGGATTCCTGAAGAGATTTCAGGTGCAGAGAGTAGATCTGAGAGTTGTCTGAAAACCATGGGAGAAGATAAGTGCACCAAAAGACTGTGTGTAAAGAGAGAAAATGAGAGGTCCGAAGACAGAGATCTGAAGTACACCAACTGAAAGCGGGATGGCAGTAGAGGGGGATCCAACAGAACATGCACTAAAAGTTCAATGGGAGAAATACGAAGAAAACCAGGACAGAATAGAACCCCTAAATCCAAGAGAGGACAGGATATCGAGGAGAAGGTGGTGATCAACAGTGTCAAAAACAGCAGAAAGGTCAAGAAGGATGAAGATTAGTTGAATGTAGAGGACAAAAGCCTGCTTATAGTGGATCCGGAAAGGTTTGAGAGGAAAGAAAGTCAAGACAGTGGCAGTGAACCGTTAGTTTGAGTAGTTTTGGAGTAAAGGGGAGGAAGGAGATAAACAGATAACTAGAAGCAGATAACTTGAAGGTTTTTTGAGGAGAAGTATAACCATAGCATGTTTGAAGGCCGAAGGAATAGTTGCAGTGGAAAGCAATAGGTTAAGGATATGACTGATAGAAAGGTCCATAAGCCATTATTAAAGAAAATCCAGGAAATCCACTGCTTACTCCAGGACAAGCATTGTGGAAGCTGTGGACTTTGGGTACCTACCAGGTACTTGTGACCTGGATTGGTCACTGTTGGAAACAGGATATTGGGCTTCATGGAACTTATAAGAACATAAGATATGCCATACTGGGTCATACCAAGGTTGATCAAGCCCAGTATCCTGTTTCCAACAGTGGCCAATCTAGGTCATACGTACCTAGCAGTTTCCCCAAAAGACACAGGTTCCACAATGCTTGTACTGAGTCAAGCATTGATATCCTGGGTCCCTTCTTAATAATGGTTTATGGACCTTTCCTCCAGGAACTTGTCCAAACCTTTTTTAAACCCAGCTACACTAACAGCCTTTACTACATCCTCCGGTAACAAATTCCAGAGTTTGATTACACGTTGAGTGAAAAAAATATTTTCTTTTATTAGTTTTAAATAGTTTACCATGTAGCTTCATTGCATGTCCCCTAGACTTTCTATATTCTGATAATGTAAACAATCGATCTACGTTTACCCGTTCCACTCCGTTCATTAATTTATAGACTTCTATCATATCTCCCCTCAGCCATCTCTTTTCCAGGTTAAAGAGCCCTAACCTTTTTAGCCTTTCTTCATAGGAGTATCCTTCCATCCCCTTTACCATTTTGGTGGCTCTTTTCTGAACCTTTTCTAATAACGCTATATCCTTTTTAAGATACGGCGACCAGAAATGCACACAATATTCAAGGTGCGGTCTCACCATGGAACGATATAGAGGCATTATAATATCTTTTGTTTTATTTTCCATTCCTTTCCTTATGATACCTAGCATTCTATTTGCTCTCTTGGCTGCCGCTGCACACTGGGCCAAGGGTTTTAACATGTTATCTACAATGACGCCTAAATCTTTTTTCTGGGTGGTGGTTCCTAATGTGGAACCTTGCGTTGTGTAACCATAGTTTGGGTTGTTCTTCCCTAGGTGCATAACTTTGCACTTGTCCACATTAAATTTCATCTGCCATTTTGATGCCCAGTCTTCCAATTTATCAAGATCCTCTTGCAATTTTCCACAATCCTCTTGGGTTTTAACAACTTTAAATAGTTTTGTGTCATCTGCAAATTTGATAACCTCACTCGTTATTCCACTTTCCAGGTCATTTATGAATATGTCAAAAAGCAGCGTACCCAGCACAGATCCCTGGGGTACACCACTATTCAGCTTTCTCCATTGGGAAAATTGGCCATTTAGCCCTACCCTCTGCTTTCTATCTTTTAACCAGTTCCTGATCCACAATAGTACACTGCCTCCTATCCCATGACTCTTTAGTTTTGCCAAAAGTCTCTGATGAGGGACCTTTTCAAAGGCTTTCTGAAAGTCCAGATACACTATGGGGTATGTTTACTAAACTGCGGTAACGTTACATAACACGCGTTATGTAACGTTAACGATCGTTAAGTAACATTAACACGCGTTATGAGACGTTAACAATCATGAATGTCTCATAACATGCGTTATCGTTACTTAACGATTGTTCACGTTCCGCGGCGCGGTAAACACCGCAGAAGGTGGAGAGAGGGCGGAGAGAAGGGGTCAATGGGCGGAGTGTGGGTGGGGAGAGGCTCCATTCACACTAATGAGTTGATCTGAAGAGCTGAATCCTAACGCGATTGAAAACCTGCCGTTAGATGCACATATGCAGGAGAGAGAAACCATTTTCGTATCAGCAATGTAAAGCCCAGGCAGGGAGCCCAAAAACTGTGATAGTAGTGCTCCATGTACAGCAATACCATAGTGCCAAAGTATGAATGGCCACCATGGAGATGGTGCAAATAAGGCATAGGGGGCCGCAGGTGGGACATGTAGCATGGGCAACTGGGGCACAGGGTGGACCAGGCGGGTGCCTAGGTGGTACATAGGAACATAGACACCGGAGATTAGCAAGACAGCAGTTAACCAAGGCCAAACACAATCCACCAATATCTATCTGGTCCACCCTAGCCAATAGTCTCTAGGGCACAGACCTGACATCCCCAGCTATCCCGCCCCCATGTGGAGGGGACATAATAGTGGTAGGCAGTGATGGGGGGATGTGAGGATGTTCATGTATGCCCCCCCACCCTGGAACACACTCCCTAGGCGGGCGCCTACCTACACAGTGGATGGCCTGGACTGTGCACTACCAGCACCGACAGCAAATGGCCACGTCAGCTTGGCAGGGGGGCGTGTGCCCATACTGGAGGGGGCAGTGCCACCTCCCTGCAGTGGACCTAGGCCATGCTCTGCAGCAGTACGTGGTGTGCAGTGCAACATAAAAGGTCTGGCTGAGGAAAAGTGCAGGTAGCCCCAGGGACTACCATGCATCTATGGCATCAGTGTGGTGCAGTACACCCAGCCAGTGTGTCCAGGAGCAGAGGGTCAAAGGTTCAAGTCCCAGCTGTGGTTCCAGCAGAGCATGTCCCTATATTTTACCCTACAATGCAGATACAACAGCAACATGTGCAAAGCCCAAAGCACCGGCGAACAGGGGTGCAAACAGCCACTCACACAGGCTCCACAATCCAATGATGCATGGAGTGGCAGGCTGTTGGCCACAGCAGTGGGATGATGTTATCACCAGAGCACTACTACTACCCCCTGCACAGTTTAGCAATGTTGGCACTGTGCTCAGGACTAGTGTGGTGGGCAGGGCTGCCAACCACCCCTATCTTTGTATAATGCTGCAAAAGGAGTGAGCGTGTTTGTATGTCTATCCATTGTTCTGTGGCTGCCCACACTTCACTGGGCCCAAAATGTCCCACTGTTACCAGCGTTAGCCTGACTAGATGCATAATGAGGAGCAAGGTATTCTGGGTATGGCCTGGACAGGGCAGATTGGCCAGGATGTTCCCCCCTCTCATGCCTGTCCTACTCATATAGTGTGCATGCCTGTAGAGGTCATATTTTTGCAGGTCTGTGCTTCCAGCCCATAATACCCTCGCCACAATTGCCAACATTCCCTCGGTCCGTCTATCTGCGTCTGTCAGCTGTGTAGAGTCCTGTCTGCCAGTGCAGGCTGCCACCCCATGTCATACCCTTTCCTGCATTGCGCCTCTTCATGCTTGCCTCGCTTGTGCCTGATCTGCATGTCACCACCACTCCTCTGTCCACCCATCATTGTAACTATCCTGCCACCTCTGCCTCCACTGGGGGACATGTATTCCCATTGTCTGCCACCAACTGTTTTCCTGGCACTTTACATTGCCAACACCCTGTGCTGTGGTACAGCTGCCCCACCATGTTTGTCATCGGTACTGGCAGGCACATGGGATGCCCGCAGATATGACAGGTCCAGCGGCTCCCACTTCTCCCTCCTTCACGCACCTGTTCATTGCCTTTCCATAGCCCAGGGTGCCTTCTGCGGTGCCTTGTCCAAGGGTGCCTAATATGTCGCTTAGCCTAGAAGGCCCTATAGGGAGCCTTATGAGGCACCTTACATGGCACCTTACAAGGCACCTTACTAGGCACCTTACATGGCACCTTATAAGGCACATTACATGGCACCTTACTAGGCACCTTATAAGGCACCTTACTAGGCACCTTACATGGCACCTTATAAGGCACCTTACATGGCACCTTACTAGGCACCTTACATGGCACCTTATAAGGCACCTTATATGGCACCTTACATGGCACCTTACTAGGTACCTTATAAGGCACCTTACATGGCACCTTATATGGCACCTTATACGGCACCATATGGCACCTTATACGGCACCTTATAAGGCACCTTACAGGACATCTTACTAGGCACCTTACAGGGCGCCTTATAAGGCACTTAACAATGCGCTTTACAAGGCGCCTTATAACGCTCGTTAGTCTAAGGCGTCTTTTAACGCGCGTTAGTTGTCAGCTTGCTGTAACGATGCAACGCCCATGCCTTTATATGGGCATCTGTACTTTGCCGCGGAATCTACCGCGCATAACATTACCGCAGTTTAGTAAACATACTTACCTTTGTCCACCTGTTTATTCACACCTTCAAAAAAACATAACAGATTAGTAAGACAAGATCTTCCTTGTCTAAAGCCATGTTGGCTGTCTCCCATTAGGCCATGACTATCTACATGCTGAGTAATTTTATTCTTTATGATGGTTTCTACTATTTTTCCCAGTACTGACATCAGGCTCACCGGTCTGTAGTTTCTCGGATCACCCCTGGAACCCTTTTTAAAAATTGGTGTTAAATTGGCGATCCTCCAATCTTCAGGTATTAGAGATGATTTTAATGATAGCTCACAGATTACTAATAGCAGGTCTGCAATGTCATATTTCGGTTCTTTCAACACCCTTGGATGTATACCATCCGGCCCAGGTGATTTGCTACTCTTCAGTTTATCTAATAGTTGTAATACATCTTCCCGATGTATCAATATTTCCTTCAATTCTTCCGCACCTTTAAATACCACTTCAGTCATGGGTAACATCCCTACATCTTCCTCAGTAAAGACCGAAGCAAAGAATTCATTCAGTCTCTCTGCTATTGCCTTGTCGCCTCTTAGTGCCCCTTTAACTCCTCTATCATCTAATGGACCAACTGACTCTCTCACAGGTTTTTTGCTAAGAATGTACTTGAAAAAGTCTTTATTTCGCGTTTTTGCTTCCGCTGGTCTGACCCAGTATGGTATTTCTTATGTTCTTCTATCCAAGTGAGCATCCTTGTTAGTTTCATTACTATCTGTGGCAGACAAGACTACATTTTTGAAGCTTTATTTTAAACACCAAAAATTTTTCAGAAAGAAAAACTTCTGAACAAATGTGTTGTCCAGTGAAATTAATTATATGCATATTGAATAAGCATGCTATAAAATCAAAGGGATCGATATTCAGCATCGGCGGCTAGTGTGATTATAGCAGCTAGCCATCGCTGCTGAACACTAAACCTGGATATTCAATACTGGGACCATATCTGGCCTCCAGCACTGAATAGCTAGGTCAGCCGCCGAAGTAGGAACCTAACTGGGCAATGGCGATATTCAGCCGCTGCATGGTTAGCTTCGGCAAGCAAAGTTAGGACAGTGTTTGCTCTGCTTGATTTTTGCCACCTTGGGATAACCGGGCAGCAGCTGAATATTGCCGCTCACCAGTTATCCCCAAGTACCACCCATGAAACACCCACGGAACTCCCCGATGCTGACTGAAATGCTGTAAATGCCTTTGAATATCCGGCCAATAATTTATTTCAAAGGGTTCATTTATCATGCTGAAGTCTGAAAAGGTCATTTGTATAGCACCACACAGCTAGTCATACACATTTGATTTCATCTTAAAACATTGTCCTACTCAAAGTAACAGGTTCAATTTTGAGATAAAATCATGGAACTCAAGTTTGCCAGTTTCCAAAAGTGTTTAAATGGAAGAGTCTTAGGAGACAATTGGGGTTTTAAGTTTTCTTTATGCTTAAGAATACATTTGGCTTCATTTTCCAGCTATTAAGTAGGCTTCTGTTACAAATATTCATGTCACAGCAACATAGCCTCAATAGGCTCTGCTTGTAAACTTTCAGCTCTTGGCTGGTAATTCTGCAGTTTTTCTGTCAAAGTCCCAGCAGAGGCTTGTGTACCATGCAGCTGCCTCTCCAGGGAACATATTTCATCCTGATAAAGAATTGCTGATGGCAACTGCTCTATTTCATTTCTATCTAATGCATTTATTTTTCCTCCTTGCCCTGTCTTGGAAACCTCTTCTCTTCCCCTCCCACTTCTCCATCCTCCCACAGCTATACCCTACTAACTTATTCTGTTTCTCTTCCCAAACATGACTATATCTATTTCCATGAAACTCCCCCTCCCCAAGTATGACTTAGAAGGTCAGGAAAAATACATTCTTACAGTCTTTACTGTGCAGTTTTAAACAGAGCAAGAAGTGTTCCTGGGAGTGGAGCTGGGGTAGGGGTTGCACATCATATCGCTATAGCCCGTCTCTCGGTGGGATGAGAGCTTGTCTCAGAGGGAAAAAACACTTGGGTTAATATTTTAACTCCATGGCTGACTTTTTTAAAGTGCTGGCAATTACATTTAAAAATAAAACTGGATGTTCAGTGCTGACCAGAAAAAGCTATCAGATAGTGGCGATATTCAGACACGATCCAGATAGCCAAACCACATAAGGTGAGGCCAGCTTTTTTTTTTTGCTTAACTTTATGCGGCTACTTATGCAGTTAGCGGACTGAAAATTGCCACTACTTGGATTGGTGTGAGGCCACGCTTGCTCTACCCATGGACAGTACCAGTAGTATTCAGATAGTGCTATGGAGGTTCAAGGGGATATTCAATGGCACGGTCTGGATAGCACCATTGAATATCGGGCTCAGCAGGGTTTGCTGGTTAGCAGCTCCCGCTAACTGGATAAACCCTTTTGTATATCAGGCCCACTCAAAATAAAAGGGGTTCTGGTGGTGAAGCTCTCAGTGCCTGATTCATAAGAAAAAATTTCAGACATACTCAAAGAGGCATGTTTACTAAAGGTTTTAATGCGAGTTAAGTGCCCACAGCCCTTTTATTTCTGTGGGTGTGGTGGCACTTAACATGCGTTATTTTTCAATAATGCACTTTAACCTTTAGTAAACCCCAAAGACTCCAAAAGAATCTCAGTCTATGCTGGGTAATTTTTTTTTTAATGAAAAACATTTTTATTAGGTGAAATCCTCCAAATCATATATTTACAAAACAATAAACAAAAAGGCAAAAGTGGACAATATTTAGATACAATCCAAGCTCTTTGCCTTCTCATTTATGGATGCAGGTGAGATCCCGTATCCAGGTCTCTTCTGGAGTCCAGATGGATACCCATTCTGCTTCTTTTCATCAGGGTCCAGGATTGCGTACCCCAGACTCCTCCATTCATCCAGTGTCCTGTACAACTGTGGCAGTGTGGCAGTGTGGAATGCAGTGGGAAGGGGTTTTCGGTTAAAACACCAAACAGATAGCTGTTCATGGAAAACAAAATGGGCCCAATTCAGTCCCGCATGTAGATCCCTTCTGTGCATCCAGTCTGAACTGTATGCACAGAGGGGATTGCAATTCTGATCCCGCGGGGCATTTTTAGCCCCGTGGGATCATAATCACGAACAGTCCTGTATGTGCAGGCTGCGACAGCGATTCAGTCCAGCCTGCACATGCAGGACTGCCCCTGGCTAACTCAGTCAAGGATCCTCAATGGAGCCGCAGCGCCATGGTGTCATGTTGCCATGACACCGTGGCTCCATTGAAGAGCCGTGATGCCGGCTGCCTGAAAAAGGGGTTTATTTCCCGCAGCTCAACCCCTGATCCGGCCTCCTAAGGTCAGGGTCGGGCTGTGGGGAATGTTCCCTGGCCCCCCCTGCCCTATCCGCATTCTGGAATTAAAATTAAGACACATCCAGGGAAGTTATTCCACCTCGGAGGTGGAATAATTTCCCCAGACATTTCGCCAGTCCTGGACGTACAGGGCTGACATTAGAATCATCCCTATACGTCCAGGGCCAGTGACCACCCACTGCCAGCCAAAACTCCGCCTCCAGGCTGCCCATTCCCCGCCCCCATCTATCTTCCCCACACAACCGATGGAGAAGTTAGTCGGGGGCAGGATCTAGCACGAATAGCGGGGATGGATGTCCTGTCGGGCCGTCCATCCCCGCTATTCGTAGCATAGAATAACCCCCAATGTATTTTTATTCAGACCCAGTTTTTTAAACATTTACAAAGCTGGTCTCCCAGCCCTTCCTCCATCCCATTTAAAGTTCCTTCCTTGCCCAGTTAGAGTTCCTACTTTGTAAAGCTTGCCTTGAAAGAACACACGGCTCCATGAGCCTCTCTCCCTTCTGCAGCCTGATGGATTTTTAACCTCTTCCTGTGAGCCATGTCCTCCCAGCCCTGAACTCTGAGCTGCAGGTTCTCTTAAAGAGGCCTGTTGATAATCCTTCTGGAGAGGGATGGGCAACACTCTATAGACACCATCACATACCCTCGGCCTCAGTTCAATAATGCCTCATTGGGCACCTGCCTCACCGGGGACCCCCACCCAGGAAAATAAATCTGCATTCAGGAGAGCATGGCCAACTCTACCTGGAACTGGTAGGGTTGGAGACTCAAGAATCACCACATAATATGGTCATTGGACTCTTTCTGCTGGGTCAACCACTTAAGGGGTTGGTGGTCCATTAGTAGTATAAACGGATGGCTAAATAGGTATTATTTGAAGGTTTCAAGAACCCACTTGACAGTGAGGGCCTCTTTCTCGATCACTGCTTAATGCTTCTCCTGAGGAAACAGTTTCCTGCTTAAGAAGGCTATGGGATGCTCTTTACCTCAGACTTCCTGGGCCAAAATAGCTCCTAGGCCCACCTCCGAGACATCAGTTTGCACAATAGATGGTAGGGAGAAATCAGTGCTACTCAGGATGGGTTCAGAGCACACAGCCTTCTTGAGATGCTGGAAGGCTAGGTCCAGGTCTGGTGAGCACTGGATCCATTCGGGAGCTCTCTTCCAAAGGAGATTGGTTAATGGCTCCACCACCTCTGCAAAATTAGGGATGAACCGGTAGTAATAGCCAATCAGTCCAACGAAGGCATGAACCTCTTTCTTCAATTTTGGGGTGGGAACCTGGGCAATGTCATATACCTTCCATAGCTGAGGTCGTATATGCCCATTCCCAATTATATACCCCAGGTATTGAATGTCACGACCTCCCAGAAAACATTTCTTGGGGTTGGCCATCAATCCGGCCTTCTGCAGGCTGGTCAATACAACTTGTTCTTGGGTTAAATGGGTGGTCCATTCTCTGTTGTAGATGACGATGTTGTCAAGGTAGGCAGCTGCATATTCCTTGTGTAGTCTCAGTAGGCAGTCGACTAGGGGTTGAGATGTGGAGAGAGCCTGTGTAATCCAAAGGGCAGCACTGTAAACTGGAACAGATCTTGCAGGGTTGAAAAAGCAGTTTTCTTCCTGGCAGACAGTCAAGGGTACCTGCCAGTATCTGCTCAGTTTGGGCTTTTTCCTGACAAGAGTTTGGCCATCTCTCTGGCTTTCCTTAGTCGATCTTGCATTTGTATAATATAATCCACCAAATTATGTCCAGCATGGAGTTCTTTTTCCCAGGTTTCCCTTACACTTCACATATGCCTCTTGGCCGTCTTCTGAAGAGCAACTCAAAAGGCAAAAACCCTATGGAACTCTGAGGTATCTTGCAGATGACAAACATCAAATAGGGTAGGAGAATGTCCCAATTCTTCCCGTCTTCCTGCACGAACATTTTAAATATCTGTTTCAAAGTTTTATTGAATCACTCAATGAGGCCATCTATCTGTGGGTAATATACTGATGTTTGCATCTTGTAACATTCCAATTCAAGGCTGAAATATTTTCTTTAACTCTCATAGCTTTAGGAAATCTGATCTTGTTCGTCCTCAAATAGTTTCTGCTTCTATTTCCTTGCATGCATCATTGTAGTACTTGTCCTTGTTTTGTCTTGCTGCACATTGGAAATCCCTGTTAGGTTCTGTGATTGCCTCTCTTTCTCCTCTGGCTTTAACTTCTCTGCATTTCTGGGCAATTTTCAGATTTTCTTCAATCATCCATTTTGGCCGTTGTTGTTTTTTAACCTTTTGTAGAGACTTCTCACTTTTTTCCAACACAACCTTCTGGATGTCATCCCATAACTCTTCTGGAGCTGTGTCATTTTTATCTAAAGCAGCAAATCGATTTTGCAGGCAGTCTACATTTATTAGTAGCTTGCTCTTTTTCAACTTTAGCTTGAGTTTGCATACTAGCAGTTGGTGATCTGTACGACAGTCAGCTCTAGGCTTTGTCTTTGTTGATGTTATAGAGCTTTTCAAACGTTGACTTCCACAGATGTAGTCAATTTGATTTTTGTATAATCTATTGCATTCCAGTCACCAATATTAAAGAAAGGTGATCTAACTGTGGAAATTATTGCACAGTCGCTCTGATCCCACATGCCAGCAAGATTCTACTCAAGATTATTCAGCAGAGACTACAACCATACCTTAAATGAGAACTGCCTGAAGTGCAAACAGAGTTCAGGAAAAGGCAAGGAACGAGAGACATCATGGCAGATGTGAGATGGATCCTTGAAAAGACTAAAGAATATCAAAAGGATATCTATATGTGTTTTATTGACTACAGCAAGGCTTTTGACTGTGTAAACCATGAGAAACTCTGGGCTACATTAAGAAGCATGGGTATATCAGAACACTTGATAGTTCTCCTGCACAACCTTTACATTGAAAAAGAAGCAACAGTTTGAACGGAAAAAGGAGAAACAGAATGATTTAAAATCAGCAAAGGTATACGACAAGGCTGCATACTTTCCTCCTACCTGTTTAATTTATATGCAAAACAAATAGAGAAGCAGGACTGTATGAAGAAAACTGAGATGTGAAGATTGGTGGAAGACTCATCAACAACCTTCACTATTCAGATGATGCCACATTACTGGCTGAAAGTGAAGATGATTTGAAACATTTGCTTCTCAAGATCAAGGAACATAGGGGCATGTTTACTAAACATTCCTAACGTGCGGGGCCGCGCTAGTGTGCCTGTGCCATATAAGGAGTGGGCGGTTCAGGCAGAAAATAGAAAAGAAACGGTAGTAAGCAACCGGACGTGTGCGCGTCGTGCTAATGTGCGGGGGTCGACATTAGCGCGTGGAAAGGCAAAGTGGCGCGCTGCTGAGTATACAGAGCAACAGAGCCGTAGTACAACGGTGAAGACACTGACCAATGGTGCAGGGGCCATGGGTTCAATCCCCCAGTGTGCGCAATGACAAAGGTCAGCTGAGGCAGTAACTGTAATGATTAAAATTGTTTTAGGAGGCAAATTAATTTGGAACCGCATAAGGCGGCGCACAGTTAATTATGAGCGGCATAAGGCGGCGCACAGTGCTTTCTGGGCAGCATAAGGCGGCGCACAGTGCTTTCTGGGCGGCATAAGGCGGCGCACAGTGCTGTTTGGGCGGCATAAGGCGGCGCACAGTGCTTTTTGGGCGGCATAAGGCGGCGCACAGTTAATATTTGGGCAGCAGAAGGCGGCGCACTGGTCCCCTTGGGAGGCAGAAGGCAGCGCGCTGATAGGCACAAGGTGGCGCGCTGATGCACAAGCATAGGAACAGAGCCACAGCACAATGGTTAAAACACTGACCAATGGTGCAGGCATCAGGGGTTCAACTCCTCACAATGCCCAGTGAAAAATGCCTGCTGAGGCAGTATGTATTGTGCTGTAGGAGGCTGTATAATTTTATTTTGTTATCACTACTAGCAAACGCACTCTCCCAGCATGTTAACATACGGCGGCCCATAAGGCACATGTTACAGTGCACTGTTCGCCAAGGCACCCTTGAATGTCCCCTATAGGGCAGCATGTATGTTGCGACACAGGATAATGTATAGTGCACCCTATAGGGATGGCAACCATAAGGTGGCCTACAGGGCGCCCTATGAAGCACCCTCAGAGGCACCTAATGGGTATAGTAAGCTGAGGGTGGTCTTGCCGGCATAGACATATGTACAGTAAATAAAAATAAAGCGGTAGACAGCCCTACCAAAGGGCCCCACTGTGGGTTTGAACCCATGACCTCTGGCTGCACAGGCAGTGATGTAACCATTGCGCTACAGCTCCATAGCTGTAAGCAGGCCCCTGGCTGGCTGCAGATAGCCTACACGTCACCTCACAGACAGTCTGCTGGTGTCAACAGGATAGGGTTAGGCCACCCGTACCCATGATGCACTGCACATGCAAATTAGCTGTCCGCAGATGGACACAAGATGGGGAATGCACCCCCACAGCACCTCGGCCTTGTTGGGGGAAGTGACCGGGTGCACCCACACAGCACCTTGGCCTAGTAGGGGGCACTGACCGGGTGTTTTACTGGCACAGAGTAGCCACACACCGTTACATCGTGCGGGTACTGTGCTCACCCTGAGTGTGCAATGAGGTGGCCAGGACCAGGTCAACAACACCTGCCATGGCTGATGGAGGCCAAGCGGGCGTTCCAAAGCAGTGTTAATGTGTAAGATAGCTAGTTTCTGCACAAACACCATGGATATCCCTGTCTGCTGCTATCAGGCACCCCCCCCAGTGGCAAACATGGTCCCCCATCAAGGGATCCACACTCTACCTCCCTGCAAAGGTGGCAGTAGAGGGCAACATCAACCCCAGTCCTGCTGAGGAACACCACCCTCCCCAGGCAGGCAGCTCCATACACAGCCATAACACAATAGCAGACAGACATAAGCCCAGGGTATGGTAAGCTGCACTCCACCACCAGATATTCCCCTGCAGCAAGCCAACAGCCACTGCACCCTGCAAGCCATTATAGCAAGACATTTACCAGCTACAAACAGTCTGCTGGTTAGTCCATAGTGCATGTTCCCAATGGAGATGCATGCACCCAGAACTGGGCTGTCTGCATACACAGCAAGCAGATAGATCAGTGACTGGGCCCCAAAGAGAAACCCATATCTATCACATGAGAGAACTACTATACAGCACTATGGGGGGGGCCTAGCCATGCTGTGGTCACTGCACAGTCAGGGTGAGCATGATCCCCCAGAAGGACATGCTTTGGCCACCCTGTCTGTGTAGGTGGTGGCCGGACACTACAATATCCCAGCCAATGTCCCTGCCAGGGCCCTATGCCCAGTGCAGATGCATCCTGGCCACGCCACCCTGCCCTGGCTATACCCATGGTACCTTGCACCTCATTATGCACATTGGCTGGCCAATACTGGCAACAGTGCTGGCAGTGTGGGCTGTTGAAGGGGCTTGCAGCCAACACCCACTGTATAGACAGACACACACTTCCACACCTCTGCCATCATGGTGCTACGATTGAGGGGGTAAGTAGCCTTGCCCACCAAACCGGTCCTGAGCACGGCAAGGCATGGATATGGTACGCATTACAGCTGGTGGTCACTCCCCAGGGTGGTAAGCACCGTCAAAGGCCAGGCCTGGAGCATGCCCCGCAAACACCTAACAGATTGTTTGGATGGGGTCAACTAGCAGTATGTACGTAACGTATGGATATCTGCCTGCCTGTGCTCCTAGCAAACATCTCAGAGCTGTGTACCGTATACCTCAGGTGTAGGGTGACATTGGTAAGTTATGCAAGTGCTCGTTTTGGGTGCTGCATGCACGGTCCAATGTTCTGCCTTTCCAGGAGACATTGGCCAATGGGGCCTGTGGGTGTGGGTGTGTCTGCCCTTGATGGCTGCTGCTTTACGGCACAGATTCCCAACTCCAGTCCAGGTTTGCATCACACTGTTCGGGTTTTCCTGCTATCCCTCATGAATATGCATGGACTACATCTACATGCCATGAGGGTGGTGCATAGATATACAGCACAGGCATTTGTATGAGTGTCAGCATGGAACCTGACTGGTGTGTGGCCCACCAGGACTGCATTTGGGTGATTCTGCTCTAGGTACTGCCCCTGTTCATGGTGTCTGTGCTCAGTGGGGTAAAAGATAGATGTCTTACCATTGCATATGTCCCCGCCATGAAAGGTGTGTCCTTACTATCACTGTTTAGTTGTGGGAAAAATATGTGGGCAGGATTGGTGGTAGCCCCAGCTGGGCTTTGAACCTGTGACCTTCTGTTCTTGTATGCACTGTCTGTGTGCACTGCACCACTGTGTAGCCACAGATTGGTTGGATTCCCTGGACTGTCCATGACTGTGGATCCGGCAGGGACTGTCTGTTGCAGTGGACTGTGCCAGCCTGCACATGGCTAGGCCTCTGTCTTCTGTGGTTAGCAGCCACTGCCCCCTGCACCACATGTACTTGTCCGCCAACATGCTGGCATGAACTTCTCTCAGAAAAAGCAGTTGACCTGATTGCAATGTGGCAGTACGGGACTGCATTTGGGGGACTTGGCTGTAGGTAATGCCCATTGTTGTGGTGTGTGTGCGGTGTTGGGTAAAATATGGGTGTTTTCCCCATGCTTATGTTCCCTGCACTACAGGGGTGTCTGCGCTATCTTTATTTAGTGGTGGGTAAAATATAGGGATTGGGCTGCCAGGTGCCCCAGCTGGGTTTTGAACCTCTGCCCTCTGGTCCTAGAGGTAATGACTCTGTCTGCTGTACCACACTTTGGCCACAGAGACAGTGCAGCCCCTGGAGGCAGTAAGCCTGGCAGGATGGAGTCACAAACCCTGCTCTACTCATTTTTACTGTGGGCATATGCACCCTGTCTGGTGACAAACGTGCACATAAACACCAGAAATGACCACGGGAAAATGGGGGAGAAAATATCACCACGCTGGGCGACAGTGGTATTAATGGGCAACCATAGCAAACACTCCGAGGAAAGCTCCAAAAACGGAAATGTTTTTCGGAAGAGTCTCCGCTCCGTAGACCCTTCCAATATTCATCTCTTTTTTCTGGAGCTTTGCTGGGTGTGTTTTGTATATTTGCCCATCACTATAACTGTTTCCCAGCTGGATTACTATTTATAATAGTTTTGTTGTGGTCATTTTCAGGTTCTATTTGCAATTTTGTTCTGTGCACATATATCACACTGCTCACGTTTTGTAGGTTTCCCCGGTGTTCCTGTACATTGCTGACGGAAATGGTTTCTCTTCCCTTTAAATGCCCTCTACCGCAAGGGTTTCACTCGCGCTAATTTTTACATGGAAATTCGGGCCCGATACTGTGCGGGGAGCCTCTCCCCTCCCACTCTCCACCCATTGACCCCCTCCCTCCACCCCTCCGGAGCCTTCCTCCGCCCTCTTTTAGCCGTTCCACGCCTCTATCGGACATTTGCGGGCCCGCACTTGTACGGGGCCCGTTAGTGTGCCGCGTACCTGTGCGGGGGTGACACGCACGTGTGCGGGGCGTTTAAACGCGTTTCTGCGCGTTTAAATGCCACGTTGCCGTGCGCTATTTTGCGGCGCGCAGATTTGCGGACTTTAGTAAACATGCCCCATAGTCTTAAAATGGGCCTGCACCTTCTTTAATATAAAGAAGACAAAGATCCTGACAACTGGCAAAATCAATAAGTTCATCGTTGATGGAAAAGAAATTGAAATGTTGGACAACTTTAACCTACTTGGATCAACTATCAATAAAGAAGCAACAAGTAGTCAAAAAATCTGATGATGCATTGCTCTTGGCAGAATGGCTATGAAGGACCTAGACAAGATTCTCAAGAGCAGAGATGTTTCTCTCCATTCAAAGATTCGACTTGTTCAAGCCATGGTATTTTCAATAACATCATATGGATGCGAAAGTTGGACAGTGAAAAAGATAGACAGAAAGAAAATTGATGCCTTTGAATTATGGTGCTAGCGACGAATACTGCATGTACCATGGACTGTCCAAAGAACAAACCAGTCATTACTAGAGGAGATCAAACCTAAGCTTTCTTTAGAAGCTCAGATGATATTAAATTTTGTCTGCCATTTGGACATCCAGTCTTCCAATTTTTCATGGTCCTCTTATGTTTTAACAGCTTTGAATAATTTTGTGTCATCTGCAAATTTGATCACATCACTCATTATTCCTATTTTCAGGTCATTTATGTTGTTGTTAAGTGCCATTGAATTGGTGCAACTCATGGTGACCCTTTGGATAGTTCTCCTAAAATGTGTTCGGTCTTCAGTCAGGCAGCTCATTGTTGACAGAGTAGCAGTCATAGCTGCGGTTATTGTATCGATCCATCTCATTGCTGGCCTTCCTCTTTTGCATTGAACTTGTACCTTGCCAAGCATGATGTCTTTCTCTAATGATCTCTCTCTTCACATGATATGTCCAAAGTATGAAAGTCGACAAAAATGGTAAAGGGAATGGAAGGATACCCCTATGAGGAGAGGCTTAAAAGGCTAGGACTCTTCATCTTGAAAAAGAGACAACTGAGTTGGGATATGATAGAGGTCTATAAATTAATGAATGGAGAGGAACGGGTAAACGTAGATCAGTTGTTTAAGCCATCAAAAAGTAGAAAGACTAGAGGACACATAATGAAGCTACAATGTAACCCATTTAAGACTAATAAGAGAAAATATTTTTTTACTGAATGCATATTCAAACTCTTGAATTTATTACCGGAGGATGTAGTAAAAGCTGTTAGTGTAGCTGGTTTTAAAAATAGGTTTGGACAAATTTCTGGAGGAAAGGTCCCTAAACCATTACTAAAGAGGACCCTGGAAATCCATTTCTTGCCCCGGGACTGCTGTTTTTTTTTTTTAACTCCTTCCCACCACATACATATAAGAACACAAGAACATAAGAAATGCCTTACTGGGTCAGACCAAGGTTCATCAAGCCCAGTATCCTTTTTCCAACAGTGGCCAATCCAGGTCACATGTACTTAGCAGGTTCCCAAAAAGGCACACAGGTTCCACAAATTGATCATCCTGGGGTGGGCCCAAAGTTTATTTATTTATTTAACCGGTTTTCTATACCACCTTATCCTTCAATCAAAGCGGTTGCCAGACTGTATTGAAAACTGGTCAGATGGTAGCTGAGACTGATAGAACATGGAGATCACTCTGATGAGAGGAAGGTGATTAGTTGAATGCCTAAGGGACTGGCACTAAGGCTTATTCTGTTCATTACCTTTATGATCAACATTCTAGAGGGGTTAAAAGGAAAAGTTTGCCTTTTTACTATTGAAACTAACATCTGCAAGAGAAAGAAAACCCCTGAGGAAGCAGACAGAATGAAGAGTGATCTATGAAAGCTTGAGAAGAGGATACGTGCTTGGTAGACAAGATTTAATGCAAAAAAAATGCAGGAGCAAGTATTCGTGGTGCAGAACTCTGAAGGAGTGGTGCGGGATTCTGAGGTATAGAGGCTTACTGGGAGTGAAACTGGGAGTGAAAGAGAACTCATGGTGATGGTGTCTAATGATCTCAACGTAACAAGGATAAGGGGACTGCTATCCCAATGGGCTCTGGTTCCTCAATCCTGCAGGCAGGTTTTCAGAACCAGGAGTTCACAGTTCTCAGCTCTTGAGTTTCTTCAGGTCTTTCTGCCACAGATGAAGGAATACTCTTTTCCCTTGACCGCAGGTCAGGTGCCTGAGGCCTGCTCAGAAACTAAAGCCTGAGCCATGCAACGTGGCTTCCTGTTACAAGAACTAAAGCCCGAACCAAACAAGATTGATTCCTTTTCTGCTATTTCTCAGCTTGAAACCTGCAGATCAAGCAATACTGCAGGGTAATGTACCATACAGCAGAAGTTATTGTTTATGTAAGTTAAGAGAACTCACTCTTATTTAGAGGCTGTACTGACTGTACTGCTGATAATAGCAGTTGCAACAATGTATGGAATTGCATACCAACATCTTTCTCGCACATCTTTTACATGATTCACTGAAAATGACATACAGTATCTGAGACCAGCCAATCACTGTGCCGTAATGAGGAGGTCAGGACATAGAATTATAAGCTGGACTCTGAAGAATGCAGAACACTTGGGGACCACTTTCAGACTTGCAGAACCTTTGAATACTTCGCTTCGTGGGAACTTTAACTTCCATGACACTGGCAATTTTGCTTGCTGCAGTCTCTAGCCTTGCTGCCTGTCTTTTTCTTTCTGAAAAACAGTGTGCAAGGACAAAGACCATCCTTGGAAAGGAGTGAACCTCTTCCACAGATCTGAAGCTCAGTGCTATCATGCGGCTCGCTGGACTGCCTGCAGCCTGTGTCAGACCACTGCCATTCTTTGGGCTTTGTGCTGTTCCTGAGATGACTTCTTGGACCCAGCCACAAGCATCCTGGCAAAGCTAAGGAACTGGTCTGAATTCTCCTGGGAGTGTGGGTCTAGCCTAGCCTTTACAGACAGATAGTTTTCTGTATGCCTGAGTGAAGAGTGAATCAATGATGTTGCTTTGCTAAAACAGTGATTTATTTCCTTAGTAATAAAAATCATATGGCTACATAACTTGCTACTTCAGAAAACTGATTTATTCTATATCTGCACTATTTTTCTATCAAAAATAGAGTCTAATTTATATATAAACACAGGGTTGGTTCCTTTATATCACATGGTTCATTTGCCACACTGATCTATAGAACCTTGGGAAAAGTGGGACGTCGCAATTACCCTGGACCTATCGAGTATGGATATATATATTTATTTACTACTGAAAATAACCCTTACATGTTTGTGTGTGCCCGGGATGAGTAATTCTGAATGAGCCACACCCCCACAGTATAATAAATCAGGGCCCAACCTACTGTACATACAAGGTCTGAAAATCTAGGCTGTTGAACCAACACCCTCTTTCTGGGTTGCTAAAAAGAGGCAAAAGACAATTTTTTCTCCATTCTAGGGAATTTTTATACTCCTCTATGACATTGTCTTCCAAATGAGGAAACCATCTGCATACCCACTACCATGTACTATACTCTATCGGGTCACTATTTAGTGGTAGTAATCAGTATTTATCTAAATACCAGCTGCTGTGGCTAAATAAAAACTGGATCTTCAGTGCCAATGTCTGGGTAGTGGCAGTAATGAACACTTAGGGGTATGTTTACTAAACAGTGCTAACGTTGCAGCGGCAATGTTATTGCATGATACGTAATGTTATCACGCAATATCACACGATAAAGTTACGTTTCACGCAATAACGTCTCCGGTGGCGTTAAGGCACACAGAGGGTGGAGTAAGTGTCTCCAGAGGGCGGAGAGAAGGGATCAATGGGTAGGGAGTGGGCGGGGAGAGGCTCCAGGTACACTAACGCCGTGATTTTAAGACCAGAACATTACCATGCTTGAAAACCTGACGTTAGAGGCACAATTGCAGGAAAGAGAAACCAGTTTAGTCAGCAATGTACAGCAAAGGCAGGGAGACCAAGAAGAGTGATAGTAGTGCTACATGTGCAGCAACAGCATGGTGCCCAAGTACAAAAGGGCACTACGGTGAGGCTGCAAATGGGGTACAGAGGGATGCAGGTGGGACATGCAGTGGGGCAGCTGGGGCAAAGGGTGGACTAGGCAGATGCCTAGGTGGCACATAGGAATGCAGAAACTGCAAATCAGCAAGCCAGCAACTGACCAAGGTCAAACATGCCCACGAGTGTGTGTCCACCAGTGTCCCAGGGGACAGTACTCAGCAGGTACCCCAAAGGGCACATAACATTGACAGGCGGTGCCGGGGGAAAGCACAGATATCTATGTAGGCACCCCTACCCCAGACCCCACTCCATAGGCAGCCACCTACAGGCACACTGGATGGCCTGGGACTGCACACTTCCAGCACCACCTGCATAAGGGAAAGTCAGCATGGTGGGGGGGGGGGGGGGGGTTGCTGGTGGTGGAGAGGACAGTGGCAGCTGCCCACAGCAGACCAAGGCCAAGCCCTGTTTAGGTAGGTGGCATGCAGTGCAACAGACAAGGTCTGTCTGAAGAACAGTCATCATATCCCCAGGAAATGACCTGCTTCTGTGGCAACAGTTTGGTGCTGTACACACAGCCAGTGTGGTCAGGGGCAGAAGGTCACAGGTTCAAGTCCCAGCTATGGCTTCTGCAGGCCTTGTCACTATATGTTACCCTGCAGAACACCTACACCATAAACATGTCCAGACCCTAGAGCAGCAGCCAACAGGGGCACAAACATCCAAACCCACAGGCCCCACAATCCCTATCCTCATGGAGAGCCAAGCTTTTGGGCCCTGCACGGAGCAGTAGCCACCATTACGTCCACCTGCATACCTTAGCAATGCCGTCATAAACGTGGAAAGACATTCCATATACTGTATTTCAAAAGGTTGCTATGATGAATGTCAGATAGCAGATCCTACATTAAACACAAATTGTTAACAGAGATTCATCATAGCAACCTTTCTGATATATGTGGAGCGTGTTTCCCTTCTGTTTGTTTTCTGACAGTGTTTACCACCCCAGAGAGTGACCATAACAGTATAGAGTACCTTAGCAATGCTTGCACTGTGCCCAGGACTGGTGCCAGGGCTGCCAACCACCTCTATCTTTGCACAGTGCTGAAATAGGTGAGGAAGTGTGTGTATGTCTATCCAGTGTTTTGTGGCTGCCTACACCTTACTGAGCCCACACTGCTTACAATGTTCCCAGTGTTAGCCTGCCAATGTGCATAATGAGGAGCAAGGTATTGTGGGTATGGCCCAGACAGGGCAGTCTGGGCAGGATGCATCTGCACAGGGCATAGGGCAATGGCTGTGACACTGGAGTGCCCGACCACCACCTGCACGGACAGGGTGGCCGTAGCATGTCATTCTGGGAGGTCAGTCTCATGTTGACTGAGCAGTGACCATGGCATGTCTAGGTTCCCACATAGTGCTATACCATGTTTCTCTCAAGTGATATCTATGGGTTTCCTTTTTTGGGGCCCAATCACTGACATATGTGCGTGCGTGCTTGCTTGCTTGCATCCTACTTTTGGATGCACACAAATCTTCTAGGAACAAGCACTATGTGCTAGCTAGCAGACTGTCTGCAGTTAGCATGTGTATGACTGGAACACCTTGCAGGGTGCAGTGGGTGAAGACTGGATGTGCTCTCTGGTGGTGAATGTCAGGTTGGGGGGCAGCTGAGCTTTTTGAGGCCTACTGCCTGTCTGCCAGTGCTCTATGTACAGATCTGCATTGACTGCTCTGGAGAGTGCCTATTCCCCAGCAGGACTGGGGGGGGGGGGGGGGTGGTGGTGGTCCCCTCTACTGCCTCCGATGTAGAGTGTGGATCAATTGGTGGGAGATCCTGTCCCCCACCCTGACCCAGTAAGGACAGGTTGGGTGTTGCTACATAATCTGCTTTTGGGTCCAAACACCACCCTTCTCCTATAACAAGTGACCAAAACAACCACACAGGATATGCACTAATCTGGGTGCATCATAGTCCATAAGGGCTAGACATGGCTGGGAAATACAGATGAACATAGGTGTATCCCAGGTGTGTCTGCAGAGACTACCTGTCACACACTGGCACTGATTGGAACCTGCAGCACAGCCTATCTCAGCCAAGCCAGGTGCTGTGGACCTGGTGCTGGGTGCCCCACCTCACCTTCAGGGTGAGCACAGGAACCGCACAATGTCACGGTCTGTAGCTACTCTGTGCCAGTAACACACATGGTCAGTTCCCCCTACCAGGCCGAGGTGCTGTGGAGGCGCATACCCCATCTTGTGATCAGATGTAGGCTGCTGATCTACATGTGCAATGCATCATGGGTACGGGTGGGTTTACTCTATCCTGGTAAGCACAACAGAGTTTGTGTGGTGATCTGCAGTCTATCTTTAGCCAGTCAGCACTGTATTAGGAGCTATAGAGATATAGTCCACTGATTACTGTAGAGGCAGAGGTCATGGGTTCAGTCCCACAGTGGTGTTCTTTAATAAGGCTGCCTAAGGGATTTCCTTTTAATTTAAATCAGTGCTGCCAGCAAAAACACCCTCACAGTGCCGTAACCTAAGGTGCCTCATAAGGCGACCTATAGGGCACATTATAAGGTGCCTTTGCGGACAGGGCACTTTACAATGTGCCCTATGGGATGCCTTATAGAGCGCCTTATGCGGGGGCATTTTTATGAAAGTGTGCTACTCAGTAGCACAGGGTTTAGGGTGCAGTGTGGGTGCTATGCTAAAAAGTAGCATAGGGCCCCCATGCTATCCTGGTAGTATGCATCGGTGCAGGGACTGAGTAGGACATGGTCAGAAGGAGGCGGTGCTGGTGTGTCGCAGCATGAAGTCCATATATACAAAAGAAGATTGAATATTTTTGAAATATGTTTATGTTTGCATTATGATCCTTTAGTTTCAATTCAGAGTTTAGCCATACACTCAGATCACAAATCACAAATCAATTTTTTATTAATATCTGTTTGGACCTATGGTCAAATCTTGTTATTTTATCTGCTATTCTACAGTATCTACTACCCATAGTACTTCTATTTTCAAAATATTTAATTTGAGCTTATAAAGATAGGACCATTGCTGAATTTCCTGCTGTTCGGATTTCATTCCACTCATTTCCCTCTCAGAAGCTTTACCAAGTGGAAGTAAGAGCTGAATATCATCAGCAAACATGTCAACTCAAATGTCTAATGAGCACGATATATTTCCCAAAGAAGACAAAATAGTATTCAAATGATAGGGAGATAAAGTAGATCCTTGAGATGCCCCATTTTTTAAGGTCAAAAATTGGAATCTATCTTCTCCCATCACTACTTGGTGCTACTGATAGAACAAAAATGAGAGAAACCATTTCAAAACCACGCATCCTGCTCCCAGAAAACAAAGCATGTTTAATATAAATGGACGATTTGCTGAATCAAAGGCCTCTGAAACATCTAAATAAATTATCAGAAGATAATGGCCTTTACTCAATACTCAGAAAAGATCATCCAAAATGGAGAGTAGCACTACTTTTGTACTATGATCCCACTAGAACTCTGAATAGCTTAAATCTAACACACTCATTCACAACTTAAAATCTGCCTGCTGTACCAATACTGCCTTATTGGTTTTCCTAGGATAAGGAGGTTGAAAATAGGTCTAAAATTTGGATATTTTACAGGACCCTGCCTATGTTTCGTTGGGAGCTGATGCTGCTGAACTGGGGCTGAAAGAAGACCAGAAGATGAAAGGCCTGGTGTATTCCTCAAAATCTCCACTACCTGCTTTTCCTAGGGGATGCTGTGGGCCTGGCTGTATCACTTCCTACCTCTTGGAGGTTTTAACTGCCTATTACACCACCAACTAGTGCATCTAAAGCTTCCTCTGCTACTAAACTTTCAAGGGGTAATTTTATAAAGTCATTTTCATGCGTATGCAGACTCTTAGGGGTATGTTTACTAAAGGGCGCTAATGTCGCAGTGGCGGAATTAGCGCATAATAAGGTACGTTATTGGGCGATGAAGGTGCGTTATCGTGCGATAACATACCTTATCGTGCGATAATGCACCTGCGGCGTTAAGGCACCCTAACGCTGTGAAATATGGCGCTGAAGGGCGGAGGAAGGCTTCCCAGAGGGCGGAGAGAAGGGGTCAATGGGTGGAGAGTGGGAGAGGAGAGGCTCCAGGCACACTAACGCTGTGGAATCCGGGTCTGATCACTAACGCCAGTGAAACCCTCGCTTTAAGGCACATTTGCAGGAAAGAGAAACGATTCACGTCAGCAATGTACAGCAAAGCCAGGGAAACCTAAAAAAAGTGATAGTTGTGATACATGTGCACGGAATAAAAGGGCAAATAAACATGGAAAATGACCTGAACAAAATTTAAAATCACCATAACCAAGCTGGCCAATAGTGATATTAATGGGAAAAATAAAAAAACACTACTGAGAAAGCTCAAAAAAATATATATCATTTTTGGAAGGGTCTATGCTCTGTCCCCCTACAAGGTGAATGATCCCACATTGAAATAGCGCTGATCAGGGTTTTCCCTTTTTATTGGACAGGTTTCTTATGGCATGCACATGTGCGGCAATAGCAGGATTGGCATGTCGGAAAGGGCAACTGTACAGATGCTTGAAATGGGGATACAGAGGGCTGCAGGCGGCACATGCTGTGGTGCAGCTGGGGCACAGTGCAGACTAGGGAGATGCCTAGGTGGCACATAGGAATGCTGAAACTGTACAGCAGCCAGACAGCAACTGATGAGGGCCCAACATGGGCACGCGTGTGTTTCTCACAGTGTCACAGGGGATAGTACCCAGCAGGTACCCCCAAGGGCACAGAACATTGGCAGGCGGTGGTGGGGGGGAAGCGTGGACGTCTATGCAGGCACCCCTACCCCATATCCCGCACCATAGGCAGCCGCCTACTGGCACACTGTATGGCCTGAGACTGCGCACCACCAGTATAAGGGCATGTCAGCATGGTGGCAGAGGGGTACTGGTGTTGGAGGGGGGCAGTTGCATCTGCCCACACCAGACCATGGCCTAGCCCTGTTTAGGTGGGTGCCGTGCACTGCAACAGACAGGCTCTGTCTGATAAACAGTCATGGTATCCCAGGGAATGAACCATCCCTGTGGCAACAGTGTGGTGCAGTACACACAGCCAGCATGTTCAGGAGCAGAAGGTCACGGTTCAAGTTCCAGCTGTGGCTCCTGCCAACCCAGTCCCCAAATTTTAGCCAGTACTAAACCATGGTAATAAAGATGGAACCTTTACTGCAGATAACATAAACATGCCTGAAATGCCTATATTCCACCGGTGATTATCTGATCTTTTACCGGTTAATCTCAGAACGACGCGCATGCAGACTGAAAAGAAACCTCCTACCTTTAAAGAGACTCTCAAAGCCTAAAGCTCCAATCAAATATCAGTACGTCATGCTCCCCTGCGGCTCACGAAGAAAACCCCTCTTTCGCAACCAAGACGCTTTGCATTCTGCTTACTATAATCCTAAAGAGTAACTCTAATGTTCTTCATAGATTATTTATTGAATCAAATAAGAATCGTTCTGTTCATACACAACTCGCCCACTCAATGGAAACATTCAAACCTTTGGGGACCACTGTGTCGAAAGTATATATCCACCATTGCTCATGCCTAATCAATGACCGATCCAAAGACATGCCCCTCTCGCCCTTTAATTCTTGATCTACACAGAGAATCCGAAGTTCATACTGATGATGTTCTAGCATGCAGTGCTGGACTATGGGGGCCTCTTTTACACCACATTTCAAGCGACTCTTATGCTCCCTAATGCGGATACGAAATGAACGTGTGGTCTTCCCTATATAGACCAATCCACATGGGCAAAATATGGCATACACCACATTAGTAGAACCACATGTAGTAGAGGATTTTAAATTTCTTCTAAGGCCATTATATTCAAAACAAGAGGTTTCCATCATAATTGTGCATATGTCACAACTGCCACAACTACGATGGCCCCTATGGGAAGCCTCTTCTGAAACCTCCTCTATCGGCCTCAGCACTGCAGGACTTAAAAGTTCTTTTAAATTTCGATCTCGGGTCCACACACATCTAATGGCTTTATTGTTTAAGCCTGGAACCGCTGAAAGAATATTAGAATGTTTTTTAATGATTTGCTGCACTGTTGAACTCATCGGGGAATATCTCGTGATAAAATTCACGTGCGGAGATTCAAAATCCCTTACTTCAGTCGAATGTGACTCCAAAAGCAGGGCTCTATGATTAAAAAGCGCTCGTGTGTATGCTCTCTTAACAATTTGCTGAGGATATCCGTGGGATAAGAAATTGGCAAATACTACTTTTGACCGCCGTTTAAAGTCCTGTACGTCTGAACAGTTCCTGCGAAACCGTAGGAACTGTGAATACGGTAGACTTTCCTTAAGTTTGCGTGGATGCAAGCTACGGAAGTGCAAAAATGTGTTCTTATCCACGTCCTTCTTGAAAAGTGAGCCGCAGGGGAGCATGACGTACTGATATTTGATTGGAGCTTTAGGCTTTGAGAGTCTCTTTAAAGGTAGGAGGTTTCTTTTCAGTCCCCATGCGCGGCGTTCTGAGATTAACTGGTAAAAGATCAGATAATCACCGGTGGAATGTGGGCAGCTAATTAAGTTTTGACAGGTATAGTTTCTATATTTTTATGACGGGATCTGAATCTGCTTAGTTTGTTACCATAAGGAAGGGGTTGGGTGTAATAGTAATATATTTTATTTATTATATAGTATGACAGCAAGAAGAAAGTTGGACGAGATACATTGAGTGATCCCCTGATGAAAGTACAGTGATGAAACGCATGACTGGTACCTGTAAATAGCATCAGGATCCTTAAACAGTCCACATCCGTGGGTTATCTCAGGCTATACAGATAAGTAAAGCCGTAGTGCTTGTGCTAGATTTTTGAACTTTTCGAACATTAACCTGAGTAATATAACCTACTGTGACTTTAGAGGTCATTGATGCAAATGGGCAACCTGCTTTAAAAACGGAGGAAAGTCCTTGTGGCAGAGCCATCTAAGTCTGAGACCTCTATTATTTAAGCCTTATCTCATTACAAAGAGGGGAAGATTTTTAGTCACCCACATTGATACATAAACGATTTTGTTGTTGTTTGGAGCTTTGACTTCATCTTTCGGTAAAAGACCAGTCTTTGGAGTACCCCCTACCAGGCTGAGGTGCTGTGGGGGTGCACACGGTCAGTTCCCCCTACCAGGCCGAGGTGCTGCGGGGGTGCATACCCCATCGCTCATTTAACATCTCATGCCTGCTCTACGCGGACAAAGTGTTGCTCTTTACCCCATTTACAATTGAAGATCCAGACTTCACCCAACTAATAAAGTGCTTCGATGCCATAACCGACTGGCTCCTCTCCCAAAGCCTCAAGATCAACTTTAACAAGACTGAAATACTATTTGTGACAAGAAACCAGTCCTTCTCGCCTCCGACAACCATAAAGACAAGAGATGCAGAACTCTCGAGCAAAACTACCATCCACTGCTTAGGAGTGACTTTAGACCAACAGCTCAACTTCAAGGCACACATCAGCAATACTATCAAACAAATTTATCACAAGATACGCACCCTAAGACATCTTCTTCCCTTGCTGCAACCTGAGGACTTCAGATAAGTTTTTCAGGCACTGGTGATTCCCCATTTTGATTATGCCGATGTAATCCTTCAGGGTCTACCCAAAAACACCTTAAACCCCCTACAGTTAGCTATGAATGCTGCCGCACGCGTCCTGGGTGGAGCCGCCAGAGGTGATCACATCACCCCGGTCCTTAGGGACCTACATTGGCTACCAATATACACGCGGCTATCCTATAAAGTAGTCATCATTACCTTCAAGGTCATCAACAAGTTAGCCCCCACAGCCATAATGGACCTTGTCCACCCCATTGCAGCAAACAGAGAAAGGAGAACATGCACAGCCAATACCCTATTGATCCCCAGTGAAATAACAAAATGTACCAAGGCAACAAGGAACAGAGCTTTTAAGTTTTATGCCCCTAGCTGCTGGAATGCACTCCCAGCACCCATCAGAGCCATAACAGATCTAGCCCAATTTAGAAAAGCGCTTAAACACCATCTCTGTCTCTTACACTACTCACAGCCCTCTAACCTGACACCCCCGAGCATAAACCTAGTCATGAACACATGAATCACGTCAATGAATGTACATATTGTAGATACAGATTGTAGATAATTTGAAATGTGTACAAAGTTAATCCCAGTTGAAATCCAAGTTCAATTGTCCTGTTCATTGTAAGTGCCTTATTAGCACAACGCTGTTGTATGTAAACTGCGCTGATTTTTAAGAGTGTGGTATATAAGAACAATAAAATAAAAATAAAATAAATAAATCTGTAGACTGCTGATTTGCAAGTGCAGTGCATCATCAGTACGGGTGGGTTAACCACAGCAGACAGTTTGTGTGGTGACCTGCAGTCCTTCTGTAGCAAGCTGAGGGCTTGTTAGTAGTTGTAGCCCACTGGTTACTTCACTGCCTATAGAGCCAGACATCATGGGTTTGATCCCACAGTGGGGTTATTTGATAGGGCTGTCTGAGGCATTTTCTTTTTTTAATTTAAATTAGTGCTGCCAGCAAAAACACACTCACAGTGCTGCAACCTTAAGGTGCCTCATAAGGCGCCCCATAAAGCGCCCTATAAAGCACCTTATAAGGCGCTCTATAGGGAATATTATAGGGTGCCTTGGTGGACAGTGCATTTTATAATGTGCCCTTTGGAGTGCCTTATAGGGCGCCTTATGCGGCACCTTAGGTTACGGCACTGTGAGGGTGTGTTTGCTGGCAGCACTAATTTACATTAAAAAAGAAAATGCCTCAGACAGCCTTACTCATTAAGACCACTGGGGGATTGAACTCATGATCCTTGTTTTCATCAGTCAATGTATTAAACATTGTGCTACACCTCTGTTGCTATGTTTGTAGGTCAGCGCACCTAATTAAGGCTAACGGGCGTTAACATGCCATGGCTCCCTCTTTCAAGCGGTAATGGACTTTATCGCACGATAACTCGACATGCTACCTTAAGACCGGAATGCCCACTACCTTATATGGCATTCATCACAGTAAGACTGCAACTAACGCCAGTAACATTAAGACGGTTTAGTAAACATACCCCTTAGAATTGTGGCTGGTGATGGCGTAAACGTATGCGCTTTGGCATGTATCTCTACATTTTACTAGTAAGCGTAGCTGAGGGCACAGTCTGGGCAGAACACAGGAGGAATTTGCTAGTACATGTGCTGATTATAAAATACCATTATTTGCATGTGTGCTTGCAAACTTTATGCATATTCATTTATGCCTGCTATAGAGCAAGTGTAGAATAGTCTCCCAGTGGAGGTAGTGGAGACGAGGACAGTACCTGAATTCTAGAAAGCATGGGGCAAACACAGAAGATCTCTAAAGGAAAAGAGACTCTAGTATTTGATATGGAAGGGCAGACTAGATAGACCTTGTGATCCTTTTCTGTTCACATGTTTCTATGTTTGTACATAAATGTCTATGCCTGTTTTTAAGGTTTCATCCTGGCAACTTATTCTAGTATTTTATAAAGATACATAGACACCTATGTGACTTTATAAAATAGGCTTAAAATATGCACCTGCTTGCCCTCTTATGCTGGGCGTCCTGTGATAAAATTACCCTAACAATGTCTCCTGATTTCAGAAATCCATCACCTGATGATTCATCCAATTCAATAACTGCCAAAGCCCACTGTTTACACTTATGCACTTCTCACTGGAACCCCAGAGAACAAGGTGTGCCTACTACTGCACTCTGTTGCTGGCCTCCTGACTCCCCCCTCCTCTCCCCCAGTACTGCCTCTTCCTTCTTTTGTACTTGTGTGGAGGTGAAAGCAGACAATTGGCATTTCACATTTTTAACTTGGCAAACAACACACAGGTGGGGGCCAATTCAGTTGTAGAAGTCCTTCCCCTGTACAGATGGTCAAAATCAGGGCATGCAGCGGTAGCACCCAATTCTGATTCCACGGGGGTTAGACATGCCCACAGGATCAGAATTGGGTCTATCAGCCTGAACATGCAGGCCAGGCCCCAATTCTGATCAGCCGCACTTCCGGCACCTACCCAGTTAATTCAGCCAGGCTTCTGAACAGAGCCGCAGTGCCATTGCATCCCATTGCCATGGCACTGCGGCTCTGTTCAGGAGCAGCGACCACTGGCCGTAGGCAAGAAGATTCTTTCCCTGCAGCCTGACCCCCTATCCAGCCTTCTGTGCACCCCTCACCTTTCTATCTTTACTGGCCTCTGCTGTCCACCCACATCCAGGGGGACCTATTCCACCTCCAAAACGGAATAAGACCCTCATCTAACAGTGTGACCCCAGACGTACAGGGACGACCTCAGAATTGCCCTGTACATCTGGGGTCGCAGACTCGCCTGCCGTCTGCCCTCGATGCTCCCCCGGCCCACCCCCTCCTATCCATGAACAGAGCTCCCCACATAAGTGGCCTATGAGTGCGTGGAGCTCTGCTGCCGCTGGAGGGCTCCAGCCATTTAGTCGGTCTGGACATCTGGATCGGACATCCAGATATGCTAAACTGAGACCAGAATGACTCCCATAATGTCCAGAAAGAACAGAATGAGGCAACATCCACATTTCCAGAATAGACAATTCCACACCTCGCCCCATTCAGTCTACAGTACATGGGAGATTGAGCTGGGCTGCTCTGATGACAGCCCCACTAATCATTCTCGATGCTTCCAATACTTCTTCTACACAGTGTTGTACAAATCCACATTCCCCTTCAGAGAGTAGGAGAGCTTCTAATACTAGCAATCTCTGCCACCTCTTTATGCCACTGAGCTAGTTGAGGATTCCCCTTCCAGTAAATGGCAATTGTAGATCTGGAAGTATGCAACAACTGGCCCACAAGTATTATTATTATTATTATTCATTTATTAAGCACTACAAAGTGTATGCAGCGCTGTATAAACACAAAGAAAGACAGTCCCTGCTCACAGAGCTCACAATCTAAAAGACAACCAGATGTGGCAATACAAGAAGCACGAGGTCAAAGGTAAAAGGTGACACAAGGAAAACAAAGATCATGGTCCGAAAGCGGTCTCAGAGGAGCGTTTTTAGCAAGGATTTGAAAGGGGAGAGAAAAGAGACTAGGCGTAGATATAGCAGAAACTTATTCCAGGCATAAGGAGCAGCAATGTGAAAGCATCAAAGTCTGGAGTTAGCATTAGAAGAGAAGGGCATAGAGAGAAGGAGACCAGAGAAAGAGTGGAGTTCACAAGGGGGGGGGGGGGTAGGGAGAGAGGAGGCAGGAAACATAATGAAGGATGGTAGACTGAATGCATTTAAAGGTTAGGAGAAGTAGTTTGAAATGAATACGGAACCGAAAGGGAAGCCACTGAAGCAATTTCAATAGAGGGGTCACATGAGAGTAATGCAACTGGCAGAAAATCAGTCAAGCCACAGAGTTCTGAACAGATTGAAGAGGAAACAGATGGGAATGAGGAAGGCCAGTAAGGAGGAGGTTGCAATAGTCAAGATGGGAGATAATTAAAGAGTGAATAAGGGTCTTAGTAGCGTCTTCAGAGAGGAAGGGCCGAATTTTGCAAATGTTAAACAAAAATAAACAGCAGGTTTTAGCAATCTGTTGAATGCGGGAGGAGAAGGAGAGTGAGGAAGTTGAAAATGACTCCAAGGTTATGGGCTGAAGTAAACGCTCTTCGGGAACCAATGAAATATCCCACCAATACCCAAAAAGACAAACCAGTGGAGTTAACTTAATCTCCCCTTCCCCCTGCCTACCCTGCCCTCACTGACCACAGCTCTTCTAACACAGACTGGAAAAGGCTTGAACATCTCTAATATAAAAAAGGAGTAGCAATAGTTTTGGTGCAACAGCCGGACCATTAGCTTTATTTGACAACAGCACATGGAGATTGAATGAACTGACTGCAAGATAATATCCCAATCCGAGTCTTCAAAATCCTCATTTCAGCTATCAGTTAATTTCTGTAATCTTGGGGGAAGAGAATCTTCTTCCATCAGTACTTTATACAAACAAGAGATTCATCTCTCCCCAGAATCCAGGGGGCTGCCAGTATCCCTCGCCAAGTGATCCAACACTTCTTGGATCAGCAGATATACATAGTGGGTCTGTGGATCCAAGTCAAGTTCTGCTCACAATGAAGCAAAGTCCTTAACCTCCCCTTCCACCTCCATTGGTCATAGAAACTGCAAACTACAACATTCTCAATGTACCATCTAGGGAAAGAAGATGCAATAGGTAAGTCTGGGATTCTTCACCAAGATGGCAACTAAAGAAGATTCTTCTCCCCCTACCCATAACTGCATGAAAATCTGCCTCCACAACTCCACCATGTAGGCCAGAATACAGTTGCCATGCAAGGCCTTCCATTCTACTGATATCTCTTTTGGTGCCGTAAGCAATAATAGGAGAGTAAAACCTATCTGCACTCTTTCTAATTGCACCAAACATGGTTCTCCATCTTGTTTGAACCACATAACACCCAACAGCACACTCCAAATTATGTAAACCAAAACACCTCTATCCTTTGTCCCAACATAGAGGACTTCTATTATGCCATATGAAACTAAACAGTTGCCCTTCAACCTCTATGGTGCCTGGAAGAAATTAAAACAAATACAAGTCTTGGGAAAATATTCATTTTAATTAAATTAATTATCCTCCACAAGAAATGGGCAGTTTCATCCAGACCCCACAAGTCTAAATAAATTTTATTCTACAGCGACACTTTATACAAATCCTTCAAACGAGCTGAGACCAATACCCAAGTAGGTTCAGAAAACAGCTGAAACCAACTTCTGGCAGGTCCCCAAAAGACAGATCTCAGATTTATATAAATTCAACTTATAGCCCTCCACTGCTCCAAACTCAGTCAACAACTCCATCAGAGCCAGTCTGGTGAATCCAAGAGGCCGAAAAAAAAAGCAATATATCATCCACATAAATCAGAATCTTATGGTCCACTCCTTCTACCTGATGGCCTGCTTATGCATTGAATCCTGCACACACTGTGCTAACAACTCTATAGCCAAGTCAAATGAAGTAGGAGACAGAAGAAGTCCCTGCTTCATTCCACAACAAATAGAAAATGGTGACGAGAGAGTCCCGTTAATGAAAAGTCAACACCCATCTCATGAACTCCTCAGGGAGACCTAATTTCTGAAAGAAGAAAGGGCCATTGCAGTTTTTCAAGGCTTTGTTGGGGTCAAGATTCATCATAGCCCACTGGAACCCACCTTTCTCAGAAAGTTGAAGGATATTAAACAACCATCAGGTATTATTATTAGAAGTCCATCCATGAATGAAGCCTCTCTGGCCTGTATGTACCAAGTTGGGGGTTAAAACCTCCAATCTCATCAGTAACTCCTTAGCTAGAATTTGCACATCAATACAGAGAAGAGAGATCAGACAATAGGAATTTACATCATCTGCTGCTTTATTCTTTTTATGGAGTAAAACCACTGTAGCATCAAGTAACTCCTCCGCTACTCCCGGGTTAGGATCCAGGTGAGCCAACACATCACCCAACAATGGTACTATCACTTCTTTAAACTTCTTATAACATTGTATTGGATACCTGTCCAGTCCTGCACTCTTAATTTTGAAGCCCACCATTGGCTTTCTTAATCTTCAACCTGGAGATTGGATGGCACAAAGAACCCGCTCTTATGATATCCCAGGTAAAAACACCCTGTTCAAGAATTCCTGATACAGTACCTTGCCACTGTAGGTGCATCACACCCACCTCCTCATAAAGCTCCCAAAAATGGCCTAGCAAAATCTGTTCCTGTTCCTTAGGAGCTGTGCAAATCCTGTCCCTTCCATCTCTCAAGCTTCTGATAGCAGTCGTTGCTGCCTGTCACCACCACCCTGGGCAAAAATGAGCTCATTTTGTTTCCATGCTCAGAATTTTTCAATCAAGAAAGCTGCAAATACCTTTCTATTTTTCCTACCTTGAGCTTTTTAAGATGATCCTTAGATAAACATATTTGCCTATACATCCTTGAAGAACAAGCTTACTTACAGTATGTCTTTGCTCTAAGAATTGTACCTTCTTTTCCAATTGGGATATTGCTTCTCTATGCTGTTTGTGCAAATGACTGACAGACCTAATAATCCTATTCCTCTAAACTGCTTTGAGGGGTTTCCATCGTGACACTGGACCATATGTAGCTGGATCATACAGTCCTGGAACTCCTGAATCACCACTTTGATGAGTTCCATACAATTCTTGTATCCCAAAAAGGAACCATTCAATGTTCAAGTGCCATGCCACTGTGGTAGATCACTTACCTACAAATCCAGGACCTTCGGATGGTGGTCTGAGAGCTGACAAGAAAGGAAATCACTTTTGAACAGCGAGATCCTGTGTCCCAAAACACATAAAAATAATCCAAGTGACTAAACACATTATGCCATGGCAAAAAACAACAACGTGCATTCACGGCTACTTGGATGGGTCCCCCACTACACATCCTCTGCCTGAAGCTGCCCAACTAGTGTAAGCATTTCCTGGAATTCCTCCCATACACTGTGAAGTCCACTTCAATCCAGTTTATTAAGTATGCAGACATTCCTATGCCTTCCCATTATGAAAAGCATATGTACATAAATATGGAGCAACCCTCCCACTCAATATATTATAATATACACCTTGGTTTTTATTAGGATCATATACATTCATCATAGCAAATTCTGTATCACCCAGTTTGTAGTATAACAACAGCTACCAACCTTCTGGGTCTATCTCTGACCCCAGTACCTGCAAAGGCAGAGATCTATAATTCAAACTGCATACTTCCCTATGCCTTGAAGTATACAGGGAGGAAAAAAAAATGGCCTCCCCAATACCATTGCAATGTATCATGTTCCTTGCAAGAAAGATGGATCTCCTGCAAGAACATCACTTGGGCCTTAATAAACTTCATATATGCTTCATATGGTGGTTTTGATAGGACTGTTGAACCCCCTTACATTTAAATGTACATACAAATGTGTGGTCCCTTCATCAAAGTAGTTTACCAAGCATTTGAAACATCTTCATAGGAAGCAATTTTATAATGAACAGTGTAAAATTGCATGTCATCCATGGTCTAAATTATATATTTTTAAAGATGTGTTTGGTTGAGCCTTTTTTTTTTTGTGCCATCAAGTCAGTGTTGACTCAAAATGGCCCAACTACCTCTGGGTTTTCTTGGCAATGTATCACTGGAAGTAGATTATCAGCCTTTTCTTCCAAGGCAATGGAGGGTAAAGTGACTTGCCTGATGTCACAAGGAGTGCCAGTGGGAATTGAACCCTGGATCATCTGGGTACTAGGCAGTTGCTCTAAACACTAGGCTACTCCTCCACTCTTGAGTCTTTACATGTGCATTTAAAGAGGGCACTATCCTAGAAGTATGTACGTCAGAGCAATGGCATATATTTTTGGTGTGGGCAAGCATGGCAGAGCACAGATGTACACACATAAATTATAAGATGCTATAACTTACGCATGTTCTCTATAAATCTAGACAAGAACATTTACATCATGTCTAGGGTTGGTGTAAGTGGTCACACCTAGGGATATGTTTACTAAAGTGTGTTAGGGAGCAAGTGTGCTGTTAACATGTGTTATTGGTGCCTGTGAGCAGTAAACACCGCAGAAAGCGCCGATAATGCTGGATTAACGTGTGGAAGCTGGGACCTCAGTGTTAAGATAAAAGGAGATAGAAAGTTGGCGTTAGTGGGGTGGAAACTGGGCGGGGATAGCATATGCTCCCTTAAAGCCACGTTGTGATACTGTGCATTACAGCTCCCAGTGCTGGGAACTCTAACACCATGTGAGAGCTCGCAGTAAGAGCTATTTCTGAGGGGAGAGAGCCTGTTTAAATGTCAGCAATGTGCTCCACTCATTGGAGTTCCCAAAGAAGTGATAGCAATGCTCCAATGACAGCAACAGCATGATGCCCTATTAAGAGATGGCACTATGTTGTTGGTGCCAAATTGGCAAATGAGGTGTCATGTGAGTGATGCAGTGGAGATGGCTGGTCCATTAGGCTGACAAGGCCGCTGCCTAGAGTGTACATCTGTGATGTCTGGTATGACTCCACTGTGACAGTGGCAGCACATATACATGCTGCCGCAGTCAAAAAGAAGATGCGCCACCCACACTGCCACCATGCTGCCATGTCATCATTGTGTGAAAGTGGGGGTGACAGTCGCAGTGGCTGCGGCCTGCTGTGGATGAAATCTTTATCCCGGCCCTGTGTGTCAGTTGCAACACTGCAGTTGCCACTGTCAGTTGGATTTGTTAATGTTTGTAACAAAAAATCTGTTTAATATCCTAAACTCAACAACTTGGAACAATTCTTATACATCATAGTAAAGAATACAGGTCTCAGAAGAAACTCACAGCACTAATGCAAGGGTGTTAACCCGTTAGCAGTGCTAGTCCTCACATCAATGACCTGATTCAATACTTTTATACTTTTATAAAATGTCTTCTTTCTCATATAGCGTGAAAGCCTTCCTCAGCTCATTATATTATCAACTAGTTTAAAGAAAATCTCCCAAAAGCTGAAGAAATAAGCACTTAACTTGTGAAGAATGTTAGCCAAAAATTAAATGAAATGTCGTCAATTCCAACGCCTTCGATCAGGCACCCCAAGCGTTTCACTCCAAAGGTTTCTTCAGGGAATTGTCCATTAAAGCCTTCGATCAGGCACCCCAAGCGTTTCACTCCAAAGGTTTCTTCAGGGAATTGTCCATTTTGGCTAGACGGAACAAACAATATGATGTTAAATCGACGTCCCATGTTGCAGCAATGAATATTGCAAAAACATTATTTTAACAAACTTCACCTTAATAAATCATGCTGCCCACGTTTCCATTGGCTTGTATGTCTCCAACTACTGTTGCTTCAGACAATCTCCACAAAAATGCCGTGCATGCGGAGACCAGCGCAAGGCGCCATATTTAAAGGGTGGCTCACCCAGCTAATTATGGGAAACTAACGATTCTAGATGAAAAAACATTCTCACTATCGACTACTAGTTGTTAAATTATTACAAAAATAAGCCTCTAATTCCTCCGCACATCTCGGAGGAAATACGGGCAAATTACGAATGAATAAAGAAACCCATTATGTGTACCCGTGGCAGAACACCAAACGCAGACAACCGGTTAAAAAACGAGTAATGTTTGAAGATACGTCTGAAGGTAGTGGCGACTCTAGTAAATCCTCTAGCGAGGATTTTTTGTCAGGGGATATCGAGGAGAAAAGGAAGAAGAAGAAAGGGGAAGACAAAGAGTATCAGCACGAGTGCCGCAACCAACGAAGAAAATAATCGGTTTGGCTACGTCCCAGTCAGTGATTAACATTTCAGATTTCCCTTTGACCTCTGATGAAATTTCTTTATTAAACAAAGGGTTATCTTTTGTCCCTATATTACAACATGACTCTTTTCAATTTCGAGTCGATTTTGAAGAGTTGATGCGAAAACTGATCCTTAAAGATTTTTTTGCGTCTCAGGGTTCATCTGAAGTGGAGTCGAGTCCAATGACTGAGGAAGAATCGTTTCTATGTCTTAGTTCCACTGTTTCTACTACATTGATCACTGATCGGGTGAAGTTACCGTTGCGATCTAAATGGATGCCTTCAGGTCCAGTCCCTGCGGCATTGTTGCTGTTTATGAAGTTAGTGCTACATGATATTCATCTACTGGAAGCCACAAAGAAATCGCACCAAGTTCGGTTATCGCTTAGTGAACGTCAGGCTCTGAACGCTTTGCGACATCACGCCAATTTAGTTATTCGGCGAGCTGACAAAGGAGGAGCCGTGGTGGTAATGAATAGGCGCGATTATATTACTGAAGCACACCGTCAGCTCCGTGATCAGTTAACATATAATGAATTGGAGGTAGACCCCACCAAAGCCTTACAATCAGAGATCAGGAGGATCACCTCTGTGGCTCTGAGAGATCATTTTTTAACAGCGAAGGAGTATCATTATTTGAATCCATTGGCACCTTCTATAGCGACGTTTTATCTGGTCCCTAAGATACATAAAGATCTAATTCATCCACCGGGCCGGCCCATCATTTCTACGAGAGGATCAGTGCTCGAACCAGTTTCAACATTTCTTGACTCTTATCTTCGTCCTTTAGTGAAGCTGATTCCATCATTTGTACAGAATTCTACCCATTTTTTGACCATTTTACATGGCTTATCTGATTGGGTTCATCAACCTGATGTTTTGCTAGTGACTTTCGATGTAACTTCATTGTATACAAGCATACCACAATTGAAGGCTCTTACCCTTGTGGAACAGTCCCTCAGTAAGCGTGGTGATGTGAGTGATGCCCATGTACAGTTTTTATTACAACTAGCCAGATTAGCGATTTGCCACAATTTTTTTATTTTTAATGGGGTGATATATCAACAACTATCGGGCGTCGCGATGGGGGCCACATGTGCCCCGTCTATCGCTAACCTGTACATGGGACAGTTTGAGGATAAGTGGATTTGTGATTCTCCTTTTCAGTCACATATTAAATCTTGGAATAGGTACATTGATGATATTTTTTTATTATGGCAAGGTACAACACAGGAGTTACAAAGTTTCCATCAATGGGTCAATTCATGTGATCCCTATATTCAGTTTACCTGTTCGAGTCATTCTAGTATGATTACCTATCTTGATATATTAATCACTAGAGGTTCTCACGCTTGGGAAACGTCAATCTATAAAAAGGAGACAGATCGGAACACATTCCTGCATTACACCAGTGCACATCCAAGGAATTTGAAGGAAAGCTTGCCAATTTCACAATTTTTAAGATATCGAAGGAACTGCTCTAAGAAGGAAGATTTCAAGATGAAGTCTCAACAATTGATGATGAATTTTGCAGAACGTGGTTATCCCTCTAAAGTAGTGAAGTCTGCTTACAAGAGGGCTTTATACAATGATCGAAGCCAGCTTTTGATACCGCGTCAGGCGAGCGCTGTCAAGAATGCAGATTGTGAGGAGACTCCGGTTAATTTTGTCACCAAGTTTTCGCCTTTTAGTAAGGACATTAGCATAATCCTCAAACGACATAGTAATGTGCTGCGAGCAGTCCCGGGATTACAGCATCGCACGATACGTTGCGTCTGGCGAAGGAACAGCAACTTAAAAGAGCGATTATGTCCCTCTATTTTACCTGTAGATGCTTCAAGTATGCCCACTATGCCGATATCTTCTATGGGTCACCATAAATGCAATAATTGTACCATTTGTGACATCACTATGGAGCTTCAAGAATTCACTTATAAAGGAAAGACCTATAAATTTAGACACTACACCACATGCGAATCACTTAATGTAGTGTATGTTATTATGTGCCCGTGTGGCCTACTCTATGTGGGCAAGACTATTAGATCTTTTAAGACACAGATGAGAGAGCACCACAGTCGGTGCTAGAAGCACCCTTAGTACAACACTGTCTAAATCATCATCACATTTTCGAACAACTCCGTTGCTTCTGTATAGAGCAAGTATGTGCAGGTATGCGTGGTAGAACGATTGAGAACACCTTATTATGGAGGGAACAGAAGTGGATTTTTACCCTTAATACAGTACATCCGCAAGAACTGAATGTCAGCTTGAATTTGGCTCTTTGTCTTTGAGTTCGAAGTTTCTTTATTCATTCGTAATTTGCCCGTATTTCCTCCGAGATGTGCGGAGGAATTAGAGGCTTATTAGAGGCATCTTGACCTCACATGTGGCTTGGCCTTTGGACAAGACATGTATTCTGTAGCTGTATGTCTGTTCTGTAGCTACTGTCCTGCGTGTCCAGTGCAGTGTGTACTGCATGTGTACCACTACTGGCAGTCCCTAGGTGTGGTGTACCACTGCCTCAGAATGTGCCAGCCGTGTTGTGTCATGTCCTGGGTTTCGGCAATTGCAGTCAGGGATTTGTCATCTCTTTGATTCTAGACATTGCTGTACAAACAGGTGTGGAGGTGTAGCCTAATGGTTAGAGCACTGGTTCAGTAAGCAACAAACCAGGGTTTGAATTCCACTTTTTCTCTTTGTGGCTATGGAAAACTCACTTCATTATACTGCCAGAAACAGTCTGGCGTATGCATTGTCTGGGGGACACACCTACTTGTACATTTTTAAGTGTTATGATAGCACATTGAGTCTGCAGACATACACACTGCAATCATGTCTATCTGACAGCATGACCTTATTGGCTCTACTATGGCAGATTGCAAAGGATCTGACATGTTCATCCTGCAGATGTATTACACATGAGTTGTACATGATTGGAATATTTTATCATGACCGTGATTGCACATTTTTGGCTCTATCACATATATGCAGTACATGCAGGCACAGCCCACTCCTACGATGGTCACCTGCAGGGATCATCACACATCCTTACTAGCTCCATATGGCCAATATGAGTGACATGTGTCCAGGTGTTATATGCACATGTGTCAAAGAGAATGTATGGTGGGTAGAATAGTTGAGACAGCTGTTATACCAAAATAGCTGGCATTGGAACTTCCCCATGGCAGAGCTACACTTTTTTCATGCACACTACAACTGCATTTGTGCGTTCACATCAAGTACATTGGACAGTAAGTCCATACCGCACTCTCATCTACCATCATCCATCCTTCAGCCCATCCATCAGCATGTGCCCGTTATGTACAGTCATGTATTCTCCTGCCAGCTGCTACACTATGGCCCATACAGCAAAGGTTTAATCATTAGGATGTATCACTCACACCTCTCCTGTGAATGATCCGCATGTCACTACTCTTTCTTGGTCATCCTTTTGCTGCCCACATTGTGGCAATGCTGTCTCAGCCAGGAGACACTTTATCCCAATCCAATGCCACATACTGACATTACAACATATTATGTGGGTACCCCTCACTGATAAAGTACAGCTGCCTCCCACATGCTCATCCCAGTTACTGACTGACACATAGGGGGGTGTTTACTAAACGGCGGTAGCGGACTCTGTGTGAAATCGGAGCCGCGGCCCCATTAAAATCAATGGGTCCGCGGCTCCGATATCGCATGGAGTCCGGTACCGCCATTTAGTGAACACCCCCCATAGGATGCATATGGATCTGACAGATCCAGCAGCTCTTACCTTTCCTTCCATCCATCACCTAAAATGTGACTTTCACAGGGGCTCCCTTATCCTGTATTAAGGTGACTGCCATTTTCAGGTGTTAAGGTGCATGCTTGACACCTTAATGGCTGATGTCCTGTTAGCACCCGATAAGTGGAGCCAAGCACCCTTACTGCTGGAATACCTACTGCCCGCCTCTGCCTTTACCGCATGATGACACCCTTCCCACTGGCTCAGATGGTGGCAACTGAGTACTTACTTATGGAGGGGTCTCCAGGTTCATGCACAGATTCTGGTCATCATTTGGCAGGTGAGGGAGCAGGGTAGGCATTTTCTCTGCCATGGGTTGTTATATTGCTTACTATTCCTGCCTCAGTGGCATATTTTGCCCCCTACATGCACATATCCACTCAATATGTGTGGGTGGGAAGCATCCTGATCCCAGGGCCAGCCCATCCACTTGGGAAATTATTCAGGTGCCATGGTCCAATAATCATGGTGGACAGCATGCTGGCCAATCCCTCCCTCCCTGCCATTGTGGCTCAGCTGCCACTTCAGTGCTGCAGGTAGCCTTATTGATGTTGCACACATGCAGCTCGTCACACCTTGCTGTTCCTGCCCCCCTCCACTGGGGGATATGGGCACACTTTCTGCTATCTTAGACCTTGATAGGAAGGGATCACCATGTGCTCCACTGTACCTGCTGCTGACAAACTGGCCATCCCACTGACAGTGGCAACTGCAGAGCTGCATCGGCAACACAAGGCTGGGACAAAGTTTCATCTGTAGCAGGCTACAGCTGCTGCAACCGCCAACCCCACCCTCACACAATGCTGACATGGCAGTATGGTAGCAGTGTGGGTGGCACAACATTTTTTTGACTGTGGTAGCATGTATGTGTGCTGCCACTGTCACAGTGGAATCATACCGTACCATCACAGATGTACACCCTAGGCAGTGGCTTTGTCAGCCTAATGGGCCAGCCAGCCCCACTCTCATCACTCATGTGACACCTCCTTTGCCAATTTGGCACCAATAACATAGTGCCTTTTCTTCATAGGTCACCAAGCTGTTTTTGCCAATAGAGCACTACTATCACTACTTTGGGAACAGCAGAGGGTGGAACACATTGCTGACATTACAATAGGCTCTCTTCCCTCAGAAATAGCTTACCGTGAGCTTCCACATGGCGTTAGAGTTCCCAGTACTGGGAGCTCTAACTCACGGTAACACAACCTGGCATTAAGGGAGCACCTGCTCTCCTTGCCCCCTCTCCACCCCATTAATGCCCACTCTCCACCTCCTTTTACCTTAACACTAAGGGCCCCACTTCCGCACATTAATCCAGCATTATCGGCACTTTCCACAGCATTAACTGCTCATGGGTGCCAATAACATGCGCTAACGGCACACTTGCTCCCTTACCGCTCTTTTGTAAACATACCCCTTAGATATTTATGTATTGTTATTTTATATATATTTTATTGTATCCCACTTCGGCTTTATAGATAATGCAGGAAATAAATTTGGATCAATCAATCAGTCATGATGTAGGATGCCATAAGCAATGTAGCAAAGTAAAGAAAATCACTTTTGTTGTTTAAAGATGCTTTGAGTTTATGTCAAAAAACTCTACCCCTGCCATTATGGTACGTCACAAAAAAGAAGGATTTATAAACTTGTGTGAAAAAAATCAGTTTAGTAAACCGCATCACAGAATTGTGGCTGCCATAACTCAGAAATGCCAGTCAGCCTCTCTTGGTGCACTTCCATGCCTCATTTTACTTTCTTTGGTTCTTGGTGCTCAAAAATAAATCTGACAAGACACAGGGATGCACACCGAAAATATTTCTCTCTGATAGCAGCCTGAGTCTTATGGTATGGCTAAACTCACACATGCTAATTATCTTTACAATTTCATTTTTCACTTCAGTTCTATTCATTTTTTCACTTCAGTTCAAGTCATAATGGATTAAAATATCACAAGGACTTGTAAAACTGATACTGTAAAAAGGGGAAGGCAACAAACATGAAGTGCTTCTCTAAAATCATGTTTAAAATGATTTATTAATGTATTTTAAAGTAAATGGTCAAGTGATAATTTGGTAATGAAGAAATCTGTTCTATCCCAGTTGGATAGCCATGCAGAACTTGATTGAAGAGTCTGAGTCCATGATGAACCAATTGCCAGAGTCAAGAGGGCACATTCAGTACACGCTCCAGTATATTTCACACAGGCAATAAATTATTGCAGAAATGCAAAACTGCTGTCTGCTTGGATTACTATTAACAGCCAAATGCTAAAACAGTGACTTTTCTAATTGCTTTGGAAATTGGCCAAGATTTCTGGTGGGAGTCTTTTTCTCAGGATAACTTATGTTTCTTTTTGGGTTATAACATGCAAGTGCTTTGTTTAAACTATGATTCACATCCCAAAGCAAACATGTCTATGCTCAGGAATGCTAACCTGTTTTTATGACACTAGTTTATCATTCAGCTCTTGCTTTTCAGGAGGTCATGGTTCAAAAGAAACATTTAAGTATGAACGAAGTGCAGTTGAGTATTCTTAAAGCAAAGTATCAGTGCTTAAAGCAAAATATCAGTGGCTTAAATTTTGTACAATCTCTATTCACCAGTTATCTGATTCAAGCTTAATCTTGTTTTGTTTACTGCGCTAATTTACTATGGCACAGTAATATGACAGTAGATGAAAATGACTTGGCCAACCCAGCCTGTCAAGTTTCCAATGTCTACCCTACTCGGGGTCATAGTTGCTAGGGTTAATGTGCGTTATTAGTAGCTAGGTCCCACTGTATAAAATGGGATTGGCTGAAAAATAATGCATCTAAGGGGATAATTTTTCAAGGCATGTCTATTTTTCACCCACAAATATGCACATAAATGGCAACTTATGCATGTAATATTGTCAGTCACTGTTCTATAAGAACGTGCATTGGGCCTATTGCACATACTTTCACTGTGTATGTGCACAGGGGCAGAGTTTGAACGGAGCATAGGCCGTGTGCAAATTTACACATGTAAGTTATAAAATAAACTTACGAAGTTCTTTAAAAATCTAGGCATGAGCATTTACGCCAGCCTGAGGGCTGTCATAAGTTTACATGCCTAATTTAACATATGTTTTTGACCAATTACACTCCTATTTTAAAACATAAAGTAAGCGTGTATCTTACTTTATAAAATAGGCATGAAATACGTGCAAATAAATTCAGGCAAATCTAGGTGACCCTTATAAATTACACTCCAAGCGTGTCAACGTGTGCTAATTGGTAACACAAATTAGTAACTGTGGCCCGATCAGTCTCTAGTAATATCTCTCCTATGTCCTTACCTTTTTGCTCTGTAGCTGTCCGCGCATGCTGGAAATCTGTCCTTGATTTAGTTACCACTATGGGTATTTCCTTCATATTTAGTCTGAACCTTTCTCCTTCCATTTTTTATCTACTTTACTACAAAGCTGGCCTTTCCCAAAAATCTATATAAAAACAGAGAACATGATGGCATATAAGGACCACAGACCCATTCCAGTGTGTTCAATAACTTGTACTGTTGTTTTGCTGTAGACCCTGAAAGATTTGGGCTATCCTTCCCTTTTTATTGCTAATATTTTGCTTATGCCATGCTTTATTGAATTCAAGGGACGTGTATCTTTGGCTTGTTCGGGCAGCTAAAAATTAGTAGTGCGCAAAAATATCCTGTATGTGCATATATCTACAAATTCATGCACACACAAAACAGCTGTAGCATACATAGAAGGCATGCAATTAAGGCAGATATATGCAAAACCACATAAAACATCACATGGAAATCATTAAAACTTTGTACCAAACTTTTTTTTGATCCTGCCCATACCTATTAAATTCTGTCACAGTATTTGCCTCTATCACTTCCATTAGAAGAGAATTCCATGCATCCACAACACTCTCCCAGGAAAGTAATATTTTCCTGTGTTACTTCAGAGTCTGTCATTGTGATGTAAAAGGTTCAGAGTCCAGTAATAGAAAGGCTGATCCAGAACATTTTTTAAAATTAAATATCACCAGTGATTCCAATCTGAACAGTCCATGAGGTCTACTTCACTTCCATTCCTATTTGCGTATATTTTCTGTGAAATATTTAGGCAAAATTCTGCTTTTACTTTATCAGTCTCTGCATAGTCCACATCTCCACTTCTGGGTCTCATGCTGCCACTTTTGTCCTTCCTCCTTATATAAACAATTTGAAAAGTGCACACTTATAGTGTGACAGTGGCATGGTTCCCCTTTCTCCATTTGTAAACTCATCCATCTCCATAGGGGCACTGGGTATGCAGAGACATGGGAAAGAATGACTCCTTAGGGTAGTAGGGGCTGTGTTCCTGTGTATACATGTCTCTGTTTTCAGGGTGTGGGTATGTATGCATGAATGAGAAAGGGATGGAGTGGGGACTATGTGCGCACATGTGGAGGTGGGGTGAGGGGCTAGGGGTGGATGCATGTGTATGCCTGTGCGCATGAGAAGATGAGGGATCAGTTGGAATAGGGGCTTTGTGAGTGTATGCATGAAAGGATGGAAGGATATGCTTGTGTATGAGGGGTGGGGGTGTTTGTGTGCTCACATCTATGAGGGGTGGGATGAGAGGCTCTGTATGTGTGTGATGTGTGTGTGTATGTGCACGTGTGCATGAAGATGTGGATTGGGGTGCGGTGGGGTGAGGAACTCTGTATGTGTGTGTGTGAGGGAGAGTGAGAGAGAGAGTGGAGGGTGGGGGAGGGGATCTGTGTGTGTTGCGCCTGCATGTGTGAAAGGGTGTAGGATGGGGTAATAGGCTGTATGTGTGTGCATGTATGATTGAGAGAGTAGAGAGATGGGATGAGAAGCTGTGTGTGTGACAAAGTGAATGAGAGGATGAAGGATGAGGTGACGAGTTGTGTGTGGGTGTGTGCGTATGCCAAAGGGCGGAGGGTGGGGAAAAGAGCCGCACACATGCATGAGAGTAGAGGGTGGGATGATTGGGGTGTGCGTATGTGAGAGGACGTTTCCTCCAGGACCTTGTCGAAACTTTTTTAAATTCAGCTATGCTCACCTATGAATTCCAGAGCTTAAATAAGAACTGTGTTAATTTTTTTTCCAAATGAGTTATTCTGAAAAAATGGATTCCACCTTACACAGAGTGGAACCCAGCTGCTGGTACTTCATCAAGCACCACAGTAAATCCAAGTCAGCCTTGTTCATGGCCACCCCTGAACTGAAAATTTTATTTCCCATACCAGGGACATTAGTATGCACAGCTTAAGAACATAAGATATGTCATACTGGGTCAGATCAAGGGTCCATCAAGTACAGTATTCCAATAGTGGCCATTCCAGGTCTCAAGTACCTGTCACATTCCCAAAGGTATACGCATTCCAGGCTACTTATCCCAGAGTAAGTAGTGGATTTCCCCAGTCCTCTTTAATAATGGTTTGTGGACTTTTCTTCCAGGAACTCGTCCAAACCTGTTTTCAACCCAGCTATACTAACAGCTTTTACTACATCCTCTGGTAATGAATTCCAGAATTTGATTATGCACTGAGTGAAAAAATATTTTCTCTACTTAATCTTAAATGTGCGACATTGTAACTTTATTACATGCCCCCTAGTCTTTCTACTTTTTGAAGGACTAAACATCCTATCTAGGTTTACCCGTTCTACTCCATTCATTATTTTATAGACCTCTATCATATCCCCCCTCAGCAGTCTCTCTTCCAAGTTGAAGAGCCCAAACCTTTCAAGCCTCTCCTCATAGGGATAACCTTCCATCCCCTTTACCATTTTGGTTGCTCTTCGCTGTACCTTTTCCAATTCTGCTATATCCTTTTTAAAATACGGTGACCAGAATTACACACAATATTCAAGGTGCAGTCACACCATGGAATGATACAAAAGGCATTATAATATCCTTAGTTTTATTTTCTATTCCTTTCCTTATGATTCCTAGCACTGTATTTGCTTTCTTGGCCATTGCTGCACACTGGGCAGAGGGTTTCAATGTACTATCTACAATGACGTCTGGATCCTTTTCCTGAGGGTGACCCCTAATGTGGAATCTTGCATTGTGTAACTATAGTTTGTGTTCTTCTTCCCTAAGTGCATAAGTTTACACTTTTCCACATTAAATTTCATCTGGCATTTTGATGTCAAGTCTCCCAGTTTTTCAAGGTCCTTTTGCTTTTCAGATATTGCCCATCTCATTTCTATACAATTGCTTAATGTTTTACTTATCCAAGGACTTCTACTTTTCTGTGGCGTTGTTCACCTACCTAAATGGTTCCAGTTTATAGGCCTTTCTATATAGGTTAGCCAGCCTAGTCTGAAAGACGTTTCACCCTTTCTTCAACAAATGAATGACACCTCTGCTCAGTAGCCCATGGAATGTCATTCAGTAGTATACGAGGGTTGCTCAGAAAGTAATGTCCCACGTGTTTTTTCTCAGTCCAGAATGAAGATAGAGATGTGAAATTGAAAGAGTAGTAACTTGGAACTTCAAAGGACACAGGTGTGTAATTTTACAGTCGTCCGACAAATAGCGAGGCAGTAGTGATCCTTCAAATGGTGTCTGTAAGTGACACACGGTACAAACAACGAGCTGTAATTGAATTCTTGGTGGAGGAGAAAGAAAGTGTGAGAAGCATTCACAAATGATTGTGTGCTGTGTATGGAAGTTCTGTGGTAGATAGGAGCACTGTTGGACGATGGGTGAAGAGAGTAAAGGCTTCAGGAAGTGGTAAAATGGAACTGGAAGATCGGCCGCGGTCTCATTCACCAGTCCAGACAAGTTGCAGCGCCCTGCGATAGCTGCCAGCGGGCATTAAAATACTGTAAGTTGTTGCAATGTGCCTTGCACACACCTTTGAATATCCCAAAGAGTCAATAATTGCCATTGCACTATTTCTACTGATGGAAAGGTGTACAGACAATTCCCGACTCGTGATGTGCCGATCCGCACGAATAATGTTATCAGCGTGCTGCAACTTGTCTGGACTGGTGGCTGAGGCAGGACGCCCAGACCGCAGCCGATCTTCCTGTTCCGTTTTACCACTTCCTGAAGCTTTTACTCTCTTCACCCATTGTACAACGGTGCTCCTATCTACCGCAGAACTTCCATACACAGCACACAACTGTTTATGAATGTTTCTCACACTTTCTTTCTCCTCCACCAAGAATTCAATTACAGCTCGTTGTTTGTACCGTGTGTCACTCACAGATGCCATTTGAAGGATCACTACCACCTCGCAATTTGTCAGACGACTGTAAAATTACACACATATGTCCTTTGAAGTTCCAAGTTACTACCCTTTCAATTTCACACCTCTGTCTTCATTCTGGACTGAGAAAAAACATGTGGGGCATTAATTTCTGAGCAACCCTCGTAGAAAGCTGAAACATTCTCATCAACATCACCTACTCAGCCATACATTTATTCCAGATTGTGAATTTTCTGTGTCAGCCTTTATCCTCAGCTGGAAACACCTCCTGTGCCATTATCTGCTTCACGTTCTCTCCAAGGGGGATGGCTAACATAGGTGAGCAGCATCCGATAATGGAGAATAAGTTTGATGAGTCATTATGGGAATATCTCCATAATGGCTTGGATTTTGGCATTTGGCAGACAGCATACTTCCTGAGATATAATGTCTAGTTGGTAGATAGATGGCTGTGTGTCCCTTAAAAGGGAGTCATCATTACCCTTCACTTCTTGGGCAAAATAGTCATTGATCCTTCAGCGTTTCCTCTTCCATTTCTAGGGCTGCATACCAGTGATTCAACTTGAGTGAAGGTGAAATTGAGGTGTAGACTATACTGGCTTTGGCAATCTGAGCCCAGCTGTTATCTTGTGTTTCAGTTTCACCTTCTCTTCTGTTTGAATTTTCCATCTTACGTAGATGCCTTAAGAAACATTTCATTAGTGTGGTCCTCATTGTACTGAATTCTTCTCAATCTTGCCACCTCCTTTCTAAGTTTTTTGACCTGTGTGCTGAGGCAGTCAATCTGCAGGCATGTTTCACTAGTTCTTTATTGTAGACAATGATATCCAACTGGACCGAAGAGGTACCAATAATGATGATGATGACAGCTTTAGCAACCTGATGTTTCTCAGCCACTCTTCCTCTGTCAGGAGCTTTGGCATCTTTTGAGAGAAAGATCTACTGAAGTCCTTACCTTTTCCTCAGCTGTCCTGCACATATAAGCCAGCTAGCCCCTTTATTGTGAAATCAAACACTTCAGCACCCTGATTCCTTGTGTGTAGCCCCTTTTACTTGCTTGCTTTTTATTGAAGTGCGGAGCAATTTATTTTGTCCTTTGAGACTACAGAATGTGCCTCTCTCTATGCAGTGTGTTCTACTGTGATTTCCTTTATATAATTACCTCTAAGATCTTTTACCATAAAACTTATCAAGCTGCCCTGAGATTTGTTCAGGAATTCTGTTTACACAGTTACGCAATGGGCATTTCCTCGTACATTTATGCTGACGACATCCTTCTCATCACTTGCACAGATTTCCACTGTCTAGACTTACCCCAGATAAACTCTTGCCTGATTAAGATAATCTCATGGTTTCAATCCAACTACCTCAAGCTTAATCCTAATAGAACTATGGCCACATGACTGAAGGGAAGTTGTTACCTCTACCATTGTTTCTTTCTAGACAGTGCCCCCATAACTCTACAGCCCTCCTTTAAATATTTAGATATTTTGCTACATTCAGAAAAGACTTTTCTTCCTTAGATTACTACTACTGCTGCTTACCATTTGTATAGTGCTGTAAGGTGTACTCAGCGTTGTATAGAGACATGTAAGAGACAGTCCCTGCTCATCAGAGCTTGCAATCAAATCAAGACAGCCATCGCAACAAATGGGGACTAAAGTAAGTCTAAGGGAATGGTAAAGACACACATAGGAGGTGAACAGGAGATAAGGGGATCAAGATCTAAAAGCAGTCTCGAAGAGGTGGGTTTTTAGCCTGGATTTGAATAGGCCAAAGATAGAAACATGACGACAGAAAAATACCACACGGCCTATCATGGCCTTCTATAACAACCACTACAACATTCCCCTTTTTTTCCTTTAGAGATCCTCTGTGTTTGTCCCATGCTTCTCTGAATTCAGATACTGTCCTGATCTCTACCACCTCCAATGGAAGACTATTCCACGGATCCACCACTCTTTCCATAAAGAAATATTTCTGCATAACACTCCTGAATCTATCCCCTTTCACCCTCATCCCATGTCCCTTGTAGCAGAGCTTGATTTCAGTTTAAAGAGGCTCTCCTACTATGCATTTATGCCATGGAAGTATTTAAACGTTTCAATCATATCACCTCTCTCCCGCCTTTCTTCTAAGGTGTATATATTAAGATCATTAAGTCTGTCCTCATATGCTTTATAATGAAGAACACTAACCATTTTACTAGCCACCCTCTGTATGGACTCCAGCCTGTTTATATCCTTTTGAAGGTGCGGTCTTAAGAATTGCACAAAATACTCCAAATGAGGTGGCACCAAAGACTTATACAGAGGCACTATCACCTCCCTTCTTCTGCTGGCCATTCCTCTCCCTATGCACCCAAGCATCTTCTAGCTTTTGCCGTCACCTTTTTTACCTGTTTAGCAACTTTAAGATCATCAGACACAATCACACCTAGGTCCCGCTCTTCTTTAGTGGACAAAAGTACTTCACCCACTATACTATATTGCTCCCTTGGATTGCTGCAGCCCAAATGCATGACCTTGCATTTTTTAACATTAAATCTCATCTGCCAAATTCTAGGCCATTCTTCAAGCTTAGCTAGATACCTCCTCTTGTTATCTATACCTTTCTGGGTGTCTACTCTATTGCAGATTTTGGTATCATCCACAAAGAGGCAAACCTTACCCGACAGCCTTTCTGCTGTATCACTAATAAAGATGTTAAAAAGAATTGGACCAAGGACAGATCCTTGGGGCACACCACTGGTAACCTCCTTCTCCTCAGATAGAGCTCCATTTACCTGTACCCTTTGTCGCCTCCAACTCAACTATTTTCTAACCCAAGCAGTAACTTTAGGGTCCATCCCTAGGGTGCTCAGTTTGTTTATAGGTTGCCTGTGAGGAGCGGTGTCAAAGGTTTTACTGAAATCTAAATACACCACATCTAGGGCTCTCCCTCAGTCCAACTCCCTGGTCACCCAGTCAAAGAAATCAATCACATTTGTCTGACAAGACCTGACTCTGGTGAATCAATGCTGCCTCAGATCCTGTAATCCGCTGGACTCCAGAAACCTCACTATTTTCTCTTTCAGCAGCACTTCCAATAATTTACTCACCACCGAAGTTAAACTAACCGGCCTGTAGTTTTCAACCACATCCTTACTTCCGCTTTTGTGTAAAGGGACCACATGTACCTCTCTCCAGTCCTTTGACACCACTCCCGACTCCAATGAGGCATTGAAAAGGTCAGCTAGTGAAGCTGCTAGAACGTCCCCAAGTTCCCTCAGTATTATAGGATGTATCCCATCCGGTCCCATCGCTTTGTCTACTTTAAATTTAGCTAGTTTCTCATGAACACAGTCTTCTGAAAATTGTTCAAGATGCCCCTCGCTTCTGTTCCTGTTTGTGGGTGTTTTCTGAGATCCTGCTCCTGGTTCTTCATCTGTGAACAGAGAACAGAAATATTTGTTAAGCAATTCCGATTTGTCCTCATCAGCTTTTACATATTCCTCCCCTTCATCCTGGAGTCTGACAATACCACTTTTGCCCTTCCTCTTCTCACTAATATATTTGAAAACAATTTTATCCCCCCATTTGACTGCATTGGCTATTTCCTCCTCTTTTTGAAACTTTGCTTTCCTGAATACTTTGCTAGCTTCTCTAAATTTTTCCAAATATTGATGCCTGTCTTCTTCTCTCCGTGATCTCTTGAATTTTATGAAGGCCTCCCTCTTTTTCTTCACTTTTTTCAGCTACTTCTTTCGAAAACCACGGCGGTCTCCTTTTCCTTTTACATTTATTTACCATTTTAACAAAAAGGTTGGTTGCCCTTAAAATATCCCCTTTCAGTTTAGCCCACTGTTTTTCTACATCCCCCAGCTGTTCCCATCCCGCTAAAGACTGAGGTATTGGCTCATTTTGGCAAAGTTAGTTTTCCTAAAGTCTAAGACCCTTGCTTTTGAATGGATTTTAACAGCCCTAGTCCTAATACTGATAAAATCCTAATACAGGATAAAATCAAAATAAACTTAACTATCTAATTTCTCAATAAACAGGGGTGTCCTACACGGAGCAGTGGGTTCACCCCTAAACAAAGACATGGGGAGGGGTGGCCTTCATGGAGCAGCAGGTGCACCTACTCTTGCCATTTTACTAGGCAGACTAGATGGACCATACTGGTCTTTATCTTCCGTCATTTACTATTTTACTATGTTATGTTGCCATATGGTGATCACTGGATGAAAATGATCTCCCACTATTACATCAGAAACACTTTCATCATCGGTAAGCACCAAGTCCAGTATGGCCCCTTCACGTGTGGGTTCTGTTACCAGTTGCTGGATAGTTCTCCCTTTAGAGCATCCAGGATCTCCTTACTTCTATATGATACTGCAGCAGGAATGTGCCAATCAACATTGACATATTGAAATCCCCGATCAGTAGGACTTCCCCTTTCCTAGCAATGCTGCGTATGGCTTCAATTAACTCTCCATCCACCTCTTCCTCCTGTGAGGGAGGTCTGTATATCACACTAATGCAAATAGATTTCTCTTTCCCTCTTTATAGTTTAACCGACAATGCCTCCTCACTCCCTTTTAAGCTCTGTAGTTCTAAAGCTTTAATATTATTTTTTACATATAGTGCCACTATTCCTCCCCTTCTTCCTACCCTGTCCTTTCTGAATAAAGTATAGCCTGGTATAGTTACATCCCAGTCATGGTTTTCTGTGAACCATGTTTCTATAATTGCCACTAAATCCAAGTCAGCCTCTCCCATTAAAGCTTCAACATCTGGTATCTTATTTCCCAATGCTATGGGCATTTATACACACTGCTTTCAATATGTTGTTCCTTTTACCCATTTCCATAAAGGTATTTAATGTTTCACTTACCTGGGGACTTTCACTTACCTGGGGGCTTTTTTCACCCATTCCCAATGAATCTAGCTGCAACTTGGGTAGTTTCTTACAGGCATATGAAGCAGCAAAGTCTAGAATTAGCAGTGGCAAAGAAGGGCACAGATAAAAGGAATCTGCCAGATGAGTGAAGTTCCCAAGGAAGGGTGTAGAGAGAGATAAGAGAAGAAAGATAGCAAGAAGCCACATATTAGCCAAATGGTCAGATCCTCCTTCCTCGCATTCTGCCGTTTTTATGCTATCTGCCCCTTTCTAGATCACATCGCTCAGACTTCAATTCTTCTTAACTGCCCGACTGAACTACTGCAATGTCATTTACTCCAGTCTTTTCAGGCAGGCTTTCGAGTGGTTGGGCTGACCTAGCTTCGTCGACCTGATCTCCTTTCTCTTTTCTTTCCTGCCAGTACATATGGAGGGAAATTTTAGAAGATATGTCCAAGAACAATCTGGGACTTCTAAAGCTAAAACATCTGAAAAAAATGCAAGCATGTCCAGGTGCAAACATGATTTCAGAAACGTGGATGTGCCCGATATGGACATCTATGGGAGTGTCTACATAGATGTCCTCAGAACCATGTCTCAGAACACCAACATCTAGGACAGCCTAATGGTTAGAGTAGTGGGCTAGCAACAGGGTAGACAGAGTTCAAATTCCACTGCTGCTATTGCTGACATTGTGCTGTGTACTGGGAATGATAGTGTGCCTTCCTCTCTACAGTACTTTTCAGGTGCCTGAAGCAGGTCTAAACACAGATGTGAGAGCAGACATCCGCAACATTTCTGAAATCAGGTGATGTCCAGGTTCCTACGAATGCCCCAGCCACATCTCCACCATGCCTCCGTTCTGACTTGGATGTCCTCAGAGTCAGCTTCTAAAATGGCCCTGGAGACATCTTTATGCCCATTTTCAGACATTCAAAGCATGACAAGAGCTTCTAAAATTACCCACATGGAGTTCCTTTTTCTCTTGTTTTCTCTTAATTTAATTGTAAACCACTCTTAATGCATGCAAAGGGTGGCCTATCAAGTTGAATAAACCATAAACCATAAATTACTTTTTTATTTTAACTTTATAACCAATGTACATTAAAACAAGTCTGTCCAATTTACTCTCTTAATTAATTAGTCAGTCTATAGAGTGAGACTGGAAGGTGGCGTCATTGGGAAGGAGGGGGAACTAACATCTTAGAAGTGCTATGACTTCAGACTAGCAGCATTATCAATCTTCTGCCTTTGGACTTCTATTACTCAAGCTAGGAAAAGCCCCAAAGCTGGAAATAGCTTGTCACATCTGAAAATTACCCACTGTAAAGTAATCAACAAAAATTACCTTACAAGCTGTCAAGTAATGCAAAAGAAATCCCTTTTGCAAAACTAAAAGCAGAGAAACATCTTACTTTCTATTGAGTCCTTCAAGAATGGCAAAGGCTTCCACGGTCAGATGGCTTTTATTCATTACTCAGATCCTGAGTCCTAAGCAATTCAATTACCAGCACTAACCCAGCTGCCCAACATCTCCGAAGTGCTATGACTTCAAAGAGTATTATTAGCCTTTTCCCTTTGAATTTCTGCTGTTATCATACATAGAGGTTCAAGCTCAGACCGCAATTTTAAAGTATAATTGTGGTCAACATTATTGGCACCCTTGCAGTTCAACCCCTTAATGTCCAATATCTCCTAAAAATGTGGCCAGTGAATTGGCTTTGGGCTATATATGCACACATATTTGACATATAAAAGAATCAAATAAAGCAAGACCGATTAAAAAAGGAAATTGTAGGAAATAGTATAACAACTAGGATATGCATTTAAAAAAGAAAAAGGCGGTGACGGATGTGGAAGGTCAAGCTCTGGATGTCACCCCCTGCAAAAGCAGATTAAAATCAGAAACAGCCACACATTTAAACCACACATCATAAACAAGTGGGAAGATGTAGGCAGAACAAAATCAATGCTAAATACACGCAAGCCAGTTAAATGCTGGAAAGCAAAGAGCACAAATGCTTGAAACTTAGGGGTATGTTTACTAAACCGTCTTAACGTGCACCCGGCGATAATGTGCAGGATGCCATAAAAAGATTGGGTGTTCCGGTCTAAATGTAGCAATCGCGCGTTATCGTGTGATAAAGTGCGCCGCGCACATTATTGCGCGATTGAGGGAGCCATGCCACAGTAACGTGCATTAGTCTTAATTAGGCGTGCTGACCTACATATGCAGCCCCAGAGGTGTAGCACAATGGTTAATACACTGTCTGATGGTACAGGGGTCATGAGCTCAATCCTCCAGTGGACTTAAAGAATAAGGCTGTCTGAGGCATTACCCTTTACTTTAAATCAGTGCTGTCTGAGGCATTTTCCTTTTTTACTTTAAATTAGTGCTGCCAGCAAACACCCTCGCAGTGCCGTAACCTATGGCGCCCTATCAGGCACACCAGAGGGAACATTATAAAGTGCACTGTCCGCCAAGGCAGCCTATAATGTTCCCTATAGGGCGCTTTATAAGTCACTTTATAGAGCGCCTTATAGGGTGCTTTATGGGGCGCCTTATGAGGCACCTTAAGGTTACAGTACTGTGAGTGTGTTGTTGCTGGCAGCCCTAATTTAAAGTAAAAAAGAAAATGCCTCAGACAGCCCTATCAAATAACACCACTGTGGGATCAAACACATGACCTCTGCCTCCACAGACAGTGAAGTAACCAGTGGGCTACATCTCTACAGCTGTTGACAAACCCCTGGCTGGCTACAGAAGGACTGCAGGTCACCACACAAACTGTCTGCTGTGGTTACCAGGATAGGGTTAAACCACCCATACCCATGATGCACTGCACATGCAGATCAGCAGTCTACAGATGATTACAGGATGGGGTATGCACCCCCTCAGCACCTAGGCCTGGTAGGGGGAACTGACAGTGTGTGTCACTGGCACAGAGTAGCTACAGACCGTCACATTGTGGGGTACTGTGCTCACCCTGAGGGTGAGGTAGGGCGCCCAGCACCAGGTCCGCAGCACCTGGCATGGCTGAGATAAACCATGTTGTAGGTCCCCATCAGTGCCAGTGTGTGATAGGTAGTTTCTGCAAACACACCTAGGATACAACTGTGTCCTTCTGTATTTCTCAGTCATGTATAGCCCTTATGGACTAAGATGCACACAGAATAGTGCATATTCTGTGTGGGTGCCATGGTCATATGATTTAAATGAAGGGGGTGTTTGGACACATAGGCGGATTATGTAGCACCACCCAACCCACCCTCTGTGGCTCAGGGTGGGGAACAGGATCTCCCACCAAGAGATCCACATTCTACATCCCTGCAATGGTGGCAGTAGAGGGGACCATCAACCCCAGTCCTGCTGGGGAACAGACATCCTACAGGGCAGTCAATGCAGGGCTGTACACATTCATAAGACAATGGCAGACAGACAGTAGGCCTGGAAATGTTCAGCTGCCCCCACCACTCTCTGACATTCTCCAGCTGCTGCAGCCTGCAAGGTGTTCCAGCCACACACATACTTACTGCATACAGTCTGCTAGCAAGTCCATAGCGCATGTTCCTGGAGGAAATGTGTGCACCCAAAACTGGGATGCAAACACACCCACCAAGCAGAAAAGTCAGTGATTGGGCCCCAGAAAAGTGAACCCATAAACATCTCTTGAGAGAAATATTATATAGCACTATGGGGGAACCTAGCCATGCCATAGTCACTGCTCAGTCAGGGTGAGAGCGACCTCCCAGCAGGACATGCTGTGGCCACCCTGTCCATGCATGTGGTGGCCAGGCACTACAATGTCCCAGCCATTGCCCTATGCCCTGTGCAGATGCATCCTGCTTCAACTTCAAAAACATCGACTTCAATAAAATGGCCGAGTACCTAAAGGAGGAGCTTGACAGGGTGGAAGGAGATAAGGGAAGTGGAATTGCAATGGGCTAAACTAAAGGTGGCAATAAAAGGGGCAACAGATAAATATGTAACAAAAGTAAACAAAAACAAGAGGAGAAGAAAGCCTATTTGGTTTTCCAAAGAAGTGGCTGCTCAAATAAAGGCAAAAACCATAGCTTTCGCAAAATTCAAAAGCTCGCAAACAGAGGAACACAGAAATGAATACAGGATCAAACACAAAGAGACAAAGAGAGAAATAAGGATAGCAAAATCAAAGGCAGAGGAAAAGATGGCTAAAGATGTGAAGTGTGGTGACAAAACCTTCTTCAGGTATATTCGGGAAAGGAAGAAGATCAGAGGTGGAATTGCAGGACTCAGATATGCTGTGAACAGACTCATGGAAAGTGACATTGAAAAAGCAAAATTGCTAAACGAATACTTCTGCTCTGTTTTTACTATAGAAAGTCCTGGAGAAGGACCACCTGTGACTCCCAAATATAAAAATGGGAATGAAGTAGTTACCACACCATTCACAGAAGATGAGGTGTTAGAACAACTTGCAAAACTGAAAGTGGACAAGGCCATGGGACCGGATGGGATACATCCCAGGATACTGAAAGAGCTCAGAGAGGTTCTTGCAGGGCCTTTAAAGGATGTTTTCAAAAGATCCTTGGAAACAGAAGAGGTTCCTCAGGACTGGAGAATGGCTGATGTCGTACCTCTACACAAAAGTCGTGACAGGGAAGAAGTGTCAAACTACAGGCCTGTGAGCCTTACCTCGGTGGCGGGAAAAGTCATGGAGGCGCTCCTGAAAGAGCGAATAGTGAACTTTCTCAAAACCAACAGGTTGCAAGACCCGAGGCAACATGGTTTTACCGAAGGACGATCTTGCCAAACAAATCTGATTAAGTTCTTTGACTGGGTGACCAGGGAGCTAAATCAGGGGCATGCAATGGATGTCATCTACCTGGATTTCAGCAAAGCCTTTGATACTGTTCCTCATAGGAGGCTTATCAATAAACTCGGTAGCTTGGGGATGGATCCTAAGATGGTAAATTGGATCAGAAATTGATTGACTGACAGACGACAGAGGGTGATGGTAAATGGAGCACACTCGGATGAAGGGAAACATAGAAACATAGAAACATGATGACAGAAAAAGACCACATGGCTTATCTAGTCTGTCCTTCCATAACAACAACTACCACAGTCCACTTTTTACCTTTAGAGATCTTCTGTGTTGGTCCCATGCTTTTTTGAATTCAGTTACTGTCCTCATCTCTACCACCTCCACTGGGAGACTATTCCATGGATCCACTACTCTTTCCGTAAAGAAATATTTCTGCATATCACTCCTGAATCTATCTCCCTTCACCCTCATCCCATGTCCCCTCGTAGCAGAACTTGCTTTCAATTAAAAGAGGCTCTCTCCCTGAACATTTATGCCATGGAGGTATTTAAACATCTCAATCATATCACCTCTATCCCGCCTTTCCTCTAAGGTGTACATATTAAGATCCTTAAGTCTGTCCTCATATGCTTTATAATGAAGCCCATTAATCATTTTAGTAGCAACCCTCTGCACCGACTCCATCCTGTTCACATCCTTTTGAAGGTGCGGTCTCCAGAATTGCACACCATACTCCAAATGAGGTCGCACCAAAGACTTATACAGAGGCATTATCACCTCTTTTTTCTGCTAGCCATTCCTCTCCGTATGCACCCAAGCATCCTTCTAGCTTTTGCCATCGCCTTTTCTACCTGTTTAGCTACTTTAAGATCATCAGACACAACCACGCGTAGGTCCCGCTCTTCTTTAGTGGACAAAAGTACTTCACCTCCTATACTGTATTGCTCCCTTGGATTGCTGCAGCCCAAATGCATTACCTTACATTTTTTAACATTAAATCCCAGCTGCCAAATTCTAGACCATTCTTCAAGCTTAGCTAGATCCCTCCTCATGTTATCTACAACTTCCTGGGTGTCTACTCTATTGCAGATTTTGGTATCATCTGCAAAGAGGCAAACCTTACCCAACAGCCCTTCTGCTATATCACTAACAAAGATGTTAAAAAGAATCGGACCAAGAACAGATCCCTGGGGCACACCACCGGTAACATCCTTCTCCTCAGAGTGAGCTCCATTTACTTGTACTCTTTGTCGCCTCCCACCCAACCAATTTCTAACCCAAGCAGTAACTTTAGGGTCCATCCCTAGGGTGCTCAGTTTGTTTATAAGTCACCTGTGAGGAACAGTGTCCAAGGCTTTACTGAAATCTAAATACACCCCATCTAGAGCTCTCCCTCGGTCCAACTCCCTGGTCACCCAGTCAAAGAAATCAATCAGATTTGTCTGACAAGACCTGCCTCTGGTGAATCCATGCTGCCTCGGATCCTGTAATCCGCTGGACTCCAGAAACATCACTATTTTCTCTTTCAGCAGCGTTTCCAATAATTTACTCACCACCGAAGTTAAACGAACCGGCCTGTAGTTTTCAACCACATCCTTACTTCCGCTTTTGTGTAAAGGCACCACATTTGCCTCTCTCCAGTCCTTTGGCACCACTCCCGACTCCAACAAGGCATTGAAAAGGTCAGTCAGTGGAGTTGCTAGAACGTCCCCAAGTTCCCTCAGTATTCTAGGGTGTATCCCATCCGGTCCCATCGCTTTGTCTACTTTAAGTTGAGCTAGTTTCTCACGAACACAGTCTTCTGAAAATCGCTCAAGATGTCCCTCGCTTCTGTTCTTATTTGTGGGTGTTTTCTGAGATCCTGCTCCTGGTTCTTCATCTGTGAACAAAGAACAAAAATATTTGTTAAGCAATTCCGCTTTATCCTTATCAGCTTCTACATATTCCACCCCTGCACCCTTGATTCTGACAATACCACTTTTGCCCTTCCTCTTCTCACTAATATATCTGAAAAATGTCTTATCCCCCCATTTTATTGCATTGGCTATTTCCTCCTCCTTTTGAATCTTTGCCTTCTTGACTACTTTGCTAGCTTCTCTAAGTTTTTCCAAATACAGATGCCTGTCTTCCTCTCTCTGTGATCTCTTGTATTTCATGAAGGCCTCCCTCTTTTTCTTCACTTTTTCAGCTACTTCCTTCGAAAAGCATAGCGGTCTCCTGTTCCTTTTGCCTTTATTTACCATTTTAACAAAAAGGTTGGTTGCCCTTAAAATACCCCCTTTCAGGTTTGCCCACTGTTTTTCTACATCCCCCAGCTGTTCCCATCCCACTAATGACTCCCTGAGGTATTGGCCCATCTTCGCAAAGTTAGTCTTCCTAAAGTCTAAGATCCTCACCTTGGAATGGATTCTAACAGCCCTAGTCCTAATACTGAACCACACCATCTGGTGATCACTGGATGCAAAATGATCTCCCACTACAACATCAGAAACACTTTCACCATTGGTAAGCACCAAGTCCAGTATGGTCCCTTCACGTGTGGGGTCTGTTACCAATTGCCTGAATAGTTCTCCCTGTAGAGAATCCAGGATCTCCTTACTTCTAGATGATACTGCAGCAGGAATGTGCCAATCAACATCTGGCATATTGAAATCTCCTATCAGTAGCACTTCCCCTTTCCTAGCAATGCTGCGTATGTCTTCAATTAATTCTCTGTCCACCTCTTCCTCTTGTGAGGGAGGTCTGTATATCACACCAATGCAAATAGATTTATCTTTCCCTCTTTCTAGTTTAACCCACAATGCCTCCACTCTCCCTTTTAAGCTCTGTAATTCCAAAGCTTTAATAGTAGTTTTTACATATAGTACATAAGGTGATTAGCGGGGTGCCCCAGGGATCCGTCCTGGGCCCGGCACTGTTCAATGTATTTGTGAGTGATATTGCTGAAGGACTGAATGGAAAAGTCTGTCTTTTGCAGATGCTGTGTGCTAAACAAAGAAGGACTTCATGGGTGAAGGCCAAGAAGGACTTCACTGCTCAAAACAGACATAAAAAGGTATGTCTGATCTTTGCCCAAACATTCTGGGAAAATGTACTGTGGACAGATGAAACCAATCTTGTGCTCTTTTGCAATGCAGAGTAGCAATACATTTACAGGCAAAGAAATAAAGCTTATAAGGAAAAAAGCACCCTTCCTACAGTTAAATATGCTATCGGTTCCATAGTTCCATTGCTGTCTCAGGAACTGGAGGCCTGGAATGTATTAAAGGAATCATGAAGCCAGAGGACTACAAAGGTATTTTGGTGGGAAATGTGATACCTACTGTCAGAAAACTAGGTCTGGGTTGAAGGTCATGGGTCCTCCAGCATGACAATGACCCAAAACATACATCCAGAAGTATGTTAAAAGAATGGTTAAAAAGGAAAAAATGAACTGTTTTTTTAAACTGGCCAACAATGAGTCCTGATGTCAATCTAATCGAGAACCTTTGGAAAGAGCTGAAATCTACTATTGGTAAAAGGAATCCTCGAAATATTCATGAACTGGAACAAATCGCAGTTGAAGAGTGAGAGATACTACCAGCAGACAGAGGTACAAAACTTATAAATGACTACAAGAAACGTTTAGAGGCTGTCATCACTGCCAAGGATTATGCAACCAAATATTAATGAAGGGTGCCATTAATCCTATCCAAGTCATATTTTGTTTTTTTCTCAGATATTACTATGACTAAGTTGCACAAACATCTTTGTTTTTTATTGTTGTATGCCTTTGAACTTACTATTAAAATATTATGATGATATATGAACAGCTGGAATATTTTCAATTATTTCTGAAGATATTGTACACAATATACCTAAAATGCAAGGGTGCCAATTATGTTGACCACAACTGCATTTAATCACAAAGTTCTTTTCTCAGATGCTCTAACTTCAGTATCCTTAAACCCCACAAATGAAATGGATCTCAGCTATGGATGAAACAATTTCAGATACGACAAATATAGAATTATACATCATTCTAAATGCCAGCAGTTCTTAATTGACAAGATACCATCATCAGGGCAGCAATATTGCTAAACAGAAACCTCATCAGTGGAAGCTTACTTGCTCTCTTCATTTTTCACATCTGAAGAAACATTTAAGTGGGCGTCATTTTCTCAATCTGCAAAAATTAGAACCGCAATAACCTGTATGTGCATATTTAGCTCAAATACCTAAAATCCATAAGCAAGATAAATAATGCCATTAATAGCACATATTTGGCAATTTATCTTATAAGAGGCGCTTAAGAATAAATAGTACTTACTTTTATCTGAAGAAACTGGGATTGTTCCATCAGTGAGAGTGCTAACCCTGATTCTGATACGGAATACACCTGTGTGAATGGGCTTCCTCCCGGGTCCTTTCTGCTTTCTGCCTTTTCTTCTACCCTCTTTTTCACTGGAGTCTCGATTGCCTCAGTAATGTGATGCTTCTTATTGTAATATGATGAATACCCATGTTAGTTGAACTTCAGTTTTCATGATAAAAAGTCATGGCATGATTAATTAGGGATTATTTCCAAAAACATATTCCTTTTTCAACTCTATGACTACAAAACAATTAGAAAGCAGAAAGCATTATAATATAGAAATCATATATACCACAGACCCAATAGTCAGCAGCAGTGGTTAGCACTGGTAAAGTTGCTAGTTACTGCTGCTGAACACTAGACCCAGACATTCAGTGCTGGAGTCATACATGGGCCCCGTCATTGAATATCTGGATTGCACGGATTGCTGTGATGCTAACTGGGCAACGGCGATATTCAGCCACTACCCAGTTAACTTTAGCAGTGAAAGTTTGTCAGCCTTTACTTTGCCTGACCTTTGCTGCTTAGAGATATCTGGGCAGTGACTCAGTATTGCTGCTGCCCGGTTATTGCCAGGTGCCATCCTTGGAACGGCCTGATGCTGAATATTCTGGACAAGGGGATTAACACCGTTAACAAGTCTATTACTTCTTTTGAATATTAGGACCCTTCATATTGTGTACCCACAGAAGTAAAATATATATGTGGAGCACGATTCTATAACATCCACGTCCAGCCCATGGGTACATATAGATAATAAATGTGTTAATCCTGGACCAAATCCTGGAACCACGCATGTAGAAACACATGCATTTATAGAATCAGGGTGAAGATGTGCACAATAATGCACCTGTGTAGATGCTCACACGGATATAGAATCAGGGTGAAGACGTGTACAGCGCTACAAGGACAATAACATGCCCGTTGTACCACTGGACATGTTTTCGGTTTGCCAGTTTGTCCGCATGTACCCCCGAAAATGGCTCCAACCAGGAGTCCCCCAGAAAATGGATCCGCCTTCATGGACCTTGTCCTCATGCAACAGGAAGCAGGATGGAGTGGGCATCCCCTCCCACCACAGCCAAATCCATATCACACATATCAACAGGGCTACCAGATAGTCACATTTCTTGGAGGAGGAGACCAGGCAACTGGTCCGGATGGTGCCGCAGGAGGAGGAAGTCCTCCTGCCTGCAGGGAATTGGAGGCCAGCCCAGACTGCTGCACACAGAGGCTGGGCCCACTTTAGGACAACCCTTGCATAGTAAGTACATAAAAACACACATATACATACATGGGAAGAGACATCTGCAGTCAGGCAGCACCAGCACACATGCAGAGACAGAAACAGGCAGGCGCAAAGTGAGGGTGAGAGAGCTGTCATGTGCAGGATGCATGTATGTGGATCAGCAATAGAATGACAACTACTAAGGACAGCCCCACCAGTGAGCAATCCAAATGTAGTTAACAGGATGCATGTTGGAACATTAGGAAGAACCAATCTGGACATAGATTGATCAATCATTGTGGATACGGGGCATGATGTAGCTGAAGAGTGGTAGACAATACAAGTTACCTAAACTTCTCCTGGAACATCAAATATATAATAACCCAGAGTGTACTGCTCAGAGATGGTCAAGAGACCAAGTCCAATGATATACCAGGAAAGGAATGGAGACAAATCTCACTGATTACGCAATATGCTTCCATAACATCAGCATGTAGGCACAGTTTTATACACTGTTACCCTCACACTGTGAGACACATAAAAAAGGGGACCAAGAAATCTTGGAACAAACAGTAACCCACATCAAATAAAATGTGAAGTGACACGGCAACAAGGAGTGATACTGGGAATTGAACCTACTCCCTTGTGTCCCAAGCCAGTGGCCTAACCATTAGGTTAGCACCCACTCTATCAAGCCTGTATAGTAACAGCAGTCCTGGCAGGCCAACCTCAAAAAGTATTGTGTGCCATAACCAAAGGTATGGATAAAACACCACGAAAAAGAAAAGGGGATGGAATCATGTGCCACTGAGGAGAGACTAAAAGCTAACGGACCCACAAATATGGAAGCAGATGGCTTAGGGGAGATGGGAAACAGCTCCATAAGGTAAAGAATAGCTTAATGTACATCTGTGTCTTGTGGTGTAATACACACATGAAGTCAATGCAGACTACTGATGACTCAGCTGCTGCTGTGTTGTCTGTGAAAGGTATGACATGAAAAAGTTCTGCTGGCCACATCTCCTGAGACTATGGAGAGTAAACAAACTTTCCCATGGAGCACTTGTGGTAATTAAACTCAGACGGACATGGCACTAGATACCTGCACAAACCACCATGCCACCCCACCACTAGGTAACTGAACACTATTAAAACATTGAAACACAAGGGAACATGCAATGAGGAAACATAGGAACCTATACAGGACTAATAAGAATCCACATATATGCACACAATATGTAATCCCCATCTGGAATATGATACTAGATGCTGTACTAAAAGCTGTCAGGGTTGCAGGGTTGAAATAAAGTATGGACATTTACCTGGGAGGATGCCCAGAGAACATGACATTACAGGGCCTAGTAAAACAATGCCCACCCCATGACAAGCATGGGAACCTGCCAAGTACAGCAGACCTGCAGTGACCACAGTGTGCAATAGAAGATAAGACCTGCTTAACTATTGACAACCTCAGTATGACATGTCATATGTTCGAATGAATGGTAACATCTCTCTACAGATGATTCCGCATATTGCTCGATCCCGTGGCCTACAGGGGTGTTACCACACAATCAGATGCACACGGCCAAGACTTATATGCTGCATAAGGCAGCAGGTGCAGCAGGAGAAAGGTGAGTGTCCATGATGACAGTAGGGCCAATTGAGAGCCAGCTATGCTCCCTCCACAGAGGATGACCACCATGACTAGGAGCACCAATGTTTTCAGTGTGGCCACAAGGCATATTCTGTGGTGTACACTGAGATGTCAGACCCTGTTCATGTCCAGTTGATGTGACAATATCTCCCAGAACACCACCAACGTCACAATGGGGGCCATAATGTAGAAAGAGACACATATGTAGTCCACAAGATAGAGAGAAGCATCAGTATATCACAGTAGCTGTGGAGAGATGGGTTGACAAGTCAGAGATAAGGGATAAGGACATAATGACAAAGGTAGCCTATCCTGGGACCACCAAGGTGGAATTAAGGAGGTGTGGAGGTGCCAGAGTGGGAGAGTGGCCCTAGGTAGGGTGGATGCACCACAACATAGCAGAACACGTGTACATTCCCAGGTAGAGGGTGAGTGAACATCACATAGATCGCTGAATGTCGGAAACAGGTGAATACTATATATGAGATGGAGGCCCGCATATGATGAACATGCAACTCTGTAATAACTTAGGACTCGATATGGCGCATAGCTGTACCCATTGACCCTTAACCCCAGATATTCAATGCCAGGGTCATATGCAGCCCTGGCATTGAATAACCGGGGATCACTGCACATGCTGGAAGCCGCAGTATGAGATATTGCATGCTGCCCGGTTAGCTCCTGTGCCTTAAAGATAGGCAAGGGTTTTCCTTGCCTATTTTTTAGGTGCAGTTTGCTAACCAGGCAGCATGTAATATTGCTGCTGCCTGGTTATTGATTGTCTCTACTTCTGTTCCTCCCCGGAATACCCCTGACATGCCCCAATGCCAAGGGGTTAACATTGGGACACATAAGGGCCATAATCGGGGATATTCAGCGGCACTAACTGTGTTAGTGACATTGAATATCCCTCTCAGTTACAGTTACAGGGCTGTAATCCATGTAGCTGCCCTTCACATGTCGAGCCCATAATCCACAAAGCAGTCAGAAATGTCCACCACAGGAGTGCATGTGCATGATGCACCAGAGGATGGTGTTAGGTGCCACAGGCACAAGTCACAAACAGGCACCTCAGTGCTGGCAGGGAGTGTGTGCATATGGGAATGGTAGGGTCCCCATGGTCTCCTTCAGGGCATACAGTAGAGCACATTGTGATCCTCCTGGCCAAGACAGTCACTGAGGTCAAAGGAGAGGAAACTGAGCAATCACCTGATGTGAGCAGCCATTCAAATCATAGTCAACACCGTCTAATGCCTCCCCAGCAAGCATGTCCAGATAATCCATCTACATACCATCACCAATGCACATCAGAGAACCATAGCCACATCGCCGGGCCAAAAGATAGACTCGTGGAACAGGTCCTGCAGTCCAACAGTCCCCTGTAAGAGAACCTTGTCCTGAATGAACCTGGCCACAAAGTGGGAGCTAAACAGCAGACAGAAATGAACAGAGGCTGCCCCCACATCACAGATGCATGTCCCCAGGTTGACCTGTCAGCCCCTCAAGCCAGCTGTCATGGAGCCACGAGCAGTCATATACCCTGGGCACCAATGACAAATGGTTGCAATAGCATCAATAAATTACACAACACACTCATACATGGGAATTGCATAGGCTGGGCAGTTGAAGGCATGACCCAACTGTGTAGGAATTGACCCTGCTCGTATATGTGTAGCACCCTCTTGAGTGTGCTTCTGGGTCCAGGACCGACCTGGCTGAAATCCCCTTGAGGGAGGTTCTGTCGGTCCTTGTCAGTTTGGTGCCTGGTGCCTCCATCTAGGGAAGAAAGGTGTTAGTGAGTAGGATTTCCCTCCTTTCACCCCAGGAAAACTCTCAAAAGAACACTGCAGTGAATAAGGCTGGCTTAAATTTTATTTATTTATATAGACAGTTTTTGTATACCGCCTTATCCTTCAATCAAAGCGGTCACAACACAATTGGGGGATACATTTAACACGCAGTGATATGAGACACATACACTAATACTTACAGGGAACATGGGCTATGGAGGGTTAAGTGGCTTGACCAAGACCACAAGGAGCACCTGTGGGACTAGAAACCCCAGTCCTTCCAGCCCAAGGTTGCTGTCCTCTAGTGGGATTTGAACCCCCATCCTTCTGGCCTAAAGTACCTTGCCCCAACCACTAGGCTACTCCTCCCTTGCCCCAACCACTAGGCTACTCCTCCCTTGTAAATAAGTTGATTTATTTACAAAATATATACATTAAGAATTGTGATAAAATAATGCAGTATGTACAACCCGCATTATGATATGTGGTTCAAGAAGGCAAGGTGAAATAACAATACAGGATAAGAGATAAGGCAGTTCAAACAACCAACTATATCCTTATATCTAATGACTTAAATAAACCTTTGATTAACACAGGTACACTAAAAAAATTTTTTTTTAAACTGCCTCTAATGTTTCGATTGATTTTTACATTTTTTGGTGCGCTGAATCCAAATCTGGTAACCAATTTGCTCCATCACGTACAGATTTTTTGCTACATTGGGTTAGCAGTTTGAGGTGAACGTTTCAGATTGAGTGCGATCGAGATAAAAGTTTCTTGGATGAATTCTTTATGCTAATTGTTTAGTAGTTATTCAAATAAGAATAAAGAAAATTGTAACAAGGCAGCACATAAAAATAGAGTAATGTCAACAAAACACACTGTGATGGTAGCAAAATTGTCTGCACTTAAAACAGCCACATACATGTGCACAAACATTGAGCATATAAGAGCGAGGTTAGACACAAAGCAAAGCAAAGAAATGTGCAAAAAATGTTGTACAGGTATGTATGTAAGAATAGAAAACACAAACCGCACCATTGCAATACATGAAGACAAACACCGATGGTGTGAAAATAAAATTCTAATAAATGAGATCCGACACTGTGGTAATAACTAGCAAATTTTTATTTCAAAGTTTAGTAAAAACACGATATTTGTCAACACAGTTTAGATTTTAAAGTCATTCTTGGGTCAATCAATCTCCTGGTGGGCCCGTTTCTTCTTCCCCCGAATGCTTCTCTTGGTGCGCTGCTTGGCGTATTTTTCATCTGGGGTTTCCCGCAGCAGCAACCAGCAGAAATCAGCCATCATAGTGGTGTTCCATCTTCCTTGGTACCTTCTCTCTGCGTCCTTGATGTCCTGGTGAAACCTTTCACCTTGTTCTTCACTGTACGCCCCCAAGTTTTCGGGAAAGTAGTTCACATGGGAGTGCAAGAAATGGACTTTCAGGCTCATGTTACAGCCTTGTTCTTTGAAGGCATTGAGCATCCTGGCAACAATATCCTTATAGTTCTCATCCCGCCTGTTCCCCAAGAATTTGAGAACAACATCCTTGAAGGAATCCCAGGCTTCTTTTTCCTTCTCAGACATCGTTTCAGCGAATGCTCCATCTGAAATGAGTTTCCTTATATCGGGGCCAACAAACACTCCTTCCTTTAGCTTTGCTTCAGAAAGTCGGGGGAACTTTGAGCAAAGGTACCGAAAGCACTCACCATCTTTTGGAAGGGACTTGATGAATTGCTTAATGAGACCCAACTTAATGTGGAGAGGTGGTAATAGAATTTTATCACGAGGTACCAAGCTCTCATGAAGAACATTTTTCTCACCGGGTCTCAAATACTCCCGAATTGGCCAGTCTTTTTTCCCCCAGTGTAGGTCGCGGGCCCGGCTATCCCACAAGCAAAGGAAGCAGGGATATTTGGTGAAACCGGATTGCTGCCCTAATAGCATGGATAGAATTTTAAAGTCTCCAGAAATCATCCACTTATGCTCATCATAACGAATCTTCTGAAGAATCAGGGCCAAATTCTCGTATTTTTCTTGGAGAATAACAGAGTGAGCAATAGGAACTGAAGCGAATGTGTTGCCATTATGAAGAAGAACACCTTTTATGCTGTCTTTTGACGAATCAATGAATAGCCGCCATTCAGCAGGATCATACTTGAGTTTAAACTTTTCCATCACTCCGTATATATCTTTGCAAAATACCAAATCTTCCTTTTTGCTGAAATACTTAAAAAATTGTGTCTCGCGGTCGCGGTACCAATAAAAAGTTGTTCCTGGTGACAATAGATTTTTCTGTTTAAGCCGAGAACCTAGCAGTTGGGCAGCATCTTTTGGGAGTCCTAAATCCCGGACTAAATCATTCAATTCAGCTTGAGAGAAAAGTTTAGGTTTCGGATCTGGTTCAGTTTCAAACTCGGAAGTACTGGACTCATTGGGAAAAGCCATCTGATGAGTCTCATCATGATCAGAACCGTCCACACAAATATGATCCAAAGATTTTGGTGGTTCAGGCACAGGTACTTCGTTGCTATGAGGCATAGGCCTAATTGCTGAGGGAAGGTTGGGGTAACTTATTACGTTCTTATTTTTTAAGTTGTATCCCTTCACAATGCAAGAGCAAAAATAGCAGTCACTGCTGTGGTCTCTTTGTTCACGCCACATCATAGGTATTCCGAAACGAAATGCTTGTTTTTTACCTTTCATCCATAAGCGTAGATCTTCCTCACATGTCTTGCACACTTTGTGAGGAGCCCACGGTTTGTCTTGATCGCCTAACTTCAAACCGAAATAGGCGAAATATACTTTTTTAATAAATGCAGAAATGTTCCTCTGCCGCTTTTTCACGGTATATTCCCCACAAATAAAACAAAAACTGTCCGGAGAGTTGACCCAACCTCTGGCTCTGTGAGCCATCACAAATACACAGCACTGCAAACTACAACTGTAGTGAACCACTTCGGAATAAAGCTGGATTACGACTGAGCAAACAAAAGGTAATAATGAACTTGCAAGAAACTGAAATTTGACAGGAATGTTCATGTCGCAACCACCGTGTTTGAGCGAGCGAACGAGGCGAGGCGAACAGGAAAGAACATGCGCCAGCGCGAGTACTGGATTTAGCCCCCCGCCTCCCAATTGTCCTGTTAATGTATAAAATGAATACAAAACACTCTAAAATATCATGAGGGAGTATTTCTAGTTAGTTAACCATTACAACCTCTATTTTGGGCCAAGAAAATAAACTGCAGTCGGCTAAAAAGAAATTATGTGAACATTCCTTATATGGGTAAGAAATCTAATTTTGCAAGAAAACGTGACGTGATGGAACATTTTGGCTATTTTTTCTGGATTCAGCACCCCAAAATCTATAGGAATCAGTTGCAAAACTGGAGGCAGTTTTTTGGTAGTGTACCTGTGTTATGGATCTGACCTTAATAGTCTGTCTTCTAATTCCCCTCCCTTTTCCTTTGCCCACCAGCCCCAAAATCTCACCCATTGCTGGAGCTCTGGACTGATGGCTGCTTATGAAAGGAGAGGTTTTGTAGATCTATCCAATCTCTGAGGCTGTAGCCTTGGCTCCACCTCCTCCAAGCTCTCCTCCAATCTGGAGAAGGTTTTGCACTTCTGTCTACTCCAGAACAACTGTTGCAGCTCTCCTTTGAGCTGATCTGCTGCTGGACCTCCCTGGGTCTTGTGGCTCCTAGTCTGGAATGGACTATCTGCCACTGCAACTCTCTCGGGAGCTGATTCTGCTACTGTAGCTCACCCTGGAGCTGATTCTCTGCTGCAGCATCCCATGTATCTCCACCTTTTGCATGTGATTCTGTTGCTGTGGGAGTGAGACAAGAACATGACTCTTAAAGTACCCTCATGGAAAAGCAACTTTTCTGTGGGGGAACTTAACATGATGCTGCAAGACGTCCTGGACCATCTGCACATCCTCATGTGTGATGAGGGACCTGTGTGGGTGTTTATGAGAAGCAATGGCAATGGCTGGCCATCTGCAGAAAGGTGAATGCAATATTCCACAATAACCACGATACTGAAGACCTAAAATATAAATAGAGGCTCATGAGGCGTAATACAGCCAAAAGGTCTCGTCAAGTGGAGCCAGATGGCCAGCCATTGCCACTGACTGACTTCAAGCAGAGGGTCCTAGCCACCTTTGACACAGCTGCTCTGGAAGGAGTTGGCAGCCTGGACACCTCACACGTCTTGAGAAAGCCTGGTAAGTGGCTCATATGTGTCAGCAGCCTGTTCCCCATGTTTGGGTTCATCATCTTTGTCTCGTATTCACACTGCATAGCCACCCACAGCATCTGAACTGTGCCCCTCATCTGTGTCCTGGTGCTTCTGACAAATGGTATGATGTGCTAGATATAGGGCTTGGGCATGATTTAAACACTACCTACTGTGCATATATTATCCCCTTTGCACACAAGTCCTACTCATAGCAGTGGCATCAACATGCCCACACAAGCTTTGTCAAGGAAGCACAGGGAGGTTGTCACCTGTCCATAGCTATGCTAGCCAGGTTCTGCCCACCTCCCCATAGACTCCCTGCCATTGTACAGCTGAACAAGACAGGGCTGTTACACTCAGATATCACATCATCATTCGCCCACTATGACTTTGTTGGTTATGTTTTACACATGGTGCTCTAGCAGGAATGTGTTGGACATGGTATGTTGGAGCTGCCATGCTACCTAGGTGGGTGGGGCAGGAACTGTGGACCCAGACATTTCAATAGCTATCATACAACATCAGGCATTTCCTGGTGTAGTCTACCACCTTACCATTGCAGAAAATGTGGTTGACAATATCAACAACAATCAAGAAGGTGCAATAAACTGGCCACCTGAATACTGGGGTCTGTATGAGTCCTTGGGCAGTAGTTGGCTTGCCCATGGGCACCAGGAGTGCTAGTGAGATTCCAACTCAGTTATCATGGTTCCCAAGCCACTGCTATAACCAATCGGCTAAAGCTGTACTCCATACCAAGCAGGTGAACAATGTGGGTGCTGCACATTAGCAGTCATTGATATGCTGTCACATTCCCATGTCCTGGCTGCATGAAGATATGTGTGCCATGCCCTTCAGCATGACAACAGACGAGCAGTGAGATCATGTGCTCTAATACTGCTGTATTTTTCAGATGCTAGGCCATACACTTCCACTATGGCTTCAAAGTGGAAGGAAGTGTCAGCATATCTGGGAGTGTGCTATGAGACATGTTTTAGCCTCACAGCAACTCTGCTTTTGTTTGACTGTGACCTAGAAGTGAGAATAGGACCATTGCTTGTTGGCTGGGAGGACATACCTCTACCGTCTCATCATCAGTGCGTGCTTACCTCTTCTAGGTAATGGATGCTGTGGGGAGTACTTATGTAAAACAGTTCTTAGTGCCATTCTGTGCTTTCCATGCATGCAGCAGTGTCCACCCCTATTTGTGGACACAGCTAGGGTCTTCACTCACATATGTGAGGAGATAGCATATTGGCCATCTGATGTGTCTTGCTTATTAGGGAGCTGTACCTGCAACCTGTTGGTTTGTGGTTCAGATCCTGCTCACTTCCTGTGTCTGCCATGAGTTATGGTGTGCAGAGCGGCTATTGGTGAGTCAGGAGGCAAAACAGGCACAGTCAGACCAAACGTCCTGCTCAAGGAGAGCATTGGTCTGCAGAGGTGTCAGCTCCAGGTCACATCAGAGCTGGAGATTTCCATCAGGGTCCTTGGGAACATAGTAGTAGGTTTCCTGCAAGAGCAGCATCGGTCCTACACCTGCCCAGTGCATAGCAATGACACTGCCTCCTGCACATGCCAGCCAGTGGCTACTCCAGTCACCACCTCTGCCACTACTGCAGCCATCACAGCATCATCTACATCTGCTCCTGGGACTGCCAGAGTGTCCATGCAGCCCACCACATGGCAGTCCACTGCATCTGGTATAACAAGCACTGAGCCCAGCTATATAGTGGGGCCTGTTCAGCATGCTGGGGGAAAAGACCTGGTTGTTTGTTGTTGTTAAGTGCCATCGAGTCAGTGTCGACTAATGGCGACCCTCTGGATAGTTGTCCTAAATTGTGTTCGGTCTTCAATCAGACGGCTTAATGTTGACAGACTGGTACCCGTAGCTGCTGTTATTGTATTGATCCATCTCATTGCTGGCCTTCTTCTTTTGCATTGACCTTCTATCTTGCCAAGCATGATGTCTTTCTCTAATGATCTCTCTCTTCTCATGATGTGTCCAAAGTATGAAAGTCGAAGTCTTGTCATCTGAGTTTCTAAATAAAGCTTAGGTTTGATCTTCTCTAGTACTGACTAGTTTGTTCTTCAGGCAGTCCATGGTATATGCAGTATTCGCCACCAGCACCATAATTCAAAGACATCAATTTTCTTCCTGTCTATCTTTTTCACTGTCCAGCTTTCGCATCCTTATGATGTTATTGAAAATACCATGGCTTGAACGAGTCAAATCTTTGTATGGAGAGAGAAATCTCTGCTCTTGAGAATCTTGTCTAGGTCTTTCATAACCATTCTGCCAAGAGCAATGCATTGTCAGACTTTTTGACTGCTTGTTGTTTCTTTATTGATAGTTGATCCAAGTAGGTTAAAGTTGTCCATGATTTCAATTTCTACTCCTTCAATGATGAACTTATTGATTTTGCCAGTTGTCATGATTTTTGTCTTCTTTACATTAAGGTGCAGGCCCATTTTAAGACTATGTTCCTTGATTGTGAGAAGCAAATGTTTCAGATCATCTTCACTTTCAGCCAGTGGTATCATCCTAGCAAAGGTTGTTGATGAGTCTTCCATCAATCTTCACACCTCTGTTATCTTCATACAATCCTGCTTCTCTGATGATTTGTTCTGCAAATAAATTAAACAGGTAGGGGGAAAGTATGCAGCCTTGTCATACACCTTTGCTTATTTTAAACCATTCTATTTCTCCTTGTTCCATTTGAACTGTTGCTTCTTGATCAATATATAGATTGTGCAAGAGAATGATCAGATGTTCTGGTATACCCATGCTTTTTAATGTGGCCCAAAGTTTCTCATGGTTTACACAGTCAAAAGCCTTGCTGTAGTCAATAAAGCACAAATAGATATCCTTTTGGTATTTTTTAGTCTTTTTAAGGATACATCTCACATCCGTGATGATGTCTCTCGTTCCTCACCCTTTCCTGAACCCTGCTTGCACTTCAGGTAGTTATTGTTCCAGGTATGGTTGTATGTTGAATAATCTTCAGTAGAATCTTGCTGGCATGTGGGATCAGAACGATTGTGCGATAATTTGCACAGTCAGTTGGATCACCTTTCTTTAATATTGGTATAAACACAGATCTTTTTCAGTCAGTTGGCCATGATGTTGTCTTCCAAATTTCTTGGCAGAGCCTTGTACGGATGGTAACAGCTGCATCAGATTGCTGTAATACTTCTATGAGAATGCCATCAATGCCTGATGCTTTGTTCTTTGATAAGACTTTCAATGCTGCTTCGACTTCATCTTTCATCACCAATGGTTCCGGATCATAAGGTGCAGGTTGAAATGGCTGTTGGTCTACTTGATCTTTATCATATAAAAACTCTGTATATTCTTTCCACCTTTTCTTGATCTTCTCAGTATCATTCAACATAGTACCTTGAGCATCTTGTAGCATTCCAATTAAAGGCTGGAATTTTTTCTTTAACTCTCGTAGGTTTAGGAAAGCCAATCTTGTTCTTCCTCTAATAGTTTCTGCTTCTATTTCCTTGCACGTGTCATTGTAGTACTTTTCCTTGTCCTGTCTTGCTGTTGAGTTCTGTGATTGTCTTTCTTTCTCCTCTGGCTTTAGCTTCTCTGCGTTTCTGGACAATTTTCAGAGTTTCTTCCGTCATCCATTTTGGCCATTTTTGCTTTTTCACCTTTTGTAGAGACTTCTCGCTTTCTTCCAATACAGCCTTCTTGATATCATTCCATAACTCTTCTGGTGCTCTGTCATTTGTATCTAAAGCAGCAAATTGATTTTGTAGGGAATCTTTAAATTCCAGTGGCATATTCTCAAGGTCATATTTTACTGCATTTATGAGTGTCTTGCCCTTATTCAACTTTAGCTTGAGTTTGCATACTAGTATTGGTGATCTGTACCACAGTCAGCTCCAGGTTTTGTCTTTGTTGATATACACACAGATGACCACAGATGTAGTCAATTTGACTTTTGTATAATCCATTGGATGAAGTCCATGTGTACAGTCACTGCTTGTGTTGCTGGAAGATGGTGTTTGAGTTGAATAGATCACTGGACATACAGAATTCTATCAGTCTTTCTCCAGCTTCATTTCTGTTACTAAGTCCATATTTGCTAACCACTTTGCCTTCTTCTTTGTCGCCAACCTTTGCATTCCAGTCACCCATGACTATCAGGATATCCTGTTTGCATGTTCTGTCAGTTTCAGCTTGTACTTGCTCATAGAACTCATCACTTTCATTCTCTTCTGCAGTTGTTGTTTGGGCATATTCTTGAATTATAGTTGTGTTGATAGGCATTCCTCGTAGATGAATAGAGATTAAGCGTTCCCTGACTGCATTATATTTCATTACAGGTCTTGCAAGTTTCTTCTTTATTACAAATGCAACATCATTTCTTCTTTGTCTTTCATTTCCAGCATAGTAGACCACGTTATCATCTGATGCAAAGTGCCCGATGCCAATCCATTTCAGTTCGCTGACTCCCAACAGATCGAGTTGTACACATTCCATTTCATTCTTGACCACATCCAACTTCCCTTGGTTTATGCTTCGTACATTCCATGTCCCAATATATAAGACATCTTTTCAGCTTCTGACTCTCATTTCATGCTCAGCTATATCAGCAGTCAGATGTCCCGAGGGCTTTGATCCAACCACATCATAAATGCTGGCTTTATTCTGAAAAGTCTTCAGCTCCTCCCCAGTAGCTAGTTGAATGCCTTCCAACCTGGGGGTCTCATCTTCCAGCACTATAGTGCAATTTATTTTGTAGTGACTATCCATTGGGTTTTCATGGCAAGATACAGACGTAGATTAATTCAGTCCAAGTGGTTGCTTTTCTCATCAAAAGGTGGGAATGTATATGACATGGGGACATAGAGGACTTGTTAATTTCCGAGACTATGGTTGGATACATGACTCCCCACAGCTACCTAGGAATGCTGGTGGGATTTAAATCTGGGTCTCCTGCATGATGGGTTCTTGCTCTTACCACTCGGCTACACCCCAGCCCCTCTTAACTCACACCATCCTGATGTACTGATACTTGGGGACATGAAATGCAACTATGATTCCACCCATGTCTGAAACATAGGTGACTATTTAGGAGGATTCACTGCCTGGATTGCACACAAGGGTGCCTCTGTAGCCTTAAGATAATAGGCATGCAATTCTGACCTACTTGATGCATGGTCGTAGTGACTACATTAAGACTACAGAGGAGGAGTTGAACCCTGTTCTGCTAGGTTTTGGGCCACTTCTGTAACCACTGGTCTATATCTCATCTCCCCAAGGAGAGTTCCTGCAGGTGAAGGTGCTTAGGGTCCATTGCAGGTTCATTCATCTCACCAGTGCTATTGCAGCAATGGCTCTTTGAAAACAAAGTGTGGGGACCTCATGGATGGGGTTGAATGACCAGGGAAACAAGAAGGGATTAGCATGGCTATTTGTGATCACCCATTAAGACAGCAATCCACAGGATCTTTATATCAGAGTGTGGATGGGTGGCAGTGGGGGACTGGTGTAGTGGTCAGACCAAAGGTCTACTACCCAAGTGGTCTGTATTTATTCTCCTATCACCTTGATACAGGGAAAATAACAACAAGGTCTGCAGTGTCACCAAGGGTCAGAGCTGGCCTGACAGCGGTAGACAGCTGGAAAAAATTTACAAATAAAAATAAGAAATTTAAAAAAAAAAGAAATTAAGAAACTAACATAACAAAGTGCTTTGTATCAATGAAAACATATCCCAGTTGTCATATCCGAGGCCTTCCCCCTCAAATACCGGCATGGGCATCCATCAAAAACAATGGTGTCACTGTACTGCTACCTGCCAGTACATCTTGTTGTGATCATACAAAGCACCAACAGTCACACAAAATGGGTGTGGATGAGGTTCTATCATGCCACCACCCCCTCTGAAACACCTAGCCAAGGGGCACTGGTGGGGTAACCACATCATCCTGATTGCCATCCTCCACAAGTATGTCCAGGTCTGCTGGCATGGGCTGCATGGGCTGAAGTGCATAATTGTGCATCATACAGCATGTGAGAAATGTCTGGCAGACCTTGGAGGGGTGATAGAGCAGCTTACCCCCTGACTGATCCAGCCATTTGAAGTGGCTCTTCAGTTAGCCGAAGGTCCACTCTATGATGCCCCTCGTTGCCTTATTGGCCCGATTATATCTTACCACTGCCAGATAACCAGGATGGACAATGGGATTCAGCATCCACTCCCTTAGGGGCTATCCTATTTCACCTGTGTAGACATGGGGGACAACACACAGTTGTCAGAGATGTGTGGCAAGCCCAATTGAAAGGCAGTGTGACAAACACATGCGGCAAGTACACAATCATGATGTCTGTGAGTGGGATCAGCAACGGCACCTACTGGAGTGGTGGCACTGCGACCATAGCTGAGCCACATCACTTGGAAGGGAGATGTGCACACTCCAAAAGAGCATGTGCCCTGCCATGGTTGTTTGGGGGCCTCTCAAACACTCCTTCCCCTTCCCCCTTCCCCCCCCCCCCCTGCCTTTGGGAAGCTGATGCATCCAGGACATGCCATTTCCGTTTTTGCTACAAGGTTGTTGCTTGGGCATCTGGTGACCGTCCCTGCTGCATGAGGATACCAACAGGAGCTGTATCTGTGTCTCTTTGCTGGAACTATTCTGCTTCACACCTTGGAGGGGACTGATCACAAAAGTTCCTTTGTGGCTATCACTGTATCCATCCTGTGTCTACCATCTGCACATCATGAGTCATGTGGGCTTTCTGCCTGGATTTTGCTCTCACTCCATGTCTATTGCATCATCCTATCACATATCTGGGTGATGACCTTTCCCACACCTGCACCCAAAATGTGGCTACACATATCCCACCCATTATAATGTCATGGCTTCTACTGGTCTGTACACATCTGCTAGTTGTCGCCCAAGCCTGCCTGACTTACCACTGTGTGCCCTGTTAAGATGCTCCCCTGTTCAGGTTTGTATGAGCATGGAAGGGGCGATCTCTGGGTCATCTTACCCAGCAGCCAGCCACCGGAGATGTCTCTACTTTCAAAGCCATCATGTGTCCCAGACTGGCTCAGGATGTAGGAATTATGGCAGGAACTGGGGTATCGAGCCACGACATCTGGACATTGCACACAACCTGCATTTCATGAAGTGATAGGCCTTCCTGTTCCAATAAATCACCTCACTCTGTTGTGGGGGCCCAAGGGCCACATGTGTGCAGTCAATAACACCCAGCACAGAAGGGACCCCTGCCACCTCATGAAATTGCAGCATCATACGCTGCCTCTGTTGCAGTGTGCGTAGGAAGGAGATATATAGGGTAGCATGCCTCACAAAGATATACAGGAATTGCATGATGCACCTGGAGAACGCTACCTGGCTCAGATCAGCTGCTGCTGTCAGCACTGACTGGAGCTTACCCATGCCCAGGCATGATGGCTGCAAGGTGGAGCCCCAACTTGCCCAGGCATGATGGCTGCCCAGGCTGGAGCACCACCTTGCAGCCATGCATGATGGCTGCAAGGTGGGGCTCCAGCTCCAGGCAGAAATAATGGATGGCTGTATGATCAAAACAGTACCTGGTTATACACAATTCATCTGTGAGATCCAGATACTGGCTTCTCAGCCTGGGTACCCTGTAATATGGATGCCACCTCGCTGTCCTCCTCTGTTCATCAACAGACACATGCATCAGGGCCATCACAAACCAGGAATCAATATCCCCCATGATTGTCAACAGCTCACTCCTGGGTAATTTCCAAATAACCTTATACCATTCTGCTGTATGGTGACATCTCCAGAAATGGCGATATCTCCGGAAATGCCACCACACCCACGGGCAAAGGACCTACTGATCTTGTACATTGTGACATAACCCTGGTCATGAACCTGAGACAGGGACATCTATAAATGGAATTATACATGACCTATCTCTCATTCAATGGGGTGTTCAGGGAATTGGCCTGGGTTAACCACTAAACAACCTCAAAAAGTAATGCAGAATGGTGAAGTCTCTGGAAATGCCCCAGCAAAGACATATAGTTCGAAATATGTAAATAGTTCGATTGTTATATAACAAATTATTTACCTTACGTGGTTCAATCATGTTTAATGTTTTAGCAAACTGTACTTAGTTATCAAATGTTTCATGTAAAACAGAGCTGTTATTCTGTTCATTTTTCGTTCATTGTGAACCGCACCTGATCTGTGGAAGGTAGCGGTATATAAGCAACTGTTAAATAAATAAATAAATAAATAAAATATGTCCTCACACGCACATGCAAATGGCCTACTGGTCTTGAGCAGTGTGACATAACCCTGGTCATGAACCCCTGTCAGGGACATATACAACTGTAAGCATACATTAGCTATCTTCTCCTGCAATGGAAGGTTAAAGGAATTTCCTTAAGCCACAAAGGGTGATAGTGGGAATTGAACTGTGGTCTCTTGTGCATCAGGCCACTGCACAAACTATTAGGCTACCCCTCCACTCTGTCATGCTTCCTTAGTTGGTACAATGATGGTCACCATATCTCCCAAAGGCTAAGGTGATATCAGACAAAGTACTAAGCAAAGACCACACACTGGTTTGGGGAATGGCACTGAACCACTGTGAGGAAAGGGGCTCCACATCGTGGATTACACACAGCAGAGTGGATATATGATAGTGACCTATACATTTCTGCTAAAATCTTGCATTATACCCTACCACGCACTGGGACTTGCCTCCCTGCTCACTATGTGGGCATTTTTTTGGCAGGGGGTTGTGGCAGTGACCTCAGGTTCGGCATACAGATGTGACAGCTGGCAGGGTCACACTGGCTGATACAATTTGGAAAGGGTGCTACCTGCCCAGCAACTCTCTTCTGTAGCAGCACCTCCAATCCTTGGGAATCTGGGAAAACCCTCCTCTCCCCAACAAGCATACGCTGGCCCATGACAGCAGTGCTAAATTTGGGGACTAGACATGTATCCTGTGTAGCCAGAGAAGTGACAGCATGTATCTGGCAAAGGCTTGCATATCAACCCTCCTTGTCCTTCAGCAGCCCAGAAGCAGGTGTGCATCATGACATCAGGAGTGGTGTGATGGCATGGCTGTGTAGGCAACCACCTAGGGTGGTGTGGAGGAGGGCATGGAAGACATAGTGTTGACCATGCAATACACAGCTATGACCTCAGTTTGGACAGGTGGCCGAATCAGTAAGCCAGCTAGGTGGTTGCCTAGTGCATCAACCATTGAGGAGCAGCAAACACAGGCCATTCATAGCTATGTACTAGATTTGGACAGCCAGAGGCAGTGTTGCATTTTGGTTTCAGCTAGGGCCCAAACATTCAGGACAAGCTCTGGGGCCTGCTGTGCACTGCCCACACCTTTAAGCTACTTGGTGGATAGCAATACATGTCTAGAGTAGAAGCAAATGTACAACATATTGGATCTTCACATTCCACACATGCCCCCACAAATACTTACAAAGCTTCCCCCAGCAATGCTCTAACACCCCTCCTATCTATCTGCTCCATATCTGATCTGCACCATGGACCTGTGGAGAGCATGGTGGCATAGACATCCACATGCATTTTCAGGAGCGTGCCCGCTTCCGTAGATGCCCAAACATGTATACCGGACACACCAAACATGAATGTGCATCTCATTAGTGTTATTTTACACCACGAACATGCCTCTCGCTACCGTAGCTTCATACCATGATGGCTTCTAAGTGGCCAGTAGGAAGTCCAACTTCGCAAAGGGGGATCTCATCCTCATGTTGGAGGAAATACTGGCGCATCTCAGCATGTTGATAGGCTATGATGGTAGATGGGTGAGTGCTTATGAGAAGCAGTGGCAATGGCTTGCTATCTACTGACAGCTAAATGGCATCTACCACAACATGGACATTGAGGACCTGAAGTGTAAGTGGAGGCAGGTACACCACAACACTGCAAAGAAGGCCATATGTCTGGGCCCAGATGGCCAGCCTGAAGAACTTCCCAAGCTGGCGCAGAGTCCTGGCAACCATTGACCCTGCCAAAATGGAGGGAGTGGGCACACCGGACACCTCACAAGCCTCACAGGAGCATGGTAAGTGACTGCAATATGTCTTCCCTCTTACACCTTGGTAAAGTTCACCGCCTGTGTCTCCCACTCACACTGCACACCCTTCCACCCACACCATCTGCATGCAAAGGCTATGTGTGCCTTCCAGCAATGCTGACTCATGGGTTTTCTTGGCAGTGTGACCAGGGGTAGATTGCCAGACCTTTCATCTGAGGAAATGGAGGGTTATATAACCTGCCCAAGGCCTCAAGAAGTGCTAGTGGGAATAAAACCATGATCTCTTGGCTACCAAAACAGTGCTCTAACCATTAGGCTGCTCCTCCAATCCACCAGCTGCATAGTATACCTTATTCTGGGCCCTGAGTTTGTCACTAACTCTCTCATGGTATCTGCATTGTGGGGCTTGTGCTTGACAGAACAGGGCTCCTGTACACAGGTCTATTCCAATTCTGGCCTTTGTGAAGTTTCAGTTGATGTCGTAGAAACAAAGCAGTAGCCAAAATTTCCCAAACACAGTTCACCCAGGGAGAGTGGGGCCACTGACCCAAACAGAGGTGTACAAATTCAAATACTAGTATACACCTTTCATTACAGTCGTGATCTGTTGCCCTACTGCAACCACTACGTTGTTGACTGAGCCACTGTCACCCACACACCATGTGATCTATGTGGATGCTGCACATAACCTTTCTCTGATGTGGTGTTACAATCCTGTGTCCTGGATGACATTGGGTTGGTGCAGTCTGCCCTTCTGCATGATATCAGATGAGCAGTGAGGCCTCGGGACCTCATACTACTGCTCCCTGCAGTGTCTTCCAGCTGCATTTCCATACCCCTTGCCAACATCATTTTCAACCCAACATATGACAGCATGAGTGGGGGAGTGATATGAGAGATCCTACTGGCTCACTGCATATTCTTTCGTTCATCAGTGACAGAATAAACATGATAGGGACTAGGCTTAGTGGCTGCGGCAGCCTGCCTTTACCTCCAATTAATAATGGCTTGCTTACATGTGATGGGAAAACGTATCTACTGTGAGTAAGTCTGTGACCTGCTGACAGTCAGGGCCTGACATGCATACCACAATTTCCACTTCTCTCCATTACTGAACTGAGAGCTGTTCTACCAAGGTGGACACAGCAAGGATGCACAGTCAGAGATTTGTGGTTGTGGAGCTGGGGGACTCTGTTATGGCTCAGTTGTCATGCAGCATACCCTGCAACCTCAGGGTTGGTGATTTGGGGCCTGCTCAAGGCATGTAGCTGCTGTGATGTTAGGTTTTGGATTGCAGTTTGTGGTACTGTGTGGATTGTGAGTTTGCATTTTGTCATCTGTGTGTCCCTTTTTCCTGAGAGCTGCATTGCACAATGTGACAGCAGCTGCCATCTCACAATGTGGCCCTGTTCCGAGAGGGGTCCACTGTGTCATGTTGATAGCTGATGCACAGATATCCTTCTGTGGGTGATAAGCAGACCACACCTTGTGGCTAACATCCTTGTTCTCTGTATTCTCAGGTGCTGTTGGTGCTGACCTGGATCTGTACATGACCCCTGCTGATCCTCCCTCACAGACTACAGTCACCTCTGCTACAGGGATCTCAGCCAGGGCCCAGGGGGATGGCCATGGGAATGGCTGTGACCCAGTCAGCTAGCTGCCTGCTGCTGGGGAGACAGGGGCTGCTGACATTGAGCTCCCCGAACCAGCTCCATGTCACCAGAACAGTAGGATGGTGATGGGTGGGAACTATGCAGAGCCATCAGAGCCTCCAGACAGCTCCTCATCTGTACGGAACATCTGCTGCAGAACACCTGGCATGGTCACGTTCCAAGCTGGAGCTCCTACAGCAAAGCGTGGCACAGCAGGAGCACCAGCTTGCAGCCACAAAAGGCCTGCACCAATTTATTGTTCTCCTGCGGGACAGTGTGGTCGATTTGGTGGGGGAACTGCAGCAGAACTGCATCTGCACAGTCACCATGCCAAGTCAAGTTGCAATGATTGCTACTTCTGCAGCAACCACCACAGCAACAATCTCTGGATATTGCTCCACCTCGGTGTCCACACATACAACCAGAAGCCAGGCCACCAATATTCTAGAGCCTGTTCCTCAGAGCACAGGGCCTGTCATGACTTTCCCCCCATTCTATGAGGGGATTGAGGCAAAGAGTGGGGAGAGTGAGGACAGCTCTGACTGAAGTGCCACACCACCCTCCATCACAAACCCTGTTGTAACTCAGGCCATTACACATGTGCCCCCTGTGAGAGTGAGGGGTAGGTCCATGGGCAGAGACAGGGGCCGTGGGCAGACTAAATGATTGGTCACTTGTTTGTGTGAAGGAGGGGATATGATGCTTGGTCTGTGAGAGGGAGTGTGGGATGTGTGGGTGAAGGGTCAGGTTGGGGTGAGTGAGGTGTATGATGATTGCACATGTGTTTGGATGTAGGAGATGTGGGTGGACTTGCAGGGGAAGGGGTACGAGGTCCTTAATGTGTGCATTGAGATATACCTGGCAAGAAATCTTGAGACAAATATGACATGTGTTGCCCTATTGCATCTAATGATATCTATGACATTGCTTCACTCTTGGCCATTCCCATCCTGGTACTGCCCTGGTTAGCTGTCAGCAATAATACATAATACCCAGCCAGGTCTAAAAGCCAATGCAACTAATACAATGTCATAGCAGTAAATGCCATTATAAAAAACCGTATTTCTTGGCGTTCTTTCTGAAGGCGGGTATTTTGATTCACGACGACTTGACCTGAAGCAGGGGTGAATGAGACAATCCCCGAAACGTGACACGTCGTCTTTGTTGGTCGTTGGACACAAATCTACAGCAGCCTTTTTTCAGCTAAGTAATTTCGCCAAACAAATCACAATTTTAACTATGTCCTAAAATATAGGGTTCTTTAATAAAATGGATGAGCTGCAGTGGTGCGAGGTGAAGTCCTCTACACTGTGATGGCTTTTCCGACAAAAAAGTGGTTTCATTTCGAGGCGGTTTCCTATTAATCAACCAGGTTCTCTTTTGTATTAGTTGCACTGGTTAGCTGTCAGCATCATTATACCCACAGTGATGCACCCTGTCCATAGTGTGGCTACATTTTTTCCCCTTCTTTTGTGCCATGACATGATTTATTTATTTAACACGTTTTATATGCTGTTTTATCATTTCATTCAAAGTGGTTTACATTGAAACTTAAACTTGGTAATGTACATTAAACAGGGACATTGATAAATTGGATTTTTTTGAGGCAATGGAGGGTTAAGTGATTTGCCCAAGACCACAAGGAGTGCCAGTGGAAATTGAAACCCTGGTCTTTGGGTTCCCAAGCCAGTGTTCTTAACCATTAGGCTACTCCTCCACTCATGATGATAGCTGACTCTTGGAGACTCAGTAGCCCCTGGATTTTCCTGGCAAGGTCTGACTGGAGGTTGATTGCCAGGGCAACAGAGGTAATGTGGCTTGCCCATCATCACTGGGGATGCCAGTGGGATTTGAAGCCAGATTTTTGGTGTAGTACGCTGTTGCTTTGACCACTAGGCTACTCCTCCACTGTGGATATGGACCATGGATATATCTCACTAGTATACCATAATAGCATGCCATAGCAGATATACAAATATGATCTTCCTTTCTCATTCAAACAAACCTCTTTTCCGGACTCCATCACAAACAGATCTTACTTCAATATTCCCATTTTCCTTAACACATGATTTGTTAGGGTCGCCTAGATTAGTTCCTTTAATACAAACTGTGAATGTCTGCATAAACTGAATAATCACTATTGCTCTCCGTCATATTTCTTTGAGGATAGTCATTCCTGCCTCTTTAGCTTGCAGGGTTCCTGCCTTCTGATGTCTGTTCTTTCTAACTGCATCCTGTGGTGTTTTGCTGACTGCAGTCACATCAGTTTAACACAGACCTGTCACAACCTTTATATCAGCACAGCAGTCAATTCGCTAAGTATTGCCCTTATTCCACGTCTCCTGCAGGGTGCAAGCACAGACCATGCTATGCGATGGAGAAAGATGTCCCCGCCAATATTCATGGACACAGGGACGTGTGAAACATTATGGACATCCCCATGCCCACCATATTCTGAAAAGTTACACGTTTGGATCCTGCCCATCCCCAGATATACCAGTGTATGCCACATCCTGAGGGAAAAATGTGCATCTCCTAAGCTGCTCATCACAGACAGTCATTTGCTGATGCACACTAGATATACATACCAATGAGAAATGACAGCTGCTGCAACCTAGATTATATATCAGTCTCCCTTATGCCCTGAAAGTTGCTAGGTAAGCCCAGTTCACACCAATATATTATACAAGAATGCAAATTTGAACATGTATTTCAGGACATACCAATGTTCCCTCTAATTTTCTGTAGGCTGTGTGCGCATAAAATATCAGCTGTGTGCAGCTTTTGAAGGAAGGTTACATTTTTGTGCGCCACATAACGACACTCGGAGTTATATACTTTAAAATTTGACTACACGTCAGAATACAGTATGTACACCACATTGATTTTAATCAAATTAAAAGAAAATAGACGATTACTAAATGAAGCGGGAAATTTCTAGTAATTACAATCATAACTTTTAAATTTTAAGACGTCTGTGTTGTTTTCTATCAGAATCAGAGCCGTAATTTTTGTGCGCTCTGTTGTAAAGTATGTGCGCTCGCTTGGCGAGGTGTGTGCGCGTGCACACGCGCACAGCTTAGAGGGACGTACCATACATTAAATGGCACATGGCATTAGGAACTTGGGGGGGGGGGCAGGTGTGGTGTTGACACCAAACTGTTGGGCCTATGCTGACCATAGTCATCAGGCAAAGAACAGCTGCCAGTCTAACCCTCTTGGAACCCACTGTAGTACAGCAGGCACAGTCAGTCTGAAGGTGTCACACACCACACTGCTATGTTAGCCATGCACATACCAACTGTGCCCAGTCTGTGGGTCAGCACACATTGCATGTGCAAAGAGTGACCATGTATATACTGGCTTGGTGCAAACTGGGTGGGCACCCAGCAGTCATTGCAGTGACTAGTCTGCCATGATTGGAGCAGCATCCACATCACTGCCACTTGATACTATATAGCACAATGTGGATATATAGCCGTGACATGGTCACAGCTTGGTCAGAGTGAGCTTGGCCTCAAAGCATGACATGACATGTGCACCCAGACCATAGCAGTGGCAGGGCAACACTAACATGACTCAGCCAATGACCTTACCTCTGACTCATGCATATCCTGTACACACTGCTCTGTGTCATGCAATACCTACAAACCACTGGTCCTCATTATACACTCATTCAATCAGAACCTGGGAACAGCTTCTACAATGCCAGGCACAGTGCATTGCTGAACCTCAAAATATTCAAACACACACACGAATCACTGGAGTGGGCAAAAGTGATGCTGCTTGGCCCTTCAGGCTCCTTAGCTGCTCAAGCCTTGTTAATGTGTGTGTAGTGTGCAGGCGCTAATAGCATGCTCTTCACTTATCAAGTGCTGCTAATGCCCACTCAGTGTGCAAGTGCCATCAGCCTGCACTGTCATCCAGCCATGGGTGTTGGAGCTTGTCAGTGTGGCTTATGAGTGTGTGGACGATTAGCTGAGGGTTGCATATGCTGCTGCAGAGCCTGCAGCTTAGGATAAAGATGACACACCAGGACATGGAATTCCTGGTCCACAGCCAGATCTCAAACATGTGCGCCTCCTCTCACATACACACTGGCCTTGTATGTTGAACCACAAAGCTGCCTTATGGGTTACAAAGTCCATAAGTATAGATGTGGTCATTGTTAGGGTATATGTGGGCATGAGTGGGGGAATGTCTGTGCCTGCTTAGATCTTTGAGGGCTCTGTGCCATACCTGCTTGACAGGTGTGGGAGGGAGACATGTTGTTTGATCTGTATGGTGCGATGGCTTTCTATACTGCTGGTGCAACTGACATTCCTGTCTCACACATGGGCTATGTCCACTCAGAGGGGCAGCCCATGAGACAGGCACACACATATCGCATGCCATGGCAGACCGAGAAGAATGCCCATGGTCCCAAATACCTGGTGTGTGCCTGTGGTGCATTCATGGCATGATCTCACATCCTGCAGTCCAGCCTGGCTGATGTGGACTCACATGTGTCTCAGATGGCTGCTGATGACTGGGACCTGACATTAGGGGGAGGCCCCGGATCACACAGAGTTCCATGCTCTCTGATAGCACAATACAAACTGTTGTCCTCTCTATAGTTACCTCCCGTCTTGCCACTGCACCCTCCTCCTTGCTGGTCTCCCTTAGAGTCATCTCTTTCCCCTTCCATCTTTTCAAAATTCTGCTGTGTGGCTGATCCTCTGCCAGCCCTGATATACTCATATAACCCCTCTCATGATTTACTTCACTGGCTCCACGTCCATTTCTGTATGCATCTGACACATGCAATGTGTGCTATCCTATCTATACTGCCCCTCATTACCTTTCCTCACTTCTTTCTCCCAACAACCCTTCATGTAGACTTCACTCCTCCTCCGGCTACCTTCTCTCTATGTCCTGTTCTTCTACTGCCATCTCGAACTCTGATCTTTTCACCTTGCTGCTCCTTACACCTGACACATACATCCTCTATCCGTACATCATGCCTCATCTCTCTCCCTCTTCTAAACCATGCAGACAGTATACCTCTTTGGGGCTGCTGTTGTTTCTCTTGTTTCCCTGGTGTTTCCTCTTCCTATTGTACCCTTATTTCTCTTGTATTGTACTGTCTGTCAGCACTTGATTGGCAGCTCTTTGGGCAGGGACAATCTTCCTATGTGTTTGTACAGTTCTGAGTATGCCTTGTAGCGCTCTATGAGTGAATATAGTAGTAGTGGTAGTATTATCATCTGGCAGGTGACAGTTCTGGGTGGGCATTTTGCCTCTGACATGCCCTGTTCTCCTATTGCATAGTATTCCTTCCACAGTGCCATTTCCTCCTCCTCCCCCCACATGCACATATACACTCACTATGTGCAGGGGGGGGGGGCATCCTGATCCAGGACCGAAGCATTTGGGACAGGTTACCTCAGGCCGAAAGGCTGGGGGTTCAGTTCCCTCATGGGGACAATTATCCTCAGGCCGGCGGGACTGGGGTCTCTAGTCCCATGGCCACTCCTTGTGACCTTGGGCAAGCTACTTAACCCTCCACTGCCTCAAGTACACTTAGATTGTGAGCCCTTCAGGGACAAGGGAATAAAAAGTATCTGTTAGTATATACATATATGTAAACCACTCTGATGCGCAAGTAAAGGGAGGTATATCAAGTGCCTTAACCATAACCACATGGCTAACTGGACTGGTGTCATGGGCCAATGGTCATTATGGGCAGCCTGACAGATATTCCATCCCTCCCTTCTATTGTGGCACACCCACCAATTCAATGTTGCAGGCAGCCAACCTGATGTTGCATTTGTGCAGCTGTGCACACCATGCCGATCCTGGCCCCCTCCACTGGAGATGTGGACATGTGTTCTGCTACATCTGAACTTGGTGGGGAGGGATCAACATGCGCTCCAATGTCCCTGCCATTGAATTGTACCACAGGCAAGGCAAAAAATCACATATGTATTGAAGACACAGTCCAAAGACATGATGTATTTTATTTATTTATATTCTCTTATATATGCTATTCTGCATCAGTGCGGTTTACATTGAACAAACTGAAATTACATTGAACAGGGCATTATAACTTGGAGATAACTATTTTACAGGGAACATGGGCTATGGAGGGTTAAGTGGCTTGTCCAAGACCACAAGGAGCACCTTGTGGGACTAGAAACCCCAGTCCTTCCGGCCCAAGTTTGCTGTTCTCTAGTGGGATTTGAACCCCTGACCTTCCGGCCTGAAGTACCTTGCCCCAACCACTAAGCCACTCCTCCACTCCGATGTAGTGGAAAAGCACAACTTTATTAAATCGTAGACCTATTACCAACCCGACACAGGCTGTGTTTCACAAACCTTCATCAGGGGTTGATCAGGTAAGGTACTAAAACATAAAACATAAACAACAAATAAAAACATAATAATAATAAAACATTGTGTCAGAACAGATGAGTAGATCTTGATCTGTAAACCACATATATGTACATCAATAACATAAATATCATAAATAGTTAAAGGTTACATATACAAATCATCATACAACCCATAAGAAGGATAAATAGTGCTGATAACAGAACTAAATAAATAATAAAACCAATTCTTAATCAACTGATAAAAAATTATTATATAAGATGACTAGAAATTCAGAATAACATCAAATAAATAAATAAATAATATAAAACGTTAAGAAAGTAAGGGGTGCGACAAGCAAACATGATAAATAATAAATACCTCAATAGAGCAGAGAAAACACAGCAAGCAATGGTCCTTTATAGAAGGTATATCCAGTTTTTTAGGATTTATTTGAACCTCCAAGTATGAGGTGTCTATTCTCCTTTTTCGCTCCTGCTGCTTTCTCTACTTGCACATTAAGTTGTTTTTTATGATTTTAATAAGTAATATAGATATTTATTATAAGTTTCATCCATCTAATTGTTAATTATCCATTTTAGCCATACAAGTATTACCTTCTATAAAGGACCATTGCTTGCTGTGTTTGTTTTTTTGTTCATATGTACACCGCACTGATTAAAAGAGCGCTGTATATAAGAAATGAAAATAAATAAAATAAATAAATATGAGCTCCTCTCTCTCTCTCTGGACCATCCCCTGTCCTACACCCACCTATTGCCCCTCCCACTTTCTTGCAGTATTCCTCTTTCCAACCCTTCATCGCCCCCTCTCTTGTAGTCTCCCTTCTCTTTCATCCTGCCATGTACTCTCCCTCCCTCCTTCCCCTGCCACAAACTTCTGTTCTCTGTCACTGGCTATCACTCCCCATGCCCTTCTCTTCTATCTTCTTTCATTTACCCTCTCTTCTCTATTCCCTCTCTAACTCTGTCACTTCCCTTATAAACATCCCTATTTTTAAGTAGGGTATCAAGCTTCCACCAGGGAATGCAGTGCAGGGCTATTTATTAAGGGCATGTTTACTAAACCATGCTACCAGGGTGGTGCGAGATTAGCGAGCAGTTTGGGCATCATGATAAAAGGTAGTGTGGTGTTCTTGCACTGGTAGCACGCATTGGGATGGAGACTAAGTGGGACAATGGCGTTCCCATTGTGTCATAGCTAGCATGGGCATTAGTAGACTGCGTTAACTGCACTTGACTCTGAAAGCATGGTTGCGATTAATACCACCTCAATAGGTGGCATTAGTTGCACTTATGACCCCATCTCCATGGTACCATGCAACTTTCCTGCACAGAGCAGATGTTCATGGCCGCCTGCAGTTAGCGAGCAATCCTGTGCTGATAACATGGCACCAGCGTGGGCTTAGTAAACATGCCCCATAAAGACTAATGCTAATAAATTCTTTCAGGGTTTAATAAGGGATTCAATAGAGCTTTTGTGTGAAATTTAATTGGTGAGCATCTGTATTTTTGTTCATCTGTTATTCGCACATGCTGTTATCACAAGAACTCTGTATTTCACAAGCTGATTTATTGCCTAGATCCATTCTTCACCAGAATTCTAACTAAGTCACTAATTATCATCTGAGAAACTTCAATACTGTGCTCCCCTCTTATTTAAGGAACATACAAGATCATTTGGTAAGATTGCAAAGTATGACACTGGAAAAACAGGTTTACTTTGGGCCTCTTTTGATATGCAATAACGCTATAGGAATAAATAATGTAGAAAGGTATTTTTCTAGTTGCTTATTTTCTTGCAGTGACATCAATTGGTTTACAGAGTCACAATCAGATGATCTTGGATTTTCCATATGAGCAGAAAACCTATCCTCAAGGCTTGGTTCTTATTACCTGCCTAAACACTCGCTTCTGCATAAGCATGCAGTCCCCACATCAGCCTGAAAAACCGAGGTGCTGAGGCAATGAATATGTTATTAGGTACAACTGAAATTGTTTTAAAGATAAAACTCATTTTTATAAAGCACACCAGCTGAATTTGAAAAGTGATTTATTTTTCAACTTGGCTGGGAGAGAGGAGAAACTAAAGTGTATGTGGGGGGGGGGAGGGGGGGGGGAGAACTATGTTTTGAGTATTGGACCAAAAAGGCTGCATTCGAGAATCGCTGATAAGCAAATAGATCGCACTTTGCAATAAAACTGCACAAACTGGGGCACAATTTCCACTCTCCATGTACATATATTTTTAAAATTTGGCTAATTCTGCTCAGTTTTTAGATAGGTTAAGAGTGATTAAAAATTACATTTAAACCCTCAGTGCCATTTTGCACATACTTTTATCCACAATAAAGAGAGACATTCCTGGTGACAGGGCTGGGGAAGGGTAACGCTAATACACTTGTGTGTAAATTTTCTTAAAAGGTCAGTTTGCACAAATTAGCATATGCAATTGTGGGAAAATAGTTCTTGTAGCATAATTTTCAAAGATAAAGTACCTGAGTGATTTTCCTATGAAAATTGGTATAAAATATGCAAATAACAGCCCTCAAATCTATGTGAGCTGTTAAAAAATTTGCTTGCATAATGGAAAGTCCCTACTGCTCTACAATCTGGTTAAGACAGGACACAGAACGAAAAACAAATGGGAGGCTTTGAGTTAAGAGAGTTAAGGCCATGACTGAAAGATTTAAAGTAAGTGGTGATAGGTGGCAATAAATTGAGGATTTGACAACGTATCATCAAATATGATAATAGGAGCTATAGTACTTAAAAGAAAACTCTGATTACTGTATATACAAGATATATCTATTTATTTAGCTGTGGTTTTATACTGCTTTTCGCCAAGTTAAGGTGGTTTACAAAGAACTGAAAGTTACAATAAAAATGTGGCGTATAAACATTACCTGTGTACAAATAACTTAACTATTAACATTGGTTTGTTTATGTTGGGGTGCATGGATGCGTGAGTTGGAGCTTTGTTAAGGTGAAGTGTAAGGGGTTTCTGATGAGGTGGCTTGGTTAGGTGGGATTATGTTACAGATCAATAGTGTTCAATGAACAGATGGGTCTTCAGATGCTTCCTGAATGTGGAAAGGTCTTTGATGCTTTTGATGGCATCAGGGATCACGTTCCATAGGGTTGGTGTACATATTTTGAATGCTTTTGAAAAAGCCTGCTGGGTACTCTTTGTTTTTGAATGAGGGACGATCAGGGAGTTTCTGTTGAATTGGCAGCTGGCTCTATTGAGTTGAAAATAGTGGAGGAGGATGAGAAGGTGGGAGGAGGAGAGACCAGTTAGTGCTTTGTGGGTTGTCATCAATGTTTTGTATTTGATAAGACTGTTGAGGGAAAGCCAGTGGAGTTGCTTGAGAATGGGTATAATGTGTTCTTTTTTGGGGGCTGCCAGAAGGGTACGTGTGGCAGTATGAAGTGATGTACGTAATGAGAAGATGGTTGATTGCAGGAGTCCTTGATAAACAGAGTTGCAGTAATCAAAAGATTGGGAGGATTGCCATTTGGAGTGCTGATCTGAAGTCGGGAGGGGGGGGGGTGGTCCAAGATTGGGAGGAGGCATTGGAGAGTGTGGATCTTGTAATAGATTGAGTTTGCTGTTTTCTTCACTTGTTGTTTGAAGGTGATGTTGTGGTCCAGAGTAATACCGAGGTATTTTATTTCTTGCTGTACCTTGATATGGGTGTTGTTTAAAATTATGGTTGTGGGGGGAATAAAAGAGCTATCCTTAGTGATGAATAGAGCTTTGGTTTTCTTATAGTTGATGGAAAGGTGGTTACTAGTGAACCACTGTGATTCTGTGATTCTTCGGAGATGCAGTGCTGTAGCATTGCGTAGGTGGGTTGATTGGTGTCGAAGAGAGTATAGATCAGGATATCATCAGCATAAAGGTGGTAGAGTAGGTTGTGGGACTTGATAATCAAGCAGAGTGGTTGTAGATATATATTAAAAAGCAGGGCAGAGAGGATGGAGTCTTGTGGGATGCCTTGAGTTTAGGTGAATGGGGTGGAGAGGATGTCTCCCATCTTAATTTGCTGCTGACAATTGGACAGGAAAAATTGGAACTAATTCAATACTGTGTTCTGAACTGCAATGGATTGGAGGCATTGGAAAAGGATGGGGTGTTTTATTGAGTCAAATGCAGCTGAGATATCAAGGAAAACTAACATAAATCCTTGTTGCACAGTCTGGATGCCTTGAAATGAGTTTGTTTAGAAGGGGGAGGAGGAGAGTTTTGACTCTGTGGTAGGGACGGAAGCCATATTGTTGGGGGTCAAGTGGAACATGATTTCCGATATGTTCTTGGAGCTGTTGACATACCACTTTTTCTATGATTTTGGCCATGAAAGACTGGCGATGGGTCTATATGAATTTGGGTGCATTGGGTTGAGGTTGGGTTTTTGGAGGATTGGGAGAATTGAGGCAGATTTGAGGCTGGTGAGCATAAGTCCTTGGGTGAGAGTGAATTTAGTGATGATAGGACTGAGTTCTGTTTTAGTTGCCTTGATCCAGGAAACTCCAAAAAACAAACTAACTAGTACTCTACACTATAAACCCAAACAAAAGTAGAGAAGTGTGCATGAAATGAATAGCTGGCGTGTATGTAATAATGTCGGAAGAGCAGCCTTGAGGTTTATACCGCCTCTTGAAGCTAAACTTCCATTTTGTTCAAGTTTTTTTATTGAGCCCACCATGGAGCTGTATAAAGTAAGGTGAAACACCACAAATAAGTGCCACCAATATAAAACCTACTAATCGTGTAGTGATTTAAAAATCTATTAATATATTGTGAGAAGCCCAATCTGAAAGCTCAAGAAAATTCGGGGCTTAACTTATCTGAAACGTCCCGTAACACTTTTCTTTGCAATCCACTTCAATAATATATCGGACCTCTCCAAGATGCTCCTTGAGAACAGTTTGCAGTTATAAACAGGTTCAGAACAATTTGCAGTTATAAACAGGTACACAGTACTGTGTTTTGGGCTAACATCAAATTTTTCGCCCTGTCTCAACGCTCAACAAAACTGCAATGTGAAAACAGTCTCTCAGCTGATCAAAAACACCAGCGCATGCTCAATAGCAATCTGAACCTCGCAGCAGGATTCCTGAGTAAAATAACAAAAAGACACCAATCAACTTTGAGCAAGGCACAGGTGGAAAACACAAAAGTGACATTGCACTGTATCAAAAGCAAAATTGAAATTAAAGAATGCTAGCCCAGTCTAATTCCTTATTAAGGCCAGATGGTTGCACAGTGGACCAACGAAAAATCCAATGTTGTTCCAACACCTGAAGCTGTTGTTCACGATCACCCCCCCTGGGGTGTTCAGGAACAAAGTCCAAAATACGCCACTTGAAATCCTCAAAACATGATGTGAATCCAAACAATGTTGAACTAACGGGGCTGATGTTACAGAATTTCTAATCCTGGAGGCATGTTCATTTAAACAAACCTTTACTGGGCGAACCGTCCGACCAATGTACAACAATTGGCATGGACAAATCAACATATACACAGCAAATGATGTAGAACAAGTCGTAAGCCATTGAGCTGTGTGAATGAGAGTTGATTTAGGAACCCTCCATTCTGTGCCCAAAATCGCTCGCGGACAATGAGAGCAAGAGGCACAAGCATAATGACCAGTCACAACAGGTCTATCAACTACCCTGTCCAGAGGGGAAGAAGTAGCCCCCACAATATCACACAGGTTAGGGCCTCCAGAGTGCGCAATCTGCAAAGTTTTTTGAAAACATGGATGCAATTGTAAAATATGCCAATGTCTAGTCAGAATCTTTTTAATCTGATGCGTGTGAAACATATATGGCAATACTCCCACAAAAACATGTGGAGTATCCTTAAGATCTGGAGATTGCGGGAAAAACAGCCACTCTCAGTGAGTGTACTTGGCTCTTAAAAATGCTTGTTTAATAACCTGTTTAGGATAGCCCCACTGAATAAGTCGAACAGACAACTCATGTGCATGTGTAAGGAAATCCTCAAATTTGGAACAGATCCGGCGAAGTTTAATAGGGATAAAAAGGATTATGAGCTTGATCAGGTGTACACTTGGATGAAGAAGGGTGATGTGACAGCTAAGAAAGTCACTTTTGATTCTTTTGAGATTTCTTCTGATGAATCGGATTTCGGAGCTCGAGCTGGAGGGGCTATAGCTTCAGGCCACCGACAAGAGCAGGTTTTTCGGCAGGGTCACCCTCGAGGTCGGGGGCGAGGCCGAATGTGGATACCCAGAGATACTCCTCAATACGATTGATCATGGACATCACAAGAGACTTATCCACAGGACAATCTACAAGGGCCAATGACAAGGAATCGATCCAAACAACAGTAGTTAATATCTCGTCTTTTTCATTGACCTTTGAACAACAGTCCTTATTGGATCTTGGACTTTCTTTTGTGCCTGTGGCTCATTATGATCCTTTTTGGATGCGAATTGCTTTGCACCGGTTTTTCCAAAAGCTTTTGGTGATTCAGTTTTGTGCTACACATAATATGGGAGCTGATATTTCCATTGTTAAAGCGCCATCTCGATGGATACCTTCGGAGACACCTGACTCTCTCGTTCAGGCTTATCAACAGCTAGTACTTCATGATTTAGCGGATTTTGAACGTTCCACGCTGCGGACCCGTTACCACAATTTATCTGCTAATCAATGGACTGCAGTCAAGCAACTTCGTGATAACCGTGCTTTAGTAATACGCCGAGCTGATAAAGGAGGTGCAACTGTAGTACAATCTTATTCTCAATATAGAACTCATCTTTTGGATCAGTTAAATAATACGGTTCATTATGTCAAGTTGTCTGTTAACCCCTTTATAGATTTACAATCTGACATTCAGGATGTTATGAAGCAAGCATTATCTAATAATTGGATTACCAAAAAAGAATTTGGGTTTTTGGTTTTGAAACATCCGAAGGTCCAATTTATTTATACGGTTCCTAAAATACATAAATCCCTGACAGCAGCTCCAGGCAGACCTATTGTGTCTTGCCGGGGGTCTTCACTGGAACCTTTGTCCAAATTTTGTGACAAATTCTTGCAACCATGTGCCCAACTTGTCCCATCTTTTTTGAAGGATACTACTCATTTTCTTACTAAGCTTCAACAAATAGAGGGTGATATTACTTCTTGGTGGCTTGTTTCTTTAGATGTTACAGCAATGTATACTAATATCAACCAAGACCAAGCTTTGTCGGTAATTTCTCAATTAGATTTATCTTTGCCTGACCGAATTCCTCATTCATTTTTTATGGAGCTGCTTACTCTGGTTCTTACAAAAAATTATTTTCAGCTTGAACAACAAATTTATCGTCAAATCCAGGGTATTGCCATGGGTGCCACGGTTGCCCCATCTGTGGCTACCCTTTATATGACTGAATTCGAATCCTCTCATGTTTATTCTTCATTATGGTTTAAAGATGTGGTATTATGGGTGAGATTTTTGGATGACATTTTCTTTTTGTGGAGAGGTACAGAAGCTGATTTACATCAATTTGTACAATGGCTGAATTTTCTTCGGCCGAATTTATCTTTCACTATGCAGCACCATTTTTCTCAGCTTGAATTTTTGGATGTTAAAGTCCTTAAGGGTCAAGATTCTTTTTACACTACTTTATATAGAAAGCAAGTACAGAGAAATACTCTGTTGTCCTAATCGAGTTTTCATCCTGGATCTCTGAAGAGGGGTCTTCCATATGGACAATTTCTTCGACTTCGCCGGATCTGTTCCAATTTTGAGGATTTCCTTACACATGCACATGAGTTGTCTGTTCGCCTTATTCAGTGGGGCTATCCTAAACAGGTTATTAAACAAGTATTTTTAAGAGCCAAGTACACTCACCGAGAGTGGCTGTTTTTCCCGCAATCTCCAGATCTAAAGGATACTCCACATGTTTTTGTGGGAGTATTGCCATATATGTTTCACACGCATCAGATTAAAAAGATTCTGACTAGACATTGGCATATTTTACAATTGCATCCATGTTTTCAAAAAACTTTGCAGATTGCGCACTCTTGAGGCCCTAACCTGTGTGATATTGTGGGGGCTACTTCTTCCCCTCTGGACAGGGTAGTTGATAGACCTGTTGTGACTGGTCATTATGCTTGTGCCTCTTGCTCTCATTGTCCATGAGCGATTTTGGGCACAGAATGGAGGGTTCCTAACTCGACTCTCATTCACACAGCTCAATGGCTTACGACTTGTTCTACATCATTTGCTGTGTATATGTTGATTTGTCCATGCCAATTGTTGTACATTCGTCGGACGGTTCGCCCAGTAAAGGTTTGTTTAAATGAACATGCCTCCAGGATTAGAAATTCTGTAACATCAGCCCCGTTAGTTCAACATTGTTTGGATTCACATCATGTTTTTGAGGATTTCAAGTGGCGTATTTTGGACTTTGTTCCTGAACACCCCAGGGGGGGTGATCGTGAACAACAGCTTCAGGTGTTGGAACAACATTGGATTTCTCATTGGTCCACTGTGCAACCATCTGGCCTTAATAAGGAATTAGACTGGGCTAGCATTCTTTAATTTCAATTTTGCTTTTGATACAGTGCAATGTCACTTTTGTGTTTTCCACCTGTGCCTTGCTCAAAGTTGATTGGTGTCTTTTTGTTATTTTACTCAGGAATCCTGCTGCGAGGTTCAGAATGCTATTGAGCATGCGCTGGCGTTTTTGATCAGCTGAGAGACTGTTTTCACATTGCAGTTTTGTTGAGCGTTGAGACAGGGCGAAAAATTTGATGTTAGCCCGAAACGCAGTACTGTATACCTGTTTATAACTGCAAATTGTTCTGAACCTGTTTATAACTGCAAACTGTTCTCAAGGAGCATCTTGGAGAGGTCCGATATATTATTGAAGTGGATTGCGAAGAAAAGTGTTACGGGACGTTTCAGATAAGTTAAGCCCCAAATTTTCTTGAGCTTTCAGATTGGGCTTTTCACAATACATTAATGGATTTTTAAATCACTACACGATTAGTAGGTTTTATATTGGTGGCACTTATTTGTGGTGTTTCACCTTACTTTATACAGCTCTGTGGTGGGCTCAATAAAAAAACTTGAGCAAAATAGAAGTTTAGCTTCAAGAGGCGGTTTAAACCTCAAGGCTGCTCTTCCGACATTATTACATACACGCCAGCTATTCATTTCATGCACACTTCTCTACTTTTGTTTGGGTTGATCCAGGAAACTGGCATGGATCAAGGGGGGAAGTGGTAGTGTGAAGTGAGGAGATGATGGTTTCAATGTGTCTGGTGCTTATGGGATGGAAGGATGACCAGGATATTGCAGTGGTGAATGATTGAGGTGGGGAGAGATTGTGTAGCTCAAAGGTTCCCAACTCCAGTCCTGGAGGGCCAAACACCATTCAGGTTTTCAGGCTCTCCGTAATAAATATGCATGAGATTCATTTGCATGTACTGCCCCCATTGCATTCAAATGTATCTCATGCATATTCATTAGGGACAGTCTGAAAACCTGAATGGTGTTTGGCCCTCCAGGACTGGAGTTGGGAACCTCTGGTGTAGCTGGAGTTCTCATGGTTCCCAACTCCAGTTCTGGAGGGCCAAACACCATTCAGGTTTTCAGGCTGTCCCTAATGAATATGCATGAGATACATTTGAATACAATGGGGGCAGTGCATGCAAATACATCTCATGCATATTTATTAGGGACGACCTGAAAACCTGAATGGTGTTTGGCCCTCCAGGACTGGAGTTGGGAACCTCTGTTGTAGATGGTTGTAGTAGTTTGTTAATTGTTGAGGGTTAATTGTATTGGCTGGAGTAGGCTTGCTACAGAGCTTGGTTAGTTGTTTCACAACATCAAAGAGTTCTCTTGGATGGTTGAGAGATGAGATGATTAGCTTAGAGTGGTATTATTTTTTTTTTGCATTGTCTGTTGCTGTCCTGTATTCATCTAGCAGATTCATATAGTAGTTGTAGTTGATGAGTGTCTGGTTTTTCTAGTTTTTGTAGGCGGGTTTTGATTCTCCAGAGTTCTGGTGTATACCAAGAGGTTTTAAGGAGTTTGTTGGACTTGTGATATAAGTTGTTTGGTGCTGCTGAGGCTGTCTGGATGGCATTGTTCCATCAATCTGGAAAAGATTTGCGGTCATTAGCTCTGTCATCGAGTAAAGGGAGTATGTTGTTGAGGAAGTCTTCTTGGTTGAATTGTTTGAATCTTCTCTGTTGGTTTTGATGAGGTGTGGAAGAGTCTGATGAAGGGTGGAAGACAGAAGTTGATGAGACTGTGTTCGGACCAGGGAACTGGTTGTATTTGTATTTGTTTAGGGAGTATGGAGTGTGGAAGTGGGGTGCGGTTGTTGATAAAGATCATGTCGAGAATGTTGCCATTGTCATGGGCTTGTACTATCTGCTCAAAATACATGGCTTTCATAGCATCTAGGAAGGCCTGGTTTTGATGGAGAGAGGGTAGATTGAAGTTCTCTAGTAGTATAGGGGTTTTGTTTGTCTTCGTGATCGTAAGTGCATATTCCAGAATACTGGTTAGGTCAGAGGCAGGAGAGGATGGTGGCTGGTATATGAGGCATAATGTAATGAGTTTATTTGAGATGGTGAGGGTGTCTGATCTGCTTGTGCTGTTGGAGGCTTGGATGCTGAAGTTGTGTTACAGCTTGGAGAGCATGAGTACTCTGCCCCCTTGATGTTGAGATTGAGGGCAGTGATGTAATTGGTAACCCTGAGGGGTGAGATGATTCGATAGTACCAAGGGGTATGTTTACTAAACTGCGGTAACATTAAAGACCACGCGTTATGTAACGTTAACGATCATTAGGTAATGTTAACACGCGGTATGTAATGTTAACATGCGTTAATGTTACTTAACGATCAACATCCTCGGCCGCGGTAAACACCGCAGAGGGTTGCGAGAGGGTGAGGGTAAGGGGTAAATGGGTGGGGAGTGGGCAGGGAGAGGCTCCCTGCACACTAACGCGCTGAACTGAAGGGCTGAATCCTACCGCGAATGAAAACCTGCCATTAGATGCACATTTGCAGGAGAGAGAAACCAGTTCAGTGTCAGCAATGTACAGCATAGACAGGGAGCCCAAGAAACATGATAGTAGTGCTCTATTTCCAGCACCAGCATAGTGCCCAAGTATGAAAGGCCACTATGGCGATGGTGCAAGTGGGGCATAGGGGGCTGCAGGCAGGGGCACAGTGTGGACTAAGCGGGCGCCTAGGTGGCACATACGAACATAGAAACCAGAAATCAGCATGACAGCAGCTGACAAAGGCCAAACACAGTCCACCTACATCTACCTGGTCCACCCGAGCTAACAGTTGCCAGGGCACTGACCTGAATCCCCCCAGCCAACCCTCCCCCAAGCGGAAGGAACAGACTATTGTTAGGCGGTGATGGGGGTGGGATGTGAGGATGCTCATGTATGCCCCATGCCCCAGACCCCGCTCCCTAGGGGACCACCTACCCACACAGTAGATGGCCTGGGACTGCACACTACCAGCACCGACAGCATATGGCCATGTCAACATGGCAGGGGGGGTGTGTGCCTGTGTTGGAGGGGGCAGTGGCACCTGCCTGCAGTGGACCTAGGCCATGCCCTGTACCAGGATGTGGTGTGCAGTGCAACATAAACAGTCTGGCTGTGGAAAATTACAGGTAGCCCCAGGGGCCACCATGCATGTGTGATGCAGTACACCCAGCCAGTGTGTCCAGAAGCAGAGGGTCACAGGTTCAAGCCCCAGCTGTGGTTCCTGCAGAGCATGTGCCTATGTTTTACCCTACAATGCAGATACAACAACAACATGTGCAAAGCCCAAAGCAGCGGCGAACAGGGGTACAAACACCCACTCACACTGGCTCCACAATCCAAAGATGCACGGAGAGTCAGGCTGTTGGCCCCAGCATTGAGCTGCAGTTATCACCAGGGCACTACTACTACCTCCTGCACAGTTTAGCAATGTCGGCACTGTGATCAGGACTAGTGTGGTGGGCAGGGTTGCCAACCACCCCTATCTTTGCACAATGCTGCAATAGGAGTGTGTGTGTGTGTGTATGTCTATCCATTGTTCTGTGGCTGCCCACTCATCACTGGGCCCAAAATATCCCACTGTTACCAGCGTGAGCCTGAATATGTGCATAATGAGGAGCAAGGTATTGTGGGTATGGCCCGGACAGGGCGAATTGGCCAGAATGCATCTTCACAGGGTGTGGGGCAATGGCTGGGACACTGTAGTACCCGACCATCACCTGCATGAACAGGGTGGCCACAGCATGGCATGATGGGAGGGCATTCACTCTAACCGAACAGTGACCATGGCATGTCTAGGCTCCCACATAGCACTCTACACTATCTGTTCCTAGTGATACTTTTGGGGTTCCTAGTGCTGGGGGCCCCAATCACTGAAATGCCTGCTTAGTGCACATAGTTCCTCTGTGAACATGCACTATTGACTGGCTAGTGGACTGTTTGCAGTTAGGTTGCGCATGGTTGGAGCACCTACAAGGTGTAGTCTGACTGTGCTGTCTGTGGGTGAATGGCAGACAGTGTTGTGTAGCAGTTGGGGTATTCCAGACCTAACCCTGCTGGTATGGCTCTAGCCCACCAACCCTGGAGGGCTGTCTTATACCAGCAGGATGGCAGTTGCTTCGCTGGGGCACCTGTTCCTTACCTACAAAAAGGGTGATGTGGGCCCTTTGGGGTATGTAGTGTATGCCACTTTGACCTTCTAAAGGCAATGCTGCACATACCACATGCAGGTCTAGAAACCCCTTTTCCCTGATAACAGGTGCCCATGTCAGCCAGACCCTAACATGGGGTACACACTAATCTGGGTGGTGTCTGGTCACAGAGGGCCACATGTGACTGCAGAATACAGATGGGCACTGAATTACATTTGGTTGCACTGCAAGGAACACCTGTCACACACTGGTAGTGATGGGGATGTACAGCAGGACCTATCTCTAGCACCACATGTACTGTGGACTTAGTGCTGGGCACCCATCCTATCCCTCAGGGTGAACATAGAACCTGCACAATGGCATGGTCTGTAGCTACACTGTTCCAGTATCACGCACTGTCAGTTCGTCTTTCCAAGCTGAGGTACCGGAGAGGTGCAGACCCCATTTGGTGATCGGCTGTAGACAGCTATTCAGCATGTGCATTGCATCATGGGTACTGGTGGGGTTACCCTATCCTGGCACTCAGGGCAGACAGTTTGTATGGTGACCTGCAGTCCTTCTGTACCCAGCCATTGCTGTGACATACACCAAGGAGGTATAGCCTACTGGTTAATACAATGCTGTTCTCGGCAGTGTTCATGGGATCCATTCCTCATTGTTCCCTCCTCTTATGCCTGTCTTACTCAAATAGTGTGCATGCCTGTAACAGTCATATTTTTGCAGATCTGTGCTGCCAGCCTATAATACCCTCGCCACAATTGCCAACATTCCCTTGGTCCGTCTATCTGCATCTGTCAGCTGTGTAGAGTCCTGTCTGCCTGTGCGGGCTGCCACCCCATGTCCTGCACTGCTACCCTTTCCTGCATTGCACCTCATCATGCTTGCCTCACCTGTGCCTGATTTGCATGGCACTACCACTCCTCTGTCCACCCATCATTGTAACTATCCTGCCACCCCCGCCTCCACTGGGGGACACGTATTCCCAACATCTGCCACCAACTGTCTTTCCAGTATTTTACATTGCCAACACCCTGTGCTGTGGTACAGTTGCCCCCATCATGTTTGTACTCAGTACTGGCAGCCACATGGACCGCCCGCAGATATGGCGGGTCCAGCGGCTCACAGCTCTCCCTCCTTCACTCACCTGTTCATTGCCTTTCCTGAGTGCTTTAGATAGTGTTGGGGCTACATCTGTCTCTGTTCATCACAGGTCATGCGTGTCATCCTTCAGCACCTTGCAGCCCTTAGGGCACACTAACCTAGGGCACCGTAACCTTGTTAGGCCACCTTAACCTAAGGTTCCATAGCCCAGGGTGCCTTCTAGAGTGCCTTGTCCAGGGGTGCCTACTACAGCGCTTAGCCTAAGAAGCCCTATAGGGTGCCTTATGAGGCACCTTACAAGGCACCTTCCAGGGCACCTTGTAAGGTGCCTTACAAGGTGCCTTGTAACGCACAGTAGTTTGTAACATGAGTTAGCTGATACGGCTTGCTGTAACGATGCACCACCCATGCCTTTATATGGGCATCTGTACCTTTACCATGGAACCTAACGCGAATGACATTACCGCAGTTTAATAAACATACCCCTAAGTCTGTTTCATGTGTCCAGGTTTTGTTTATACACAGGATGTACAGATCTTTATTTATGATGAGGTCTCTCATTAATTGTATCTTTTTCTTGATTGAATGCATATTTATTAATGTGTAGTTAAGTATGAGAGTGGTGTAAGAGGAGGAGGAAGGGTGTGTGTTTGTTATCTGTGGAAGGACAGGAATGTGTCTTAGGCAGGGGACATTTCTTGATTGAGCATGTGCATATTGAAAAGTGGGTGAGGAGTAGTATTTATTTATTTAACAGCTTTTTTATAGCACTTTATCATTTCAATCAAAGCAGTTTACATTGTAACTTAAACTTGGTAAACGTACATTAAACAGGGACATTGATAACCTGGATTTTTCTGAGCAATGGAGGGTTAAGTGACTTGCCCAAGGCCACAAGGAGTGCTAGTGGGAATACAAACCCTGGTTTGTGGGTTCCCAAGCCAGTGCTCTAACCACTAGGCTACTCTTCCACACCTTGGATGCACAAAGGGTGATTATGAAGTGACTATGTAGGAATAGGGTAAGGTTAACACTATGAGAGCTAGAAGAGCATAAAAAGTTGCGTATATGGAGAGCATGGTGGTGCTTTGGGGCATATGGTGTGTTGGTTGGGTGAGATATGAGCAGTGGGAGGCTTGGCCAAAGCAATGGCACCTTTTCAATTTATTATTTAATCATTTATTTAGCTAAATTTATATACCACAGATCAAAAAGTCTAAAAATATCTTACAAAAATCTATGATAGACAAGGTATGTGAGTTTTGTAATTAAATTATGTTATTTGAGAAATGTTCCGTATAGACTGGCATGTTTTAAGTGTCCTTTTGAAGTCCAATAGATCATTAATGGCACGAAGTTCATACGGGAGCATGTTCCAAAGAGCTGGAGCAAAGAAAGAGAAAGCTCTCGTTGTTGCAAAACTAACCCTGGCGTAAGCTGAAAGCACATGGAATGAGTTGAGGGAACATGTTCTTCTGTTCCTACTGTCTGGTGTTTTCAGAATCAGAGTTTAAAGGTGGGAAGCAGACAAACCATGACAGACTTGTGGTTAATAAGTTAACCAATGTAGCTGGTGTGGTTGTGGACATTCTTGGGTGAAGGGATGAGGTGCTGTCAAGGATGGAGGAATTTCTGTTGAATTCCAGTGGTTTCGTTCTTGGGGTTATTGAGGCCTTACAGGAGTATAATTTCAATGATGTTTGGAGAGAGGAGGTTTCGGCGTTGGTACTGTTCCGTCTATTCTTATTTACCATAAATAGGTATAGAGAATATTGACTCCACTCTGCTACCATAAATATCTGATGCTGAAAACCAGATTTGGGTTCTAGTAGAGGCTTTTAACTGCTTCTCCAGTTCAGCAAAAACATTTGCAAAACTGTAGAATGGAATTAAACCAGGAAGGTTATAAGTGTGATTAATTGAGGGAGAAGAAACTTTAATAGAGTAAAATAGTAATGGACCAACCATTTACTGAAATGATGAACTGGTGAAAAATAATGGGGGCGTTTTTGTGTGCTGCTTCTTACGCATGCCAGGTAATGTAAGACCTTTACAAATTTTAAGTAGATTTTTCCATCGTATCCTCCACCCTTGTGCCCTCAATCCCCTCCCACCCTTCCATTAATTTCCCTTTAACAAAATATAGCCTGCTATGTCAAATATAGTCTCAAATGTCAAAATCCCCAGAGGGACCTTATCCAAACAGTGGTTGCCCCTTCAAAAGCAAAGCCAAATAACAGAGCCCCTCCCTCCAGTGGCAAATTATGTACTATTCCAATAGATGACATAGAAGCAATGTCTTGGCTGCAAGAAAGTACAGTAGGTGACATCAGCCTCCCTCCCTCCCTCCTATCCATTCCATCCCCTTCAGTTCAACTACATTCATTCAGCCATGCACCATGCACCGCCCCCCCCCCCTCCCCGGTCCATACATGGCAAGTTATTCTCATTTCTATCTCAGAGTTCTTGTGTGCCTTTCCATGACAGCCATCTTAGTTCAAAGGTGAATTTTAGATTTTAAGATATTGCACCACCCCCTGTGAGTAAGCATTTGAAGGTCCACAGATCTTGAAAAGATGCTTTTGCTTCTGCTTTCCATGTATCCAAATTCAATCCATTTGCAAGAGCTAATGCAAAGCATTCCTCCAATATCAGAAGAAGGACAGATCTCGCCCCATGCAGACCACTACAATCAACTTCTTCCTCCACAATCAATCTCATCTAGTCAACAGCCATTCTATCACTCTCACAGCCAACACATTATCAAATAATACCTCTTGAGGCTGTGTAGACAGTCTATACTTCAGAACTTTCAGCATGAATCATCTTGTAGCTGACTATAATTCCTGAACCTTTGGACAAATATGGCTCAGGGTTGCCCTAGGCGCTACTCACGTTGGACATCCTGGACTATCTGCACAGCCTGCTCAGTAAGCTTGAGCCAGAGAGTAAAATACCTGGTGAAACATTTTGCACTGCATATCCTATAGCTCACTGTAAACAATGAACTGGGGGTCCTGGTCATCATGTCCAGTATCGCCTTGCCTTGCAACTCCTCATTCCATTTGGCAGCCAGCCCATCACACTCTCTAGGCATACTCAAATCAAGAAAGCTCACTGCACCCATGCTATTTTTCTTCACCCCACTTTCCCTGACAGAAGAAAAGCCCTTCATCTCCATATAGAACTCACAAGAGAAAAGGTCCCTCCTCGATTGTAAACCACTATGATGTTTGGATACTTTTAGCAGTATAAAAATACTGTAAATAAATAAATAAACTACCAAAATAACTGGACTTAATGCATAAATATTTTTTGCATCTTATCCATACAGGGGCTGGGGTTTCCTAAAATGGATCAATTAGCCCTCACCTTCCACTAAAAGCTGCTCGAGTGTCAGCAAAATGTTTCTCTCGATGTACCTGCATCCCAGGTAAAAAAATCCCCAATACCTGATACCGGTAAATGTATTGATTCATCTTTCAGAGTTCTCTGGGCAACTAACAATACATATTTTAGAGAAAAAGGCAACGTCGTCGCCTTCTCATATACTAGAGGGGTGCAGTCCTCTGTGTCAAACAGCAAAACCTTGAAGTGTCTGAGGGAACAGATTATGTTATAACTTCCCTAACTGAGAAGGCCCATGCCATCTCCTGTCCAATGTCTTCCAAGCTCCTGTAATTGAGAAGATGCAGAAACAGAACCTGTAAAACATGTGACTATCAAGGAAGAAAACCATTCTCCCAATGATAGGGGAAGGTCCTGCCAACTCCTCAACTGATCCTCCATATTTCTGAGCATGGGAGGTAGATTTTGCTGATACAAAATAAATAGATCTGCCTGTAGGACTGTTTCCAAATGCTTAAAAAGACTCACCAGCCAACTGAAGAGGGAAACATTCCTCAAATTGGGTCTGGAGCCCTGACTGGTTAGGCAGGGCCTCAGACTTTTCGGAGTTCAGCTTAACTCTGAAAAACTATCCAAATTGTAAAGATTAGCATTAAATATGACAGGGAGAATATTGGGTCAGTGATATGCACCAACAGGTCATCTGCAAAAACTGCCACCTTAAATTTATCTACCAATCCTGAAACTTTGCATCTCCTCATTTCCACAGATCTTAGAAAAGAGGTGCCACTGAAAGCAGAAACATCAAGAAGGACAAAGAGCACCCCTGTCAATGCCTTGTTGGAGACTGAAGCCATATGTTTTTGCTCCATTGAAAAGAACCACCGCTCTCAGCACAGAATAAAGCAGGCACATTATACTTGAAAACTGTCCTGACAGATCAAATTTGTCCAAAACTAAACATGTACTCCCGGTTCACCTGCTCAAATGCTGTCTCAGCATCAAAATTGATGAGCAATGAAGGAATCTACTTAGAAGTGTAGGATTGGTACCATGTGGCCCTCTCTGATCCAAAAGCCTGAAACAAGCAAAATGTATTCTTGCTACAGAAACTTCTGATATGTTCTAAGCCTCAGACCTGCTGACCTCCAAGCAACTGCCAGGTGTTTACAGAAGACAATCAATTCCTGCCATGCTTACATGCAAGAGAACTGGTTCATTAGGCCTTTCTCAGCCACAAACTAGTCTAATGGCCTTGGATGCTTGCAACAATGTATGACTGCAAACCATCTTCTGATGCATTTCACCTCTCACTATGGACCCTCCTGTGCATGAGACAACCGCACAATGACTGCCTCCTGATTCGCCGAGATACCTCACAGTATCTCAAGGCAACCAATCACCAACATGTGATAAAGAAGCATCACAAGGAATAGTCATTTATGCACAGAAGAACTGGGGGTCATTTTGCCTTTTCCTTTCTTGCTGCTTTGGTAAGCAAAAAGACATTCTTGGGGGATATTCAAAGAGATTAACACAGTTAGCAGACATGCTAACCGTTAATGCCCTTGTCTGGGATTTACAGTGACACTAACACGGTTAATGCCACTTAATATCCCTAGATGCTGCCATTGCACACGCCAATGCTAATGGGCAGCACCCATCAATAACTGAACAGTGGCGATATTGAGCCTCTGCCTAGTTATCAATATGCAGCGAAAGTCAGGCGCAGTGAAGGCTGGCCTAACTTTCACCACAGAAGCTAACCAGGCAACTCAGATATGGCCCCGGAATTAAATATCTGGGTTTAAGGTCCAGTGATAATGGCTGTGCTCTCTGAATCCACGTGGCTCGTTTCCCACAGCTAGAGCCAGTGTAGCTTGCTTATCTGCCTCTTTGTGTCAATCTTTTTTATTGATTGAGAGACATACAAAAATGTGGCAAATTCAACAGCACATCCGCATAAGTACAACATCGTAGAGCACCACTCCAATGACTCGAGAGAATCCTCCACCATTTCCATAATAACAATACCAATACCCAGGAGGTTTAACTATGCAAGGAGCAGGGGGGAGACCTCATCAGTGACCAAGTCAGCAAGCATCCACCTACAAATAAACAGACCAACCCAAAACCAAAACTAAAACCCACATCTTCTCATTCCTTCCTCCATATTCTCACTCTTGGCCTCCTCAAAACCCCCTATTGCCCCATTACTTATATATCAGAGAAGACTCTCTAAGAGAGATTGGCTCCCTCCCCTTGTTCGTCCGTCCTATCCCCCTCCATCTCGTAATATCCTGCACTCTCTCATGATGCTGCCAAGTACCTACTGTCAGTTGCCCAGGAAAAAACCCAACGAGTTGAAGGTCAGTGGATTATGTCCTGGTCTGCTGGTCAAGTGCAGTATCTTTGAGCCATCAATCAATTAGCCAGTCAGAAGCCCTTGTAGCCCATAAATATAGACGGCATCTTCTGTGAAGTTCGTGGTAAATTTCTCCATATGGTAAATCTTTCAGATTTTGGAGACCCATTCCATAATTGATGGTGAGTAGGCACATTTCCAGAAATGGATAATCACACTTGCGAGCACCTAATAATAGACCGCTCACTGACTTATCCCACTCTTCTGCAGGCAAGAGCCCCAGCACAAATGTAACAAACTCAAATGGAGAGCCAGCCCTCACAATAGCCCAAACAAGGGAACAAACTGCTTTCCAGAAAACTCACAGTTTAGGACAGCCCCAACACAAGGGCTCGAAATCCCCCCTTTTTCCATACCCACACCCATGCCAACACAGATCCTTATCACTGTATCCCCACTTAAACAACGAGAGAGGCATAATATACATACAGAATAATATTCATATCTGGGTATTCATTAGGGTCAAAGAGATTGAGCAGAAGTGGATGTAAGTCCAGATTTCCCCCCAGGCAGATTCGGCCAGGCTTGGCTCAAGGGAAGTGGTGATGCTCTATCCGCCAAGTCTACTGTGATAGCTCTGTACAGACACACAATCAGGTACTTAGATGACATGGACTCAAAGAACTGGTGTTCCCAAGATCGGGGAATACAAAATATTTCACTTTTTTGGGAAAAGCATCCCTCAAAATGGCATAACTGAAAAATAAAGAAATTTAGAGGCATCTTCAGCACCTGCTCTATATAGCTTTTGGTGGCAGTCACCATTTATTTAGAACTGGGCCAATTGCGGCACACCTGTAATAGCCAGCACCTCATGCCCCGTATTTCAGATAAATGCAAATGCGGGGACCAGGGTATAAGGAGTGTAGCAGCATGAGGTCCTTTACAAAGCATTCATCACCCTCTCCAGAGGGAGGCCCAAGAAGGAGTGGGCTTGGATTTTCCAAGTGTCTGCTGATTCCTCAAGAAAGAACACAGCTGACAATGGAAAAGAGGACATCCACTGTTCCTCTAGCCGCACCCAAGCCACTTCCCTCCCTCATACACGCACACCAATAGTACATCAGGATACTGTGGAGCCATAGTCCCCCTCACTCCTTGGGGTGGTAAGAGTGACTCAACTCACCTTTGGTCTTCGCCTCTGCCAAATAAACCTAGTGAAGGCTCCTCTCAGACTTTTGAAAAACCCTTTTGGACCGGGAGTTGCAGCATCAGAAAAATAATTTTGGGCAAAATCGATATCCTAAGCACATTGATTCTTCCCAACCATGTAACCGCACTATCCTTCCACCACTGTAAGTTCCCCTTGTATTCCCCACGAGTTTCCCATAATTAAGAGAGTATCAATGGGACAGATCACTGGGGATAATGACCCCCAGGTATTTGAATTGGCTGACTACTGAGAAACCCGATTTGGAGAACCCTACCACCCGATCCGACGCCCAGGTACAGCCAGGCATCAGTGCCAACTTCTGCCAGTTCACGGACAACTCTGAAACCTGCCCATATCTAGTAATGATGGGCCCAATATTGAATTATGGTGACTATGTGCCGCTATGGCGCATAGCCATCTGCGCTGGCCCTTAACCCCAGATGTTCAATGCCTGGGTCATATACGGGCCTGGCATTGACTATCCAGGTTTGCTGTACAGCCTCCCAGCCACAGTAGCTAACTAGGCAGTGGTGATATTGCATGCTATCTGGTTAACCTCTGCAGCTAACAGATAGGCAAGCATTGGCTATGCCTGTCTTTTAGCCGCAGGTCACTAACTGCCGCAGCATGCAATATTGTCACTGCCCGATTACTGGCTGTCACCACCTCCACTCCTCCATGGAATGCCCATGACATGCCTTGATGCTAAGCAGTTATTATCGGAGAGTGTAGGGAAGAAGATTGGGGATATGGATTGGAAAATAAACAAATGATATTATAATGCCTTTGTATCATTCCATGGTGCGACAGCATCTTGAATATTGTGTGCAATTCTGGTCGCCGTATCTTAAAAAAGATATAGCGTTATTAGAAATGGTACAGAGAAGAGCCACCAAAATGGTAAAGGGGATGGAAGGATACTCCTATGAAGAGAGGCTAAAAAGGTTAGGGCTCTTCAACCTGGAAAAGAGATGGCTGAGGGGAGATATGATAGAGGTCTATAAATTAATGAATGGAGTGGAATGGGTAAATGTAGATTGATTGTTTACGTCATCAGAATATAAAAAGACTAGGGGACATGCAATGAAGCTACAGGGTAACCTATTTAAGACTAATAAGAGAAAATATTTTTTCACTCAAGGTGTAATCAAACTCTGGAATTTGTTACTGGAGGATGTAGTAAAAGCTGTCAGTGTAGCTGGGTTTAAAAAAAGTTTGGACAAGTTCAAAGAGGAAAGGTCCATAAACCATTATGAAAAGGGACACGGGATATCACTGCTTGACCCAATACAAGCATTGAGGAACCTGTGTCTTTTGGGAAAACTGATAGGTACTTGTGACTTAGATTGGCCACTGTTGGAAACAGGATACTGGGCTTGATGGACTTTGGTTTGACCCAGTATGGCATATCTTATGTTCTTATGCTAGTGCCATTGAATATCCCATGAGTGGCATTTATACAGTTTGTTGTTGTTAAGTGCTGTCGAATCGGTGTCGACTCATGGTGACCCTATAGATAGTTGTCCTAAATTGTGTTCGGTCTTCAGTCAGGCGGCTCATTGTTGACAGACTGGTTCCTGTAACTGCTGTTATTGTATCGATCCATCTTATTGCTTGCCTTCCTCTTCTGCGTTGACCTATCTTGCCAAGCATAATGTCTTTCTCTAATGATCTCTCTCTTCGCATGATGTGTACAAAGTATGAAAGTCGAAGTCTTGTCATCTGAACTTCTAAAGAAAACTTAGGTTTGATCTCCTCTACTACCGACTGGTTTGTTCTTCAGGCAGTCCATGGTATATGGAGTATTTGCCACCAGCATCAATTTTCAAAGACATCAATTTTCTTACTGCCTTTTTCACTGTCCAGCTTTCACATCCATGTGATGTTATTGAAAATACCATGGCTTGAACGAGTCAAATCTTTGTATGGAGAGAGACATCTCTGCTCTTGAGAAACTTGTCTAGGTCTTTCATAGCCATTCTGCCAAGAGCAACGCGTCATCGGATTTCTTGACTGCTTGTTGCTTCTTTATTGCTAGTTTATCCAAGTAGGATAAAGTTGTCCACGATTTCAATTTCTTCTCCTTCAATGATGAATCAATGATGGAGGAGTGGCCTAGTGGTTGGGGCAAGGTACTACAGGCCAGAAAATCAGTGGTTCAAATCCCACTAGAGAACAGCAACCTTGGGCTGGAAGGACTGGGGTTTCTAGTCCCCAGGTGCTCCTTGTGGTCTTGGGCAAGCCACTTAACCCTCCATTGCCCATGTTCCCTGTAAGTATTAGTGTATGTGTCTCATATTCCCTTGTGTTAAATGTATCCCCCCAACCACTTTGACCCAGTGAAAAGTGGAATATAAATGCAGCTAAATAAATAAATAAAATAAACTTGTTGATTTTGCCAGTTGTCATGATCTTTGTCTTCTTTCCGTTAAGGTGCAGGCCCATTTTAAGACTATGTTCTTTGATCGTGAGAAGCAAATATTTCAGATCATCTTCACTTTCATCCAGTAATGTGGTATCATCAGCATAGCGAAGGTTGTTGGTGAGTCTTCCACCAATCTTCACACCTCTGTTGTCTTCATACAATCCTGCTTCTCTGATGATTTGTTCTGCATATAAATTAAACAGGTAGGGGGAAAGTATACAGCCTTGTCTTACACCTTTGCTTATTTTAAACCATTCTGTTTCTCCTTGTTCCATTTGAACTGTTGCTTCTTGATCAATGTTGTGCAAGAGAACGATCAGGTGTTCTGGTATACCCATGCTTCTTAATGTGGCCCAGAGTTTCTCATGGTTTACACAGTCAAAAGCCTTGCTATAGTTGATAAAGCACAAATAGATATCCTTTTGGTATTCTTTAGTCTTTTCAAGGATCCATCTCACATCCGGGATGATGTCTCTCATTCCTAGCCCTTTCCTGAACCCTGCTTGCACTTCAGGTAGTTCTTGTTCCATGTATGGTTGTAGTCTCTGTTGAATAATCTTCAGTAGAATCTTGCTGGCATGTGGAATCAGAGCGATTGTGTGATAATTTCCACAGTCATTTGGATCACCTTTCTTTAGTATTGGTATAAACACAGATCTTTTCTAGTCAGTTGGTCATGATATTGTCTTCCAAATTTCTTGGCAGAGCCTTGTAAGGATGGTAACAGCTGCATCATATTGCTGTAATACTTCTATGGGAATTCCATCAATGCCCGGTGCTATGTTCTTTGATAAAGCTTTCAGTGCTGCTTCAACTTCTTCTTTCATCACCAATGGTTCTGCATCATAAGGTACAGGTTGAAACGGCTGTTGGTCCAATTGATTTTTATCATATAAAAACTCTGGATATTCTTTCCACCTTTTCTTGATCTCAGCATCATTCAACATATAACCCTGAGCATCTAGCCTACCTGAGGGACTATCCCCTCCCCCCCTGCTAAGGGTACAGGACAGGGTACCTTGTAACAGCCCTCTTTTAATAGGTGTTATCTCCCCCCCTCCCTCTCCAACACCCACCCGCCCCTGGGGTAATTGTAGCTTTATAGGTACTTACACGTCTTAGAGGAAAGGGGCTGCTCTCAGGTGCAGCTCTTTATCCAAATCAGTCATACATTGAGGACCTGAGATTAATTAAGCTTCAGGTGAACAAGGTATATTAGAGGTATTAGATACACTTTTATTAGTATAAGCATCTACATCAACCCTTAATAAATACAGAATTTACAGACCTAAACACAAGCTTTAAACTAAGATGCAGACAACAGTCCAGCAGCGAGATGGGGGCTTTCCAGTCTTTTGCATTGAGTGTCACATGTATGATTTTCTCCCAGTTGGTGAGAGATCTTACGTATGCACTAAGTGCAAGGAGCTCTTTGCTCTCAGGGAACAAGTCCGTTCTCTAGAGGCTAGAGTAGCAGACCTGGAAGATATAAGAAAGACAGAGAAGTACATAGACGAGACCTACAGGGATATAGTCCTGAAGTCCCACCTCCAGTCTGGCAGCATCCCTGTTGCCATGGAGGAGAGAGGTCATGTGACAGGAGAACATCACCCTGGTGTGGCAGGACATGATCCTGTAACTAGGACATGTCTTCCAGCTGATGTAAAACCCTCTCGCACCGAGAATGTTTCTCCAGGGCCATGTGCCCATGAGTGGAGGGTTAGGACAGCTGTTATAGTTGGTGATTCAATCATTAGGCATGTAGATAGCTGGGTGGCTGGTGGACGTGAGGATCGCCTGGTAACATGCCTGCCTGGTGCGAAGGTAGCGAACCTCATGCACCGCCTAGATAGGACCTTAGATAGTGCTGGGGAGGAGTCTGCTGTCTTGGTACATGTCGGTACCAATGACATAGGAAAATGTGGTAGGGAAGTTCTGGAGGCTAAATTTAAGCTTTTAGGTAGGAAGTTGAAATCCAGAACTTCCAGGGTAGTGTTCTCCAAAATGCTTCCTGTTCCACGTGCAGGACCCAAAAGGCAGGAAGAGCTCCGGAGTCTCAATGCGTGGATGAGACAATGGTGCAAGGATGAGGGTTTTGGATTTGTTAGGAACTGGGGAACATTCTGGGGAAAGGAGGGGCTCTTTCGAAGGGATGGGCTTCACCATAACCGGGATGGAACCAGACTGCTGGCATTAACCTTTAAAAAGGAGATAGAGAAGCTTTCAAACTAGAAAATAGGGGAAAGCCGACAGTCGCCCAAGAGCGCATGGTTCGGAAGATGGTATCCTTTGAGGATACTACCAAAAGCAGTGAGGTTCCAAAAAAGAGTAAAGTAGCTTAAATGCCGAGTATGGTGCAGACAGAGCGTAAAGATTCCAAATTACCCATGCCTACCAATAGCCAGATTAATATTAATAAAATACAGCCTCTAAAATGCTTATATGCAAATGCTAGAAGTCTAAACAATAAGAAGGGAGAGTTAGAATATATAGCACTAAATGAGAGGTTAGATATGATTGCAATCTCAGAGACATGGTGGAAGGAGGATAACCAGTGGGACACTGTGATACCTGGATACAAACTATATCGTAATGATAGAACTGATCAAATTGGTGGAGGGGTTGCGCTCTATGTTAGAGAGGGTTTTGAGTAAGAAAGGATTAAAGTTTTGCAGGAAGCAAAATTTGCTGTAGAATCTCTATGGATTGAAATTCCATGTATGAAGAGGAAGGTGATGGCAGTAGGGGTGTACTATCAACCGCCTGGCCAGAATGAACAAATGGATGATGAAATGCTCAAAGAAATCAAGGAAGCTAACAAAAGTCACAGCAGAGTAGTAATAATGGGTGATTTCAATTACCTTGGTATCGACTGGGTCAGTGTCACGGCAGGACATGCTAGGGAGATAAAGTTTCTAGATGAAATAAATGACTGCTTCCTGGAGCAGCTGGTTCATGAACTGACAAGAGGGGAAGCCATACTGGACCTAGTCCTTAGTGGAACACCAGATCTGGTGCAAGAGATAAGGATGTTGGGACCACTTGGCAATTGTGATCATAGCATGATCGTGTTTGATTTAATTAGTGGAGGAGGGATAGTAAAGAAATCCACAGACTACCTTTTAACTTTTGAAAGGGAGACTATGATAAAATGAGGAATATAGTTAAGAAAAAGCTAAAAGGAGCGGTTGCAAAGGTTAAAGACTTACATAAAGCTTGGGTGTTGTTTAAAAATACTATCCTGGAAGCCCAGACCAGCTGTATTCCACGCATTAAGAAAGGTGGAAGAAAGTCCAAAAAACTGCCAGCATGGTTTAAAGGTGAGGTCAAAGAGGCTGTTGCTGCCAAAAAAGCATCTTTCAGGAAATAGAAAAAAGAGCCAAACAACGAAAACTGGAAACAGCACAAGCACTGGCAAGTTAAATGCAAAGCATTGATAAGGCAGGCAAAGCGAGAATTTGAGAAGGAACTTGCTACGGAAGCAAAAACATGAAATAAAGACTTTTTCAAGTACATTCGTAGCAAAAGGCCTGTGAGAGAGTCAATTGGACCATTAGGTGATAGAGGGGTAAAAGGTGCAGTAAGAGGAGACAAGGCGATAGCGGAGAGACTGAATGAATTCTTTGCTTCAGTCTTTACTGAGGAAGATGTAGGGATGTTACCCAAAACTGAAGTGGTATTTAAAGGTGATACTGCAGAGGAATTGAGAGAAATATCGCTACATCGGGAAGATGTATTACAACTATTTGATAAACTGAATAGTAGCAAATCACCTGGACCGGATGGTATACATCCAAGAGTGTTGAAAGAACTGAAATATGAGATTGCAGACCTGTTAGTAATCTGTGAACTTTCATTAAAATCATCTGCAATACCTGAAGATTGGAGGGTCGCCAATGTAATGCCAATTTTTAAAAAGGGTTCCAGGGGTGATCCGGGAAATTACAGACCGGTGAGCCTGACGTCAGTACCGTAGAAGATGGTAGAAACCATCATAAAGAACAAAATTACGCAGCATTTAGATAGTCATGGCCTAATGGGAGACAGCCAACATGGCTTTAGACAAGGAAGATCTTGTCTTACTAATCTGATATGTTTTTTTGAAGGTGTGAATAAACAGGTAGACAAAGGTGAGTCGGTTGATATAGTGTATCTGGACTTTCAGAAAGCCTCTGACAAGGTCCCTCATCAGAGACCTTTGGCAAAACTAAAAAGTCATGGGATAGGAGGCAATGTACTATTGTGGATCAGGAACTGGTTAAAAGATAGAAAGCAGAGGGTAGGGCTAAATGGCCAATTTTCCCAATGGAAAAAGGTGAATAGTGGAGGACCCCAGGGATCTGTACTGGGTCCGCTACTTTTTGACATATTCATAAATGACCTGGAAAAGGGAATAACTAGTGAGGTTATCAAATTTGCAGATGACACAAAACTGTTTAAAGTTGTTAAAACCCAAGAGGACAGTAGAAACTGCAGGAGGATCTGGATAAATTGGAAGACTGGGCATCCAAATGGCAGATGAAATTTAATGTGGACAAGTGCAAAGTTATGCACCTAGGAAAGAACAACCCAAACTATGGTTACATGATGCAAGGTTCCACATTGGGAACCACCACCCAGGAAAAAGATTTAGGAGTCATCGTGGATAACATGTTAAAACCCTCCGCCCAGTGTGCAGCGGCGGCTAAGAAAGCAAATAGAATGCTAGGTATCATAAGAAAAGGAATGGAAAATAAAACAACGGATATTATAATGCCTCTGTATCGTTCCATTTTACAACCGCACCTTGAATATTGTGTGCAATTCTGGTCGCCGTATCTTAAAAAGGATATAGCGTTATTAGAAAAGGTTCAGAGAAGAGCCACCAAAATGGTAAAGGGGATGGAAGGATACGCCTATGAAGAGAGGCTACAAAGGTTAGGGCTCTTCAACCTGGAAAAGAGATGGCTGAGGGGAGATATGATAGAGGTATATAAATTAATGAATGAAGTGGAACGGGTAAACGTAGAGCGATTGTTTAAGCTATCAGAATATAGAAAGACTAGGGGACATGTAATGAAGCTACAGGGTAAACTATTTAAGACAAATAAGAGAAAATATTTTTTCACTCAACGTGTAATCAAACTCTGGAATTTGTTACCGGAGGATGTAATAAGAGCTGTTAGTGTAGCTGGGTTTAAAAAAGGTTTGGACAAGTTCCTGGAGGAAAGGTCCATAAACCATTATTAAAAAGGGACCCAGGATATCAATGCTTGACCCAATGCAAGCATTGTGGAACCTGTGTCTTTTGGGGATACTGCTAGGTACGTATGACCTAGATTGGCCATTGTTGGAAACAGGATACTGGGCTTGATGGACCTTGGTCTGACCCAGTATGGCATATCTTATGTTCTTATGTTCTTATGTTGTAACATTCCAATTCTAGGCTGGAATTTTTTCTTTAACTCTCGTAGCTTTAGAAAAGCTGATCTTGTTCTTCCTCTAATAGTTTCTGCTTCTATTTCCTTGCATGTGTCATTGCAGTACTTTTCCTTGTCCTGTCTTGATGTATGTTGGAAACCGTGTAAGTGCATTTCGAATATCGTATCAAATGTCTACAAACCTTGGCAGGGAAACCACCAGTTCTTGCAAGTATATCAGAGTGCATCAGCATACAGAGAGTTTGCATCCTTGGGGTGTCCTCTGTTATCACCCAAATCCTTCGTGAGGGCTCTAATATGTCCAGCCATTGGCTCAATAGCCAGCACAAATAGGAGTGGGGATAAGCGGCAGCCTTGCCTCATGCTTCTCCTGAGTCAGAATGCGGGAGATTTGAGCCCATTAATGAGCACAGAAGCTTCTGGTTGCATGTACATGGCTGTTATCTATCTGCAAAAGGATGGTCCAAAACCAAAGTGCTGCAACATGGCCAAAAGTATGGCCACTCCTTCTTATTGAAGGCCTTTTCAGTATCCAGAGACAGAACAGCATAGGACACTCAGATTTCTGCAGCCAATGAGGAAAATAAGCACACTCTGCTGCACTGTCAGATAATACAGCACCCTGCTCGTCATAGCTTGAAAGCATAGTCACTTGGACATTTAGATTCAGCCACAAATGATTTCATGTGTGTCATGTCTTTTGTTGTACTCACATTCAAAAACCACATATATGAGATCTGTAGTATATATCTGTGAAGAAGATAAGAGAAGAGAGTGGCACCCGTATCAACATCTCTGAAGGCAATTGCCCAGAATGCATCATCACCTTGGCTGGACCATCTAATGCCATCTTCAAAGCATTCTCTATGATCATTGACAAACTGGAAGAGGATATCAGCAGCTCAATGACAAATAGCACTGCTTCTAGCAAGCCCCCAGTCACCCTCAGGCTTGTTGTTCCTGCCAGCCAGTGTGGATCCATGATTGGGAAAGGAGACTGCAAGATCAAAGAAATAAGAGAGAGAGCACAGGAGTTCAGGTCCAGGTGGCAGGAGATATGCTTCCCAACTCCACAGAGAGAGCCATCATGATTGCTGAGATTCCACAATCCATCATAGAGTCTGTCAAGCAGATCTGTGTCGTCATGCTGGAGGTGAGTTCTGGATTGACATGGCGTACACACAGCAATCCTCTCATGTGTATTATTTCAAGGAAACATCAAATATTCTGTTGTATATGATCAGAACTAATGGGGCAGGAATCCTATTATACCTGCCCTGTTCTTTGAAGTTACTATTGAAAAGCATAAAGGATTAAGAGTCTATAATTGGCACCATTATCTATAAAATTCAAATATAAATAGTCAAATTTATGGTTGGCTAGCTTTTTTTCCTAGACAGTAGAACCATGTATTGTTATGAAATTGCCTTGTGTGTTTGCAATAATTTTGAAGCAAATCAATAACACAGTAAAGAATGAATTCTGAATGTCTACCCTGCTTAAAAGATCCTGATATTGTCTTCCTGTAGTGCTTGTGTATCCAGACAGCTCTTGTCTTCATGGCAAATAATTAGACGTGTATTTTCCAAGAAGTATAGAGACTACTAAATCATTCACAACATCTTTTCACCTGTTGTGATGAATTTTGACATGGTGCTCAATGTCTTCATTCAACAGTAGCCAGGTCAGAACACAACACCCATCCTACACCATCTACATTGATACAGAGCATCAAATACAAGACACCAATGACCACCTTCAAAACAGTAAACAACATAGCACTAATGTACCTCAATTCACTAATGCAGATATGACAAGAAACAAGACAAAGAAGGGAATGTATACAGAACTTACTAAAAATCCCTAAGTAATTCAGAAATGCAAATCAATCAACAGCCAATAGAGCATTCATCTTCTACTCTTCAGTACTATGAAACACTACCCAGCAGCTTTGGGGAAATAAAAGATCTAACCATATTCAGAAGGAAACTCAAGACCTGTCTATGTATGGAATATTACCAAAGGAGAATAGAAAACCTATACCCCACATCCGAATCCACCACTCATATACCTCACCCCACCAGTATAAACTACATATTACACTTATGTCCCATAATGACTTACCTCATCACACAGCAAACCAAAACACAGACCTGCTCAATGTAAATAGTTAACTGTAAAAAGTTTGGCCTAACCTCTCTGTATCCTAAAGGCTTGCATGCAATGTTCAAAATTGAATATGAAGATGTTCGCTGTAATAGTTCATTGAGTTCCCTGTAAACTGCCTTGATTACATGGATAATGCGGTATACAAAACACAGAAATAAAAAAAATGACATTATCATACTCTTTAGCCACTAGATTAGCATTCTTCTAACACTCTAGCCCAGAAATACAGGGCAAACAGATGCACCAGAACCTAAATTGATACCTTTTCACAGCTCTAACTTACTAGCTTCTCAGAGAAACTTCTTCTCATTTCCAAACAGTATATAGATGCACACCACCAAAACACATCTATACAAAGGAAGGAGTCTTGCAGAAAATTGATCAACCTAATAAGATAGACTCTCAGATCTGGTCACACAATAACCATCAAACAGCAAACCCAACAACCTACATATCAACGTGCTGAAACAATATGCCCTTATCCATTCCCTGCTAGCTCTATTTATCCTATCCTCCACTGCAAACTTCCTTCTACATCCATATCCAAACCCCCCTGCTACCTCCCCTCTTCACCATCATCCATCACCCCCTGCCCCCTACATCCTAATAGCTAACTATCCCCTCCCTGCTCCCTCAAAACAAAACACCTCATTATCATCCCAGCACATAACACCTTTGCCTCCATCATAAATAAATCCCTTACCTCAGTACCCCTTAACTGTGCCATCATCAATGCATGCTCAACAAAGAACACAATAACCCCCATAAGAGATCTTATTTTCACCCACAACCTGGACATCCTCTGCGTCACAGAGTCATGGCTCACAGAAACCAACATAATCTTTTAAAATCAATTTCAACCCCCAAACTTCAGTTTTTCCACTCCCCAGACATTCATAAAAAAGGGGGCGGTGTCCTCATCCTTGCCAGATCAGACCTAAACTTCACCAAGAAAACTGCTGAATCCACCACAACCCTAGACACACACACACCATCTCAAACAAACAACTCACCATCTGCCTTCTCTACCGCTCCCCATCAGTACCAGCCAGTGACCTCTTTGACCTGATTCATGCAACCTTTAAGAACAACACAAAGCATAAGGACCTCATCCTTCTAGGAGACCTCAACCTCCAGTCAGCCCCAACCAAACAAGTGACAGCATTCATGAAAGCAATGACAGCAATGGACCTCTCACAAATAGTGAACTGTCCCACCCACTGCAAAGGCAACATCCTGGACCTCTTCTTCACCAGTAACAGTCCCACCAACATCACCTCTACACCTACAGTCCAAACCATCCCAGTACTCTGGTCAGACCACAAGGAAGTAATCTTCCAGCTGCACCTCAACAACCTCCACAAATCCACAATCCTCAACCTGCACAGGAATCGATTCAGATAATTCCACAAAGACTCCTTCCTCGCTCATATCTCCCCAATCATCACACAGAACCTCAAGACCTAGATTCTACTATCAACACCTGGAATGAACTCATCAGCAAAGCAGCCTCTACACCAACCTTGGTCCATCCTCATAACCCTACTCATAAACGGACCCCATGGTACACCCCCGACCTCCGCAAGCACAAATCCCAAATAAGGAAACAAGAACGCAGATAGAGAAAATCACAACTACCCACAGATAAAACCCAGTATATGACCCTCCTAAGAGAGTACAACTAGGCTACCAACCTTTCAAAACAAAGCTACCACGCAAAACTAATACAAAGATTACTCAACCGCCCAAGGGAACTATTCACCCTTGTAAAAGAACTCACTTCAACACTCACCAACAATGCAGCTAACTGCCCCATCACTCCTCAACAGCTGGCAGACTACTTATCTACTCACCACCCCAACTGACAGCTCAACCTGATTCATCCCCACCACGTACCAAGCCAATGCAGTTATGGACTACCTTTGAAACTATCTCAGCTGAAAACATTCAAAACATAATTTCATTGCTTAATACCGCCATCTTCCCCCTTGACCCCTGTCCAGTCAGCTGGATTAAAACCATCATACCTGATCTTGCACAGTCTTAGTCAAACTTACCAAATGCTCTCTGCTACATGGTTACTTAAAAGCCTGCAAAAAATCTCTTCAATTCACCTTCTCCTAAAAAAGCCTCACCTTGACACATCAGATCCCTCCTCTTACAGACCCATTGCAAGCCTACCTGTCTTTTCCAAAATAATAGAGAAAACAGTCCAAACCCAGCTACAGGAACCCCTTGACACAAATGCTCTACTCGACCTTCAGCAGCATGGTTTTTGACCTCAGCACGGAGTGGAAACCCTTCTAACTTCACTTCTTAGCAACCTCATAAAGGGAACACAGAACATCCACCAAGGATTTATCCTTGTATTCCTCAACATTTCCGCTGCCTTTGACACCAACAACCACAATACCTTCCTACAGTGCCTCCAGACAGTCAGAATATAGGGCATTGTATTAAGATGGTTCCAAGACTACCTCCACAACAGAACTCAGCTGATAAGAATTGGATCACTATCATCAACTCAATACACTCAAACTCAAGGTGTACCTCAGAGATCTACTCTTTCAGCTCTCCTCTTCAACATCTACCTGCAATCCCTCTGCAACTTCATCCAAACACACATCAACTACCACACTTACACAGATGACATTATGCTCTACACACTACTCAACCTCAATAAACCAACATACCTTGAACTCCAACAATGTTTCTTAGATGTCTCACAATGGCTATCTGAAAATCATCTATCCATAAACCTGAAAAAAATGGAAGCTCTGCTCATCACCAGGATTGTTTCCTTCACCCTCCCCTCAACACCCTCAACAACACCTAAATTCAAATCAAACCAGAAGTAAAGTACCTATGAATCACTCTTGACAGCCACCTCACACTGAGGTCCCAAATAGCAAACACAGCAAGAGCAATTTATTACAAAACCCGCACATTACAACACCTCTGCCCTCTCCTCACCCCATCAGACTTCTGCTCTGCCCTGCAAGCCCTCACAAGACCCCACACTGACTACTGCAACTCAGTATATCACAGACTCCCAAAATCAATACTTCAACCTCTTCAAACAGCTCTTCATGCAGCTGCAAGGACCATAACACATCCAAGTATGAACACATCACCCCCATCCTCAGACACCTCCCCTAGCTCCCTCTGCAAAGCGGATACTCTACAGAATCCTGCTAATGACTCACAAAGCTCTAAACCATCTGTCATCCACCCACCTCTGCTCCCTCATCATGCTGCAGCAATCAAACAGACCATAGAGAGCCTCCATCATGAATACACTGACTACCCTCCAAGCTATAACAAAGAGTTCCCAACAGATCTGTGCAAGAGCCTTCAAAAGTTATGCCCCATCTATCTGGAACTCTCTCCCTGCCAACCTTAGAAACACCATGGACCTCCTAACTTTCTGCAAACTCCCATCCTTCACCCTCCACTTTGCTCCCTCTCCCTCCTACCCCCTACTACTGAACAGCAGTCCTAAATTTCACCTAAAACCCAACACTACAAGAATATGTAGATAGGTCATAGACCTGTACATAGTTAACATACCAGACACTACAAGAATACATATAGTTTGTCAACCTGTACATAGTTAATCATGCCAAACACCCCACTCCTTGTTTAGTGAACAAAGTTGCCTGTTCTAATGTAAACGTTGCTTATGTAATTTCCAGTTCTCTGTAACCCATTTTGACTTTTGTGAAAAGTGGTATATAAACATATAAAAATACATAAATAAAATATCCCCGACCGTGGGAGCACCCCTAAACAAAGGCATGTGGAGCAGCAGGTGTACTTAATCTTGCCACCTTGCTGGGCAGACAAGATGGACCATGATGGTCTTTATCTGCATCATATACTATGGGTAGTGCCCTTCAAAAATCCCAGATAAGTCCCTAACTCGTCCAGATGCTATGCGGTTAGCATTGAGGTGGCTAGGGGCGTTCCTGGGCGGAGCAGGAGTGGAGGAAAGGGCTAACCATGTAACACCGATTTTCGATGCTACCTGCTTAGCCCTCTGCACCTTAAATATAGTCAAGGTTTTTCCACACCTATCTTTCAGGTGCAGCGGCTAAGCGGGTAGCATCGAAGATTGGTGCTACCCGGCTAGCTCCTGTGGCTTCCGGGTTGTGCGGCAAGATCCGGCATTAAAAATCAGGGGTAGGCAGAAGGGGGTGGGCTATGCACCGCCCAGTTGAAAATCGGGCCCTATATTACTATGCTACTATATACCAAGTGGCAAACATTCTCAAACCCAAAGCGATTTTTTTCAGAAAGCCAGTCTAATCTATGTAGATCAGAGAATGCATGTATCAATTAAGCCTGGCACACAGTACTTTAGCAAAAATCTTATAATTGATATTCAAGAGGGAGATGGTTCTATAATTACTAAACAATAAAGTATCCCTCCCTTCCTTGGGGATGACTGTGATAATTGCCTGTGAGAAGGAAGGGAGGAAAGCTTGACACTCCAGAATCTCATTAAAGACTTTGACCAGGAAGGGCGCTAGTTGGGCATGCATACACTTATAGAATTCAGCAGGCAGACCATCTGGCCCCACTGCCCTTGTCAGCGTAAGATCTTGCATAGTCCTCAGGACCTCAGCCAAGGAGATGGGGCACTCCAGGGCCTCCTGCCCTTCTGGTGTGAGTGTAGGTAACCATGTCTCCACCAGCCACTGCTCAATTTCTGCCTCCCCCACCTCAAGAGTGGAAGTATAGAGCTCTTTATTGAAGTCGGCAAACAACACTGACATTTTAGGAGAATCATAGTAACATAGTATATGACAACAGATAAAGACCAGTATGCTCCATCTAGTCTGCCCAGCAAGGCGGCAAGAGTAGGTGCACTTGCCACTCCATGCAGGACACCCCTCCCCATGCCTTTGTTTAGGGGTGTACCCACCACTCTGTGTAGGTCACCCCTATTTGTTCAGATTTAAGAGATAGTTATATTTATTTTTATTTTATCCTGTTGCTATAAAGGGATCCACTGTGTCTGTCCCATGCCATTTTTAATTCTGTCACTGTATTTGCCCCCCACCACTTCCATCAGGAGGGCATTCCAAGCATCCACCACCCTTTCAGTGCCTTTCAGTTTACCCTCTTACATCTTCATGTTATGCCCTCTAGTTTTACAGCTTCCCCGTCTTTGCAAGAGGTTTGTTTGTTCATTAATACTCTAAGTATTTAAAGGTCTGAATCATATCTCCCCTGTCTCTCCTCCAGAGTGTACTTATTTAAGTCTTCAAGTCTCTTCTCATAAGTCTTCTGACGTCGTCTGCCTGGAATGGCCCCCCACTGCCAGAATGTTTCTTCAACTGCCACAATAATAGCTTGCTGGCTTTGTTACCCTGTTTGTATAACAGCTACTTGGTCCACTGCATGTTCAAAGTGACTTTTTCCATCTCCAGAGTGTGCAACTCATCCCTCTTACGTACCAGGAGCCTCCACATTCTCTCCTCTGCCCCCTGCTTGTGTTGCCTCTCGAGCTCCCAAATATCCCACTGCAGCTGGGAAATCTTCAACTTTTTCCACTTAACCCTGCATGTGAGGGAGATTACCTGCCATCTAAGTACTGCCTTATCCGCTTCCCACAGGGAGGAGGGGGTAATGCCATATACGATATCATTAAACTTTAGGTACTCCTGCCACCCTGTTGCAAGGTTGCAGAGGAAATCTGGGTTCTTCAGCAAGCTCCTGTGCATAGCCCAGAAGAGTGGTGGAGACTCCACCATTCAATCTAGAAGTTCCAAACTTAAGGGGGCATGGTCAGAGATCCTGAAAGTCCCAATGACAGATGCCTTCAGGGCTGGATGTAGTGTTGCTGCTAGCAGCCAGAGATCAATTTGGGAATAACTATTGTACGAAGCAGAGAAACACGTGTAATCTCGTCCGTTTGGATGCAAACTTTTCCACTTGTCCAGCAGTCCAAACTCTCCCAGAAACCATTTTAACCTCCTAGTCCCTTTTGATTGGAAAAAACTTCCTCAGGACCGATCCTCCCCCACCAAGGCACAGCTAAAATCTCTAACTAAAAGAAGCTTGCCCTGCACCTTCCCTCTAATTTCCAGGCTTGACACTACTTGGGCAGGCGGGATATACACATTCACTACAGAGTATAGCACCCCATTTAGGCAACCAGTCACAATAAGAAATCCATTTTCCCCAGCAGGGATCACCTTCTGAACTTGGAGTGCATAACCATTGCCAAACATAGTTATCACTCCCTTTTTATGTGAGGAAAAATTTGCTGCAAGGACTTTCTGATAATGTTTAGATTTCATATATTGATATCTATCTCCCACCATGTGGGATTCTTGAAGCAGAACTTGAAGCCTTGTCCCTCTGGAGCTGCAGCAGCACCCTGTGTCACTAAATGGGGCTGCGAAAGCCTCTGACATTCTAGGTTATCAGCCACACAATGGGACCATAACAATGCACATCATAAATTCGACCCTTGCGGCTCGACCCAACAACAGCACCCCCTAAACTCCCCTCCCCCAACCCTCCCTCTTCCACTATAAAATCGCCTGCATGGTAATCCCTTGTTCTCCAACCCTCCACTCCCCCTCCCCATCCCACCCTGAACATTCCTCCTTTAACTAAGCTTCTTCTATATACCACCAAAAGCATGGTACATGGTGGGCGCAGATGACCTAACTCCTCTCCCCTTCTCTCCCCTCCTCAAACCCCCATAACCCCCTCTCCTATGTATACATCCCATATCCCGAGCATACTTCCCATTGTCAACCCCCCACATCCAGCTTTCATAACCCCTTTGGCACCCTCCCTCCCATCATCCCTGCCCACTCTCTCCTGCTCCAACAGCCCTCAACATTCACCTTCCACACACCACACGCACACGCACAGGCACAAGCACACACTCCCCCAGTGACTGTCAGAACAATCCATTCCCCCCAACACAACTAGAAAAATGCTCTTAACCGAAGAAGTAAAACATACAACTGTCAGATTATAAAATCACAGAATGTAGTCTTCCCAAAAGGGGATGACCACCATTAAGAGAGCGTCCAATCAGGCCTTTTGGTGAGAAATCACGGGAGTCTGGAAGTGTCCATGTCCTTGCTTGCCTCATCTCCCACTGGATCATACAGTTTGTGGCACGAGCCAGGGACTTTCCTTCTTTTGGGGGTTGAGGCCCTCCATTCACTACCCCCCTTCCCTGCTGCTGGTCTGCTTGACTCTCCACCTTGCAGCGACTCTGCCATTTCCAAGCACAGATCTGTTATTTTGTGCTGAACATGGTCAAGCTCAAAAATGAGAGTGAAAGGGAAGTCTCATCTATAGCATATATCCCACTCATGCAAGATCTGTGTGAGGGGCTTGAAGCTTTTCCACCACTCTAGAGTATATGGAGACAAGTCCTGGAAAATATGGATATCATGGCCTTGAAAGGATAACCTTTGAGGCTTCGCACTTCTTTTGAGGATTCCTCTGTATTTTTCGATTTATTAATTACATATTCTATTCATTATCTCCTCCGGGACTCTCATACACACCAATTACACCTGCAATCACCATCTCAGCTCTAATTAATTTCCACTCGCTTATCTGTATTTTATTTTCTGGCACCTGCATTATGGAATTCACTCCCCTCTGCTATTTGGTTGGGTATCTTCATTTCCCTCCTTCAAGTCCCTTCTGAAAACACATTTGTTTAACACTGCTTATGACTTGCCTACTTAATCGGTTGATTTGTTTGTCTTGCATGGTCCTTTTTTTTGTTTTTATCTTGTATGTGGTTTGAATGACTCTCCTCTTTGCTGTTTTTATTGGAGTTCTTTTCTATCTTATTATTTTTAATGTTTCTTTTAGACATTGTTGTACATTGCTCTGCTGAGACCCCTTGAAGGGTGGTCTATCAAGTAATAAACCATAAACCACAGCAACAGCATTTAGTCCTCAAAGTAGTGAAAACACACTACTATCAGTCATGGGGGCTAGTCTTCCAGGGATTACGGCTGCAGTCCCTGGTGATCTCTCTCCAGACGCACTGGACCTGCAGTCCATACCTAAGTCTTGCTGGGATTCACACCCAATCCCTAGGGTCTGTCGCACAGTCCACAGAGGTAGAAGAGCCCCCCAAGAAGAGCAACCCTCCTCCAAGGACAATGGGACATCGTGAGCCAGCCCAGCATCAAAGGGGAGGGGGCGATGCTCAATTGCAGGCTACAGGCAAGGGTCCTCTGCCATTTAACCCCATTGACTGTGCCAATTAGCTCCAGGTGAGGGAAGGCAGTAGCACTCCAAAATCCAGGTTCCAACACCCTCAGTGCTCAGCAGGCCTACAGCTCCCCCATCACTCCCCAAGACAGACAAGCGATCCAGTCCTCCTCCCCAGGCTCTAAGCAGCACCAATTTGCTCCTGCCCCAGGTTGCAGCTGCAGTCTCAGCCAGCTCCAGTCCCTGCTGCTGTTAGTTTAAAGACTTATGGTGACATCAGATGACTCCATGGGGCATGCCAGTGTCAGCATCATGTGGCTAGGCAGCCATGACTTCAGCTGCCTGTACTCCTTCTGTGGCATGGGAGCTGATGCCTCCGGTCAGCCCAATCCGGCTCTGCCGACACCAGGCATCCTCCAATGTACCGCTCTGCGGCAAGACGATCCCTACATCGCTCTTGGGAGATAGTAAGCACAGTCGGGGCCCAAGGCTCAGAGAAGCCAAAGATTTAAGTGGCCATGTACTTTGGGCTCACTAGCGCCTCCACTTATCTGCCTCTTTGGACTTCATACTGTTCTGGAGATTGCCTCAGACCCCAGCAACATTCGTCCACCTGGAAGAGCAAAATTTAATATTTAAGAGTATGATGTACAATCATGTATTTTTCCAGTCCACAGTGCAAACGCCTTTGTACTGTGGACTGTTATTAGGTGGCACAGGAATGGTCTTGACTTGGAAGGACATTCTTAGCTATAGTGATGACAGTCTTCAACAGCTTTTACCTGAAGAACCATTTTTCTCCCAGGCCGAGGACAGTGGAAATGAATCCACTAAGGAGTAGGAAGACGCCGTCTTTCTAACCCGGAAAATAAGTAGAGAAGAACTTTACTCGGCCTCATTTTTGGAATATTGCCGACATAAGATTATACCCTGAGGCCTTTGTGTAAATAAAGGTCCAGGAATGAACCAGGATGATGACACATTTATTCAGTGTTGGAATGTGATTCTTAACAAGTGTTCCTTGGACCTTATGATACTTTTGATTAATATCTCAAAGAAAAAAGTGGAACCTATATGGACAGAAGTAGATGAAAAATCAGAGAAGCTTAGGGATAATTACTTGAGCTTTGAGTCGTTACTATCAGATTATAATAGAAACATGGAGACATATAGAAAAGAAATTAAGGAAAAGAAGTTGAAAAAGTTTTGACGAGACAAAGAAGACTATAGGAGCGGTTATGTTTACCCATGAAGAAGGGGTCATATAAACGTAGAGTTCGTTTTTCATATATGAAAGATACTAGACATTAACACAAGAGGAGCCATAGCCAGTCGGAGGACCCCCTAGACTCCTCAGCCCCCCTTTTTGGTTTAAAAAAAAGAGAGAAAAGAAATGATGATCATGCTTTTTATGAAATAGACAAACTTTGGAAGGGGGATGGAAATCAGAACACAAGTCTTATCTGAAACCCAGAGAACTGAATACCAACTAATATCCACTGAGAAAGAAGGGGGGAGAGAGATCACATTGGGTCATGGACATAATCGACATTTGGAGGGACCGATCCAATTCCCAGAACCCTCACAATCGTCTAGAGTCTGTTATTAACCTGTATCTCTCTAAGCCACATGCTCACATGATTTCTTTGATGCTCACATTAATGTCTATAAGTTTTTCAGGAAAATTAAGATTATGGATTTTTTTGCGAATAGAGCAGATAGTATTAGAGATATCTCGATAGTGAAAAGGCCTTCCACTTGGATTCCACCACATACTAACAATTCCATTATTGACTCTTGTGAAAGGGTTGCCTTTAAGCAGATAGAACAAATGGAATCACGCTCTTGTCTTATGTTTCAGAATCTTACTGTGCCCAAGCGTGACGCCCTTTTATCGCTCCAAACTAATTTTAAAATAGTAATTAAACCAGCTGATAAGGGTGGTGCTGTGGTTATAATGAACAGGGAGGGAGATTAATTGTCAATTCAAGGATAGCATGTTCTACAAGAGGTTGGATTGGGACCCCGCTGAACCTTTGCAAAGAAGTATAGACTCTTTCATACAGACAGGTTATGAGACAGGCTATCTTACAAAAAAACTGGGATTTTCTCACGGTGTCCCACTCTGTGGTCCCCATTATATATGTCTTACCCAAGATTCATAAATCCTTGGATAAGACTCTAGGACGACCCACTAATATCAGCCTGTGTCACAGTTACTTGATGTACTACTTCACCCGTTTGTTATATCCATTCCATCTTATGCTCGGGACTCATCTCAATGTAATTAATATTCTTCAGAGTTTCCAAGGGTATCATGAGGATTTAATTTTAGTTACGATATAGCTTCATTATACACTAATGTTCCACAGAACAGGGTACTCAAAGTTTTGGAAGACACCCTATTACAAAGGACTGGAGTTAGGAGACCACCCACCCCCTTTCTAATGCAATTAGCGACATTAGCTTTAATAGAGAACTATTTTTATTTCAGATACATTTACTACAAGCAAATTAAAAGCGTAGCCATGAGCTCGTCAATGGCCCCAGACATCGCAAATTTATATGTCACCAAATTTGGAAAACAATTTCTCTCTAGACATTGGTTCATGGACAACATAAAGATATGGTTGAGATATATAGACAACATCCTTATGATCAATGTTCCCTCTAATTTTCTGTAGGCTGTGTGCGCATAAAATATCAGCTGTGCAGCTTTTGAAGGAAGGTTAAATTTTTGTGTGCCACATAACGACACTCAGAGTTATATACTTTAAAATTTGGCTACTGTGATCCTCCCCCCTTGCTGGTACCCGTAGGTATGTAGGGTTTAAGGAGGTTAAGTTCCTTCCTGAACCAAAGTTTCAATATTTCCTGAAGCAAGGCTTGTAAGGAAATGTAGTTTCTTTAAGAGTTCAATGAAGGGTAGTGTGACTCAAGTGTTTCAAGCAAAAGGGATTTTCACAAGGAATGAAGGTAACACAAATATCTTGCACTTCGGCAGGAAAAGGACAAAATAAGATATCCAACTTAAATAGCTTCAGTCAGCATTAAACATTTTTCTTCCAGCAGATTAAACACCACAGTACTGTTTCCTATAGCTCTGTTCCCTTTTCACAGTAAGCCTGTATTTTCTTCACAGCACAATTCTAACATAGAGATATTATCTCCTCGGCCAGTGAAATCGTACAGTCCATTTCCTCCATAGGAGTATTTACACAGGATGGCTCTGTATCCATAAATTCTACCTCTGGGGTAGGAATTGTTTGCCCCGTTCCCTCTGGAGCCGCGCCCTTTTCTCCAACCCTAGGCTTTGTGGTAAACTCGGGGTTTAAGTACTGTTTGAAACAAGCACTCCCATTATAGTCCTTTCCACCATAGTCCCAACCTTCCAGGTCAATAAACTCACAATTATTATTATGATTCCAGCCCTTAGGCTTACCTTGGAACCTGGCTGTGGAAGGTTTTCTCCGTGGCTTACAGATAGCTGTTGGTTCCCAACCTGACTTGTGCAAAACAGAGTTCAACTGCCTTCCTGGCTTTTCCTTCTGTTTATAATCCAGAGAGTATTTATAAGAACATAAGAACATAAGATATGCCATACTGGGTCAGACCAAGGTCCATCAAGCCCAGTATTCTGTTTCCAACAGTGGCCAATCTAGGTCATACGTACCTAGCAGTTTCCCCAAGGGACACAGGTTCCACAATGCTTGTATTGGTTCAAGCATTGATATCCTGGGTCCCTTCTTAATAATGGTTTATGGACCTTTCCTCCAGGAACTCGTCCAAACCTTTTTTAAACCCAGCTACACTAACAGCCTTTACTACATCCTCCGGTAACAAATTCCAGAGTTTGATTACACGTTGAGTGAAAAAATATTTTCTTTTATTAGTCTTAAATAGTTTACCCTGTAGCTTCATTGCATGTCCCCTAGTCTTTCTATAGTCTGATAAGGTAAACAATCGATCTACGTTTACCCGTTCCACTCCGTTCATTAATTTATAGACTTCAATCATATCTCCCCTCAGCCGTCTCTTTTCCAGGTTAAAGAGCCCCAACCTTTTTAGCTTTTCTTCATAGGAGTAGCCTTCCATCCCCTTTACCATTTTGGTGGCTCTTCTCTGAACCTTTTCTAAAATCGCTATATCCTTTTTAAGATACGGCGACCAGAATTGCACACAATATTCAAGTTGGGTCTCACCATGGAACGATATAGAGGCATTATAATATCTTTTGTTTTATTTTCCATTCCTTTCCTTATCATACCTAGCATTCTATTTGCTCTCTTGGCCGCCGCTGCACACTGGGCCGAGGGTTTTAACATGGTATCCACAATGACTCCTAAATCTTTTTCCTGGATGGTGGTTCCTAATGTGGAACCTTGCATCGTGTAACCATAGTTTGGGTTGTTCTTCCCTAGGTGCATAACCTTGCACTTGTCCACATTAAATTTCATCTGCCATTTTGATGCCCAGTCTTCCAATTTATCAAGATCCTCTTGCAATTTTCCACAATCCTCCTGGGTTTTAACAACTTTAAATAGTTTTGTGTCATCTGCAAATTTGATAAACTCACTCGTTATTCCACTTTCCAGGTCATTTATGAATATGTCAAAAAGCAGCGGACCCAGCACAGATCCCTGGGGTACACCACTATTCACCTTTCTCCATTGGGAAAATTGGCCATTTAGCCCTACCCTCTGCTTTCTATCTTTTAACCAGTTCCTGATCCACAATAGTACACTGCCTCCTATCCCATGACTCTAGTTTTGCCAAAAGTCTCTCATGAGGGACCTTGTCAAAGGCTTTCTGAAAGTCCAGATACACAATATCAACCGACTCACCTTTGTCCACCTGTTTATTCACTCCTTCAAAAAAACATAACAGATTAGTAAGACAAGATCTTCCTTGTCTAAAGCCATGTTGGCTGTCTCCCATTAGGTCGTGACTATCTACATGCTGAGTAATTTTATTCTTTATGATGGTTTCTACCATTTTTCCCGGTACTGATGTCAGGCTCACCGGTCTGTAGTTTCCCAGATCACCCCTCGAACCCTTTTAAAAATTGGTGTTACATTGGCGATCCTCCAATCCTCAGCTATTAGAGATGATTTTAATGATAGTTCACAGATTACTGATAGCAGGTCTGCAATCTCAAATTTCAGTTCTTTCAACACCCTCGGATGTATACCATCCGGCCCAGGTGATTTGCTACTCTTCAGTTTATCTAATTGTTGTAAGACATCTTCCCGATGTATCGATATTTCCTTCAATTCTTCCACACCTTTAAATACTACTTCAGTCATGGGTAACATCCCTACATCTTCCTCAGTAAAGACCGAAGCAAAGAATTCATTCAGTCTCTCCGCTATCGCTTTGTCGCCTCTTAGTGCTCCTTTAACCCCTTTATCATCTAATGGACCAACTGACTCTCTCACAGGTTTTTTGCTACGAATGTACTTGAAAAGGTCTTTATTTCGCGTTTTTGCTTCCGCAGCAAGCTTCTTCTCAAATTCTCTCTTTGCCTGCCTTATCAATGCCTTGCATTTGACTTGCCAGTGCTTGTGCTGTTTCCAGGTTTCAACGTTTGGCTCTTTTTTCCATTTCCTGAAAGATGCTTTTTTGGCAACAACAGCCTGTCTGACCTCACCTTTAAACCATGCTGGCAGTTTTTTGGACTTCCTTCCACTTTTCTTAAAGCGTGGAATACAGCTGGTCTGTGCTTCCAAGATAGTATTTTTCAACAACACCCAAGCTTGATGTACGTCTTTCACCTTTGCAACTGCTCCTTTTAGTTTTTTCTTAACTGTTTTCCTCATTTTATCATAGTCTCCCTTTCGAAAGTTAAAGGGTAGTACTGTGGATTTCCTTACTATCCCTCCTCCACTAATTAAATCAAAGGTGATCATGCTATGATCACTATTGCCAAGTGGCCCCAACACCCTTATCTCTTGCACTACATCTGGTGTTCCACTAAGGACTAGGTCTAATATTGCTTCCCCTCTGGTCGGTTCATGAACTAGCTGCTCCAAGAAGCAGTCATTTATTTCATCTAGGAACTTTATCTCCCTAGCATGTCCTGTTGTGACACTGACCCAGTCGATGACGGGGTAATTGAAATCATCAATTATTATTACTGCACTGTAACGTTTGCTAGCTTCTTTGATTTCTTTGAGCATTTCATCATCCATTTGTTCATTCTGGCCAGGCGGACGATAGTACACCCCCACTGCCATCGCCTTCCCCTTTTTACATGGAATTTCAATCCATAGAGATTCTACAGCAAATTTTGTTTCTTGCAAAACTTTAATCCTTTCTGACTCAATGCCCTCTCTAACATAGAGCGCAACCCCTCCACCAATTTGATCAGCTCTATCATTACGATATAGTTTGTACCCAGGTATCACAGTGTCCCACTGGTTGTCCTCCTTCCACCATGTCTCTGATATTCCAATCATATCTAACCTCTCGTTTAGTGCTATATATTCTAACTCTCCCATCTTGTTTTGTAGACTTCTAGCATTTGCATGCAAGCATTTTAGAGACTGTATTTTATTCATATTAATTTGGCTATTGGTAGACATGGGTAATTTGGGATCTTTAAGCTCTGTCTGCTCCATACTCGAGGGCATTTGGGCTACTTTACTCTTTTTTGGAACCTCTCTGCTTTTTGTAGTATCCTTCAAGGATACATTCTTCCGAACCATGCGCTCTTGGGCGACTGTCGGCTTTCCCCTATTATCTAGTTTAAAAGCTGCTCTATCTCCTTTTTAAAGGTTAATGCCAGCAGCCTGGTTCCATCCCGGTTAAGGTGAAGCCCATCCCTTCGGAAGAGCCCCTCCTTTCCCCAGAATGTTCCCCAGTTCCTAACAAATCCGAACCCCTCATCTCTGCACCATTGTCTCATCCACGCATTGAGACTCCGGAGCTCTGCCTGCCTTTTGGGTCCTGCGCGTGGAACGGGAAGCATTTCGGAGAACGCTACCCTGGAAGTCCTGGATTTCAACTAAATTTAGCTTCCAGAACCTCCCTACCACATTTTCCTATGTCATTGGTACCGACATGTACCAAGACAGCAGACTCCTCCCCATCACTATCTAAGACCTTATCTAGGTGGCGTGTGAGGTCCGCTACCTTCGCACCAGGCAGGCATGTTACCAGGCGATCCTCACGTCCACCAGCCACCCAGCTATCTACATGCCTAATGATCGAATCACCAACTATAACTGCTGTCCTAACCCTTCCCTCATGGGCACTTGGCCCTGGAGAAACCTCCTCGGTGCGAGAGGGGTTTACATCACCTGGAGGACAGGTCCTAGTTACAGGATCACTTCCTGCCACACCAGGGTGATGCTCTCCTGTCACGTGACCTCTCTCCTCCATGGCAACAGGGATGCTGCCAGACTGGAGGTGGGACTTCAGGACTATATCCCTGTAGGTCTCGTCTATGTACCTCTCTGTCTGTCTTATGTTTTCCAAGTCTGCTACTCTAGCCTCTAGAGAATGGACTCGTTCCCTGAGAGCAGAGAGCTCCTTGCACCTAGTGCACACGTAAGACCTCTCACCAGCTGGGAGAAAATCATACATGTGACACTCAATGCAAAAGACTGGAAAGCCCACATCCCGCTGCTGGACTGCTGTCTGCATCTTAGTTTTAAGTTTGTGTTTAGATCTTTAAGTTCTTTATGTACTAAAGGGTGCTATGGATATTTATACCACTAAAACTGTACCTAAGAAGTTTAATATACCTTGTTCACCTGAAGCTTAATTAATCTCAGGTCCTTAGTGTATGACTGATTTGGGTAATGAGGTTCACCTGAGAGCACCTCCTGTCTTTTAAGTTGTGCAAGTACCTATAAAGCTGTGATTATCCCAGGGGAGGGTGGGTGTGGGGAGGGAGGGAGGGATATAACACTTATTAAAAAAAGGGCTGCTGCACAGTACCCTGTCCTGTGCTGCTGAGGTAAGCTATATTCTGATTTGATTTTTTTTTTTTTTTATAAATTTATTTAGATTTCCAAAACAACAAAACAAGAGGTCAAAAGAAAATATACAAGTACAATTATATGAAGTCATATGCGTAACATCCATACAACAGAAAAATCAGAAAACAACAAATCAAAATCAAAATCAAACCCTCCCTCTCCCCCCCCCCCCTGGTTCTCTGAAGGACAATGGCATCAATTGTCTGGTAAACAACAGTGGAATAAAAGAAAAAGAAGAGGGAAAAAGAAGAAAGAAGAAAAAAGAAAGAGGATATGTCAGTCGAAATGACTGGAGGGAAAGAAGACATTTCCACAAAGGACATGTTACATATTACCCTGTCTCAGGTGACAGAGGAACGAGCACAATAACGATCAAGCAAAGACCATCTAGACAAAGTTAGCTCCACCTTGCCCGGGTAATGTAATTTACTGTACAGTTTTTCCAGTTGCGCATAGTAACAAACCATATTCCACCAGCAGTCAAAATGTAACAACCGAAAATGCTTCCAATGAGTAAGGATAAGTTTAAGTGCAATGGCTATCATAAAATTAAATAAAAACGTCTGCTCCTTGGAGAGATTCAGAGAGGGCTCAGCCGATCTCAACAGCACTAAAGAGCTTGAGAACGGGTGCGAAAAATCCAAAACACTCTGCATCCGAGCCCAAATCTCTTGCCAAAAACCAAGGAGCAAGGGACAGTCAAAAAACATATGGCGGTAAGTTCCGAGTTCTAGCTGGCATGACCAGCATTTGCCGGCCGACGCCTTGTCCCATTTAGACATCTTAATGGGGGTAATATAAGCTCTATGCAGGAAAAAAAACATAGATTGAGTAAGAGCTGCTGAGCGGGACACCCTTGAAACGGGACCCCACAGAGACTTCCAAATGGCAGGAGAGATCTCCATAACCATGTCCGACTGCCAAGTCTTGGTCAAGCCCTGAGAGGAGACGGGGACAAATTCCCTGATAGATTTATAGAGAAAAGACATGGCGCCTTTACGACCTAGGGACCCCAGAAGGATACTATAGGGAAACCCCGCGGGGGGCAGATCTCCACTCCTCACTCCCTTAGCGTTTAAGCAATGTTTAAGTTGTAGCCACTGGAAAGAACAGGAGCGAGGGAGGGCAAACTCTCTCTGTAAGGCCGGGAAATCTTTCCATCTCTGACCATCGGTCAGCTGCCCCAGAACCCAAATACCACAGCACATCCACTTGTGCCAAGCAAACGTCCGATTTCGGATTCTAAATGAGGGATTCCACCACAGGGGAGTAGACATGGCAAAGATATCTTGGGTGCCTTGAAGCCGAAGAAGCTGCAAAAAGGCTTCCTGCATGGCGGAAATAACCCCCCCGGGCAGAGAATCCCTGGGAAATTGCGCACCCAATAAATGCCGCAGGGGATACGGAGCCGCCAATCTTTCCTCAACGGCCAGCCAAGTAGGACCATGCTCTGACCCCTCAGACTCAAGCCACAATGCCCCTTGTTTTAATAAAAGGGCATGATGATATTTTTGAAAGTCAGGGAACAAGACACCTCCTTCAGCTTTAGACGCCTTGAGCTTTCTAGTTGCTATTCTTGGGGGTTTCCCGTTCCACAGAAAAGCCAATAATGAGCGCTCGAGTTCACCGTAAACATTTCGCGGAAAGACAAAGGGCAACATGCTCAGCAAATAATTTATTTTTGGCGTAAGTGTCATTTTAATTGTCTCCAGTCTGCCCCACCATGAAAGGTGTAAGGGAGACCAAGAGAGGGCCCGTTTACGGATCAACAGCAGAAGGGCGGATACATTTGAAGAGATGGTATCCTCACGAGAGGCGCAGTATTGCGTTCCCAAGTAAGTGATTTGGTCGGAAACCCACCGGAAAGGGAACTCCGCCATCAAGCTCGAATTAGAGACCTTATTCAGTGGGAAGGCGACAGATTTAGACCAGTTAATTTTATACCCAGAGATCGCGGAGTAACTTTCAATAACCGATAAAATCGCGGGAACCTCGGCCGGCTGGGTAAAAAGCATAAGGTCATCAGCATAGGCAGAAATCTTCACCTGCAAATCCCCTATCCTAAAGCCTGCGATACCCTGGTGCTGCCTTATAGCTATCGCCAGCGGCTCCAATGCAAGATCAAACAGAAGAGGAGAGAGGGGGCAACCCTGTCTCGTTCCTCTGAAAAGTGAAAACGAGTTGGAGAGAATACCATTGGCAAAAATGCGAGCGCTGGTATCTGCGTATAAAACTTTGACCATCTGAATAAACTCGGACCCGAGACCAAACCACTGCAACACCTGAAACAGAAAGGCCCACTCCAGCCTGTCAAACGCTTTCTCCGCGTCGAGCGAGAGACCGATATAAGGAACAGGGCGGGAGGAAGCACTCTCCAGCAGATTACACAGCAAACGGGCATTATCCGACGTAGCCCTCCCAGGAACAAAGCCACATTGATCCGGATGAATCAGATCCCCAATCACCTTGGTAAGCCTCTGTGCCAGGGCACTAGCGTAGATCTTGTAGTCAGAATTTAACAAAGAAATCGGCCGATAATTGGTCACGAGCTCAGGGTCTTTTCCGGGTTTCTCTAAGACCACAATAGTGGCTTCTGAAAAATTCCCGGTGGTGCCCTGTCCCCTGATTAACTCTGAGTAATAAATCAGGAGATATGGAAGTAAATCCTCACAGAAGATCTGGTAAAATTCGGCTGGGATGCCGTCAGGACCAGTGGCCTTGCCCCTGGGCATTCCTCTGATAACAGCCCGCAATTCCTTACTAGAGAGTGCGATACCCAGGTCTCCCACTTGCCGTGCAGACGCGGAGGGGTGCGCAAGGTCTCGCGTAAAAGCAGTGAAAGCATTTAGGTCCGGATTGATATCGGAGGAGTATAGTTTCTCATAATACTTAGAAAATTCTTCCAAGATACGCTCACTCGCTGTTTGTTGTACAGAGCTATCGTCCAAAATAGACACGATTCTTTTCTTTTCACGCTTCCCTCTCAGCGTCGTTGCTAGGGTGGTACTCGCTCGATTTCGCTCGATATGAAATCTAGCCGACTGCTGCAAGAGCGTTCGATCCACCTCCGAGGATACTACTTCATTGTATTGATACCGAAGTCTTTGGAGTCTAAGGATAATACTGGGATCAGAATGTTTCACCCACAATCTTTCTCCCGCCTTGATCTGACTTTCAAGGGCCAATAAGTGAGCTTTGTTCTTCCTACGCTCCCTAATCGCATAACTGGTAATTACAGCCCGTAGGGAAGCCTTAAACGCCTCCCACCAGGCCCATATAGTGGTAGTACCGACCTTGTTAACCTCAAAATAGGACTGAATGGTCTCCCGAATTGCGGACTGGAATGAGGGCTCGGCAAGCCAGGCCCGATTGAACGACCAGGCCGGGGAGGGTTGATCGAGTCCCAATAGAGCGAATTGTAAAGTAACCGCAGCATGATCTGAGATACAAATACTTTCAATGCCAGCAGCACAACTCGAGGATACCAAAGATTTGGACACCAAGAAAAAGTCGATGCGCGAGGATGACTTATGAAAAGGAGAAAAGTAGGTGGAATCCCTACCTGTGGGATGGAGAACTCTCCACACGTCCACCAGGCCAGAGGACTCACAAAGAGCCTGGAGAGCCAGAGTTGCTTTCGATAATTTGTCTACCCTCCCAGGGAGGCGGTCTAGAAGCGAATCTCCCACTAAATTGAAATCACCGCCCAAGATAATAGGGGCGGCGTTGCCCATCTGTAGGCTACCCGAGAGAGCACGGAAGAAGAGAGGGTCATCACAGTTAGGACCGTAAATGTTAGAGATTAGAAGAGATTGGGTTCCCACCTGGATGAGAGAGTTTGCCCACCTGCCGTCCCCATCATGGGAGGAGGAAAGAACCGTGGCCCCCAGGGAGCTCCTAGCTAGCGTAACCACCCCGTTTTTCTTATGGGAAGCAGGAGAAGAACCAATAACAGTGAATTGCTTGTTGTCCAATTTGCTCAGTTCTGCAGCAGTGAGATGAGTTTCGTGCAAAAGAAAAATATCGGCCTTTTGCCGCCGGCAATAAGACAGGATTTTCTGTCGTTTGACCGGGGACTTGAGGCCCTTAACATTCAAGGATAGCAATTTTAAATTAGTAGCCATTGCCCTCTAAATCAAAATATGACAAAACCCCCATGTGACAAAAAAAACCCCTGATAAACATATATCCATAATACCTTATCCCCATTGCCCTCAGAGAACCAACAAATGAAACCCAATCCCGAACCCAACTGGACAGGTAAGTCAGCTTGACTAATAAAATATGGCTGACCCCGAACCCACAACTCTACCTAGCACACAGAATATATACAATAATGAGAAACAAAACATCTCAGAGCTATTACAAGGTATATGACATGCTAGCCCTAGTAATCCCCGAGAGAGGCTAGGAGCGCGGACGGCCACTTCCTGCAATGCCAGGCGGCTCCTGCCCCGAGCACAGCCTAGGGGTAGGCTGAGCCAGCATCCCCGCACATAGGCCTTACAGAGGGCGCGAAAAACACCCAAACGCTCCCTGCACCTTTCCACCCATCAGATGGATCAATACAATACGGGACCCCCGTTCAGTTAACTCTGGTGCATCATGAGGGCTTCTTGTTCTTCCACAAATCGTCGAAGAGCCATCGGGTCCTCAAAAGTCTTAGTCACATTATGCAGGGTGACCTTAAACTTCGCAGGATTCAGGAGGCCATATCGGGCCTGTAGATGCTGTAGACGGGGCCTGAGCTCAAGGAAGGCCTTCCTCTTCGCGACCGTAGGCTTGCTATAATCAGGGAAAAAGAATAGCCTCTTTTGACCCTCAGGAAGCAGGAGTTGTTTTCCTCTTGCCGCTGCCAGAATCTGGACAGCGTGCTGATGGCGCAGTAGGCAGAAAATCAGGGGACGCGGTCTGCTACTTTGCGTTGTAGTAAAAGTTGGGATAGGATGCGCCCTTTCAATCTCTAGTGGCCGGGCAAATTCGATATGCAGAAACCCGGGTAGCCACGATTCCAGATACCGAATTGGATCGGGCCCTTCCAGGCCCTCCGGGAGTCCGATGAGACGGAGATTGTTGCGTCGTGCCCTGTTGTTCATATCTTCAATGGATTTCTCCAAGTATTCCACTTTCCGGGCAGATTTTGCAAACTGCGATGTAGATTCCTCGCACTTGAGAATCGCCGCTTCGGCTTTTTCCAGACGGCAAGAGAACGTGAGCATTTGAGATCGCATCTCTTTCATGTCATCCTTCATCTCGACCAGGGTGTCACCGTTCAAATCCACCCGCGCTCTAATCGCACGGACTTCGTGAAGCAACTCTTGCAAGCCTCCCGACTTATCCTGTGAGGAGGCCTGCTTCTGGGGTGAGAGCGGATCAGTTTTAGACCGTTTTAAGCCAGAGGAGGGTGTGTTGTTAAACTCAAGCCGCGTTTGCTTACTCCCGGCCATGAGTAGAATTACCAGCTCAAAATGCACCCTTTAAAGTGGGGGAAAATCCCAGAGATGTTATAAATGGTAGATGGGGTCTGGAGGAGAAAAATCTCAAGCAGCCATATTGGAGTCTTGCTGGCTCCGCCTCCCCTATTCTGATTTGATTTAAATTATAGCTCTTTGCTGCTGCTAGGCTCTAACCTATTATGAAATTTAAACTACAAGCTCTCTGCTGGATTCTAAATTTAACCAGAAAGCTCTCTTCTGTGTTTTAATTTGAAACTAAAAGTACTTTGCTGATGCTAGGCCCTGAGTGACTATGAAATTTAAACTACAGCTCCCTACTGGGTATGAAAGGTAACCAGAAAGTTCTCTTCTGTGTTTTAAATTGAATCTTAAACTGTTGCTACTAGTCCCTGACTGATTTAACAAAAAATAGTGGGTTCACAGATTAATTAGCTTTAAAAGAAAAAAAATTCCTTTCAGAAAAATTCCCAGAAGTATATACTCACAATTTCAGATTTCTCTCCAGAAGTAACAGCCCCCCTTTCTAGTCCTTCAAGCTGCCTTGGTCTGCTCCGGCTATATCTTTGACTCAGAGCCTCTGACCTTTCCTCAGCTAGAGACTCCGTCCACCTCCCTACTGGAAGCTGGCTTCTCTTCTTCCAAGGGGACTCTGCTTGTCTCTCCTCTTGTTCACTCTCTCTTTCGCTCTGGCTTCCTTCCTCTCTCTCCTCTCTCCTCTCTCTACCTACTGGGACCTCTTTATGAGTCAACTTTCTCGTGTAGGGCCTGACTCCGCCTCCTAGCAGGTGTTCTGAATTACTTTGTAACTCTCTGTTAAACTGGTAGCAGGGGCTTGTTTCCTTCTCTCGGGCTTGGTTTCCCTGACAACCAGTAGCCATGTGCTTTTGTTTATATTGCAGCCCTGCACTTTTTACCTGGTTTTTGGGAGTTTCTACAGGGCTAGAAGGACTCACTATGTCACAGATCCCCCCACTTAAAATATTACGGGCTGCCGGAACCTGTGACAGACAGCACGTAATCCATGAAAGAGCATCGGCATTACTATGCAACTTACCCGCCCGGTGCTGCACTACAAAATCATACGCTTGCAAAGCTAAATGCCACCTGGTTAGCCTGGCATTACTGTTTCTCATTTGATGCAGCCACCTCAGTAATGCATGGTCCGTAATTAGATAAAATTTACGGCCAGTAAGATAAAATCGCAAAGACTCAATCGCCCACTTAATCGCGAGACACTCGCGCTCTACCGTGGAATACTTCTGTTCGACTCTGGACAACTTCCTGCTTAAATATTGTACCGGGTGTTCAACACCTTCAAACACCTGGAACATTACGGCCCCTAACCCCGTTTCGGAGGCATCCGTTTGTACGAGGAATGGTATATCGAAGTTAACCCCTCTTAGGACCGGAGCCGTACATAGCCTATCCTTCAAAGTCATGAACACGTTTTCGGCATCTGGTATCCACTTAAGGTTATTCGGGGCATTCTTCCGCAGCATTTCCGTGAGCGGAGCACTTTCCTCCGCAAATCGCGGAATGAATTGGCGGTAGTACCCTACCAGGCCCAAGAATCCCCGCATTTGCCTTTTATTCAGAGGGCGTGGAAAGTTCTTCACACTTTCCACCTTGCTGGCCAAGGGCTCCACCACCCCTCCTCCCACCATGTGGCCTAAGTATTTTACTTTGGTACCGGCGAAAAGACACTTCCCGGGATTTACAGTGAGACCCGCTTTCCTCAGGGCACTCAGAACTGCCTCTACCCTGGGCAAGTGCTGGGCCCACGTGGTACTGTGAATGACGATGTCATCCATATATGCCCAGGCGTACTCATGGTGGGGCCGCAAGATTTGATCTACTAACCTTTGACATGTGGCCGCTGCCCCGTGAAGTCCGAAAGACATGCGCCTAAACTGAAATAACCCTATCGGGGTAGAAAAAGCTGTCTTAGGTTTAGAGGCCTGGGTGAGCGGTATTTGCCAGTAACCTTTTGTTAGGTCCAATGTGGTCAAATACTTAGCCTGGCCTAGTTTATCTAATAAATCCTCGATTCGAGGCATGGGGTAGGCATCAAAATCAGAAATATTATTTATCTGTCTAAAATCTATACAGAAGCGAAGGCTTCCATCTGGTTTGGGCACCAACACGATAGGGCTTGACCAGGGGCTTCTGGACTCTTCTATAATGCCTATTTTGAGCATGTCCCTTACCTGTTCTATCATTTCCTTTTTTCGTGCTTCCGGTAGCCTATAGGGACGTTGCCGGACTATTCTTCCTGGTACCGTAATAATCTCATGGGCAACGATCTTGGTTTCCCCTGGGAGCGTCGTGAGAACGTCCGAAAACCTATCTAATACCTTTCTGAGTTCCTGCTGCTGTTGTACCGACAACTCTACCCCTATACATGGCCCTGGAGTTTCCCTCCAATCGGCAGGCTGTGGACCAAAATCATCCTCCATTTTTTCTTCGGTGACAGCGGTTAACCCTTTTAATTCCCCTACTCCGGTAGACCCGAATCCTTTTTCCCCTCTCCCTGTGGGGGCTAATGAGGCTACTTCTACTACCTCGGGGAAACCTACACGCTCACAGATCATTTGAGCGATCCTGTCACCGGACTTCACCTGGAACTCTTCCTGACTGAAGTTGAACATTAGTACTTTTACTTCTCCACGATAATCGGGGTCAATTACCCCAGCCCCGATGTCTATAAAATATTTGGCTGCCAGGCCTGACCTGGGTGCTATCCTCCCATAGCATCCAGGCGGGATTTGGACCTTAACCCCGGTGCTTATCAGGGCCTTCCCCCCCCCCTGGGTATCACCCTATCCTCAGCACTAAATAAGTCGTATCCAGCAGCGGCTTCCGAAGCTCGCTGCGGACCCCTGGCCTGAGCCAAAACCTTGCAATACTGGAGTATGAATCTTGGTTTCTCCATAGTTACGTTCTTTTCCCTGGGTGAGTGTTGTGGGCTACTTTTACCTGGTTTACCTAATAGAGGACTAGGGACTTTGATCGCGATGGCTTCTAATCTAGGCGAATCCTGGGAGTTTCTTGCCACTTCCCCCGGGGTGGCTGTGCAGGGGACGGATGTTACATTCAGATCAGTAGCAAGACCTTTCTTGAGCCCTTGGCTAAAGGGCGGCCAATCCCTTCCCAGGATGACACTCTGGGGAAGGCGGGGGACCACCGCCATCAATATCTTCCCCTCTGTTCCCAATCCTCTTATACCCATTTCATATAAGGGGTAATGGTACAATGCCCCATGTATGCATCTTATCTTCACCCGCCCTATGGCTTGCCCTGGTGCTGACTGGGATTGTATGGCCTCCCAGAGCCGTTGGGAGACCATGCTCTGGTCAGCACCAGAGTCAAGCAGTGCTTGGGCCTCTATACCCTCCACTTGTACTGGGAGCAAAAACCCTGACCGGACTCTCTTGTCTATACCAGCCATCAATGCTTTACGTAAACTACAGTCCCTTTGAAAATGCTCCATGCTCCCGCATTTAAAACATCTTCCTCTCATATTGGAAAAACCCACATTCTCATAAGGCAGTTTACTTTGTACATTTCTACCCACATTCTCATAAGGCAGTTTACTTTGTACATTTCTATCCTTATTACCAGCCTTTACTGCACCCGGAATGCTTGATTTTGGGGCTTTGGCAAACTCAGCCTCAAAATATCGCTCCGTCATGCTAGCCGCTTCTTCTGAGGTTTTATAATCTTGTAACATGAGGAAGGTTTTTACTTCTGCTGGTACAGCTTCTAAATACTGTTCTAGTATCAGCTCATCCATTATGGATTCAATAGTTCTCTGCTCTGGTTTTACCCGCTTCCAGGCTAAACCTTTCATTCTATAGTATAGGGCTTTAGGGGTTTCTCCGGGCCTCAACTTGGCCTCCCTAAATTGGCGCCTATAGAATGAAGGGGTCAGCCCGAGCCTATCCCTTACAACATTTTTAATAGCATCATAGTCAGTTGTTAAGGTAGCAGGCATTGACTTATAGGCTGACAAGGCTTGGCCGGATAGAGACATGGCAAACCTTATAGCCCACTGCTCCTTAGGCAGCTTTATGGCCTCTGCAAGACGTTCAAAGGCGTCTACATAGTCGTCAACATTATCCGTAGGGGACAGCTGTCCCAGCATAAAGATATCTCTACCAGGTAGTTCTACCCCACGGGTATACTCAGGTAAGTCTCTTGCTGGCTCTTGCTGCTGCTTTACTAACAGTTCCATGAGCTCCCTCATTGGCTTCTGCTGTTCCTGAATGGCAGCCATGGCTTGGTCCTGGACTCGACGAGTCATTTCCAAAAGTTTTCAGTGGTATGTTGAATGTTCGGATCCTTTTGCTGCACATTGGATATGTCTTTATTTTGTTTCCATCTTATAGCCAGTTGGTGAGATGCCCATCTTAAAATGTTTCAACGGGCCTTCTTTTAATATGCAGAGCTGTTTATATGATGTATGCGTGTTGAAGCTACATATAACCCATCCCCCTTCTATATTTATGTACTGGGCTGAGATCTTATATTTACCTTGCGACTATCTGTTGTTTCTTGTAAAGTAACATTGGTGTGTATGGCCCTAATTTAGTTCTGGAGTTGCGATTATTATTTTTTTGATAGGTCCTCAGAAACAATGTTATTGGTTTTAGAATTTGAAGCATGTTTTTATTATGGGTCATCTCGTACATAGACATACTGTTTACTTGGTTGCTGAAGATTACTCAACTTTCCTCTATGTTTTGTGCTATTTATATACTGTATATATAACCCAGTTCAGATTGTGGGTGATAGCTTTCATTAGTCATCAGTCCTCAAGATACTGCCAGTTTAAGGTTTATTGCAGACCCCTACAATCAGTGTGGTTTCTGTCCATGCTCCCTCCTATGGTTCTGCACATTATTAGTTGGACCCCAGTTACTTAGGTTGTCCACTTCATTGTGAGATATTCACATTATTATCTCTATAATTTCCTTTTTCCTACCAGAGATTTCTGCCTTTACTTGTGGATGGCAAGATTTGCTTTCATATAACATAGTAACATAGTATTTGACAGCAGATAAAGACCAGTTTGGTCCATCTAGTCTGCCCAGCAAGGCGGCAAGAGTAGGTGCACCTGCTGCTCCATGCAGGTCACCCCTCCCATGCTTTTATTTAGGGGAGTACCCACCGCTCTGTGTAGATCACCCCTATTTGTTCAGATATAAGAGAGTTATGTTTATTTTGATTTTATCCTGTTGCTATAATGGATCCATTATGTTTGTCCCATGCCATTTTGAATTCTGTCACTGTATTTACCCTCACAACGTCTATCGAGAGGGCATTCCAAACATCCACCACCCTTTCAGTGAAAAAGTATTTCCTGATGTTGCCTTTCAGTTTACCCCTTGCAGCTTCATGTTATGCCCTCTAGTTTTACAGCTTCCCCATCTTTGGAAGAGGTTTGTTTGTTCATTAATAATCTTTAAGTATTTAAAGGTCTGACTCATATCTCTCTTGTCCCTCCTGTCCTCCAGAGTATACATATTTAGGGCTTCAAGTCTCTTCTCATACGTCTTCTGACGCAAGTTCCAAATCATTTTGGTCGCCTTCCTCTGAACTATTTCCAGTCTTTTTATATCCTTTGCGATATATGGTCTCCAAAACGGAACACAATATTCTAAGTGAGTCCTCACCAGCGACTTGTACAGTGGCATTAGTACCTCTTTCTTTCGGCTGGTAATTCCTCTCTGTATGCAACCCAGCATCCTTCTGATTTCTGTCACCGCTTTGTCACACTGTTTCGCCACCTTGAGATCCTCAGAAACAATCACTTTGAGGTCCTTCTTCTGGTCCGTGCACACCTCTCACCCCCTATCGCATACAATTCCCTAGATTTCTGCTTCCCAAGTGCATGATACTGTACTTCTTCAACATTAAATCTTAACTGCTAAGCATTAGATCATTCTTTCAGATTTTGTAGAACTTTCCTCATTCTCCACTCCCTGAGAGGAGTCCACTCTGTTGCAAATGTTTCGTGTCATCTGCAAAAAGACAGACTTTTCCATTAAGTCCTTCAGCAATATCACCAACAAATACATTGAATAGTATCGGTCCCAGGAACGAACCCTGGGGCACACCGCTAATCACCTTCCTTTCATCTGAGTGAGTTCCATTTACCATCACCTTCTGTCATCTGTCAGTCAACCAATTTCTGATCCAGTTCAGCACCTTGGGACTCATCCTCAAGCTGTTGAGTTTATTGTTAAGCCTCCTATGAAGAACAGTATCAAAGGCTTTGCTAAAATCTAGGTAGATCACATCCATCGCATGCCCTTGTTCTACTTTTCTGGTCACCCAGTCAAAGAACACAATCAGATTTGTTTGGCAAGATCGTCCTTTGGTAAAACCATGATGCCTCGGATCATGCAGCTTTGGTTTCAAGAAAGTCCACTATTCATTCCTTCAGGAGTGCCTCCATTAAGTTTCCCACCACCAAGGTAAGGCTTACAGGCCTATAGTTTATCACTTCTTCCCTATTACCACTTTTGTGAAGAGGTACCACATCAGGCCTTCTCCAGTCCTGTGGAACTTCTCCTGTCTCCAAGGATCTATTAAAAACATTCTTTAATGGTCCTGCAAGAACTTCTCTGAGCTCTTTCAGTATTCTAGGAGGTATCCCATCCAGTCCCATGGTCTTGTCCACTTTCAGTTTTGCAAGCTGTTCTAACACATCATCTTCTGTGAATGGTGTGGTATCTACTCCATTTTCATTTGTATATTTGTCAATCACAGGTATTCCTTCTCCAGGATTTTCTTTAGTAAAATAGAGCAGAAGTATTTCTTTAGCATTTTTGCATTTTCAATGAAACTTTCCACAAATTCGTTCTCAGCACTTTTAAGTCCTGCAATTTCACCTCTGATTTTCCTCCTCTCCTGAATATACCTGAAAAAAGTCTTGTCACCACACTTCATATCTTTAGCCATCTTTTCTTCTGCCTTGGATTTTGCTATCCTTATTTCTTTTTTTGTTCCTGTATTCTTTTCTGTGTTCCCTTGTTTGTGAACTTCTGAATTTTGTGAAAGCTGTGTTTTTTGCTTTTATTTGTGCAGCCACTTCTTTGGAGAACCAAATAGGTTTCCTTTTCCCTCTTTTTTTCCTTTCCTTTCCTTCCCTCCCCCTTTCCCCTTCTTTCCCCCTCCCCTCCCCTCCCTTCCTCTCCCTTTCCATATCTCCCTCCCTCCCTCTCCCATTCCATTCCCCCTTTTCCTCCCTGTTCCCCTTCCCCTTCCTTCTCCCTCTTCCTTTTCCCCTTCCCCCTTCCCCTTTCCCCCTTCCCCCTCCCCCCATCCTTTTCCTTTTCCCTTCCTTCCTTCCCCCTCCCCCTCCCCACTGTTCTCCCCTCTTTATCCTCACTTTCCTTACCTTCCCATCACCCCTCTCCCTTCCCTTCCTTTTTCTCTTTCACCCTCCCCATCCCATTTGTCCCCCTCCCCTTCACCATTTCCCTCCCTTTCCCCTTCCCCTTCCTTTTTTCTCCCTCCCTTCTCCCCCTCTTTATTCATTAAGTTTTAATATTTCATTCTTTATATAAGAGAAAAGAAAAGTCCTTTAACTTGTAGCCCCTATTCCCTGCTTTTGGAAGATGTCTTAACAGGATGGGGCTATGCATTGTTTAAGTAATCCCATAGAGAGGCAGGACTGGGGGGAAGAGCTGTGGGTCTTTCTCATCAATTTATGTGAGCTCCAGGAGATGTGGGGATCATTTGGAACACCCAACCCCAACTGAGTTTACCGTGAAGCAGAAGTCTCCTTTGTCACTGAGGTGTTACACCAAGCTCCACATGTACCTTTTCTACCAAGATTCCTTCTTATAAAATTGCCCTTTAGGTTTTGGGGAAACATTTAGTCCCTTACACTTGTGTTTTTGACTTTCCCCACAAAAGATTCTTGTTAGCAAGAAATTATTTTTGTTTTGTGGATGTTTTAATATTGAATCTCTATAACATGGCTTGGATAACTGTTGTGTTCTGTATATCAGTGTGATGGCACATTTTGGAAATGGCGTTTTTGAAGTGGTGGGGAAGTGCAGTGCCAAATGTGTGAAAATCCAAGGCTACTTTAGAAAACGTGCTATGCACAGATGTTCTAAAACACTGACATATCCTCGCCCCTGAATATACATGTTTGAAAAAAAAATGGTAGCAGGGATACACACATGGGCATGATGGAAAATGGGCCACCACATATGTGCACAGTCCCCATTTATTTTATTTATTTATTTATTTATTTAACATTTCTTATATACCGCGCTCTTTGTCATTAGTGCGGTTTACATTGAACAATATAACACTTGGTCAGTTAAATTAGACCATCGTCTACATCTGGGGTCACCAACCTCCAGAGGGCCGCGGGCCGCACAGCCGACTACCGGGAGCCTCGCGGGCCGCACCCCTCTTCTCCCCGCCCCCGCGAAAAAAAACAACAAACGCAAAATGATGAAAACAATGGCTGATCACCTTTATTGAATTTAATGAGATGGCTGATGATTCATGCTAGCAGTCCGGCTTCACAGATGACACTGACAGGAGAAGGGACGCTTGCAGGTGGTCGTCGGTGAGCTGCGAGCGCGTGGATACAATGGCGGGAATCCTTGGCGGGCCGCACGTAATGTTAACCGGGGTAGAGCCTCGCGGGCCGCACGAAGGGACCTCGTGGGCCGCATGTGGCCCGCGGGCCGCAGGTTGGTGACCCCTGGTCTACATAGAACAGGGAATTAACATGGAGATAACTTGGGGGAAGCTATTTACATTCTTAGTACAAATACATTTAGATCTAAATTTGCTGTAGTTATTGGACTTCTATAGCTGCGGTTTGGGGTTGGGAGGGTGAGGGGGGAGGAATATCCAGATGTGTAAAATACATGAGGAAGAGGTGGTGTTTGAGGGCTTTTCTGAACAGCCTAAGGTCCTTGATTGCTCTAATGCTGGGAGGGAGCTTGTTCCAACATCTAGGAGCATAGTTCAAGAATGCCCTATTGATGGTGGTCTGGTTGAGCTTTGTAGATTCACTTGGTATGTGTAGCGTGTCTGCAGCCAGTGGTCTCCTAGGTCTGTTGTTTGCAGTGTGTATGATGAGGTCGGAGATAGATGCAGGTGACATTTTGTTAAAGGCCTTGAAGGTAGTGAGGAGGGCCTTGTATAGGATTCTGGAGCATATTGGGAGCCAGTGAAGTTCTTTTAGAATGGGGGAGATTTATTATTTATTTATTTATTTACAGTCTCTTTTATACCGCGCTATTTGACACCAGTGCGGTTTACAATGAACATTAAACTACACATCTCAGTTTAGTGATTTGTGCTTACAGTGAACAGGTATAATAACTTGGGTATACATTAAACAGGTTCCTTAACAGGGAAAGCATGATAAATATATACAATCGGGGCAGAAAAAAATATATACAAGCCACTTTATGCAGCTATATATTGGGTTATATAAAACTGCATAAGCTTCTCATGGTGGGTGGAGGGTAAAAGTGTGATTGCGAGTGTTCAGTCTAAGAATGTGAGATGCATGGGCTTGAGGTGCTGCCTTGAGGTGTGAAAGTAGGTGGGTGTGAGGGGGAGACTGAAACATCATAGTGAAGGAGAAAAAGGTGATGTTTCAGTGCCTTCTTGAATTGGGAGAGATCACTGATGGTTCTGATAGTCGCTGGTAGAGCGTTCCAGCAGGATGGTGCAAAGAAGGCAAAGGCTCTAGATCTAGTGACTTGGGAACACTTCGTGCTTGCCTTAGGTAGAATGAGGGTATTTGAGGCATTCAATCTCCTTACTCGGTTAGGAGGTGTGATTGATATTAGGTCAGTAATGGCAGTAGCCGGGTATTTGTCGTCATTCCTTGAGGCTCCACAAAGTACTCGGGCTGCTGCATTCATGGCTAGCTGTAGAGGGTTGAGGGTGGTTTTCGGGAGACCATGAAGTATTATATTGGCATAATCGAAATGCGGTGTGACTAGCGCTTGGAAGATGGTGCAGAAGTCACCGGGTTCAATCATAGGTCTCAGGTGCCGCAGGGTTTTGACCTTGAAATAGATAGCTTTTACGGTGCATTTTATGTGTTCCTTGAAGTCCAACTGTTGATCCAATATGACCACAAGATAACGTATATTGGATTTGACTGGGAGTTCTGCGTCTCTGACTTTCAGTGCTGGTGGAGGAGAGAAATCTTTATTTCTTGTTATTATTAGGACTTCTGTTTTTTTGAAATTTATACGGAGGTTCTGAGTGAGTAGCCAATCCGTTATTACATTGAAGCAGTTGATTAGTACAGTGTAGTCCCGGCAAGTGACAGTTATAGGTGTAAACAGCAGCACGTCATCTGCGTACATAAGGCAGGATATGCCGAAAGAGCGGGCAATGTCACAAACTGGCTGCATATAGATATTAAAGAGCAGAGCAGACAGGGAGGAACCTTGGGGTACACCCTGTTTCTGCTGGAAAGGTTCGGATGTGTCGCTACCAATGCGTACTTGCTGCCATCTGTATTCGAGGTAGGATTTGCACCAGTTCCATGCTTGGTCCTGGATTCCCTTCTCATGAAGCCGCTGCAGGAGCTGCACATGATCTACGGAGTCGAACACTGCTGCTATATCGAGGAAAATTAGTGCAAAGCCATTCTTGATGCTGTTTATTCCATTGATGAGTGTATTGGTTAATACCGTTAGTAGAGGTTCTACACCATGGGCTTCTCTGAATCCATGTTGACATGGGTCTAATGGGGAGGACGTATCAACATGTTGCTGAATCTGTCTCTGGGTCAACTTCTCTAGAATTTTAGCTAGTAATGGGATACTAGAGATTGGTTGGTAAGAATCCTCTTTCTTCGGATCCAGCTGGTTGTTTTTAAGTAGAGGACGAATGGATGTGTGCTTGAGAGCATCTGGGAAGACTTTGGCTTCGAAGGACAACTTGGCAATGTTGGCTATGAATGGGCTGAGTTGAGAGGGCATAGTTCTGATCCAATGGGCTGGACAAGGATCAATTGGTGCAGTCGTAGTGTTGATTGAGGTGATGATCTCCTCAATGGTCTTTGCTGAGGGAGGTGAGAGTTTGGTGAGTGGAAACTGTGTGTGGGGAGTCTTGGAGGGTTCATGTGTTGTTATTGTGGTGATCTTTATTGCTTTGGATTGAATGTAGTTCGCGTATGCATGGGGTTGGATGCTTTCTTGCTGAGGTTGGGAAGGTTGGTTGGTAAAGGATTTTACTAGGTTGAATAGGTCTCTTGGCTTATTTAGTGAGCGGTTGAGGATCTCAGCATGGAATTCCTTCCTCTTGGCCCATGTTGATTCGCGATGTTGTTTCAGATATTCTAAGTAGATGATTTGGTCAGAGGTTCTATGGGTAATTCTCCATTTTCTCTCAAGTTTTCTGAGGTGGAGCAGGGAAGCTCGGAGATCAGGGGAGAACCATGGAGCAGACTGCTTTTTAGTGACTCCGCTGTCGGGTGTGGCCTTTTTGGTGAAGGCTGGTTGATGAGCATATGATGAGAGGGTATCATTCCAGTTGGAGACCATTTCGTTGAGGCTGACTGTGGATCGAGCGAGCTTTGGGATTGCGCAGTTCGTGAACATCTCACTGTCGAGTTGCTTGAAGCGGGCGACTCTTGATATCTCCTTTTTGTTTGAGCGGTGGCATGTGGTTTGTTGCATTGGTATATGAAATGTTATCAGGTTATGGTCTGACCATGGAACAGGGGTGATGGCAATGTTGAATTGTTTTGTCATACTCATAACTGGATGGGGGACGAAGATTAGGTCCAAGAGGTTCCCTCCTTGATGGGTGGGATCAATCACTAATTTGCTTGTAGTTAAGGTTGGTCATTGCTTCTAAGAAGGTTTTGGCTAGGGTGGGTTGAGTGGAAGCAAGATTAAAGTCTCCCAACAGCCAGTTAGGTTTGGAGGGGTCTTCCGGATTACAGGCTAAGTCAATAATGTCTGAGAGTTCATCTGACTCAGTCCCTGGTGCCCTATAAATGAGGTTAATAGTATTGAGTTTATTGGTAATAGTTAGCCTGTTCAGATGCTTTATGCTCCTGATCAGGTTAGCCCAATATTGTAGCGCTGTTTTTGCAATTACCAGTACACCTCCACCTCTTCTGTTTTCCCTGTTACAGGTATAGATCAAGAAGTTAGGTGGTGTGAGGTGGTTTAGAATTACGTTGTCCGTGTCGGAAAGCCATGTTTCCGTGACCATTAGTATGTCTAGATTGTGGGTGGATATTAGGTCTGTGACTACCGGCCATTTATTACGGACCGAGCATGCGTTGATGAGTGCACATCTAAGATCCTGCTGAGGCTTAGCTTCTTTGTCTTTTGTGGGGGTTGTGATGTCTAAGGATACATAAAGCAAGTGTGACTGTCTTCTATGATGAGGGCTTGGAGGTGGTTGGTATTGGTTGTTGTGGTGTTTCCTGCTGGCATTTTGGATTAGTTGGATAGGGTTGTAGCCATTTGCAGCAGCATCAGAATCATGGAATGTGCTGGCTAGTGTGTAGATTAGGGCAAGAGTAAATAAGGAGGGGGGCCATTATGTTGTTCCAATGGTTTGCTCTGTGTCAATGAGTAATGTATAGAGGGGTTGGTGCGTTTCTGGTGGGGAGAGGGGTGGGAGCAGGTAGGTCAGTATGCAGAGTATGGATGAGTTTGGGGATATACAGCTCAGGGGATGCTTTTGAGTGTTATGTTTTAGTTTAGCTATACTTAGTATAACAGTTCAGTTACTTAGTAGCAGATATTTATAACAGGTACATGTACTAGATACTTTGTAATGGAGGTCTGTAATTATGCTATGTAACAGATCTTTGTAACAGTCAAAGTTACATCAGGCTAGTAGCAGGAGTATGCAGACTTTGTACAGCAGGCTAAATTACAACAGGCAGGTATGTAGACTTATGGTGGTGGTAGGTGGGGTTTACTTTACGAAAATTTGATGCATTACGTGTGTGTTACAGGTTAGAGTTCAGGTACACTTGCACTTTCAGAGTTAGTTGTTTTGCATCCTGTTCTTACGCTCTGTTGCTGTGGTGGTGAAGATGGCTGTGTTGACGGTGTAAAATTTGGGAAGATGGCTGAGATGTTGGAGAGGTGCAAGCTCGACCATGGGGGAGCTCTAGCTGCTGAATCGTTGAAGTGATGCAGATATATCCTTGAGATTTTGGTTGGTTTCTTGATGCTCACTTGTGTGCCACTGCCTCAGGCGCGGGCCCGCAAGGCGCGGGTGCACCCTCTGGCACTCCTTTTTAAAGGTGGAGGGCTGCCCCGATTGTGCAGGAGGAGCTGGCTGGGACGTCGGCGATGGCCGAGTTATGCGAAGAGCAGACTCCCTCCAGGGAGCTGTGCAGGGCCGAAGAGAGGGTCGCTGATTCTGGCGCTCCTTTCTAAAGGTGGAGGGCTGCCCCGATTGGGCAGGAGGAGCTGGCTGGGACGTCGGCAATGGCCCGAGTTATGCGAAGAGCACACTCCCTCCAGGGAGCTGTGCAGGGCCGAAGAGAGGGTCGCTGATTCTGGCGCTCCTTTTTAAAGGTGGAGGGCTGCCCCGATTGGGCAGGAGGAGCTGGCTGGGACGTTGGCAATGGCCTGAGTTATGCGAAGAGCACACTCCCTCCAGGGAGCTGTGCTGGGCCGAAGAGAACAGCGGCAATAGTAATGTCCATCTGCGTTCCAAAATGAAAATACACGGGTAAGTTTTTTCTTATATGCACTCTGCACATAAGTGGTGTCAGTATCCATATGCCTGCAGCGCATGCTCGCCCCCCTCCCAGTGTGGACTGTCTGCACATCTAGCTGTGCCTCTGCAGAGAGATGAACATGATGGCTTCTAAGCAGCCCAATTTCTCCAGGACTGAAATCCTAATGCTGTGCATGCTTGTGCTTACCAATGAAGAGGTCCTGTACCTACCAGGATGGCGCAGGCCACCAGATGGGTCTGAGAGAGTATCTGTATGAGCCTAGCCAGGTGAATAAACCATTGCACACTAATAGGCACATCTCACAGGAGGATATCCAGCTACTGGCAATCAGTGTACAGGCAGGAAAATAGTGAGGGTTAGGCCAAACGGCAGACAACATGGGGATGTCAGCTAGGGCACCATCCTCTGAGGGTCAGTAAAGAGCAACAACAGTCAGAGTAATGCAGGAGATCCATACAGCCACATACGCTCAGGCACAAACATCACTCAGCCCAGAGAGCGGGGCACACACGTATAACCCAAACACACATAGCAATGGCAAAGTAATATATGCCATGAGGCCCAAAGACAGAATGGGAGTAACAGGTGTGATGATCGGATGGCCACAACTGCTGAGTAAGTCAAAACAGTCATAGGTGAAGGGGCACAAGGCAGTTACTGTGCCCAGAGCACCTAACCCTGCTGCCCAAGATATGAGAACACTACCACTAACACATGTGCAGCCTGCCAAAGAGCAGCATCCATACCCCTGACCCACACATACACATCCATAACCATACAAAACTGACTAAGCCTATGCCTGAGAAGGATCAGCCAGTTGTTGAGGGAACAAACCAATCAGGGCTGACAATATCAAGTGTGCAAGAATGTGCAGGTTGTGACACATGGGAATGTGTGTAAATGTCATGAGCAATGTTCACAGAAGTGACCAGGATATGCTAGCAGGCATGATTCCTGCCTGTAAGGCCCCACTCCCCAGATATGGCGCATAATGATCACATAGGCACAGGTATGGCAAGCATACAAAGCCACACCAGAATGAATCCATCCATTCTATGATGCATAGCACACAACCACATATGAAGGACAGAAACTAGGCACACAGGTTGTTTGGGCTACCAGGACATCGCAAGTGATAGACAGCAGATGTGTGCAGAGAATGTTAGCATGGAACCCCAAGGTTTACATGATATAGCTCCCATACACTAGGGCATAGAGGACCCCTAAGGCAAACGTCTGTCACTCCAGGACCTACAGGGTACTATTCTGGGAGTATGGCTGAGGATGATTTGGCGAAATAAGTGGATCACAAAGTATATGTATCCTTCCTTTCCATCATAGGAGATTCCACCTGATGTGAGACCTGGAGTGTCTCTCAAGATGAGGTACAGGGCCATGCACCTCACTAGGTCAAGTTTTCTGGATTGACCGTGCCTGGAGCTGCAGCAGCAGGAAAGTAAGGAATGGTACATGTGACAGACATATAATACATAGGGAGAGTCCTATGGAAGGCTATAAGCAATGTGTAAGGCCAGAAGATGTATGCTAAGACCATGTAGCAACAACATGGAGTGGTACACCAGAGCATTATATGAACTAGCAAAGCAGATGGGACATAGGCTGGAATGTCAGCATGCAGCAGAGGGCCATGTATAGCTCTTTAAAAATGTGGAGCAGAGGGCCAAAGCTGTGCCCAACAACACAGGTAGTTGTGACATGGATGTGCAGCTGAGGAGGACCATTAGCACAGATCTAGGATTCCCAGGGTGGCGCATGAGGATGGAAAGAAGCAGTGTAGAGCCTTACATTTGTACCCGTTAAGAATTATGACCCTTTTGAGGCCCGTATAGATCTATATAAATTCTTCCGGAAGATTAGGATCAAAAGTTTTTTTAACACGAATGCTCCCTCAAATACTGAACAATCAATAATTAAGAATAAATCCACTTGGGTTCCTCCACAAAATATTGACCCAATGGTAGAAGCTTTTGAAAAGGTTGTTATGAAGGAGGTGAATCAGATTAAGAGAAGCAATAGACCGCCGTATGACAATCTTACGGTGGGAGAAAGAAAGGCAATGAAATCATTGCAGACTAATTTGAATATTATCATCAAACCGGCAGATAAAGGTGGAGCAATTGTTGTTATGGACAAGGCCCTTTACCTTAATGAGAGCTATAGGCAGTTAAAGGACACAACGTTCTATATACGGTTAGATGATGATCCTACTATTGAGCTTAAGAGGTCCATTGATAATCTCATTCTGATTGCTTTTGAGTGTGGGCGACTGACTGCACAGGAGAAGTCTTTTCTAATGGTGGATTTTCCGATCACTCCAACTATTTAGTTTATTCCAAAAATCCATAAATCTTTGGAAAAAACCCCTGGACGACCCATAGTATCAGCTATAGGGTCCCTTATGGAACCTATCTCAAAACTTACGAATGTTCTCTTAAGACCATACGTTCAAAAAATGTGGTCTTATGTCAAGGATTCTACACATGTGATTCAGTTATTGACAGCCATACAAGATTTTAATCCTAATTGGATATTGGTTAAACTTGATATTGAATCATTGTATACGAATAACCCACAAAGAGAAGCGTTAGGTATAGTTGAGCAATATTTGATGAATAGGCAGTGCCACAGGCAGCTTCCCACAGCATTCCTCATTGATTTAGCGCAGTTTGCCCTTGTCGAGAATTATTTTTGTTTTCAAGGAGTGTTTTACAAGCAAGTCAAGGGTGTCCATGGCCCCTGATATTGCAAACTTGTATGTCTTTAATTTTGAGCAGATTTATATTAAAGACAATCCGTTTAAAAAGAATATGAGGCTATGGGTGCGGTATATAGATGACATTCTTATGCTGTGGGATGGCACTGAGGAGCTTCTGGAGGAATTTAATATCTGGATTAATACTTGTGACGATAACCTACGTTTTCAGGTTACTTTTGATGACAAACAGATCGCATATTTAGACCTGCTCATTAAGAAGACTGACACGGGGTTTATCACTACTCTTTTTAGAAAACCTACCGATAGGAATCAATTGCTCCATTATAATAGTTTTCATAATGCATCACTTAAGAATAATTTACCAGTAGGACAATTTCTTAGGATACGTAGAATATGCACCTTGGATTCTGATTTTGAGCAGCAGGCACTCTCAATGGTTAACAGGTTTGAAGTCAGACATCATCCGCAACATACTATCAAGAGGGCGTATCGTAGGGCCTTGGCCTGCCCACGTCAGGAATTATTACAACAACAGAAAAAGAATAACGATGTAGGTTTTGTTTGTCCTCTTTTGTTTTCCTACCAATCCCACCGAATTGCTAAAATATTAAGAAAACACTGGTATTTAATTCAGACTATGCCACCTTTTCAGGATATGAAATTAACTATTGCTCATAGACGTAATGCAAATTTAAAGAATATGCTTGTTCCTTCTGCACTGACTGAGAGGGCCTTTTTATCCTCTCATAAAGGCCATTACCAGTGTGGTGCATGTTCCGTATGTGTCCATACACTCACAATTAGAAGTAAATTTGTTCATCCAATTAATGGTCAAGAATTCCGTTTGGATGATTTTTTTAATTGTAATACGAGTCAAGTTATCTATGTAATACAGTGCCCATGTATGAAACTCTATGTGGGAATGACCATCCGTCTGGTTCGTGTTAGAATCATAGAACATAGGAGTTGTCTCAAAAGAGGAGTGGTTGAAAAACCCCTGGTCAGTCATTGGCAGGAATTTAAGCATAAGATCTCGGATCTAAAAGTTTTTGTAATTAAGAAGGTTAAAATGAATTGGAGAGGAGGGAATATTGAAAAAACCATCCGTAGATTGGAAGAACGGTATATTTTTGAATTGGATAGTCTGCAGCCTATAGGGCTGAATATGGATAATGATTTATCTGTTTTTTTGTAAGGATGTCCTGTGGTAGTGTGATTTGTTAATTTAGTCATAATCTCCTTGATAGTGGTTTATATACTTATTGTACCTTTTGCAGTCCTCTTGTAAGTGGCAGTTGTGGTCCTTTTGGTATGATTGGGAATTATATTGAGGTATTAATAATATTTATACACTTAGGACATTAGAAGTTTTCAGTCTGAAGATATAGGTGTAAGGAATATGAGGTTGTATTGTTTACTTAGTTTGTAGAGTGTTTTACCGTCTTCTTTTAAAATTTTGGTCTTTTTGAGAATATGGTGTGAGTAAGAGTGGTTCTTCGTGCTTCCTGACATTTAAATATGTATGAGTCTTTTAATATGCATGAGTCCTTTTATAACGTCACATGGATATATATCCCGCGAGAGTGGTGGAGCCTGAATAGCGCAAGCGCTGGCGTTCTCTGTTATGTACCGGCGGGAATATTGAACGCGCTGATAGTGAACACCACTTTATTCTGTAAGTCCTTTGTATTATTTGTTCCTAAGGCTGGATGTTTGGTTATACTCTTGGTGGATTCTCTTTTTTTTGGTAATTCTTTTAGCATGAATGTTGTGCTGCCGGTGTTTTAAATCATGATGATTTTTTATTAAAAAAATCGTTGAGCCTTAAGAATTTGCATGACTCCCTATGCAGGTAGTGATTTTCCACTGGCAGAGGTGTTGCGAATTACTAGCAAAGAGTTTTCAATAGGTATTGTAACAGGGTAGACCCTGTACAGATAGAAGAAACGCAGCCCAGCACAAGTGAAAATAGAAAAACTGACAGGGTAAACAAGAAAGTGTCAGATAGTTACCCTGAGCAACGCAGGAACACGTGCAAAAGCTCAATCAGGACACACCCAGCTAGCACAGGAAGGGAATTCACTTCACCTGACAGGGTTCAGCTAACTAAGGGTGGAGCAAGCGAACGTGGGTTTAAAACAAGCTCTCAGACATTCAGAGACAGTTGTTTAGGATCCGGATTAGGATCAGGATTGAGGCAAAGCCAGGAGCTGGTGCCGGAGCTGAGAGAGAGAGAGAGAGAAGCCGTGGCAGCCAAGGACACACTTGGAGAAAATACAGAGAGGGCAGCTAAAGCCCCGGGAAGCATGGCACAGGTATGAGAATGCAAGAGAGAGTGATAAAGAAACTCTGGAGCAATTAGAGTGCCCATATGAAGGTCAGAGGGAACCCGAGGACCTGAATAAATCAGAGAGATATCCACAGCCAAATAGTGTGTATGAACAAGAGAAAAGCTTTTACTTACCAGATAAAGCGGAAGAGTTTTGTAATTGTAAGTTCACAGCTCCGTCTGAAACTCCGTCACGAGCACTCAGATTCAACTCAGCTGGGTTACAAAAGGGAAACCTGGATAGGTTGGAAAGTTCCCTTAATTATCCCACGAGCAGAGCAAGTAAAGGGCTAAGCTCTACTCAAAAGTACCAGCAGGGGCAGTGCTTGGGAAATCTCTATTCCCGTATATATGGTAATACCCAGAAAGGCTCTAGCCGGGTGAAAGAAAAGAACTTCCTGGTTGACGTACTTAGGCAGCAAGTCTCTCATAGTACTCCCAAAGTACAGAATGAATATACCAGTCAACCAGAGATGATGGAATACCAGAATGCTGAGGAGAATGATACACAGGAATTAATGGATTGTTCTTTATCATTAATTGAACCTGAATTCTCCCTGAGATAAGGAAAGTAACTTGGTGTCTTAACTTCAGTAATACAGCAACAAACCTGTAACTCTCTCTCTCGAGGCAGAACAGAGGTATGCTCTACTCTCAGCTACCAGGGAGAGAACCTTATAGCAATAGTTAAGCTTTTTGTTCTTTTGTTGATTTATCCTTTAAAAGCTGAAGAAAGCAAGTTATGTTTACATTTGTTATTGTACATGAGATGTCCAAGCAAAGCATATAATTTATGTTCCTTGAAGATAAAATACCCTCAATGGGACGGGGAATAAAAACCCTTTGATTTGAAGAAAGAAGTGTTTGCGTTTATATTCATAAAGGCACAACTACCACCCTCCAGGGGCCTTGCAATACAGGAGGTTACCGCTAGGCCAGAGGAGGTGTGACAGTATATTTTTCAATTTGCCCATCAATGATATATATTTTTTAAGCAAGAGTATAATGGCGTTGGTGTGTTTTCCAATGATGAGGGCATTTTTGAAGATCTCGTTGTAAGATAGATTCATTCGAATGTTAGAAATTTACTCCTACCGATTCCTAATATGTAGTTTTTAGCAATAGGCATGTTGATAATCATATGATTGTATAATATAATTTCTCCTTTTTGTCACCATCAGAATCGGCATTTAGTGAGACTATAAAGTTGGAAGGTTGATGTCCCGTTTTACAGGTAGATGTATTTTACTTTCTTTGGCAAAGTTTTTTTTGAATACAACTTGTGGTGATTCTGTTGAGAGAGGCACTTTGGTTCCCCTGATTCCACTGAATCTCTTTTGTTTATGTCCATTTTTAAGTTTATATATATGTAGTTTTCACTCATATATATGAATACATAAAATCCCTCTTGTTTTGAAATGGTTTTGTGATGATCGTGGTGAGAGTAATGACTCTCTGTTTCCCCTGATTCCACTGGTTCTTAATTTTGCATGTCCCTTAATTTTACATGTCCATTGTTTTAGGTTATATACATGGATTTTTCAGGCACATGAATACATAACATACAACTTTTGAAGCCTCCTTTAACTGTATATTTTTATGCATGTTTTTATTCTTTTTGGTTTTATATGTTTACCAATCAAATTTTTTATTGTACAATTCAGTTGTTGTAGCAGTGTATTTATTTATTTATTATCAAGGTCCTTCTTCATTGACTGTGCTAGTCACGTTTTTTGATCAAATTTGAAATACATAATGAGTATAGGGTAATAGATTTTTATATTTTTATAATTTTATGTTTATGTATTTATTTATAGACATACGTGTTATTATTTTTGATATAATTATTTATTGATTTAACACTCTTGGTGTTATTTATGGTCAATTTATTTATGTTTTTATCAATGATGTTATTTATTTATGATTTGTGTTTTTAGTTTAGCTTGCCCCTGATGAAGGCTGCGAAACACGGCCTGTGTCGGGCCATAGGCTATTGGTGACCAATAAAAGAATTTCCTTCCTTTCTGCTGTCCACGTTTCGTTACTGGGTCTGTATAGCACGTGGATTCGTGCTCCTGTGTTGGACTACCATGGGATGATGTCTACAGGGGGCTTTTCCTTGATGGTCAATTATGGGGGTGGGGGCTTAGAATGTCATGAGGGGTATAATCGAGAGGTGGAGTCTTTGCTGGAGGAGGAGGGCTCCCAGACTATGCTTTTTTTTCAGTATTTCTGTATTTCAGGGATGTTTGCTTCCACTTCCGCCAATGCCAGATGCTGACTTCCTATTTGCAAACAGGAAGTCGGCATTGTGCGGTCCAAGAGGGCGGAAGCAAACAGCCCAATGGTGCCGAACTTGTAAGGTAAGCACCACGGAGCTGTTTGTGGCTATTGCTGCTGCTATAGGTCCCGGATAGGGGTGACAGCAGTGGCAATGGGCACTCCTGGAGGGCTGGTGTTTAGTAACATCAATCCCTAATTCTATAATCACATTAACAAAGGGCTGTTCCTTTTTGACAGCTAATCACTGACTTCAAAATCAAAGGAGTAACATCTTCTAACTCTTACTGGAGCTTTCAGATCTTTTTACTTAAAAAATCAGCAAGGAAGTGACAATCAAATAGTACTTGACTATAGCCATGGGCCTGTATAAATGTTTCTTCACTAATCAAGCAAGTTCTTGCAGATGATTAGATGTCATCTATAATCTGTTGGAGAAAATTTTCATTTTTGTAGCAATAACCTCTCTATTATAAAACTTCAAATTGTCTTATAATCTTCCTCCTCCTCAGAAGAGCCTGATTTAATTCATTTTCATTCTGTCTCTTTAGAGAGTGAGCCTCTTCTGTTAGCCTTGTTATTCTTTCCAATCTGATGACATGCTGAACAGAAATGATATATAAAGGGTTGAGAATGTTTGTCCATCTGTGAGCAAAATAACTCTCTGAAAACTGAAAAGAAGAGTGCCAACTTTGGTGTGTCAGAAAAATCAGGGAAAGACACATTGGCACATGTTTAATAAAAAGCATGCCAGTAGTGCACATTCGGGCTGTGAATCTAGCACAGAGGCCCATGCCAATGTCAGGGGGCATGTGCATTCATCCCCTGCTGATAGCATGTTGCAAACCTATGGCACCATACTATTTGCCATGTGGGTGCAATTAATGCTACCTATTGAGGTGCCATTAAGTGCACCTGCACTATTGGCAACAATCACGGTTAGCTCGTGCTCAAAATACCTATGGTAACCTGATGTGCTGCCAATGCCTGAATCCTACCCCAACCCGCCCAGTCCCTGCCCATTAGTGCGCTACCCTGTCAGCAGGGAATTTTTAGTACAGAGCCTTGCAGTAACTTTCAGCAAGGCATGCTTACTGCATGCTAAACCCTGTGTTAACGGTTAGCAGGGTTTAGCGAACATGCCTCATTGAATCTGCAAATTGGTCAGATTGGACTGAGGGGATCCAGATAAATAGTTCTCCAAAAAGTGGTCCAATGCATTTTTATGGAATTAGTAGTCCAAGAAGCAATAGCAATGAAATGTTGATAATTGAAACATAGTGGTTAAGAAATTGCTTTCAAACATTCCCCTCTCTACACAAGCACAGACTGAGAGCCAACACAGATGCCCCACCTGTACATACTTACTGTATCCCTCCACAGACAGACAAAATTTGTATTTTGTTTAGTTTTCCAAATCTCAAATAGTATGTCCTATTGCTCTATAGTGTACCTTGATGCTCTGTAGTGGGTACTACTCTTCAATACTGTGTCAGTTGGTAAATAGTGCACATTATTGAGCAATAGGGCACTTTATTGTGCAATAGTATGCCCTATTTGAAAAATAGTGCACACTATTAGCAGCATGGGAAAAATCCTAAAAAATTTAGAATTTTTCCTGTCATTTCAGGTTAAAAACGACATGAAATGGCAAGTGAAATGTCACAGACATTCCCCAGATTGTTTCAAATGAATGCACTATCCTAATATATGCACTCACATGCACATGGTTACACCTACAAATCTATGCACACACATACATGCACAAACACATATACACACAGACACATGCACAGATATAACATACACAGACATACATATACACCCACACATAGACACAGAGAGCCACAGACACATGCACACACACACTCAGATGGAAATTACTTCCTATCTTGTTGGGCTTGCTCTAGGCAATTCAGAAATGTGTTTCATTTTCTTTGTTGTAATTTCTACTGTGAGACCTAGTGAATGAACTCTCTTAATAGTTGCTATGTACAGTATAGTGGCATCTAGTGACTGAATGGTGTAGTTTGCCAGTTGTTATGTCTACTACCTCACAGTGGTAGAGAATTATGACAATGCCTGTCGCCTTGGGACAGCCTCAACCCCTTGTCACAATGTACTCCTCGTGTTGCCACATCCCTCCTTGCAGGGTTTGCCCTTAGTGATTCAAATGTGTATTTTAATTTCTTTGTTGTCAGCTCAACTGTAATTGGACAGCTGCCTTAATCATTGCTGTGCATAGCGACATCTGGTGAATGAGGAGTGAAGCCACTATCTGATGTTTTGATACAGTGGCACTGTATGGTTAAAGGTACATGGTGTCCTTTGGAGTCTATTGACTATGACATCTAGTGGTAAGCTAGATATTATCACACTTGTTTTCATTTCTATTATTTCTTCCATCTCAAAAGAAAGTTTGGGAACAGCTTCATTCAATTCTCCATTCCATCCCAGGGCAAAGATATTAGATAATGTAGGCCAGCGATTTTCAACCTTGTTCATCTCACAGCACACTGACAAGGCCCTAAAATTGTCAAGGCACACCATCAGTTTTTTAAGTATATATTTCATCATTTAAAAAACAAGTATTAAGATGGGGCCCAATATTCAAAGGCATTTACACGGTTTGAAGATGTGCAAACTGTGTAAATGCTGGTAAGTGGGATATTCAGCAGCACTAACATGGTTATTCAGGGGTGTCTCAAGACAATCTGCTGCCCAAGAGGAGAGATTAGTTGGCGCCTCCCTCCCCCAGCAGCCAAAATGGACGAGCCTCCTCAGAGCTCTACTCAGAACAGGGTCCCCTCTCTCAGGATACTGATTAGGTGGTTACTCCAAGAATAAAGAAAGCAACATTTTCTCAGCCTGTATCATTTTCTTTTAAACTTTGCAATGATGATAGATAATGATGATATAGCCCCAACCACGGTAGATAATGATGATATAGCCCCAACCACGTATACCATACAAGACACCCAGGGCTAGATCAATGTGGCGAACCCAACTCTGTTGCACGATTGTATATAGTTACCCTATGTTATCCAAGTGTTAACACCTGTTCATTGTAAACACAGAGTGCCCTAGGAAATGTGTAGTTCTTTATTGTAAACCGCACTGATGTTGAATAGCGCGTTATAAAAGAGACTGGAATAAAAGAGACTGGAAATGATGTGTATATTCAGTAAAATTCTAGCAGTTTAATTATATAGCCTGGGAATCTAATATAAAACCTAATAACTGCTGACACTGCACACTGAACCATCATGGTATTTAATGTAAATACAGTATATATTCTGCAAAAGACAAAGGAGATGCAAGGTGATCATATGCAAGAAGCAAAAAGAAAAAGCGAGAACCACAGTGCAGTTTATAGCACCAAAATAAAATAATTATAACTCATTAACTCATTTTATTTTGGTGCTTTAAACTGTGCTGTGGTTCTTGCTTTTTTTTTTACATATATTCTGCAACCAAAGAAACCCCTCTCCCAACAATAGGTGCAGAGCAGAAATAGGACATTTCAATCAGAATTCGACATACCAAAATTAATTTCTGATTCTAGTGTCATCTCAGTAACAGCCATGTAGAACCTTACCAACATTGGGCATATTGTGGAGTAATACAAAATCACACAAAAATTACTTGACATCTATAGAGAAAATCTACCATAGCATAACAGCATAAACTTCAAAAACTCACACAAGGGTGTTTGCGGACCTTCTACACTTCAAATTTATGCTTGCCTCTTTCCAGTCAGCCATAGCACTCGCCAAAACCGGGGGCCTCGAATCGACACTCCCTTCACTGCAGGAAACCACCGCTGGCGGGGCAGGACCCGACGCTGCCATATAGGGTACCTGCGAAGACAAAATGGGAAAACCCAACGAAGACAAGTCCAGAGCACCCCTCGGGGGCCATGCCCCAGTCCAGTCCGTCCTAGAGGAACCCTGACCCCCCCCCCCCAACCATTGCTCCCATCCAGACCACTGCCCGGACGACCCAGACCACCCTGAAGGTGGTAAACCAACTGCAGAAGGCACAAAACCCCCAACCGGAGACATCCACCCCCACGCATCCCCCCCAGCTGCCCCAAAAACTTGCCTGGGTCCCCCCCCCCCACTGGCCCAAGGAGCCAACACCCCACCCTTGCCCCTGATCCATCCTGATAGCTCCTCCCCCAGCACCGTCCACCATCCCCCCCGTGGAGCCCGTCCCCCCTACAGGGGTTTCACCCGCCCCAGCCGCTGGGGCCACAGCCAATTGCTGAGGCACAATACTCTCAGCCTGCGCCGCGGGAGTCCTGGGGCCCCTCCTTCCCCTATCCGAACCCCTCCTCCCCCTAACCACACCCCCAGCACCTCTCACCCCACGCTCCCTAACCCCGAGCTCACTGGCACTCCCCTGCCTTGAACGCCCAGTTTTTTCTAACCCCTTTCCCCGATGGCCTTTTTCCTGCCACCCCCGGGCAGCCTGTCCCCCCCTTTGCCGCCCCCCCCCCCTTACCAGCTTCCTGCCAGCCATCCTGTGGTTGTTGTTATGTTTTTTTTTTTTTTTTTTAATATCTGCTCTCCCTGGCCCCCCTCCCCGACACAGAGCACTGGACCAACACAGCACAAGCTCAGGCCCTCTTACCAGCTCTGGCCCCCCCGACACTGAGCACTGCCCCAGCCCTTCCAAGCCCTCGATAGCCCACTCTGATTACCGGATGACTTGCCTGTCCGGCGAGCTTGCGCTCCGACGAAGGGTGACCGCAACTCTGCACCGCCGCAAAACCAACTCCCCATCCTCTGGCACGCTCCCAAAGTCCTGCTCGGCCCCGAACTCTCACCGCAGTTCTGTCCGCTGACCAACCCCGCTGCTCCTACCGCGCCTCCCGCCGAACTGCCTGTGCTGTGGCGCGTCTCCAACATGCCAGAGCACATGGGCGCCAGATCCCTGATTGGCTCCGCTCGCCCTTCTCAACGAGCGGAGCCAATCAATTTGAACCACGCGCCGCATGCACAGCCGGCGCGGCCCCGCTCAGATCCCCCCCTTTCCACCCCCCCGTGCACGAGCAGGGTCCCGCGCCGGGCAAGCACCCGGTTACGAGCAGGCGCCGGGACCCTGCCCGCGCCTTTTTTCTTTGCGGACCTTCTACACTTCAAATTTATGCTTGCCTCTTTCCAGTCAGCCATAGCACTCGCCAAACAAGACTATTATGTCCACCTAATTCTTTTGCCTTTGACTCTCAACTCTCTCCTCAAGGTGCCGCCGCCCAAGACTTCCCTCCCCCTTTCCTTTTTGCCCAAAGTTTGGTTGACTATTTCCATGACAAAGTCCATAAGTTTACTTTCCAGTTCTCTATGAGATCAGCTCCATCCCCCCTTCCCCCTCTTCACTCCCATCTCTTCTCTTCAACCTCTGCTACCCTTTCTTCCTTTTCTATGATTTTTGAGGATGAAACTACACATCTTCTTTCCTCCTCCAAACTCACTACCTGCTCCTCTGATCCTATTCCCACCCACCTCCTAAGCTCCATATCCTCCTCTGTCATCCCTTCCATCTCTCATATTCTCAACCTATCACTCTCCACTGCAACTCTTCCTGCAACCTTCAAGCATGCTGTGGCCACACCTCTCCTCAAGAAATCCTCACTAGATCCTACCAGTCCTTCTAATTATCAACCCATCTCCCTCCTGCCCTTCATTTCTAAATTATTTGAATGTGTGGTTCACTGCCATTGCCTTGACTTTCTCTCCTCTCAAGCCTTTCTAGATCCTTTGCAATCTGGCTTTTGTCCTTTACATTCTACTGAAGTCTTCAGTGATCTGTTCCTGACAAAATCCAATGGCCTTTACTCAATCCTCATCCTTCTTGACCTTTCTGCTGCTTTTGACACTGTTGACCACCTCCTTCTCCTTGATACCTTGTCCTTGCTCGGTTTTCTGAGTTCTGTGCTATCCTGGCTCTCTCCTTATCTCTCCCATCACACTTTCAGTGTTTGTTCTGATGGATCCTTCTCTATTGCTATCCTATTCTCAATTGGTGTACCCCAAGGATCTGTCTTGGGCCCACTCCTTTTCTCTCTCTATACCCAGTTCCTTGGTGCACTATCTCCTGCCATGGTTTTCAGTACCATCTTTACCCTGATATATATATATACCTTATTATACTACTTACCTCTCTACAACTGAAATCTCTCTGGCAATCCACACCCAGATCTCTGTTTGCCTTTCTGGCATTGCTGCCTGGATGTCTCACCGCCATTTGAAATTGAACATGGCTAAAACCGAACTTCTTATTTTTCCCCCTAAACCAGGGGTGGGCAATTGTTTTGACTCGGGGGCCGCTTTGAGAGGGCCGTTGTTAGCGGAGGGCCGCACCTTCTAAAACTGATCATATTCATTAGTTAACATTATATTTCATTTAATGCGAAGTGTAAATTGCATAATAATAATAAATAAATAAATAAAACTAAAACAATAGTGGCACACAGAAAAGGTTTCATTGAATTTATTTATGTGCAGCTGACAGCGATAGCTCCGGTGGTGCCACGCTGCTAATCTTTAATGGCTCCAAAAGCGATTGTAAAGGAACTCTGACAAAAAGGAGCAAACAGATATCTATATACAAAAATATTTTGAGATCACATTTATTTCTTATAAAGAGATTATGGAAGTTAATAGTAAAAGCTGTGTGAATCTAATGCAGATATATAGAAGCCCAATGGTGCTGTTTAAAATATACATGAAGCGGTGCTTCGAGAAATCAGGAACGTGTAACATCGCAAAGAAACTTTTGAACACGTAACATCTCAAATCATAGTGCAGTTAAATTCTTAATCGGAGTCATACACATAGCTTTATGGCCCAAAAGAATTTACAAAAACTCACAAACAGCATATCGTGAAGAACAGTAGTAGTATGCTGTTGCAGATTTTTAAACTGTTCTGAGAAAGCGCGCCTAAAGGAAGTCAAAGGTGATGTTACCAGGGGCGTTGCGACCAGGAGAATTATAAAATAAAATAAAACTTCAAATTGCCTAAGAAGCAGATTGCCTAAGTGTGCATAAACTGATTCATAAAGAATAATTTTAAATTCAGCAGATGACGACACATTCATCATTACAAACAAACAACGAAACTGACATGAGACAGAATTGCCGGCAATTTTTTTACTGAATGCTTCCGCGGGCCTCAGAAAACTCTGTGGCGGGCCACATGCGGTCCACGGGCCGTAAATTGCCCACCCTTGCCCTAAACCAATCTCCTCCCTTCCTCCTTTCTCAATCTCTGTGAATAACACTCTATTACTCCCTGTTTCCTCGGCTCGCAACCTTGGGGTCATCTGACGCCTCTTTCTCCTGCTCTACACACATCCAACTGATAACTAAAACCTGTTGTTTCTTTCTCTATAACATCAGCAAAATTTGCCCCTTCCTTTCTGAACTCACTACTAAGAAACTTATCCACTTCTGAGTCATTGCCCGTCTAGACTATTGCAACCTCTTGCTTGCTGGTCTCCCTCTGAATCATCACTCTTCCCTTCAATCTGTTCAAAACTCAGCTGCATGACTACTCTTCCACCAGCCTTGATTTGTGCTTCATTGGCTCCCTATCCGTTTCTATATCCAGTTCAAACTTCTCCTACTGACCTATAAGTGCACTCATTCTGCTGCTCCTCATTACCTTTCCTCTCTTATCTCTCCCTACACCCTTCCTTGGGAACTCCAACCTTCTGGCAAATCACTTTTATCTGTGCCCTTCTCTTTTATTGCTAACTCCAGACTTCATTCCATTCATCTTGCTGCTTGGAACAAACTACCCAAGTCTGCACGTCAGACGCCTTCTCTGGCCCTTTTCGAATCCAGGCTGAAAGCTCACCTCTTTGCTGCCTCTTTTGGATCTTAACTCATCTGTTCTCCTTTGTGTTTCCTTACCATTCTCCATAGATGTATCCCATGTCTACAGCTACTGTGTTGTTTGCCTTGATTAGACTGTACACAGAAAATTGAACTCTGAACCACGATGAAATAAAGGACCCTCACTTTTTTGTCGGAGTATAGCAAACCCAAGAGTGGGAAAATTTAAAACCACACTCTCGCCATTGCTGCTCCCTTTTAATCACTGAAAAAGTAAACCGTGAATAAAATATAAATCACTTAGCTTGCAATAAACGTGAAGCTCCTTTTATCTCCCAAACCACAGTGTATAGTAGAGTCTGCCTTAAGCTGCTGTTTCACCACAATATCCAAGTATCCAAGTATATACAAGTGAAACGGCAGCTTAAGGCAGACTCTACTATCTGGATTATTAGTATTAGCATATGGTTTATATTTATATGTTTATCTTTTATTTGCGTATGCTTCATATATTTTTTTAACTTTCTAGTTTACATGTCACTTTTGTTTTTAATATTTGTTTTTAATTTCTAATATTGTTTTTTAGTATTTGTCATGTTTTATTTATTATTGTATGGTGTTTATTTAATTTATATATAATGTTTTTTTGAAGATCTATACCCCCTGAAGAAGGCTACGACCGAAACGCGTTGGGGTTTCCTACTCAATAAAGCACCTGTGGCCTCCACGTACCACTTGCCCTTTGTGTGTTTCTTCTGGCTTGTTGCGAGGGTACCCCCCCTTTTTGTTCCCTTTTCCTTTTGGGAACCTGACAAGTACTTGCGACCAGGATTGGCCACTATTGGAAACAGGATACTGGGCATGATGGACCCATGGTCTGACCCATTATAGCAAATCCTATGTTCTTAAGGTTAACAGTATTGGGAGACCCAGGAAAATTCTCAATCTAGTGCCAAGAAACTGTAAGCACATCAGAGAGCCAAGTATGCATACAGGAGAGTCATGCAGCCTAGTAATAGTTCCTCCAAAAAGAAAGTGTTCCTCCTCTCTGGTCCTTAGGGTGCCACTACATATTCAACTACTTAACTCAGGTACAGACGTAGACTGTGAAATCTCTTGGAACAGGGAAATATATACTGTACCTCAATGTAACTCACTTTGATCTTCTTCTAGAAAGGCATGAGCTTAATTATATTATTAATAATAATAACAATAAATAATTCCAGAAGGTTTCTTTTTCCAGATAAAACTGGACAGTTTGCTACTGATTTTAGTAAAGAAGCTCTGAAATAGCATACAGGAAATGATATGGAAAAAGTATGAGATGAGGCAATATATTCATGTTGAGAGTCGCAGTCTGGCCCAACCATGATAATGGTGCACCCACTCAGTCCTTCAGATTCATTTTAATGCGGGCCGCTATATATGGTACTGTTTGCCTTGATTATCTCTTCCACAGCCAACTTCCCAGACTCATGGCACCCCCCCCTCATTCAATTTGTTTTCACATTTTTTCATAATTTTACACATTTTAGTTATCTTTATACTTAGCTCTTATCCTGACATGTTTTTTTCTTATGTTTTTAGTTTTATGTGCTCAAACCTTTTCATGAGAATATCACAATTTTATGAATCTCCTTGTCTTATTTATTATTTCTTGAGCCAAGGTTGATTTGTTTTTGGTCATTGGCACAATATGAATGAAAGCTTGTCATCAATAGCACATTTGCATATTCATGTAGCTTACGCCACTCCGAGTTTTACAATTTTACTCCTACCGTGCTAGCTCAGTTTTTAATGTTTATTTATGATTTCACTCACTCCCAGCACTAGTCATTATTTATTATACTTTTTTATATATCTTTTTACTTGATATTATTGTATTTTAGTGCCAAACAATGCTTTTTATTGTTTTATTAGTAATATATTCTTTTAGTTATTCTTCATTCTGTTTGATTTATGATGTCCTATATGGCGTCTTATACTGCCGCCACATAACAGATTTATACTTCAAATACAAACACCGTACTCATGGTACTAACAGGTAGTTCTTTAGATACTGGATCTTCATGTTCATATACACACATATAAATCTGTCTGTAGTGTCATAGACGGCTTTTATTATTAAAGGTACTCCGCTAAGATGGATGCAGTGTGAGACGATAATTCCCTGTCTGTCTGATTTCAAGGCAAGTGTGCATGAGATGCTTATTTTATTAAATTCATTTTTATTTCAAATTGCTAACATTATTACAGATTACACTATGGGGTATGTTTACTAAATCGTCATAGGGGTATGTTTACTAAACGGCACTAATGTCGCAGCTGCAACATTATCGCGTGATACGTGACGTTTTTCGCATGATAAACCATGCTAGAATGTCACGTATCGCGCGATATCTCCTGCGGCATTAAGGTGCGCAGAGGGTGGAGTACGGCTCCCCAGTGGGTGGAGTAAGGCTCCCCAGGGGTAGAGATAAGGGGTCAGTGGGCAGAGAGAGGGCAAAGAGTGGGCAGAGAGAGGCCCCATGCATACTAACGCTGTGAAATGAAGATCTGAAAATTAGCATCAGTGAAAACCTCGCGCTAGAGGCACATTTGCAGGGGAGAGAGACCATTTCAGTCAACAATGTGCAGCAAGTCAGGGAAACCAAGAAAGTGATAGTAGTGATACATATGCAGCAACAGCATAGTGCCCAAGTACGAGAGGGCACCACGGTGAGGCTGCAAATGGGAAACAGGATGCTTCAGGCGGGACATGCAGTGTGGCAGCTGGAGCACAGGATGGGCTAGACATATGCCTAGGTGACAGATAGGAATGTGGAAGTGGAAAACCAGCAAAACAGCAATTGCCAAGGGCAAATATGGCCACGAGTGTGTCCCACAACGTCCCAGGGGACAGTACCCAGCAAGTACCCCAAAGGGCACATAACATTGGCAGGCAGTGCCGGGGGGAAGCATGGATGTCTATGCAGGCACCCCTACCCCATATCACGTACCATAGGCAGCTGCCTACCGGCACACTGGATGGCCCAGGACTGTGCACCACCGGCAGAAGGGCATGTCAGCATGGTGGCGGAGGGGTGCTGGTGGCGGAGGGGTCAGTGGCATCTGCCCACACAGCAGACCACGGCCAAGCCCCGTTTAGGTGGGTGCCATGCACTGCAACAGACAAGGTCTGTCTGGCGAACAGTCATGGAATCCCCCGGGAATGATCTGCCTCTGTGGCAACAGTTTGGTGCAGTACACACAGCCAGTGTGTTCAGGGGCAGAAGGTCACATGTTTAAGTCCCAGCAGTGGCTCCTGCAAACCATGTCCCTATATTTTACCCAGTACTAAACCATGGTAATAAAGACGGAACCTTTATTGCAGATAAAATAAACATGCCAGAAACGCCTATATTTTACCTTACAGAGCACAAACACCATAAACATGTGCAATCCCTAGAGCAGAGTTTCCCAACTGCAGTCCTGGAGGGCCAAACACCATTCAGGTTTCATGCTGTCCCTAATAAATATGCCTGTGCTGCATTTGTATGCACCGCCCCCATTGTATGTAAATGTGTCCAATGCATATTCATTAGGGACAGCATGAAAACCCGAACAGTGTTTGCATACCTTAGCAATACGTTCCACATATATCAAAAGGTTGTTATGATTAATGTCAGATAACAAATCCTACATTAAACACAATTTGTTGACAGAGATTCATCATAGCAACCTTTCTGATATCTGTGGGGTGTGTTTCAGTGTTTGCCTATGACAGTGTTTACCACCCGGGGAGTGACCCCAACAGTACTGCGTACCATAGCAATGCCCGCACTGTGCCCAGGACTGATGTGGCAGCCAGGGCTGCCAAAAACCTCTATATTTGCACAATGCTGAAATAGGTATGGGCATGTGTGTATGTCTATCCAGTGTTTTGTGGCTGCCTACACCTTACTGAGCTCACACTGCTTGCACTGTTTCCAGTGTTAGCCTGCCAATGTGCATAATGAGGAGCAAGGTACTGTGGGTATGGCCCGGACAGGGTGGACTGGGCAGGATGCATCTGCACAGGGCATAGGGCAATGGCTGGGACATTGTAGTGCCTGACCACCACCTGCACGGACAGGGTGGCTACAGCATGTCATGCTGGGGAGGAGGGGGGGGGGTGTCACTCTCACCCTGACTGAACAGTGACCATGGCATGGCTAGGTTCCCCCATAGTGCTATATAGCATTTTTTTCCCCAAGTGATATCTATGAGTTCCCTTTTCTGGGGCCCAATCACTAACATACCTGCTTTGTGTGTGTGCTCATATCCCATTTTTGGGTGCACACAGTTTCTCCAGGAACATGCACTATGTATTAGCTAGCAGACTGTCTGCAGTTAGCCTGTGTATGGCTGGAGCAGCTTGCAGAGTGGAGACTGACTGTGCCCTCTGCTGGTGAATGCCAGATAATGGGGGGGGGGGGGGGGGGCAGCTGAGCTGAGCTGTTCTAGGCCTACTTCCTGTCTTCCAGTGGCCCTATGTGATGCATACAGATCTGTAGCGTGCCTATTCCTCAGCAGGACTGGGGTTGATGGTCCCCTGTAGGGTGCCTATTCCTCAGCAGGACTGGGGTTGATGGTCCCCTCTACTGCCACCATTTCAGAGATGTACAATGTGGATCTGTTGGTGGGAGATCCTGTCTCCCACCGTGACCCACAGAGAGCGGGTTGGGTGGTGCTACATAATCCACTTTTAGGTCCAACCACTGCCCTTCTCTTATAACATGTGACCATGGCAACCACACAAGATATGCACTATTCTGGGTGCATCATAGTCCACAAGGGCTAGACGTGACTGGGAAATACAGATGGACACAGGTGTAACCTAGGTGTGTCTGCAAGGACTATCTATCACACACTGTCACTGATGGGGACCTACAGCACAGCCTAACTCAGCCAACCCAGGTGCTGCGGACCTGGTGCTGGGTGCCCCACAACCTGGTACTTTCTGCCTTAACTGGCTCTTTGCACTTTGACCCATTTTGGTACAAAATCTATTAGATTTAAATGGGTCATGCTTTTGCCCCTTAGCTTTTTACTAGATTGGAGTCTCAAGTCTACATGGTCTGGTTTGGAAGGCACATTCTCTTTCCCTTTAATCTATTGCATTATTATGCTATAGGTTTCCACTTTCACTTTTTAGATTTTTAAGGCTGCTTTTCACCTTTGGTCTCTTTGTCACACTTTTTGTTTGCTTTTATTCAGTCTATTTGCCATTAACCAAATTGCTTCTGTTTCATATCACAGGACTGCTAGACGTGGCACAGTAAATTGTTCGAATGAGTGGTCCTATACAGCGACACGAGTGAGTCACCTCATTAACAATGCTTTTTATCTTTCATCCTCATCCCTCCAATTTTGATATCTATCAATCAGTCCTGTATTTTGTATATGCACATTCTTGATGTCTGTTTCACTCAGGATTGTCTATCCTGAGATCACTAATCTTAAGCCAGATCAACATGTTTTACTTAGCCTTTTTTTTTAATGGTTTGCGTTTTATTTATTAATTTATTTATATTCAATTTCTCTCTGTTTTTGTTTATTTATTGCTTGATGTTCTTATGTATCTATTTATTTTTATTTCTTATTATTTTTTAATGTTTGCTTTTGAGGCCGCCCACCCGCTCACCCAGTGTATATCCCCCTAGTGTTTCTGGCATGTGTAGAGCAGGCCCAAGGGTTTCTGCTGCCCTAGGCAGAGGCCCTGACATGCCATGCACCGTGCTGAGCCACGCTGATGCTGATTGCGGGGCGGGGCAGGGAGGGGGGGGGTTCAGCGACAGTGGCAGTCCATGTGTTTTGACACACATGGACTGCTGCTTCTGACCCCTCTGACACAACTTCAGGGGAGGGAGGTCAGAAGCAGCAGGCCATGTGGGCCGAAGCACATGGCCTGATACCGAGCTGACCCCACCACTGGAATCAGTGATGGTGGTTATGTGGTGCTGCTCAACTCAGCATGAGGGGGTGGCAGACTATGTGAGCCATACTGTTCATGGAGGTCTGCTACCCTAGTGGACAGGCTGGCCCTGGGCATGTGCTGTGGGAATATTGGCACTAGATTATGTGATTCAGGAGACCAAACGCAATTAGCACACAAATATTGGAGGGGAGGGAGAAACACATGCTCAGGACAGCCTGCCAGCCATTAACTTTGACACATCGGGTTGAGAAACACCCCCCATAGTGCATCTCTGTGGCCTGTTCTCTATAGGACAGGGGAGAGGCACAGAGGGCACCCTAGTAAGTAATAGAGAGGCATAGGCACCTATGTGCCTTTATAAAATATGATGGGCCCGATATTTAACAATGCGCCAAGGCATACCATACCCATATAAAGATACCCGCTCAGGAAAAGTGCTTGAATCATGAGTCTTGTGCCTCCAGAATGACCAAGATTTGAAAATGCATCACAAATCGAGCACAATGGCAGGCGCCTAGTGTAGCCTAGATGGGTACACACAGGGGCCGGAACCAGGGCTCGGCACCTAAGAAGATGTTAGCCCATGATACCTGTGTAGGTGTCCAAACATTGGCCAGATAAGCGGGATGGCAAATGTGCATGAACCTGTGTATTGCCCATATGGTATACCCGTGCAGTGATGACTCCATCACGCAGACCCCATGGGCTGCCTGTGCAAGAGCCCCCTATGACTGGGTGGATAGACACCAGTGGCATGGCGGTGAGAAGAACAGTAAACCTCTGCCCTGATGAGTCCAAATTCCTTGTCCGTTCTGTGCAAAGGTACAAGGGGGTGCTATACCCTAGGTGGGGCAGGTGGCCGAACTTGTTTCTTTTCATGGCCATATGGAGGGACATCCAACTCTGCCTGTACAGGTAAGGAGACCTGAATGGGTGTGGGGGGGGGGGGGGCTGAGCACCATGCTCAGCCATATGCACCCTGAAAGGCATAGCCATGTGTCTGTACATGGAGACAGGGCTGTGGGGCCAAGCTACATGCTGGTGGCAGCACCAATGGTTGCAGAACAGGTGACAGTGAGGGGATGGGCCATGCATGGTACAGGTGCCATCTCTGGATGCCCGCAACAGTAGGCATACCAGACACCGCAGGCGGGAAGGCCGCTGCAATCCCTGGTCGCAGATGTGAGCGGTATCACAAGGCTAGCACAACAAAGGCATTTCCCAGTGCATGGGGAGCTGTAATTTGGGCTTTCCACCCCAGGGGACTCCACTGGCCAGTGCAGATGCCCTGGACACATGCCCCTTCCCCCAGCCCTTGTAACACTGGCCCAGGGGTCAGAGGGGCCAGTGGCAGTATCAACATATGTGCTGTCCATCTGTCCCTGCAAGCAGATCAGTCACTAGTGCCTGACACCCCCTGTCTGGCTGTGCAGCATGTCAATAATGTGATGCCACAGGAACTGACAGATGTGTAATAGTGAGCATGCACAAACCGTAGCACCCTGTCCTGCATGGTGCCTAACAAACCATACAGTGCTGTGTTTCCTGAAGCAGTGGATGCCCCCTCCATGACACATGCCCACACTGAGGCCATTCACGGTCCACAAACATGTATCATGGGTGCTAAGGCAAGACTGCGTGCAACAGATAGGAGCAGGGGAAGGGGGGAGGACTGCAGAGGTGGCTGAAGGGACCAGAGTGATGACAAAGGTGATGACTCAGTGGCCCAGATGGCACTGTTGGTGATGACACAAGGCGTGTGTCAAAGGTCAGGGGAGCACTAGGAAATGTACCATCACATACACCCCACACCTGCAACCCATGGGTATGCCCCAGGATGGGCAGGCCATCAGGCTGAGGCAGGATATAGGTATGCACAATAGGCAATGTGGAAGCACGAAACTGAACCCATATGTGTCCCTCCCCCTCTCTCCCACAGTGACTATGACATGCAATGCACCCTGGAGGCCCTAAAGTGCTACTACAGGACACTGTGCTAGAAGCAACCAAACCAGCTGCAGTGCATCATGAAGCAGCTGGCGGACGAGGAAGGTCAGTGCAGTAGTTTCAGGGAGTGGCAGTAGATTCAGGGAGTGGCAGCCATGGCTGCCAGACAGGTGCAGGCAGACCATCTGGTGGGGATTCCCCATATTTATTTTATTTATTTATTTAGTATACATTTGTATACCGCTACTTCCAGCGATCAGCAGCGGTTTGATTACAGATTGGAAATTGTCAAATCATGACAGGAAATTTTTGAGGTATAAACACATTGATTAGACAGGAAAGCACAGCACACAGAGAACTATTTTACAGGGAACATGGGCTATGGAGGGTTAAGTGGCTTGCCCAAGACCACAAGGAGCACCTGTGGGACTAGAAACCCCAGTCCTTCCGGCCCAAGGTTGCTGTCCTCTAGTGGGATTTGAACCCCCGACCTTCCGGCCCGAAGTACCTTGCCCCAACCACTAGGCCACTCCTCCACTCCATATGCAATGATGGGAATGTGCTTGAATCAGCCTTGCCATCCCCCAGTGCCACTATCCCATGTTTGCACCTGCCAGAACCCAATATATGCAGCTGCACACACACATGGCCGGGTCACGCCATGGAAGAGTGGTACAGGGGCACACACCACCACAGTGGATCCAGATGCACATTGCGCACCTGCCCATACTGCCCCCTGTGGCTGTCCATCATCCAGGGGGGGCAGCAAGCCACAGTTGGGCATGTGAGGGGGAGAATAAAGCTTGCTGGAGGTGGGAAAAGGGGAGGGCATGCAGTGTGCACTGTTGGATGGAACCTCTCCATGGCCTGAAGGGGGTTGCTCAATGCATGTGCAGACCTCCCCCCCCCCCGAGATGTGCCAGTCCTACCTCAGAGCCATGCCTGTGTGGACATTTAACCCCCCCCCCCCTCTTCTTCAACAGCCAATTCCAGGGAGGACCCAGACAATGCCGGCCCATCACAGGCACCAACTTGGAGCAGCAGTTCAGCACCAACACAGCTGTCCTGAGGTGCATATCCCAGCAGTACCTCCAGCAATAATGGAGAAGAGGGATCCAGTGGCACTGTGACAGAGCACAGCACCACAGAGCAGGAGGGCAGTGCAGAAGCCACAGCGCAGTAGCGGGATGGGGAGGATGAGGAGGAAGAGGGATCAGGGGGTCAGGGGCAGGACAGGGAGTCTGAGGAGGAGGAGGAATTAGAGTGTTATGGGCAGGATGGGGAGTCTGAGGAGGGGGAGGGCTAAGAACATCAGGGGCAGGGCAGAGAGTCTGAGGAGGGAGAGGGCTCAGAGGGTTAGGGGCAGAACAAGGAGTCCGAGGAGAAGGAGGTGGCAGCAGGACCAGAGATGTCCCCTGTGACCGGAGCAAAGGTAGGCCCAGAGGGGGTAGCAAGGGGGATGTAGTCACCACCCTCCAAATGCCCCAGGTATGGCATTGCAGTGCAGTGCAGTGAACAGCAGCAGGCACCAAGCAGGGGGGCCAGAGGAGGAGCAGCACCCTCCAGCTGTGCCCCACAGCCCACAGCCATGCCTGCCCATGTCCATCCCAGGGTGCCATATGCCCACTGAAGGGCTTGGCATGAACCATGCATGATGTGCAGCAGACCAGTGGGCCATGTTCCACTGCTGTGGGCCCTCACATCCACCCTAGCATACATGGGCATGGCATGGCTGTGCCACACCAGGCCCCTCTGCACCACCACCCACTTGGCCATCTGGTGGCTGGGCTCTGGCTACCCTAGTGGCAGAGATACGGCTCCTCAGGGTGGACATGTGGTCAGCAGCACAAACAATTGGCATGCATGTGAATGCCCTCACTGATGCATGGACAGGGCCCAAGCAGGGCCCCCCCTGCACCATAGGCTGTCCCCATGCAGAGATAACCATGTGATGGGCCATAATAGGGTGGAATGTGTGGCCATGGACATGGGTGTGCAATGTCCCCGTTGATGTGTGGACATCTGTTGCTGTTACTGCCATTGTTGTACATGTTACAGGGTTTGCAATAAATTGTTCCCAGTTTTCCATCACAATGTGTTGTCAGTTTTGTTTGGGCAGGGCTGCGTGTCTGCGTGGGTGGTGTACAGAACCATGGGAGGGGGTCTGGGGGTTATGGGCATGGGGTGTGTGGTCTGTGGGTCACATCCATGTGTGAAGGCATGGCACAGAAGCACCACACACGAAGAATGACAGTGGTCTCAGCTCTGCACAGGTAGCACCTCTGTACCATACCACGCAGAGTGACTGCAGTTACAACCTGGTGCAGGTAGCACCTCTGTGTCATACCCATGCAGAATGGGTGGCAGTGCCACCACTTTACTGGTGCAAAGTGCATGCGCCTTCGCTGGTCAGCATGGGTGTGGCACAATGACGCTACACATGCAAATCCCCCCTGACCCAAGAGATCACACGATCTGAGTGATGTCATGTGCCTCTCTTCATTCCGCGGTAGCCATGTCCATGTACTGTGCTATCTGTCCTACCCGGGTATTAATGTCTGGGTATCCATGCACACATATGATGCCATCTCGCCATGGTGTGCGGCTATGGCATCCTATGGCTGATAGCTGCCATGCAGGTTTTTATGCCGTCGATGCTCAGGAACCTATGTGGGTACCAGATATGCCTTTGGATAGGGCGTGGCATGGCTGAACATTGTATCCACGTATGTGCTAAAGGGCCTATGCGGGTAGCCTAACTCTGCCATAGTGCCTGAGCTGCACAATGGCAGACACAGCACAAAAAGAGCCAAAGCGAACCCAGAAGGCAAACTTTACACCCTCTGAGATCTCTGTGGACCTGGGGCTCATCCTTAAGAAACATGCTGCCCTCTTTGTGGCAGAGAATGCCAGCTCACAGCTGACAGCATGGTGTGACATTGTCAGGAGAGTCAATGCCGTCCACCACCACAACAGGGATATGGAGGATATTAAGAAGAAGTGGCGGATGGTATGGCAGGCTGTGAAGGAGAAAAGAGCCAGCAACAGCAGGCTTCCACCTGCGCAGCGGTGCAGACTCACCCCTCTGGAGGAACTGGTGCTGCAGTCTATGGAGGATGTCTCCATCTCATGGGTTGTGGGCTTCAACAGCTCCACACCAGGCACACAGGAGGGTGAGTAACGGTTGCCCCATGGCTTGGATGGTACTGAGATGGCCATGTACGAGGTGTGACAAAAAAGAAACAAGACTGTGGCAGCCACGCCCATGACTCAATGCCAGTTGGCTAACCGCTTATGTCACTGTGTTGTGTAATATCTCGCCACTATTCTGCTATAATATTTTTCATCTCTTTCACTCTGTTTTTCTTTTTCAGGTTTTTTTATAGCACACTGCTCCATCGCTTTGTCACACAACTGGAGGTGGCAGAAATATGAAGCAAAGAATCAACTTGAAATTTCTGGTTAAGTTGGAGAAGGGCCCAACTGAGTGTCTCCAACTTCTCCAAAAGGCTTATGGAGAAGATGCAATGTCAAGGCCACGAGTCTTCTGAAAGCAAGAGACAGAGCCTGCAGTGGAAGACTCGACTGTCACCCAGAACCAAGAAGGTGTGCATATCCAAATCAAGGATCAAGGTCATACTGATCACATTCTTCGACCAGAAGGGAGTAGTCCATCATGTGTTGGTGCCTGAGGGTGATGTGGGGGTTGGGGACAGTGCAGACTGGGGATCCCCCTGTCATTTCCATTGTGGGCTTGTTGGCACCCCATAGGCCGACCTAGCAACCCATCACACTACCCTCTGCCATCTTTGCTCTCCCACAGACTTGCCAGGGACCCAATCCTCACAGCTTGGAACCGATGCATCAGAGGGAGCCTCACCACCCATGCAGATGATGCCAGCGTGCAACTGGGATACAGCACAGTCACAGAGGTCACTGTGCCTACTAGGGCAGAGGTGCAGTACAGTAAGACACTCAGGGCAGAGGAGCAGTCTGGTGCAACACCCAGGACTGAGGAGCAAGCTAATGCAGCTCCCAGGGCAATGGAGCATGCCAGTGCTGGGGAGATGGAGATAGATGAGCCCCACTCACTGAGTTATAGTTCGCCATCCTTGATGACCCTGTGGATGCAGGGGGCACTGATGTGGACCAGGAGCTATTGCAGGAGGGTGCATGCCTGGTGGCCAGCACCAAGGGCATACAGTCCAAGCTGCATGGTATCCATCATGACCTGCAGGCAACAACACAGGTGATGGAGGCTGAGTTTGAGGCATGATAGCACGTCATCAGACATCACTCCTCTGTGTTGCAGTGAACGTGTCAGCAAGCGCCCATGGCCGGCTATGATTCTGAGGGTCAGGGGACACACATGGGAGGGAAATAAAAACTCTGCACATGTAACATCATTTCGAGTACTTTATTGGTGAATGTGTGTATCCTATCCAAGTGATGGTTTGGGCAGTCACCTCAGAAACTATCTCGTATCAGCCACACACGGTGGGCCAGTGCCCAGGCCTGCTGCTGGCTCCCAACCTTTGCCCAATCACTATCTGCTGCATCTGTGGCCTCCCATTCCTATGCAACTGCAAGCTCTGGATCTGGCAATCCCTGCATCCGTGCAAGGTTGTGGAGTATGCAGCACGATGCAAATATCTTGGCATACATGCTCCGGGCAATAGAGGTGTTCCTGCCACTCCTGTTGAGGCACTGGAAGCAGCTCTTCAGCACCCCTATTGCTCACTCCACAACTGCCTAGGTCTGCTGGTTGGCAGCATTGTACCACTCCTCCTGCTGGCTTATTGGGTGGCATACTGGGTCAACAGCCAGGTCCTCAGAGGATATCCACAATCGCCTGTGGGGGCAATGTGAGATGTGCACATGAGCATGGGACATGTATTGGTTATGATCTATGGGCTGTTACGGACAACATACAACACACCATCTACTAGTAGGGTAGGATGCAATATTTAACATTCAGAGACGGGCTGCTGCCATGTGGCTGCACTACATGGCACCAGCCTGTGCTCTTCCTCATGCCACATGTTAGTGCATGCTGTTTGCTCTTGGCCATGGGACTTCCCCTGGTTGTCTCCATGATGTGCGACATGGCCTGCTGTGCGCATGGATCTGAGGAACAGCAGCACTTGTGCACGCAGTGGTCATCATGTGTTGCAATATGTACATAACACATATATCCCCACCTGTTTGCATTATACATAGCATCATACTACAGCAACCATTTGTTCTGGGTATGTCCTGAGGTTCAGATTTGTGCGCACTCACCTAGCAGCCACGTATCTCTGAGCTGATCCCTGGCTGCTGCCTGTCCCAGTCTGGACTAGACAAGGACAAATGCATTGTGGCAGGACCCCGGGTAGCAGGCACATACATCAGTAAAGGTCATGTTGGCATCCACAATCACCTGCATATTCATCGATGTGTAATTATGCCTGTTCCGGTATGCCCTCTGCTCCAGTCATGGTACCTGCAGTGCAATGTTGGTGCAGTCTATACTTTCAAGCACCAATGAGAATCCAGCAACATTGTGGAATACCTGCATGGTCTCTTGCTGCATCTGCTGTGTCTGAGGGAAGGCTATGAGGTGGTGCATCCTCGGCAGCAGGGCCAGGGTGAAGGCACTTATGCAGTGGCTGTCAGTAGACAGCCTGATTCCAACAGTTGCCTCTATCACATGCTGGAAGTTGCCAGTTGCCAGATAGCCCAGGGCAGTGGTCATCATCATAGCCACTGGCAGGGCCTGGCTTCTGGAAGTGGAGGGCTCCAGGTCCACACTGAGTATGCTGCACAACTCAGTTATCGTTGTCCCATCCAGTCTGTATCTCTGGTAGAACTCCTTCTCCATCAATTGCAAATAGCTTACCCTGGGCCTGTGTACATGTGGGGCATGGTACCTGCACCTTGGGTGCTGGGCTACTGCCTGCTGATGGATACGCACTGCCTGCCTCATCTTCTGCTGTGGGAACATCTCCACCTCTGGAACACATGGCTTCTCGGCTGGTACAGCAACGCTTTACCTCTGCATGGTTTGGGTACAGGCCAACACACGCTCTCCTCACTGTACTATGCACTGTAATGCCACTACATGGGTTCGCCACACGCCAAAAGCAGTCATGTGCCAGGAAATGTCGCTTAGGCTTACTCAGTTCGTGACATCCAATTTCGGCAAACATGGCTTTCGCAAATCCACTTTACATGAGTTTCAGGATGACATACCCCCATTCCGCCCTGGCACTTGGCGCCTTGGTGCTTGGAACTGTGGAGGTAGCTGGGCCTCTCTGATTTAAGTTGCTTGTTGAATATCTGGTTTACACAGTTATGGCAGTTTTACACAGATAAGTTCGTCTTTTACACGTGTAGCATGCGCCTAAGGCTTTGAAATTCGGGCCCGATGTTTTTTTATGTTAAAATGTTAATATTTTTGTATCTTTTTTAGTCTCATAGTTTTAAGACTTGTTTAGAAGGTCCTACAACTTTTCTGTTAATAATCGACTCTCACTGTGCTGCTTTTTAATATGAAGTACCTTTCCGTGAACATTTTGAAAGGGTGAGTTCTAAGTCTGATAAATAAAAGGCCTTTGCTCTTCCCTCCCAGTCCTGATTCATTGATAAAGTCAACCCTTAACACTGTTCCTACCTGCTACACCCAATTCAAAATCACCTTCCTATCCTCCATTGCCCCTTCTCATCTGATCCCAAAACCATTCTTCTCCCCTTCAACCCCAATGCAATATAAACACTCATACCTACCCTCTGATCCAACCCCCCCCTCAGTCCCCTACTCCTACAATTCCTCCTCTTTTCTCTTCGCCCATAATGTCACTCTATCTTCCCAGGACCCTCCAAAAATGCCAACACTTAGATGGCAGGATACACATACCTCCTAACAGTTGGGCACCTGACATTGATCTGGCACCACCTAGTGGTGGCTTCAAACTTTGAATTGCATACTTGGGGCAGACTAGATCATCTTTCAACTTTTTATCTGATGTCATATTTTCTGTTTGCATCTTTCCATTTCTTTCAATGACACTTATGCAAAAATAATCCCTAATCTTCATTGGAAAAGTGGCTAGTGATTACGACACCAATGGCATTAGTAAACTGTATTACTCTTTACAATAGTTTGGCTATCTTGAAATGGCTGTGAGAGTTGAAATGTATTTAATGCATTATTCATATAATACCAGTCTTTCCTTTAATATAAATGCTCTGCACTCTGCTTTTCTTACTCTTTGTCATTCCTTAAAAGCATGCGACTTCTGAATTGTTTTGCGTAGTGGTGCTAGTGTTTTCCAGCTAATGACCAGTCTCCATTTTTATTGGATTTGATAATAACCCTTTTTCTTTTGCTGTCTCGGTTTATTGCCAAATTATGCTGATTATATATCTCAGCTGAGTACCGACAAGGCAAGGTTTTTTGAATCAGTGGATTATAAACCACCAGATGTCAGCAAAGAAAGAAACTTTATCATGAAAGGAAGCAATTTCCTGAATCGCAGTTTTGTTTCCTCTCCTTTTTGCAAACAGCGTGACTGTTCTTTTCTGTTATCCACTTATTTGGAGCTCAGAGAGTGAATATTTCTGGATATTTATGTTTTCCTAAAGGGCAACTGTTAAGAAAGGGACTATTCAGGGAAAATTCATGATGTCCTAAAAATATTTAGTGCTGCTTGGAATATGAAATTTGGGGTGCACATGAGGTAACGTTATCATAGATATTCAATTGACCCCTTCCACTCTGCACAATAACCAGTCTACAAAGGGTTATTCACCTCTCAGTGCCCTCAACTTCTCAGGGCAGGTAGATGTCTGACAGGTGCACTGACACATAGCTCTCATCCTAATATACGGAAACGTTTTTGTCATATTTATTTACATGAACATAAGAAATACCATACTGGGTCTGACCAAGTCCATCAAGGCCAGTATCCTGCTTCCAACAGTGGCCAATCCAGGTTTCAAGTAACTGGCAGGTTCCCAAAATGGCACACAGGTTCAACTGTGCTTGTCCCAAGGTAAGCAGTGGATTTCCTAGGTCCTCTGTAATAATGGTTTATGGATCTTTCCTCCAGGAATTTGACCAAACCTTTTTTAAATCCAGCTACACTAACAGCTTTTACTACATCCTCCAATAATGAATTCCAGAGTTTGATTATGCATTGAGTGAAAAAATATTTTCTCTTATTAGTCTTAAGTGGGTTGCACTGTAGCTTCATTGCATGTACCCTAGTCTTTCTACTTTTTGATGTAGTAAACAACCTATCTATGTTTACCCATTCTACTCCATTAATTAATTTATAGACATCTATCATATCTCCCCTCGGCCATCTCTTTTCCAAGTTGAAGAGCCCTAACCTTTTAAGCCTTTCCTCATAGGGGTATCCTTCCATTCCCTTTACCATTTTGGTGGCTCTTCTTTGTACCTTTTCTAATTCTACTATATCCTTTTCAAGATATGGTGAACAGAATTGCAAACAATATTCAAGATTTGGGCACACCATGGAACTGTGACATAATAATAGCCTTTGTTTTATTCTCCATGTTTTCCTTATGATTCCTAGCATTCTATTTGCTTTCTTGGCTACGGCTGTACACTAGGCAGAGATGCCTAAATCCTTTTCCTGGGTGGAAGCTTCTAATGTGGAACCTTGCATTGTGTAACCATAGTTTGGGTTGTTCTTCCTAGGTGCATAATTTTGCACTTGTCCACATTAAATTTCATCTGACATTTGGACGTCCAGTCTCCCAATTTATAAAGGTCCTCTTGTAATTTTTCACAATCCTCTTGTGTTTTAATAACTTTGAATAATTTTGTGTCATCTGCAGATCTGACCATCTCACTCGTTATTCCCATTTCCAGTCATTTATGAAGATATTAAAAAGCAGCAAGCCCAGCACAGATCCTTAGGGTACTCCACTATTCACCTTTTTTTTCCATTGAGAAAATTTATCATTTAGCCCTACTCTCTGCTTTTTATCTTTTAAGCAGTTCCTGATCCACAGTAGTACACTGAGTCCTATCCCGTTACTTTTTAATTTCGCAGAGTCTCTCATGAGGGACCTTGTCAAAGGCTTTCTGAAAATCCAGATATGCTATATCTGTTCATACTAACAGGATATCATACTGAAACAAACTATTTAATTTTACTCTGTCATATGCCAGAGCAGGGAAAAGTGACTAAACCCTTTGGCTGCATTTTCTTACAGAAAAAGCTGTTTTTTAAAAAGATAGTATCAGTGAATGGACTGCAGATTGCAGCCCTTTAAGAAGCTTTGATCAGTCCACTTACCAGTCTGCCTCATTCTCATTTCCTATTTCTCAACCATACACTACCCACACTGTACAAAATTCTACATACACTAGTACATAAGCTAAATAGTTGAACTCTCACTGTCTATACCTACAAGAAATTATACAACACACGTTATTTATATTAAAAAAATGTGCATTTCATTTTTTTTGTTGGTCTTGACAAGAGGGATCTGGAAAATCCATCACTTGGGCAAGAAGGGGCATGGTGAGGGGAAAATGGGCTCCTTTCTTAAGGGTAAGTTTATTAAAGGGCGTTAAAGGAGCAAGGGTGCCTGTGAAAAAGCTGCATTAATGGGCATTAAAGGCTCCTGCAGCATTAAGGGTGCAGTAGGCGGAGAGCTGGTATTAACGGGACAGAGAGTGGGAGTTAACAATAGGTGTTACCTTAATGCCCGTTGCACTAACGTGTGTTAAAGCCCTTTAACGCTGGGAACCCTAATACCAAGTAAAACCTCATGGAAAGGGTGTATTTTGAGGAGAGAGAGCCTATTTAAACATCTGCAATGTGATGCACAGACAGGGGAGCTTAAGATAGTCATAGTAGTGCTTCATTAGCAGCAATATCATAGTGCCCATGTATGAAAGGGCACCATGTTGATGGTGCAAATGGGGTAAAGGAGGTGGCATGTCGGTCATGCAATGGGAGTTTCTGGGGTACAATGCAGACCAGGCAGCTGCCCAGGTGACACATCTGTGATGTCCGTCATGATCCCACATCAACATTGGCAGCAGACAGACATGCTACTGCTTTGGAAAGGTGATGCCCCACATGGGGTGGGCCAAGGTTTCCTGGCACCCTATGCAGGGACCCCAGCCAGCCCCCCCACTGCCAGCTCTGGAGGAAGAGGATGATAGCACCACTGCCAGCTCTGGAGGAAGAGGATGATAGCGCCAGCAGCTGTTGTGCTACAGGGAGCTGCAAAATGCAGGTGCCTAGGGAAATACCATAGCTGTGACTGCCTGCCTCCCCCCAGGTTGTATCAGAAGCAGGCGGTGATGGGGTTATGGCAGCTGCAGTTGTTTGGGGGGATGGCATGTCCGTCAATGTGAGCCTCTGCCCACTCATCTGGACCTGGCACCCTAGGCATCTGCCAAAGCTGCATGGTGGATTGGTTGGTACTGTGTACCACCTTCACCGACAGCATGCTGGCATGGCAGGTGTGGGGGTGTTGGTGGCAGGTGCAGCGGCACCCACCTGCAGCAGACAAGACCCATGTCATGGTCTTGTGTGCCGATCACAACATGTGCCCAGGTCTGCCTAATGGGTAACATGTCAGCTCCAGGGACTAGTGTATCCATATGGCAGATCTGTGGCTCAATACACAAAGCCATTGTGTATATGAGTGGAGGGGTCACAGGTTCAAGATCCTGCTGTGGGTCATGTATTGCATGTCCCTGTGGATCAACTTCAGCCTACAGTGCAGGTACAGCACCAGCATGTGCAACTTCAAATGAATTGGCCAGCAAAGGTACAGATGCCCATCAGCTACACAGACAGACAACACTATCTACTAGCCTATTAGCATCTAGCACACTGAATGGGTGTTAATGTCAGAGGGCACTACTAGTGTCTGCACAATGAGGACATGTTAACAGTGCTTGAGCTGATATGGAGACCAAAGTGGCAGGCAGGAATGCCAACCATCCCCACTTTTGCACAGTGCAGCAATGTAAGTGTGTGTATGTCTCTCCAGATTTCTGTTGCCTTTTGCACTGCACTTTGTGTCGCATTGCCTAGGCTGATCCCAGCGTTAGTCTGGAAATGTGCATGATAAGGAGCAGAGGATTGTGGGTATGGCTATAAACAGAGTGGTTTGCCTAAGATGTGTCTGCATCGGAGGTAGGGTCAATGGCTGAGACTTCGTAGTGTCTGTCTGCAACATGCATGGCCTGGGTGGCCACAGCAGTTCATGCTGTGAGGACACTCTGACCGAGCTGTGACTATGGCACAGCTATGTATCCACATAGCACATATATAGTGTGCACTCTCTGTTCTGAGAGGCTATTCACTGTGCTACATGCTGGGGGTCCATGCAGTTTAACCTAAAACAGAGTGTACATGCTCACCCTGTGCACATGCAGTGTGTGCTAACCAGCAGACTGGCCCTATTTGGTATGTGCATGGCTGAAACAGCCCTATGGTGGATTGATAGTTACAGATGTTTGGGACAGGAGCCATTCCTGCCCTTCTCGCTGTGGCAGCAGGCCTAGTCAGCCTCCACTGTAGTTGGCATGTATGGCATCTGTAACACTGGACACTGACATACACTGTTCCAGGAAGATCCCTGCCCAACAGGGGCAGGACACAGAGCCCAGATGTAACAGCCATCCACAACATGCTGCAATTCTGCATAAACAAGATGACTAGCATCACACACTACAGACAATAAGCCACCACACACTGGCAATGATGTAGCAGAGACTATCTATAACAGGCTAAGCTATGGGAACCAGGGGCTGAATGCCCCTTCTCACCCTCAGGGTGACCACAGAAACTGCTCTGTAGCATGGTTTGTAGCTGATCTGTGCTTATATCACACACTGTCAGTGCATCCTACTGAGCTGAGGTGATAGATCAGTGCATTCTCCATTTGGTGATCAGCTACAGACTACTGTTCTGCATGTGCACTGCATCATGGGTACTGGAGGGGGCCAACTTATTCCAGCACACACAGCAAGTTTAGTCAATGGCCTGCAGTATCTTTGTTTCCAGCCATTGCTGGTCAGCAAGGTATGGAGGTGTAATCTACTGATTAGTGCAATGGCTCCATAAACAGAGGACAGGCGTCTGATTCCTACTTGTTTTTTTTGTGACTGTGTGCTACTCAGATAATTTTCATGCCTATAACAGTCAGGGCTCTGCTGTGACTGGCAGACACACATCCTTATAGTTTGTTGTGTGTTCTGCCCACAATCTGGGCCAGTAAACAGACTACAGTGGAACCTCGGTTTTCATGATTAATCCGTTCGAAAAAGTCTGACTAAAACCGAATGTATGAAAACTGAAGCAATATTTCCCATAAGAAATAATGTAAATCCAATTAATCTGTTCCAGACACCCAAAAATATCAACAAAAAATACATTTTATAGATAATAACTATATTTTTACATACAGAAAACAATGAGAAATAAATATAAATGACTAATGAAATGGATAAATGAACATTTAACATCACTTTTATCTTTATTGAAGACTCTTGTTGGCATATGGAAGACAGTCAATCAGCAAGACAATCAAAATAAAGAAAATCCCACTTCTGGCTGCAAGATGGTGCTCCATTTTCAACTGTATGAAAACCGAGGCAATGTACAAAAACTGGGACGAAATCTTGACGAAAAAAGTAAACGAAAACCAAATCATACGAAAACTAGGGCATACGAAAACCGAGGTTTGACTGTATTTGCCATCATGCACTTCTGAGAGCATGACTTTATTGGCTGTGCTACAGCACATTGCAGGGGGTCATACATATTTACCCTGTAGATATCTGGCAACCGCTTGAAGGTGTGGTGTAATAGTCATGGCACAGGTTTCAGACCCAGGATACCAGGGTTCAAGGCCTGACAGCACTCCTTTTGTGACACTTTGGAAGGTTTTACTGTGCATTTTAATGTATGCAACACTCTTCATGGATTGTTCATACCTCCTTCTGACCCTGGGCAGGTCACCTAACCCTCCATTGCCTCAGCTGACAGCAGGTTCTTTCATTAAGGCTAACGCACGTTAACGTGTCACGGCTCCCTCTATCATGCAATAACGGACTTTATCGCGCGATAACCCGAAATGCTACCTTAAGACCGGAACGCCCATTCCTTTTATGGCATTCGTCACATTATCGCTGGAGCTAACGCCGGTAACATTAAGACGCTTTAGTAAACATACCCCATAGTGTCCTTTCTTAATAGGCACCACGCTGTTGCTGCCAATGGAACACTACTATCACAGATTTGGAAACTCTGGTGGTGGAACACATTGAATACATTTATATAGGCTCTCGCCCCTCAGAAATAGCCATTTCCGTGAGCTTTCAGATGGTGTTAGGATGTCCAGTGCTGGGAGCTCTAATGCAAGATAAAACAACCCTACATTAAAAGAGAACATGCTATCTCTGCCAACTCACCATCCCATTAATGCCCCTCTCTACCTCCTTTCTCCTTAATGCTACAGGACTCGCTTCCACAAGTTAATCCAGTGTTATCGGTGCTTCCACGGCGTTAACCACTCATGGGCATCGATAACGCCCATTAACGGCACCTTTGCTCCCTTACCGCCCTTTAATAAACATAAACTTTAGTTTAGCTAGCTCTTCACGAGCACTGTCTTCTGAACATTGTTCAATATCCACCTCACTCCTGTTCCTATTTGTGTATGTTTTCTGAGGTCCTATTCTAAGCCCCTAAACTATGAATTAAGAAAATAAATATTTGTTAAGCAATTCCACTTTATCCTAATCAGCTTCTACATATTCTTCCTCTTCACCCTTGAGTCTGACAATACGACTTTTGCACTTCACCTTTTCACTAAAACAGATCTAAAAAATGTTTTGTCCCCCCTTTTAATTGCATTGGCTGTTTTTTCTTCCATTTGTATCTTTGCCTTTCTAACTACTTTCCTAGATTCTCTTAGTTTTTCCAAATATTGATGTTTATCTTTCTCTTTCTGAGATCTCTTGTATTTATGAAGGCCACCATTTTACCTCACCTTCTTTCAAAAACCATAGTGGTTTCCATCGAGCTAATGACTCCTTAAGGTATTGCCCTATCTTGACAAAGTTAGTTGTCCTAATGTCTAAGACCATCACTTTTGAATTAACTATCTCAGCCCTTGATCTAATACTGAACCATACCCATTATATCATCAGAAACACGTCCCCATTTGTAAGCACCAGCTGCAGTATGGCCCCCCTCCTATGTGGGTTCTGTTATCAGTTGCTGCAATAGTTCTCCCTGTAGAGAATCCAGGAACTCCTTACTTCTAGATGACACTGTCCAAGTCAATATCCACCATACTGAAATCACCTGTCAGCAGCATGTCTCCTTTTCTAGCAATACTCTGAAGTTTTTTCATTAAATCTTTGTTCATATCTTCTGTCTCTGAAGATCTGTATATCATGCCAATGCAATACATGTTCCATACCATCTTTCCAATTTAACCCACAGTGCCTCCTCATTCCCTTATATGTCCTACATATCTGTTGCTGTAATATTATATTTTTACATAAAGCACCACTCCTCTTCCATTTCTTATTACCCCATCGTTCCTGAATAAATTATAGCCCAGCTAAATCAAAGACAGCCTTTTCCATTAAAGCCTCAGGATCTAGAATCATATTTTCCATGCTAGCATTGATAGATACCACTTTTTTCCTAGTTTAAAATCCTCTTCAACAGGTTAACCATTCTGCTACAAAAGATACCTCAACCCTTCTTGGATAGGTGGACACCATCTCTACTCAACAGCCCTGGGAAAACCATCCATAGTCCATGAAACCACAACACTCTCTGACACCATCCATAAGGTCATGCAATCATCTCTAGGATGTGAGCTTCTCTGAGTCAACTTTTATCCTCAGCACGGAGGATTGAGAAGAACATCATCTGCACACCTATCTGCTAGGTACGTATGACCTAGATTGGCCACTGTTGGAAACAGGATACTGGGCTTGATGGACCTTGGTCTGACCCAGTATGGCATATCTTATGTTCTTATGTTCACTCTCTCTCATAAAGCCATGAAGTTACTCTTGATATGCTTGGAGGGATTCTTAGCAGTATCATTTCTACCAACAGGGATGAGTATCATTGAATCTCAGCAAACTCTCTGTAATGTCTCTGAATTTGGCACCTAGAAGATAGCACACCTCCTGGGACAGCAATTCTGGTCAGCAAATGAACACTTTAGTACCTCTCAGAAGAAAGTCACCAACCACCACTACCCTTTGCTTTCCTTATGGTTTCTGAATTGGCAACTTTGGGCTTCTTGAGCTCCATTTCCTTGTTTTCTTGGGATATTTGTAAACCAGACATTCCACTGAAGGTTTCACTTTACCTTACCCAAACATTATAAGTTGTCACAGTCAGCCAAGCATATATCTCAGGTACACTGTCAATGGAAGTCTGAGTTCACAGGTTACATTTTTTTTAGTTATTCAATAAAACGTTTGTATTAATAAATTCAAGTGTGCATAAGACAGTGAGAAGAATTCTCCTTGTACACAATGCAAAGGAATTTTTGTTTGATTTTTTTTTTACTATTTTTTTCATGGTGAGACATTTCATGTTATCAACACTAAAGTTCAACTAATGTATTTGCAAACATTTTAAATCAATAAAGCTACAAGTAAAGAATTTCCTTCCTCAGAAAAAATTATTGATAAAGATGAAGTATGAGTTTGTGTGTGTGTGGGTATGTGTGTATATAGCTATTATGACTAAAATAAGTGAATTCACTTTTTCTGAAATACAATCTGATAAAATCAGATTTACTTATTACTTAGTTACTTATTACTCTGCCTAAACCTTGACATCACTTTTAGCATGGTATTTAACCAAATTTCTTTCCTATAGAGGAAACAACTATGCAAATATTCATTTGTTTTCCTTACAGGTAAATCAGTATTTACACCCACTTTCCTTTTGTTATCTCTTTCTTTTCAGATTACAAGAGAATTCTGTTAGTAAATTTTGGTAAGTATTTTGCTTCTGAATAGCTTCTACTAATTGTTTATTGATTTATTTGAGCTAACAAAATGTGATTCTGTCTTTTGTGTTTTGTAGGTACAGCAGGTGCCTAATAAACCCTTCTCTCTGATGACTTCTTCTTTCTTGTTTCAACCTTCTTCTTTCATTGGCTGGGGCCCTTGCAGAAACTCTGCAGTGTGCATGCTGCTCTTCTGTTTTTCCTCAGGAGCAACCCTACTACTCTGACTTTAAAAACACAATAAAGAAAACTATTCTTTCCCTGCTTTATTTCCTTTGTTTTTCCTTTGTTTATTTATTTATTTATTTTTTAATTTAGTGTTCTTTCTACCTTCCCTAAATACTGAAAGAAAGGATAATTGGAATACCCTATCTAAATCCACCCTCACACAACTTTCATACGCTCGAAGATATCATACCGCCCAGTTTATCTGAAACATATATTTTAATTTTCCCAAAATTTACAACAATTAATGTTTGTCCTCAGCGAATGACAAACAGGGTTTAATTTTCAGCCCTGCTTTCAGTTTTGAAGGTTCAGAGCTGCACTGCTTTCAGTAAAGATGTGCAGAACTTTATATACTGAAAGAAATTCTTCCAGAAAAACCTTTCCTTATACGGTTTCACTTCTGAGAGAAGATCCAGGTATCAGCTTTATTTACTCAGCTAATTGCATTTCGCCTCTGAGACACAGACCAGTCAGGCAAAAACAAACAGCTTCAAGCAATCTCTGAAGAGATACGCAAATTATTTTTTTAAAATAATAAACAGTCTATTTTTTGTCAATCCCAGGTTTTTATTTAAAGAGTTTTATTTTTCCAGCTGCAGTGTATTAATTCCAGCTTACTTCATAAGCAGCAGCCACTATTATCACAAAGCTCTGCTCTAAAGAAAAAAAGGTTTTTTATATCTTTAAACCTTTTTTTTAAAACAAAAATGGACTAACTTCCATTCAGACAAGTCCCAGTCAGTCTTTCAAATTGTTACCTTGCTCTTTCTTAGAAGAAACAGGTTTAAGAACCTCAGAGAAAACACTCTGTTTTAATTTTTCTTTCAAAATAATAATCTCTCATACCTCTTTTCTGGCTTTCTAACCCCCTTTTTTTAGCTCTCACTCTCAAACCCACCGCTCTTCACTTCAATCTCCAACCAGCTACCCTTTTCCAACCACATCTCATCATCAACACTTTTACTGTATTTAGGGGTATGTTTACTAAACCACAGCAAAGGAGCAAGTGTGCCCTTAACCCACGTTATCGGCACACTTGCACCTTAACGCATCTAAAACGCTGCTATAATGTGTGTTAAAGGCTCTAGCAATGTAAAGCACCTTGTGGGAAGAGAATGGGCATTAACGGGGCAGAGAGAGAGCATTAACAACAGGTGTTCCCTTAACGTGTGTTATGCAAAAGTGTCCTAAGGCACCTTAATGCCAGGAACCCTAATGCAAAGTAAAACCATGTGGAAAGGGTGTATTTTGAGGAGAGAGAGCATATTTTAACATCTGTAATGTGATGCACAGAGAGGGGAGCCCAAGAGTGTGATAGTAGTGCTCCATTAGCAACAACAGCACAGTGCCCAAGTATGAAAGGGTACTATATTGATGGTGCAAATGGGGCAAAGGAAGTGGCACGTGGGTCATGCAGTGGGGATTGCTGGTGCATAGGATGGATCAGGCAGCTGCCCAGGTGGCACATAAGAACATAAGATTACAAAATATGCCAGACTGTGTCAGACCAAGGTCCATCATGCCCAGTATCCTGTGTCCAACAGTGGCCAGTCTAGATCACAAGTACCTAGCAGTTTCCCCAAAGGACACACAGGATCCATAATGCCTGTAGTGAGGCAAGCAGTGGATATCCTGGGTCCTCTTTAACAATGGTTTATGGGCCTTTTCCCAGAAACCTGTCCAAATCTTTTCTAAACCCAGCTACACTAACAGCTTTTACTACATCCTCTGGTCATAAATTGCAAGGTTTGTTTATGTGTTGACTGAAAAAATATTTTCCCCTAGTAGTCTTAAGTGGGTTACATTGTAGCGTCATTGCATATTCCGTAGTGTTTCTACATATTGATGGCATAAACAATCAATCTATGTTCACCTGTTCTACTCCAGTCAACTATGGACCTCTATCATATCTCCCCTCAGCCGTCTCTTCCCCAGGTTGAAGAGCCCCAACCTATTTAGCCTCTCCTCATAGGGGTATCCTGCCATCCGCATTACCATCTGTGATGTCCATCATGACCCCACAGTGACAGTGGCAGCACACAGACATGCTACTGCTGCAGAAAGGAGATGTGCCACATGGGGCGGTCTAAGGATCCTGGCACTCCAGGCAGAGATCCTGGCTAGCCCCCCTGCTGCCGTTGAACCCAGCTGTGGGGGAAGAGGCAGATAATGCCAACAGCTGTAGCCCTCCAGGTAGCTGCAACATGCAGGTGCTCAGGGGACTACTACAGCAGTGGCTGTCATCCTCCCCCCGAGATGTATCATTGGCAGGCAGTGATGGGATCCCTGCAGAGGCAGATGGTTGGGGGAGGCTGTGTGGCAGTCCATGTATGCCTCTGCCCCCCCATCCAGACCTTGCACCCTAGGCACACACCTACCCACATGTTGGATGGGCTGGGACTGCAGACCACCAACACGGACAGCACATGGGCATGTCAGCATGGTGTGGGGGTGTTGGCAGAGGGGGCAGTGGCACCCACCTGCAGCAGACCAAAGCCATGCCCTGGTCCTGTGCACCATGCACATTGCAACATGTGCCAAGGTCTGTCTGATGTGAAGCATGTCAGCCCCAGGACTGTTGTAACGATATGGCCGCACTGTGGCCCAATGCACACAGATTTGGGTCCTGGTTGTGGATCATGCATTGTACGTCCCTGTGGCTAAAGTTTAGCTCACAGTGCAGGTACAATACCAACATGTACAACCTCCAATGAATCAGTCAGCAAGGGTACAAACATCCATCAGCCACACAGAAAGGCTCCAATATCCATAGCTGGATAGAGAGTCAGGCTGATAGCACCGGCACACTGAGCGGACGTTAACATCAGAGCACGCTACTATGTCCTGCACAATGAGCACACATTAACAATGCTCAAGCTGATATTGGGACCAAGGTAGCAGGCAGGAATGTCAACCATCCCTATTTTTGCACAGCGCATTGATATGAGTGAGTGTATGTCTATCCATTGTTTTGTGACTTTTTACACCTCACTGAGCCTTGCAGTGCCTCAGCTATTTCCAGCGTTAGTTTGCAAATGTGCATGATGAGGAGCAAAGTATTGTGAGTATGGCCTGAAACAGGGTGGATTGGCCAGGATGTGTCTGCATCAGATGTAGGGTCAATGGCTGAGATGTCAAAGTGCCCATCTGCCATGTGCATGGACTGGGTGGCCACAGCATGTCATTCTGGGAGGGCACTCTCACTCTGACCGAGCAGTGACCATGGGCCGGCTATGCATCCACATAGTGCTAAATACTGTAGTGTTTGGTTCCAGTGATGTGGGTGCTCTTCCTGTCCTGGGAGCACATGCAACATGGACTGTCTGCAGCTGGTATGTGCTTGGCTGGAAAACCCAGTTGTGGGCAGCAGGTGCAGTCTGACTGTGCTTGCTATGGGTGATTGTTAGACCTGGGTGGTTAGGATGGAAGGTGTTTAATGCCTAGTCCCTATGGGTAATGGTAGTGCCAATATGACTCTAGTAACAACCGCATGCATGCTTAGATGAGTGCCACCCCAAAGTAGTTGGTGTCCATAGCACCAACAGTTTAACACTGTGTATTGACATGCACCATTATAGGAGGGTCCCTGTCCCACAGAGCCACATCACAGGGCCAGCTGTGACTGGCACATACAGCATTCGGTAATTCTGCAGGAAACAACGTGACTAGCATATCATACTGCAGCCAATTCTAGCCACACACTAGCAGTGATAGGTACCTGCAGCAAAGACCATCTCTAGCACTGCACATAATGGGGACCAGGTGCTGCCCATCCTCATCCTCGGAGTGACCAGAGAAACTACTCAGTAGCATGATTTGTAGCTGCTCTATGCTTATATCACACACTGTCAATGCATCTTGCTGAGCTGAGGTGATGGATAAGTGCATTCTCCATTTGGTGATCAGCTGTAGACTGCTGTTCTGTATGCGCACTGCATCATGGGTACTGGTGGGGCTACCCTATACCGCCACACGTAGCAAGTTTAGGCAGTGGCCTGCAGTATCTTTATATCCAGTCATTACTGTGGAGAGCCATCTGGAGGTGCATCTATGTGGAGGTGTAGCCTGCTGGTTAGTTCAATGTCTTCATAAGCAGGGGGCAGAGGTTTGATTCCTAGTTGTTCTACTCAGATCATTTTCATGCCTGTAACAGTCAGGGCTCTGCAAATCAGTACTGCCAGCACATACCACCCTCTCTTCCACTACCATCCTTCCACGAGCCCATCTATCTGCCTCTGTCGGCTGTGTACAGTAATGTCTTCTTGTGCAGGCTGCTACACTATGACCTACACTGGTACTCTTTTCTGCATTTTGGCTCTTTGCACTCGTCTCTCCTGTGCCTGATCTGCATGTAACCACTCCTACTCTGTCCTCCTGTTGCTGCAAACATCCTGCCGCTTCAGCTCGGCTGGAGGACATGGCTTCCCCATCCTATGCCACACACTGATATTGCAGCACTTTACATTGGTACCACCCTGTGCATCAATACAGTTGCCTCCCACATAGGCAGGTCTATCAGCTCCCAGCTGCCCTTTCTTGCATCACCTTTACACTGACTTTCCTTGATGCTGTATCCAACTTTAGGGTTACAGCTGTTTTCGTGCCTTAAGGCACATACTTGTCACCTTAAAGCACGTTTGTCACCTTAATGTGTGATGTCCTGTTAACGTGCATTAAATGGTCATGGTGCCCTGTTAACGTGTGTTAAATGGCCTATAGGGGCTTTACTCTGGAATACCCTTTACCTGCCCTACACCTTTTAAGGATTAACGCCCTTTATTGCAGCCCTTAATACCTGTTACATTAAAGTGCTTTAGTAAACATACCCCTTAGTATCTTCCACCAGTCAGATAAAAAAAAAAGTTCCAGCAGTCTCCCAAAAATACATCAATATAGTAATCCTGTAAATATTTATTTATTTATGTATGTATGTGATTTTTATACCACAATATCAAGAATCATAGCGGTTTACATAAAACAACTGAATTACATTGAACAAAGTAGTAACATAGTAACATAGTAAATGACGGCAGATAAAGACCAGTGTGGTCCATCTAGTCTGCCCAGCAAGGTGGCAAGAGTAGATGCACCTGACGCTCCGTGCAGGTCATCTCTCCCCATGTCTTTGTTTAGGGGTGAACCCACCGCTCTGTGTAGGGCACCCTTGTTGGTTGAGAAATTAGATAGTTGTAGTAGTACTTTATTTTGATTTTAGATAGTAGTAGTAGAAGTTTATTTTGATTTTATCCTGTTGCTGTAAAGGGATCCACTGTGCCTATCCCATGTCATTTTGAATTCTGTCACTGTATTTGCCCCCACCACTTCCATCGGGAGGGTGTTCCAAGCATCTACCACCCTTTCAGTGAAAAAGTATTTCCTGATGTTGCCTTGCAGTTTACCCCCTTGCAGCTTCTTGTTATGTCCTCTAGTTTTACATCTTCCCTGTCTTTAAAAAAGGGTTGTTTGTTCATTAATACTCTTTAAGTATTTAAAGGTCCGAATCATATCCCCCCATCCCTCCTCTCCTCCAGAGTGTACATATTTAGGTCTTCAAGTCTCTTCTCATAAGGCTTCTGACGCAAGCTCCAAATCATTTTGGATGCCTAAGAGACATATTCCCCCTAATTAGATTTTTCCATCCATTTGTCTGTTCCCTAATTAAACATGTGCAGAAACTGAGGCTCCTGTGTCCCTGCCTGATACAGGAACCTCAGTGTCTCATTCTGGTATTCCTCCACCCCCAGCACCTTCCTACCTGTGTCTGCTACTTTGTGCTCACCTTCAGCCCTGCTCTGTCCATTAACCCCTTCAGCACAACTTTGAAACTGCATCACGATTCCACATTCACACACACACATATACCCGTACATTCACTCAGAACCAGTACACAATTAATTAGCACGTTTCCTTATTTAGAAACTTTCTGTTCCTTTATTTCAAATATTGCTGCAACACTATTGTTACTATTTTTAACATGACCAGTCTCATTTCCCCTGCAATTACCCCAAGAGTTTTAATATTTTTTTTAACTCTGTCCCCAGTATTTTTAAAAGCCCAGAACAGTTAAAACACTTGACCCCAACTTCCATGCCACTATAGGCAACAGTTTTTCATGCCAGTCACTCTGCTCACACCCCCTCATTCTATTTTCATGCATGCATGACAATCATGCATGTGCAATCGCTTCTGGGTTCAGCTGGCTTACTTTTAAAACTTTAATTTTGCACTTGGGGCACAACCTGCTGTCTTCGCGGGACCTCAGCACTGCACCCCCAATACTGCCTGATGTCTTCAGAGCCACCTCCAACCCCAATGGGTCACTGTAATTACGTAGCCACGCCTTCCACTGGCACCCAGAGCCCATAAACTCCGGCTCCCAGGTCAATAACATAAAAATACACAGGGCAGACAGGTGCGGAAGAATTGAAGGAAATATCGATACATCGGGAAGATGTCTTACAACTATTAGATAAACTGAAGAGTAGCAAATCACCTGGGCCGGATGGTATACATCCAAGGGTGTTGAAAGAACTGAAATATGAGATTGCAGAACTGCTATCAGTAATCTGTGAACTATCATTAAAATCATCTCTAATACCTGAAGATTGGAGGATCGCCAATGTAACCCCAATTTTTAAAAAAGGTTCCAGGGGTGATCCGGGAAACTACAGACCGGTGAGCCTGACGTCAGTACCGGGAAAAATGGTAGAAACCATCATAAAGAATAAAATTACTCAGCATGTAGATAGTCACAACCTAATGGGAGACAGCCAACATGGCTTTAGACAAGGAAGATCTTGTCTTACTAATCTGTTATGTTTTTTTGAAGGAGTGAATAAACAGGTGGACAAAGGTGAGTCGGTTGATGTTGTGTATCTGGACTTTCAGAAAGCCTTTGACAAGGTCCCTCATGAGAGACTTTTGGCAAAACTAAAGAGTCATGGGATAGGAGGCAGTGTACTATTGTGGATCAGGAACTGGTTAAAAGATAGAGAGGGCTAAATGGCCAATTTTCCCAATGGAGAAAGGTGAATAGTGGTGTACCCCAGGGATCTGTGCTGGGTCCGCTGCTTTTTGACATATTCATAAATGACCTGGAAAGTAGAATAACGAGTGAGGTTATCAAATTTGCAGATGACACAAAACTATTTAAAGTTGTTAAAACCCAAGAGGATTGTGAAAAATTGCAAGAGGATCTTGATAAATTGGAAGACTGGGCATCAAAATGGAAGATGAAATTTAATGTGGACAAGTGCAAGGTTATGCACCTAGGGAAGAACAACCCAAGCTATGGTTACACGATGCAAGGTTCCACATTAGGAACCACCACCCAGGAAAAAGATTTAGGCGTCATTGTGGATACCATGTTAAAACCCTCGGCCCAGTGTGCAGCGGCGGCCAAGAGAGCAAATAGAATGCTAGGTATGATAAGGAAAAGAATGGAAAATAAAACAAAAGAGATTATAATGCCTCTATATCGTTCCATGGTGAGACCGCACCTTGAATATTGTGTGCAATTCTGGTCGCCGTATCTTAAAAAGGATATAGCGATTTTAGAAAAGGTACAGAGAAGAGCCACCAAAATGGTAAAGGGGATGGAAGGATACTCCTATGAAGAAAGGCTAAAAAGGTTAGGGCTCTTTAACCTGGAAAAGAGACGGCTGAGGGGAGATATGATAGAAGCCTATAAATTAATGAACGGAGTGGAACGGGTAAACGTAGATCGATTGTTTACGTTATCAGAATATAGAAAAACTAGGGGACATGCAATGAAGCTACAGGGTAAACTATTTAAGACTAATAAAAGAAAATATTTTTTCACTCAACGTGTAATCAAACTCTGGAATTTGTTACCGGAGGATGTAGTAAAGGCTGTTAATGTAGCTGGGTTTAAAAAAGGTTTGGACAAGTTCCTGGAGGAAAGGTCCATAAACCATTATTAAGAAGTGACCGAAGATATCAATGCTTGACCCAGTACAAGCATTGTGGAACTTGTGTCTCTTGGGGAAACTGCTAGGTACTGTGATGGGGCCCGTGGGTAGAGCCCTTTAACCCTATATAGGCGGTTGCCTAGGGTCAGTAAAAATAAGTATTCTGCTCTTGCTATGAAATAACAGAGTCTCTTAGAGCAAAATGTGAATAAGGAAAATAAGATGGGTTTTATTCCCCGTCCCGCTCGGATCATCAACAAGATCAAAAAAACTCCAGATACAAACAATAAACAAAATGGTAACAGCAACTTCTGTTTCTTTGTTAAATTCACAAATTTTCTTTTGTTACTTGATTAAGCAGAATGGTTGTACTTGTAACAAATGCTACAGTCCATGGGCATGGGGTCTGGAAGGCAGCTGTTGTCTTCCCACAGCATAGCCTCTCCAGCACTCCCCAAGCTCTCAGTATCACACTCTTCCAGTGTGGTGTATTCAGGCACGTCCCCTTGTGATAAATCACTACAGCTTTCAGTAAAGGTTCCTCTCTCCCCAGGTTTATACCTGTCTGGCTTGAAGTAGATTCTCTCTGGGTTTTCCTCCCAAAGTAAAGGTTCTGAATACCTTTTCTTCCTGCCTCTATTCTCCGGACCACGCCCTTGGCATGCATATGTTTCAAACCTTTCTTTATAAAAACAGGGATGCCTCCTATTATCCTTAGGGATTGTCTTGGCTCTTGGCTTACAATGTCCCGTCTCTCTAGCCTCCCAGGCTGGGTGTGCAGTAGCAAAGTTAGTATCAGCTTTACAGCTATTTCTTACTGTGCAAGTATGTTTGGAGTTCCCATCCCCCAACACTCTCCTTCTGAACTGACCTGTGCTTATTGCTGGCACATACCGGTCTCCTGTATGATAGGACACTCCTGGCCTTTCTTGAGGTCTGTCTCGAGGGGCATACCTTCTCCCAGCACAGCTTGCCTTAAACCTTTTCTCCCGAGTGCTGTAGCTATCTTCACTTCCTGGTTCTCCGATAGCAAACTTTTCTCCCAGCACTCCTCTGGGGTTTCTGCTCAGCTGTCTGTAGCCACACCTGCTGCTTTCTCTTGCTACGTCATCTGCTCTGGGCCCACCTGCTATTCTACCTCCTGTGCTATTCTTAGCATTCCCTCGTACTGGTGAATGTAGGTGTGTCCATTTCTGTCCTCCCGGGCTTGAGCTCTCACTCTGGCTTTTGCCCTCCTCCTGGGTTTCCTCCTGGGTCTCTTCCTGGGTCTGTCTCCACTGACTGGAACCCTGTCTTATGTGATCCCCAGCCCTGCACGTGACGTGGGGATTTGCAATCAGGTGTTCCTGATGAGCTTTCTGTTTGGCACGTAGTAACAGTTTTCCCTGCTCAACTGTTTCACTATGCCTCGTGTCTCTTTGCATAGCTGAATCTAAGGTAAGCTCTTCTTTTATCTGCACTTCCATGGGCTGTGTATCCTCTGCTGCACCACATATCCCCCCTCTTAAGATATTCCGGGATGGGGAACTTTCGTGCTCACAGCCCGGAATCTGCCCTGGATCCCTGAGCTTCCTATCACACCTACTGTATACCGCATTACCCTCCTCCTAGGGTTCTTGTAAACATGCGCCTGCTGCTCTGTGTGTGGTTATTACGCTAAAGCGGCTAATTGCCACCATCCTCTCGTGCCACGGTTTCAGGACATTTATATGATACGTCTGAAGGCGTCCCCTGTCATTCTTGATGACGTATGATACGGGACCCTTGCGGTCCACTACCGTGTACGGACCCTTCCACCGGGCTTCAAATTTTGGCCCTGGATCAGTGACCATTACCACGACCTTGTCGCCCATGGTTAACTGCCGAGGTTTCTTACCCCTATCATAATATCTCTTCTGTATTTTTCTACTGTCTTGTAAATTTCTATCTGCCGCTTGAGATGCCCTTTGAAGGCGACTCCGTAGCCCGCAAAGAAACTGGGGAACTCCCATTTCCTCCTCTCCCGGTTCCACCCACTGGTCCCTCAAGATGTCCAGGACCCCTTGTGGTGCCCGTCCGAACATAAGTTCATATGGAGATGTTCCTAGGGAGGTTTGCGTCCGTTCCCTACTAGCATACAGGGCAAATGGGAGCATAATGTCCCAGTCTGCCATTTGCCCCTCTAACCCCCTTCTTAGCAACTGCTTAAGGGTTTGGTTAAAGCGTTCCACCAGACCGTTTGTCTGTGGATGATACGCCGATGTTTTTATATGGTTGATGCCAAAAGCGTCCCATACTTGTGCTAAATATCTCGAGACAAAATTACTTCCCCTGTCTGTGAGCATTTCCCTCGGGAAACCCACCTCACAGAACAATTTTATTAACTCTGTGGCTATAAACCTGGCGGATATGTTTCGGAGAGGGATTGCACAAGGGAACCTGGTGGCTACATCCATGATGACAAGGATATACTGAAATCCCCTAGGTGTTCTCACCAGGGGCCCTACAATATCCATCGCCATTCTCCTAACCAGTTCCGTTATGGTAGGCGCCTGGATCAGGGGGACTCCTATAGGCTTAGCAGCGCTTACCCGCTGACAAGCCGGACAGGCCTCACAGAATTTTTTTGTTTCCCTAAATACTCCCGGCCAGTAAAAATGCTCGAGAATCTGGTCGAGTGTGGCCTGCACCCCTTTATGTCCTCCAATGGGGTGGTCATGAGCTAGCCTCATGACAACTGCCTTGAAGGTGGTGGGAACTATTAACTGTTTCCTAATGGCATTGTTCTGGGGATTGCTGCTCTCCCTATATAAAATATCTTCCTCTAATAGGAACCTGGGGAGCACATCTCTATCTGCCTGTGCAAATTCGAAGGCATATTTTAATACGGGGTCTGCCTTCTGCTCTTTGGCAAAAGACGGAAACCTTTTTACTAAATCTGCCGGTACCCAGGGTAACCCTTGCCCATCGGCTACTCCGGCTCTCAACTGGGCCCGGTGATGCCTCTCCCGGCGCTTTTCGCCTTTACTTTTCTTTTTATCCTTGCCGGGGGTACTAATCAAATCTTCATGTTGGGGAAGCTCATGCAGGCCCTCATCTACAACTACTTCCTCCCCCCTTTCTGGCTCTACCTCTCCTTCTTCTTCTGCGGGAACAGGATCCTCTTCTGAAGTTTCACTAAGGGTCCTCAGTCCTTTTGCCTGAGACCTGGTGGAAACTAGTCCTCCCTTTATGCATGTGCTATCTTCTATACCTCGGTAGAAGGGTGGCCAATCTCTTCCCAACACTATATCGTAGGGCAGTTTGGGAATGATGGCTACTAGGACTTCTCTTCGTGTACCTAAGCCTTTAACCCTTAATCTAAATAGAGGATACCAAGTTGTCGCTCCATGCACACATTGTATCTTTGCCGTCCCTTCTTGCTGACTCGGGGGAAAACCATTTTGGGCCTGTATGATTTTCCAAAAACGGCGGGAGACCATACTTTGGTCGGCCCCCGAGTCAAGCAAGGCCTTAGCAGGTACTCCCTGCACCTCCACATCCACACGGAAACCTGCTGCTACATGTTGGTCATTGTTAGTAACTAGTGCTGTACGATACACACACTCCTTCTTTAGGTGCCCAATTTTTCCACACTTAAAGCATTTTGACATATTATTACTTCCCGTTTTCCTATATACGGATTCCCTTGAACCCCACATATTCCTCTGAGGAACTTTAGTAGTTTTTACAGAATTGGTTAACCCAAACCTACTGCCAGCGCTGGCCTTCTTAGTTACCTCAGCCTCAAAGAACCTTTCGGTTAATTGCGCTGCTTCAGCAGAGGTTCTACAATTCTGTAAGGTCAGGAAAGTTCTCACCTCCTCTGGAACTGCCTCAAAGAATTGTTCCAGTACAATTTGATCTATTATATCTGCTACCGGTTTACCGTCGGGTTCAAGCCATTTTAAGACCAACCCATGCACTCTATGATATAGCGCCTTTGGGGTTTCGTCAGGTTGAATCCGGGTAGACAGGAGCATGCGCCTATACACTGCTGGAGTTAAACCCAGCCTATCACGTACTGCTCTCTTAACTTCAGTATAATCGGCTGCCAAAACGGCAGGCATGGCTCTGTAAGCTGACTGAGCCTCGCCGGTTAGCGCTGAGGCCAGCCTAACGGCCCATTGCTCTACTGGCCAGATGGCATTGAGAGCTATTCTCTCAAAAGTCTCCACAAAGTCATCAAAATTATCATCTCTATGCATTTGTCCCAGCGTCCATATCCCACAACTCTGTGGGCCTACCCCACAGATAGGTACTGCTGCTGGCGACTCCTCCTTCCTTGGCTCCTTTAGAAGAGTATGCAATAAGTCCGTCAGGGGCTTTTGTTGGTCCTGCAGGGCTGCGATGGCCTGCTCCTGGTTCTTCCGTGCTAGCTCTCCCTGTTTCTTCTCGAACTGCATACTCATCCATCTTAGGACCTCTTGTGCGTCCATCGTGGTCATCCCCTTTTCTCCTGGAAGATAAACCAGAGACACAAACACCAAGTGTGGCACTACAACAACAGCGAAAGAAACAATTCTTTTTTCTTTCTCCCAAGCTTTTTTCCTTCTCATCAGGGATCCTTCCAACCTGTGCCCAAATACCCTTTACCTGAGCCAGGTGGAGGTTCTTATTTTGAGAAGGTGCTTGCCGTTGCACTCTCAGAACCTGGATCCTCTCCGGGCGTGCCAACTTCCGCTCTTCCCGCGTTGTCGCTTGCTCGCTCCGTAGCTCTTTGCCTCGCTGACTGGATCCGAAAAACTACGCCAACTTGTGATGGGGCCCGTGGGTAGAGCCCTCTAACCCTATATAGGCGGTTGCCTAGGGTCAGTAAAAATAAGTATTCTGCTCTTGCTATGAAATAACAGAGTCTCTTAGAGCAAAATGTGAATAAGGAAAATAAGATGGGTTTTATTCCCCGTCCCGCTCGGATCATCAACAAGATCAAAAAAACTCCAGATACAAACAATAAACAAAATGGTAACAGCAACTTCTGTTTCTTTGTTAAATTCACAAATTTTCTTTTGTTACTTGATTAAGCAGAATGGTTGTACTTGTAACAAATGCTACAGTCCATGGGCATGGGGTCTGGAAGGCAGCTGTTGTCTTCCCACAGCATAGCCTCTCCAGCACTCCCCAAGCTCTCAGTATCACACTCTTCCAGTGTGGTGTATTCAGGCATGTCCCCTTGTGATAAATCACTACAGCTTTCAGTAAAGGTTCCTCTCTCCCCAGGTTTATACCTGTCTGGCTTGAAGTAGATTCTCTCTGGGTTTTCCTCCCAAAGTAAAGGTTCTGAATACCTTTTCTTCCTGCCTCTATTCTCCGGACCACGCCCTTGGCATGCATATGTTTCAAACCTTTCTTTATAAAAACAGGGATGCCTCCTATTATCCTTAGGGATTGTCTTGGCTCTTGGCTTACAATGTCCCGTCTCTCTAGCCTCCCAGGCTGGGTGTGCAGTAGCAAAGTTAGTATCAGCTTTACAGCTATTTCTTACTGTGCAAGTATGTTTGGAGTTCCCATCCCCCAACACTCTCCTTCTGAACTGACCTGTGCTTATTGCTGGCACATACCGGTCTCCTGTATGATAGGACACTCCTGGCCTTTCTTGAGGTCTGTCTCGAGGGGCATACCTTCTCCCAGCACAGCTTGCCTTAAACCTTTTCTCCCGAGTGCTGTAGCTATCTTCACTTCCTGGTTCTCCGATAGCAAACTTTTCTCCCAGCACTCCTCTGGGGCTTCTGCTCAGCTGTCTGTAGCCACACCTCCTGCTGCTTTCTCTTGCTACGTCATCTGCTCTGGGCCCACCTGCTATTCCACCTCCTGTGCTATTCTTAGCATTCTCTCGTACTGGTGAATGTAGGTGTGTCCATTTCTGTCCTCCCGGGCTTGAGCTCTCACTCTGGCTTTTGCCCTCCTCCTGGGTTTCCTCCTGGGTCTCTTCCTGGGTCTGTCTCCACTGACTGGAACCCTGTCTTATGTGATCCCCAGCCCTGCACGTGACGTGGGGATTTGCAATCAGGTGTTCCTGATGAGCTTTCTGTTTGGCACGTAGTAACAGTTTTCCCTGCTCAACTGTTTCACTATGCCTCGTGTCTCTTTGCATAGCTGAATCTAAGGTAAGCTCTTCTTTTATCTGCACTTCCATGGGCTGTATATCCTCTGCTGCACCACAGTACATATGACCTAGATTGGCCACTGTTGGAAACAGAATACTGGGCTTGATGGACCTTGGTCTGACCCAGTATGGCATATCTTATGTTCTTATGTTCTTAATTTATTGAATTATTTTCCTCTGTCTACATAATATTGCCTCTTCCACTTCCAGGGATGCATTCTTTTTCATCAATTTGACAGATGGTGGAGCTGAAGTGTCGATTTTGCAGGCTCTGGTGACCTGTGACCTGCTCTCTTCTTTTTGTACTGTACTATCTTCACCTCTTTTGAAGATCTCGGATGCCTCAAGAAGCATTTCATCAATGTAATGCTCAATGTCACATTGTGAAGAAGGCAGCTTCCTGTGGATACATGCAGGCGAGACCCATCCATGACAAACAGAGCACACCCCTGACACATGTGAGCCCTCACGAGGTACTACAGCTTGTGTTCCTCTGTCATCCCCACACATGTAATAGGGCCCATCTTTGGCAGTGGATATATCAGCATACTTGCACTCCATAAGCTAGCATTTTGCAATCAGCTACATGTAGGCTTGCTGCATGGATTTCTCATGAATGTAAAATGGCTTTTACACACATTTATCCCTCAAACATCTGTCTACCCGTGACCCATTTTGAGTCCAGTATATACATGTGTTGTGGCCCATTTTAGAAATGCTCCGAGTGGTCGGAGTCGGGCGGTTTCTTTGGGTGGAAGCTGACAGATTTCACTAACCTCGTTTTACTCTCCCTTTACCATGATGCAAATAGAGAGCAAAAGGGAAATAATCTAAAGTGGATAAGCCACTATCAAGGTGATGTTACAGGTATTAATTGTAGCTAGGTGGTCATTGTAATAATGGACTACAGAGTTGACATTTACTTTCAAGAGTAGGATTTTCAGTGCAATTTATTAAATATTACAACAGTATTAATCATCCAAAATATTATTCTTAAATCGCAGTAACATTTTACTCACATTAACATAATAATAACTCAGGTAAGTGTATTCAGTAACATCAAGTAACATACTAACATAGTAATATAGTAAATGATGGCAGATAAAGACCAGTATGGTCCATCTAGTCTGCCCAGCAAGATGGCTAGAGTAGGTGCACCTGCCGCTCCATGCAGGTCATCCCTCCACATGCCTTTGTTTAGGGGTGAACCCACTGCTCCGTGTAGAGCACCCCTGTTGGTTGAGAAATTAGATAGTTAAGTTTATTTTGATTTTATCCTGTTGCTATAGAGGGATCCACTGTGTCTGTCCCATGCCATTTTGAATTCTGTCACTTATTAGCCCCCACCACTTCCATCGGGAGGGCATTCCAAGCATCCACCACCCTGTCAGTGAAACAGAATTTTCTGACATTACCTTTCAATTTACCCCCTTGCAGCTTTATATTATGCCCTCTAGTTTTACAGCTTCCCCATCTTTGAAAAACGTTTGTTTGTTCATTAATATTCTTTAGGTATTGAAAGGTCTGTATCATATCTCCCTTGTCCCTCCAAGTGAGGCCTCACCAGTGACTTGTACAGTGGCATTAATACCTCCTCCTTTCTGGTGATAATTCCTTTCTGTATGCAACCCAGCATCCTTCTGGCTTTGGCCACTGCCTTGTCACACTGTTTCACCAACTTGAGATCCTCAGAAACAATCACTCCAAAGTCCTTCTCGTGGTCTGTGCACACCAACTTTCTTGCCCCCTATTGCATACAATTCCCTTGTATTTCTGCTTCCCAAGTGCATGACACTGCATTTCTTCACATTAAATCTTAATTGCCAAGCATTAGACAATTCTTGCAGCTTTTGTAGATATTTCCTCATGTTATCCACTCTCTCAGGGGAGTCCACTCTGTTGCAAATTTTCATGTCATTTGAAAAAAGACAGACTTTTCCCATTCACTCCTTCAGCAATATCACTCACAAATACATTGAAGAGTACCGGTCCCAGGACTGAACCCTGGGGCACCCCACGAATCACCCTCCTTTCATCCGAGTGAGCTCCATTTACCATCACCTTCTGACATCTGTCAGTCAACCAATTTCTGATTCAGTTTACCACCTTGAGACCCATTCCCAAACTACTGAGTTTATTGATAAGCCTCCTATGAGGAACAGTATCAAAGGCTTTGCTGAAATCCAGGTAGATGACATCCATCGCATGCCCCTGATCTAGTTCTCTGGTCACCCAGTCAAAGAAGTCAATCAGATTTGTTTGACAAGATCGTCCTTTGGTAAAACCATGTTGCCTCTGATCATGCAACCTGTTGGTTTTGAGAAAGTTCACTATTCGCTCTTTCAGGAGTGCCTCCATTACTTTTTCTGCCACTGAGGTAAGGCTCACCAGCCTGTAATTTGTCACTTTTTCCCTGTCACCACTTTTGTAAAGAGGTACCACATCAGCCATCCTCCAGTCCTGAGGAATGTCTCCTGTTTCCAAGGAAATGTTAAAAACATCCTTTAATGGCCCTGCAAGAACCTCTCTGAGCTCTTTCAGTATCCCATCCAGTTCCATGGCCTTGTCCACTTTCAGTTTTGCAAGTTGTTCTAACACATCATCTTCTGTGAATGGTGTGGTATCTACTTCATTCACATTTTTATATTTGGAAGTCACAGGTGGTCCTTCTCCAGGATTTTCTTAAGTAAAAGCGAGCAGAAGTATTTGTTTAGCAATTTTGCTTTTTCAATGTCACTCTCCATGAGTCCGTTCCCAGCACTTCTGAATCCTGCAATTCCACTTCTGATTTTCCTCCTTTCCCGAATATACCTGAAGAAAGTTTTGTGCCACACATCACATCTTTAGCCATCTTTTTCTCTGCCTTTGATTTTGCTTTCCTTATTTCTCTTTTTGTCTCTTTTAGTTTGAACTTGTATTCCTTTCTGTGTTCCTGTTTGCAAGCTTTTGAATTTTGTGAAAGCTGTGTTTTTTGCCTTTATTTGAGCAGGCACTTCTTTGGAAAACCAAATAGGTTTGCTTCTCCTCTTATTTTTATTTACTTTCCTTACATATTTATCTGTTGCCCCTTTTGTTGCCACCTTTAGTTTAGCCCATTGCAATTCCACTTCCCTTACCCCTTCCCACCCTGCCAACTCCTCCTTCAGGTACTTGGCCATTTTACTGAAGGCAGTGTTTTTGAAGTCTAGGAGTTTGAGCTTGCTATGATTGGACTGCACCTTGGCTTTTATCTCAAACCACATCATGTGATGATCTCTGCTGCTCACAGGGGCACCCACCCAGACAGTCAACATGTTATCTCTGTTAGTGAGCACTAAATCCAGCATTGAGTGTTCCCTGGTTGGCTCCATCACCATTTGTCTAAATAATGCATCTTGGAAAACATCCACAGTTTTTTTACTTCTTTCCAGATTTGCAGGAGTACTCCAATCCACAACGGGTAGATTAAAGTTACCCAGTATGATCACTTCCCCCTTTGTGGCTATCTTGGCAATATCTATGATCAATTCATTATCTATTTCTTTGATTTGAGTTGAGGTCTGTAAACTACACCAGTATGGATGACAGTGCCATCTCCTCTTTCCAACACAATCAAGAGCGCTTCTTCTTTTCCTAGCTTTCCTAACAAGGGCTCTACAGAACAACCAACAGTAAGGATTTAAAGGTTTATTTTATTATATTAAATTGCTAGCTCTCTGACTGGGAGCTCTTAAAAGGGTTTTTTGTATATTTTTAAAGCAAGGTTACTTTCTTTTTGGTGCTTTAGTGGAACTTCCCTTGAGCACAGTAGGTTGCTGAACTCTAGTAACCTCCTCAGTTTTGGAAACTGCTAACACCTAATCAGGAGTTAGTGGGCTTGATTACCTGAGAGCAGCTGAGGCCTGCTTAAAAGGCTACAGTGCCCTGCCCTGTTGAAGCTTTCCTAACAAGGGCTCTACAGATCAACCAACAGTAAGGGTTTGAGGGTTTATTTTATTATATTAAATTGCTAGCTCTCTGACTGGGAGCTCTTAAAAGGGTTTTTTGTATATTTTTAAAGCAAGGTTACTTTCTTTTTGGTGCTTTAGTGGAACTTTCCTTGAGCACAGTAGGTTGCTGAACTCTAGTAACCTCCTCAGTTTTGGAAACTGATAACACCTAATCAGGTGTTAGTTCCCTCCCTACCCACCCCGACTCCCACCCACCCCTAGTGAGCAGTCTTGCTTTATAGGGCACCTCCCCATTTAACAAATCACAGAGAATTGGACCAGCACATTTTGAATATAATTAAAGAGATGTAACTGCTTTTTCTCTGAAAGAACAGCTGGGAAACTGGCTGCTACTTGGTAGATCTCTCTCTTTTGCTTTAACAGATACCTAAGCTCCACGAACAGAACAATGGCTGGGAAAAATCGTATTGCTAAAGCTGTTGCCCCCATTACAGCTTCTGCCTCTGTCCAGACGGAGGTCCTAATGCCAGTCGAAGGACCGGTTCCATGTGCAGGGTGCCTGCATGCTGAAGCTCTGAGGAAACAAGTGGAGGAACTCAGAGAGGAGGTGGTGAGGCTGAGGAGCATTCAAGACAGTGATAAGTACATTGATGAGATGCTTCTTGCAGCAACCAAGCTCTCCAGCACAGGAGAAGATGGGTGCCAACAGAATGTCAATGGTTGGACACAAGTCACCAGGGCCTGCAAAATCACCAATCCAACCTCTCCAGCCCTTGAATTGAAGAACCATTATGTAGCCCTGGAAGTGGAGGAGATGAAAGCATCCCTGGAAAGGGAAGAACCAGAGCTCAAGTACCCCAAAGTTGCAGAATCAGTGACCAGAAGGAAACGAAGAGTAGTGGTGGTTGAAGACTCTCTTCTGAGGGGTACTGAGGCGTCCATTTGCCGACCAGGCTTGATGTCCAGAGAGGTATGCTGTCTGCCTGGTGCCAGAATCCAAGATGTTATGGAGAGTTTTCCGAGACTCATCAAGCCCACTGACTATTACCCAATGTTGCTAATCCATGTTGGAACAAATTATACTGTCAGGTATGCCTCGGAACGTATCAAAAGTGACTTCATGGCTCTGGGACAGAGGGTGAAGCAGTTAGGTGCACAGATGGTGTTCTCTTCAATCCTCCCTGTTGAGGGTAAAGGCCAAGGCAGAGAGGCTCGCATCCTGGAAATGAATGCATGGCTGCGTGGATGGTGTCATCAAGAGTGTTTTGGTTTCCTAGACCATGGGATGCTGTTCCAAGGGTTGCAGAGCAGAGATGGCATCCATCTGTCCAAGAAAGGTCAACGCATCTTCGGTAGTAGACTGGCTAAACTTCTGAAGAGGGCTTTAAACTAGATTCGTTGGGGATGGATGAAGTAAGCCCCCAGGTAAGTGAAAGCCCCCAGGTAGGTGATACATTAAATACGTTTATGGAAATGGGTAACAGGGGTAACATATGGAAAGCAGTGTGTATAAATGCCCGTAGCATGGGAAATAAGATTCCTGATGTTGAAGCTTTGATGGGAGTGGCTGACTTGGATTTAGTGGCAGTTACTGAAATATGGTTCACATAAAACCATGATTGGGATGTAACTATACCTGGCTATACTTTATTCAGAAAGGACAGGGTAGGAAGAAGGGGAGGAGGAGTGGCACTATATGTAAAAACTACTATTAAAGCTTTGGAATTACAGAGCTTAAAAGGGAGAGAGGAGGCATTCTGGGTTAAACTAGAAAGAGGGAAGGAGAAATCTATTTGCATTGGTGTGATATACAGACCTCCCTCACAAGAGGAAGAGGTGGACAGAGAGTTAATTGAAGACATACGCAGCATTGCTAGGAAAGGGGAAGTGCTACTGATAGGAGATTTCATTAAGCCAGATGTTGTTTGGCACATTCCTGCTGCAGTATCATCTAGAAGTAAGGAGGTCCTGGATTCTCTACAGGGAGAACTATTCAGGCAATTGGTAACAGACCCCACACGTGAAGGGGCCATACTGGACTTGGTGCTTACCAATGGTGAAAGTGTTTCTGATGTTGTAGTGGGAGATCATTTTGCATCCAGTGATCACCAGATGGTGTGGTTCAGTATTAGGACTAGGGCTGTTAGAATCCATTCAAAGGTAAGGATCTTAGACTTTAGGAAGACTAACTTTGCGAAGAAGGGCCAATACCTCAGGGAGTCGTTAGTGGGATGGGAACAGCTGGGGGATGTAGAAAAACAGTGGGCAAAACTGAAAGGGGATAATTTAAGGGCAACCAACCTTTTTGTTAAAATGGTAAATAAAGGTAAAAGGAAAAGGAGACCGCTATGGTTTTCAAAAGAAGTAGCTGAAAAAGTGAAGAAAAAGAGGAAGGCCTTCATGAAATACAAGAGATCACAGAGAGAGGAAGACAGGCATCTGTATTTGGAAAAACTTAGAGAAGCTAGCAAAGTAGTCAAGAAGGCAAAGATTCAAAAGGAGGAGGAAATAGCCAATGCAATAAAATGGGGGGATAAGACATTTTTCAGATATATTAGTGAGAAGAGGAATGGCAAAAATGGTATTGTCAGACTCAAGGGTGCAGGGGAGGAATATGTAGAAGCTGATAAGGATAAAGCGGCATTGCTTAACAAATATTTTTGTTCTGTGTTCACAGATGAAGAACCAGGAGCAGGACTCATAAAACACCCACAAATAGGAAAAGAAGCGAGGGACATCTTGAACAATTTTCAGAAGACCGTGTTCGTGAGAAACTAGCTCAACTTAAAGTAGACAAAGCAATGGGACCGGATGGGATACACCCTAGAATACTGAGGGAACTTGGGGACGTTCTAGCAGCTCCACTGACTGACCTTTTCAATGCCTCTTTGGAGTCAGGAGTGGTGCCAAAGGACTGGAGAGAGGCTCATGTGGTGTCTTTACACAAAAGAGGAAGTAAGGATGTGGTTGAAAACTACAGGCCGGTTAGTTAACTTCGGTGGTGAGTAAATTATTGAAAATGCTGCTGAAAGAGAAAATAGTGAGGTTACTGGAGTCCATCGGATTACAGGATCCGAGGCAGCATGGATTCACCAGAGGCAGGTCTTGTCAGACATATCTGATTGATTTCTTTGACTGGGTGACCAGGGAGTTGGACCGAGGGAGAGCTCTAGATGTGGTGTATTTAGATTTCAGTAAAGCCTTTGACACTGTTCCTCACAGGCGACTTATAAACAAACTAAGCACCCTAGGGATGGACCCTAAAGTTACTGCTTGGGTTAGAAATTGGTTGGGTGGGAGACGACAAAGAGTACAAGTAAATGGAGCTCACTCTGAGGAGAAGGATGTTACCAGTGGTGTGCTCCAGGGATCTGTCCTTGGTCCGATTCTTTTTAACATCTTTGTTAGTGATATAGCGGAAGGGCTGTCAGGTAAGGTTTGCCTCTTTGCGGATGATACCAAAATCTGTAATAGAATAAACACCCAGGAAGGTGTAGATAACATGAGGAGGGATCTAGCTAAGCTTGAAGAATGGTCTAGAATTTGGCAGCTGGGATTTAATGTTAAAAAATGTAAGGTCATGCATTTGGGCTGCAGAAATCCAAAGGAGCAATATAGTATAGGGGGTGAAGTACTTTTGCCCACTAAAGAAGAGCGGGACCTAGGCGTGGTTGTGTCTGATGATCTTAAAGTAGCTAAACAGGTAGAAAAGGTGACGGCAAAAGCTAAAAGTATGCTTGGGTGCATACGGAGAGGAATGGCTAGCAAAAAAAAGGAGGTGATAATGCCTCTGTATAAGTCTTTGGTGCGACCTCATTTGGAGTATAGTGTGCAATTCTGGAGACCGCACCTTCAAAAGGATGTGAACAGGATGGAGTCGGTGCAGAGGGTGGCTACTAAAATGATTAGTGGTCTTCATAATAAAGCATATGAGGACAGACTGAAGGATCTTAATATGTACACCTTAGAGGAAAGGCGGGATAGAGGTGATATGATTGAGAGGTTTAAATACCTTCATGGCATAAATGTTCAGGGAGAGAGCCTCTTTCAATTGAAAGCAAGTTCTGCTACGAGGCGACATGGGATGAGGGTGAAGAGATTCAGGAGTGATATGCGAAAATATTTCTTTACAGAAAGAGTAGTGGATCCGTAGAATAGTCTCCCAGTGGATGTGGTAGAGATGAGGACAGTAACTGAGTTCAAAAAAGCATGGGACAAACACAGAGGATCTCTAAAGGTAAAAAGGGGACTGTTGTAGTTGTTGATATGGAAGGACAGACTAGATAGGCCATGTGGCCTTTTTCTGTCGTCATATTTCTATGTTTCTATGTTTCTATGTTTTCCCCATGCCCCCTGCATTTCATTAGCTTTAATATTGCTTTTGACATATAAGGCTACTCCTCCTCCTTTTCCACTTTCTCTGTCTCCTCTGAATAGATTACAGCCAGCTATGGCTATATCCCATTCATGCAATTCATTAAACCATGTTTCTGTAATGGCCACAATGTCCAAGTCCATTTCCACCATTAGGGCTTCCAGGTCAGAAACTTTGTTGGCTAAGTTTTGAGCAGTTGTGCTCATTGCTTTCCAGCATTTAACTGGTTTGCATGTATTTTGCATTGATTTTGTTCTACCCACTTCTTCCCACTTGTTATTGATGTGTGGTTTAAAAGTATGGCTGTTTCTGGTGTTGCTCTGCTTTTGTTGGGAGTGACATCCTGAACTTGTCCTTCTCCATCTGTCATCCCCTTTCTCTAGTTTAAAAGCCTGTCCACATACTGCCTGAAGTTTTCACTTAGGATTCTTTTTCCTACGACTGAGAGATGTATTCCATCAGCACAGTATAGTTTATTGTTTATTAGGCTACTTAATATACCACCCATCACTACAGCGTCTGAGCGGTTTACAAAATATCAAAAAGCTGCTTGAAAAAAAAGGTACACCAGTATATTTTAAATAGAAAAAGATAGAATAAGAGCTAAGAGGGGACAGGTGGAGAGCAGAAGGCGGAGAAAAAGACAGGCTTAGAGAGCATCAGCGGGGGGTGGGGGAAGGGGGATGAAGGTGGGGGAAGGTCAAAAGCTAAACAAAAAAGATGGGTTTTTAAATTGGCCTTGAAAGTTTTAAAAGACGGCTCAAGGCAGAGGGCTGGGGGAAGTGAGTTCCAGAGTCGGGGGCCGAGGAAATAGAAGGCAGAGGAGCGGGTAGATTCTAAGTGAGCTTGGGATGGGGAGTGGAGGGTCATGCGGTTGGCATGAATGGAACGGAGGGAGCGGTGGGGAGTGTGGAGATGGACCCAATCGGCATGGTAGAGGGGAGTGCCAGTGTGAATAGACCTATGGACAAAGATAAGGAATTAATATTGGTTCCGGAAGGTGATTGGAAGCCAGTGCAGGCGGATAAGAAGAAGCGTGATGTGATTGAAGCGGGAAGTGCAGGTGAGAATGCGGGCGGCTGTGTTCTGAACTCGCTGCAGGCATAGAAGCTGAGATTGGGGGAGACCAGCCAGGGAGACATTGCAATAGTCTAAGCGTGAAATAATGAGGGAGAGGAGAAGGGTGGTCATAGAAGAGGAAGAGAGGAAGGAGCGAACAGAACAAAGTTGTCTTAGGGTGAAGAAGCAGCGTTGGACAATGGAGGTGATATGAGCTTTGAAGGATAGAGAGGAATCAAGGGTCATGCCAAGATAACGCAGGGAGGGTACAATGGGGACAGGAGAGGAGGAGAGCAGGGGGATGAGAGGGGAGGGGCAGGGCTACCGGCGGTGAACCAAATGGCTGAAGTTTTAGAAAGGTTGATATGGAGAAAGTTAGAAGAGAGCCAGGATGACACAGACGAGAGACAGTCATTAAGGGGAGTGATGTCGGGGGCAGCTGAGTCAGTGTGATAGAGAAGAAAGATGTCATCTGCATAATAGTGGGCAGAAACTCCATGTAGTTGAACCAAAAGGGTGAGGGGGCAATAAAGATATTGAACAGAAGGGGCGCAAGGACAGAGCCTTGGGGGACACCACTGGGAAGGGGGGTGGAGGGGGAAGACAAGGGCCCGGAAAGAACTGAAAAGGACTGGCAGAAAAGAAAAGAGTGAAACCAGTGGAGAATGGTACCGGCGAGGTTGGCATCATGCAGATGTGAGATGAGAGTGCAGTGATCGACGAGGTCGAATGCAGCAGAGAGATTGAGTGAGACAGCAAGGGAGAGGCAACCATGGTCATGGGCAGCATGCAATTCGTTAAGGAGAGAAAGAAGGACAGACTCCATGCCGTGGCTGGGATGGAAACCAGATTGCCGGGGGTGAAGTGTGAGGGAAGCTTCAAGATGGGAAGACAATTGGATAAAGCTGAGTTTTTCCAGGAGCTTGGAGAGGAAAGGGAGATTAGAGATAGGACGCCAACTGGAGGGTGATAGCTGATCCAGGGACCCTTTTGTTGGGATGGGATGGGATGGATGATGGCATGCTTCCAGAAAGCAGGGAAAATACCAGAGGAGAGACTAGAGTTTATGATGGAAAGAATGTATGGAGAGAGGGCCAGGGAAGTGTCTAGGAGCCAGTGAGAGGGAATAGGGTCTGAGGGGCAGGTGGTTTTGCAGATGGAGGATAAGGTTTTAGTCAGGATGGGGGCAGAAACAGACTCAAAGGAAGACCAGCGGTGGGAGAGGGGAGGAAGCAAGGAAGAAGAGAAAAGGGAGGAGAGGCGGAAGAAGGAGAAATGGGGGCTGAGACGGGGGGGGGGGGGAGAGGGGAGGAGGGCATGCTGGGAAAGAGAGACGAAGGGAGAGGACTTTAGAAGTGAAGTACGAGGCCAGGGAGGCAGGATCAGGAGGGGCGGGGGGGGGGAGGGATTAGAGGAAGAATGGGGAGCAGACAGGGTACAGAGAATGGAGTACAATTGGTGGGAGGAATTTGTGGAAGAAGAGATAAGAGAGGACAAATAGTCTTTTTTAGCTGAGTGTAGGAGGAGACGAAAGTGGCGATGACAGGCACGGAAATGGTCCAGATTGACGGGAGAGGGGTGTTTGCGCCAGTCTCTCAGCGCGACGGTGGTGTCTGCGGTGGAGAAAAAGTCCGGGGTGGAACCAGGGATGGTGATAAGGGTGATGATGTGCAGGGCGAGGCTGGAGGGGGGCAAGGACATCGAGGGCAGCTGAGAGCATAGTGTTCCAAGTGTGTACCTGAGTGTCCACAGGGAGAAGATGAAAGTCTGTAGGAAATAGGACGTTGGAGGGGGGGGGGGACTGAAGGAGTGTGTTAGCATTGATATGATGAGATAAGGAGAGGGATGGCACTGCTGGGGGGAGCATTAGGAGGAGGGGGGACAGGGAAGGAGTGGGGAGCAAATAAGAGAAGAAAAGGCAAAGGTGGTCGGACCAGGGGAGAGGTAGGGGGGAGAGAGAGGAGAAGAGAAAGGGGGAAGCCATGGGAGAAATGAGGAGGTTGAGAGTATGCCCAGCAGTGTGGGTGGGAAAGGGAACAAGCTGGGCAAGGGAGAGGTCAGATAGGAGGGAAAGGAAGGCGTGGTTTCGGGAAGTGGAAGGGGATTTGGCATGGACATTGAAGTCTCCAAGAATCAAAAGCTGGGGAAAGAGAAGGGAAACCTCAGATATGGTAGAAAAGATAGAGTCCCACATGGGGGCAGAGAGGGAGGGTGGGGCATAGATAAGAAGGAAGTGGAGAGGGGGGGAGGTGGCTAGGTGAAGGAGCAAGGATTCTGGGTAATGGAGTGCAGAGGAAAATTGTTCTTGGAGGGGGAGGGAGGAACGGTAAAGAACCGCAACTCCTCCACCGCTCCTACCATGGTGGGAGGTGGATAGAGCAGAGTAGCCTGAAGGTAGGCAGCGGTTGAGGAGGGGCTCCTCGCCATCCCTCAGCCATGTCTCAGTTAGGAGAAACAGATTGAGTGAGTATTGAGAGGCAATATCATGGATTAGGGCAGATTTTGAGCGAAGGGAGCGACAGTTAAGGAGGGCGAGTTGAAGAACTAGAAAGATCTGGGGGGAAGGGGATACTGGGGGGTGGGGGGAGTAGTAGACCAAATTGGAGATGTTTTGTACGTAGAGACCAGAGGCGGCGGGAGCAAGGGAGGCAGGCCGTCAGCCCCAGTGGACAGGAATGACAGACATTGTGAGAGCAGCAAAGCACAGTAGAGAGAGAGAGGTGAGAGAGAGAGAGGAGCGGGACTTACCGTGGGACCATGGAGAGCGGGCTTGTGGAACCGTAACACCAGGAGAGTAGGAGCGGACCTGAGGGAGAAAGGAGCAATTGTGAGGGAGGGCGGTAGATCGTGTGAGCTCTGGATACTCGCCCCCTGCCTCGCCTCAAGGAGCTCGCCCAAGGAGCAGGTCCTGCTCCTTGTGCGCGCTCCTTGTGCGCGCCCTCATGGCGCAGGACGCCACACCGGAGTTGTTTAAATACAGTCTGTTCACTGCAGGGGGGGAGTGCAGACGTGCAAAGCGCGGCCACGTCACTTCCGGCCCTTCCGGGTGCAGGCAGCCAATGAGAGGAGGACTGAGAGGTACCTGGAGAGGTGAAAGGAGGACACAGAGATTATGGTGAGGCAATTAGACAAAATCATACACAGTAGGCACAGCATACACAGTTGGTCCATCCATTTCCCCAGTTGCCTATAAATCTGAATCCTTCCTGTTTGCACCAGTTCTGGAGCCATGTATTAAAGCTGTTTAGGCAATGCAGCCTTTCTGCCCCCTTATGAAGAACAGGCAGAACCTCTGAGAATTCTACAATCTGCTTACCAAGAACAGGCAGAACCTCTGAGAATTCTACAATCGGCTTACCAAGAACAGGCAGAACCTCTGAGAATTCTACAATCGGCTTACCAAGAACAGGCAGAACCTCTGAGAATGCTACAATCGGTGTTAACAATCGGCTTGAGTTTCTCTCCCAGAGTCTGGAGGTCCCTTTGAACTGCAGAGACACTGTTTCTAGCCAGGTCATTTGTACCCAAGTGGATGACAACAACAATTTTAGAGTGCTCACTTTCTGCGCTAACTACATCAACAATTTGGTTTGTATTCCTGCAGGCTGAAGAGCCTGGGAGGCATTTGACTATTTTCTCTCCTTTGAACTGTGTTCCCAAGTTGGTGCCTCTGATGATAGAATCTCCAACTAGTAGTAGTTTTCTGGGGGGGGGGGGTTGTGATTTTTTCTTCATATTTGGTGCTTTAACAGTAGATTGGGCATTGCCTCTCATTTAAGGGCCCCTCAGTTTTCATGGATTGGGCATCATCATTAACCAAGGCAGAGAAGGCATTATGCAGGGATATCTCTTGATGTATAGGGTGTCTTTGCGTTACTGGTCGCAACCTACCAGAGCCCACTGTGATCCATTTGTTCCTGGGATGTTTGACTCTTTGTGGGAGCGGTGGTGGACTTAGTTCGGTTTGTATGCTAGAAGAGGTGTGTTTCATTGCAGGCAAGTCAAGTTATTCTTTAGATCTGCTGGTGAACCTTTTACATAAAACTTTCCAGGCCAATTCTTACTATGGAATTCTTATTTTCCTTTTCAAAACCTTCAAATGTTTCCCCCTCTAACAGGTAAGTTTCCTTTTTGGAATTTGGGTAATTTTCCCAGTGTCTGTTTTATTTGAGCTTGAATATATTTTCCCTGTTTGTCTCTGTGTAGGGTGCACTAGTACCTCTTCCAGTTCTCTTTCTTGCGAAGGGGCCCAGGACTCCAGATCCTTCAGCTACAGGATTGAAGATCTTCCCAGGTTCTTCAGATGTCCTCTTCTTCACTGGATCCTATTCCCTACCTTTAACAAATCAACAAGGGAAAACCCTGTCTATCCTATAAGTTGGAGCAAAATGTCTTTCTCTTTAAGAAAGAATATTGGGGTTTTTCAACAACTAGAACACTTTCCCTATCTAGTTAAATAAATGGATATACACCCTGCCTTCCTTTGTTTCTTTGCATGCATCCACTCCACAACTCCATACTCTGCACTGCAACCCAACCACACCCACATGCAGCACTCTTCCAAACACACTTACTTTAATTGAACCAGTTAGGGAATGTTTTATTCTTTCAATCCAGGAATGAGTCTATCTTCTCAGGCCCATTAAGGTTCAGTCTCAATTAACTAAGCACAGAGCACAGCAGAATGTTTAAGCTCTGTGTTCTGTTTCAGTTGCACACAAACTGTTCAGTCACATCATAGGTTTGAATTTCCCCTTCTTTTCTCAGGGTACTTGTCACTTTTGCACCCAGAAATTACCCACTTCTGGAAGTTCAGAGTTTTTTTTTCCTCTAGTCCAAGAGGATATTTGTTACAAAATCAATCCTTCCATCCACTTTCGAGCTTCAAGTCAGATTCAGAATTACAGTTCCCAGCTCTGAGTATGAACATCTTCTCTAGATCTTAGACAGGATTCCAAGGAGAATTTAACTTCCTTTAAGAAATATTCTTCACTCAGTAGAACTCTCAACCAGTCAGTCAGTATTTCTCTGAGAGCCACTCACCTAAAGTTCCAATTGATCACCAAATTCAGTTTCCAGAGAATTAGACTATACTTCCACAGTCAGCAATCACCAGTTCAACCCTTTTCTTTACTCAGCACCCTTCAAAAACTGTTCTTTCAGCCCTCTTTTCACTTGAAAATCTCTCAGACATCTCACCTTTTCCATGAACAAGCTTTAACTGCTGCTTTCAGCTTTATTTTCCTTTATTAGCTTCTGCAATTTGCCTCCAGAAAGCTGCTCATTCAAGAGATTCCTGCAACTCCCCTACATAAACACACAGCCCTGAAGGCTGAAAAATGTCCCTGTTCTTTGGATCTTATGATATTGTTAATCACCACAGCCAATAAGAAATCAGAAATATTGAAGAATGAAATTGATGAGAAATTGACAGTCTTAAAAGGGTGTGACAACAATTTTGAAAAAATACAAACTGATTATGATAGAAACATTCAACAATTTAAGAAAGAGATTAAAAATAAGAAGGTTGATAAGTTTAAAAGGGATGAGGATGATTATAGGATAGGATATGTATATGTATACCATTGGTGTAAAAAGGTAGAAAATGACAGAGTTTGGATTAAGAAAAGATCCTCTATATTTGTTCGTAAGGATAGTATGATAGAAGAACAAAAAAGAAAAGAAGCAGGATGAGTCTTTGGAAAATATGAATGCCTCTGCATCCTTATTCTTCACCCAAAGAGAGGCCTAGGCCTCAGAAAGCTAAAGAACATGACAAAGCTCATAACAATGATTTTTTCAACATGGATCTATTTTGGAAGGGGGGTGGTCGGGACGGATCACGCACCTGTCCTCCACCAGTAGAACAAGACAGATTTTACGATCAACAACAAGACAGGACAAATTATAATACAACCAACACAGAGGCCGGGGTCGAAGACGCAGACGAGGGAGTTGGAAATCGGAAAGATTTCGCGAGAGGAGATATTAAATGATCCTATTAACAATAATGTCATCAACATTTCAGAATATATACTGACATCAGATGAAGTTTCTGTCTTGAATAAAGGTTTATCTTTTGTGCCTATTAAGAAGCCAGATCCTTTTGACATTCAAATCGATCTGTTTAAATTTTTTCAAAAAATTTGGATTAGACAGTTTTTTATGAATCAGGAGGCTAATCATAGTGATGGTTCTCTTATTTGTAATAAATCTACTTGGATTCCTCCCTCACAAACAGATCCCATTATAGAGACTTTTGAACAAGTTGTTTCTCGACAAATTAAGAAGATTTGCACTAATCCAAGCCCCGCTTTTTATAATCTTACTAAAGGTGAAAGTGCGGCCATTAAATCCTTGCAAAAAAATGACAAGATAATCATCAAACCCACAGATAAAGGAGGTGCCATGGTAGTTATTGATAAGAAAATGTATATTGATGAGATTAATAGGCAGCTTACAGATAAAACATTTTATCTTCTATTAGAAGGTGACCCTACAAAGAAATTGAAAGGTAGTATTGATAACATCGTAATGACGGTTTTTGAGATTGGATATCTTACAAAAAAAGAGAGAGACTTTCTCATTGTTCCCACACCGGTCATTCCTCCAATCTACATTATCCCGAAAATCCATAAATCTTTGACGGCCCCTCCTGGACGTCCGATAGTATTAGCAATTGGATCACTTATGGAACACATTTCAAAATTTTTGGATGGGCCTTTTGTGACCGCAATGTGGTCTTATGTGAGGGATTCATCGTACATTATTGAAATTTTATCTTCTTTTCATAATCGTAATTCTGATATTATCCTCGTTACTTTAGATGTTGAATCTTTATATACGAACGTCCCACAAGCGGAATCTTTGGAGATTATTGAACAATGTTTACTTAAAAGAGAAATTCATAAACATATCCCCACGGCTTTTCTTATGACACTAGCACAATTTGCATTATGTGAAAATTATTTTTGCTTTAATGAACTTTTTTTCAAGCAAATAAAAGGGGTAGCGATGGGCTCATCTATGACCTCAGATATAGCGAATTTGTATATGTTCCAGTTTGAAGAGAAGTTTTTAAAGGATCATGTTTTTAAAGCCAACATCAAACTTTGGATACAGTACATTGATGACATTTTTATTATTTTAACGCATGGATAAACGATTTAGATCCCAAACTATGGTTCCAGGTCACATATGATTTTTGTCAAATTCCCTATTTGGATTCAATAATTAGAAAAGAAGCCAATCAATTTGTTACAGGTGGTGGCCGGGCACGACAATGTCCCAGCCATTGCTCTATGCACTGTGCAGATGCATCCTGCCCAGGCCACCCTGTCCGAGCCATACCCACAGTACCTTGCTCCTCATTATGTGCATTGGCAGTCTAACACTGGAAACAGTGCAAGCAGTGTGGGCTGAGTAAGGTGTTGGCAGCCACCACACACTGGATAGAAAGACACACTCCCACACCTATGCCAGCATTGTGCAAATATAGAGACTTTTGGCAGCCCTGGCCACCGCATCAGTCCTGGACACAGTGCAGGTATGGCTATGTTATGCAATACTGTTGGGGTCACTCCCCGGGGTGGTAAACACTGTCAGAAACCAGAACTGAAACAGACTCCTCAGACATCAGAAAGGTTGCTATGATGCAGCTCAATCAGCAAATTGTGCTGAACTTAGAAATTGCTATCTGCCATTAATCATAGCAACCTTTTGATATATGTGTAACGTATTCCCAGATTTAGGGCGGCATTGCTAAGGTATGCAAGTGCTAGTATTGGGAGATGCTGCTGCATGCAGGGCCCAACATCCTGTCTCTCCATGAGGCTTTGGATAATGGAGCCTGTGGGTGCGGGTGTACCTGCCCCTGTTGGCCGCTGTTCTAGGGCAGAGGTTCCCAACTCCGGTCCTGTTCATGTTTTCCTGCTGTCCCTAATGAAAATGCATGAGATACATTTGCATACCATGGTAGCGGCGCATAGAAATGCAGCACAGGCATCTTTATTAGAGACAGCATGAAACCTGAATGGTTTTTGGCCCTCCAGGACTGCATTTGGGAAACTCTGCTCTAGGTATTGCACATGTTTATGGTGTCTGTGCTCTGTAGGGTAAAATATAGGCGTTTCAGGCATGTTTATGTTATCTGCAATTTGTTATCAATTACTAAGTTAAGCACAATTTGCTGATAGAGATGCATCATAGCAACCTTTCTGATATCTGTGGAGTGTGTTTCAGTTTTGGTTTCTGACAGTGTTTACCACCCCGGGGAGTGACCCCAACAGTATTGTGTACCATAGCCATGCCTGCACTGTGCCCAGGACTGGTATGGTGGCCAGGGCTGCCAAAAGCCTCTATATTTGCACAATGCTAGCATAGGTGTGGGAGTGTGTGTCTGTCTTTCCAGTGTGTTGTGGCTGCTTACACCTTACTCAGCCCACTCTGCTTAACCCTGTTTCCAGTGTTAGCCTGCCAATGTGCATAATGAGGAGCAAGGTACTGTGGGTATGGCCCTGACAGGGTGGCCTGGGCAGGATGCATCTACACAGGGCATAGGGCAATGTCTGGGACACTGCACGGACAGGGTGGCCACAGCATGTCCTGCTGGGAGGTCACTCTCACCCTGACTGAGCAGTTACCACGTCATGGTTAGGTTCCCCCATAGTGCTATATAGTATTTTTCTCAAGTGATATTTATGGGTTCTCTTTTCTGGGGCCCAATCACTGACTTATCTGCTTGGTGTGTGTGCTCACATCTTTTCCAGGAACTTGCATTATGGCCTAGCTAGCAGGCTGCCTGCAGTTAGTATGTGTATGGCTGGAGCACCTTGCAGAGTGCAGTGGCTGGAGATTTGCTGTGCTTGCTGCTGGAGCATGTCAGATAGTGGTGGGGGGCAGCTGAGCATTTCCAGGCCTACTGTCTGTCTGCCATTGCCTCATGGATGCGTACAGATCTGCATTGACTGCGCTGTAGGGTGCCTGTTCCCCAGCAGGACTGGGGTTGATGGTCCCCTCTACTGCCACCATTGCAGGGATGTAGAATGTGGATCTGTTGGTGGGAGATCCTGAGCCCCAGAGGGTGGATTGGGTGGTGCTACATAATCCGCCTCTGGGTCCAAACACCCCCTTCACTTAAATCATGTGACTGTGGCACCCACACAGGATATGCACTATTCTGGGTGCAACATAGTCCACATGGGCTAGACATGACTGGGAAATACAGATGGACACAGGTGTATTCTAGGTGTGTCTGGAAGGGCTACCTATCACACACTGGCACTGATGGTGATCTGCAGCATAGCCTATCTCAGCTAAGCCAGGTGCTGCAGACCTGGTGCTGGGCACCCCACCTTGCCCTCAGGGTGAGCACAGTACCCCCACAATGTGCCGGTCTGTAGCTACTCTGTGCCAGTAACACACGGTCAGTTCCCCCTACCAGGCCGAGGTGCTGTGGGGGTGCATACCCCATCTTGTGATCATCTGTAGACTGCTGATCTGCATGTGCAGTGCATCATGGGTATGGGTGGGTTAACCCTATCCTGATAATCACAGCAGACAGTTTGTGTGGTGACCTGCAGTCCTTCTGTAGCCAGCCAGGGGCTTGTTAGTAGCCATAGAGATGTAGCCCACTGGTTACTTCACTGACTGTGGAGGCAGAGGTCATGGGTTTGATCCCACAGTAGTGTTATTTGATAGGGCTGTCTGAGGCATTTCCTTTTTTAATTTAAATTAGTGCTGCCAGCAAAAACACCCTCACAGTGCTGTAACCTTAATGTGCCTCATAAGGCGCCCTATAAGGCGCCTTATAAGGCACCCAATAGGGAACATTATAAGGTGCCTTGGCGGACAGTGCACTTTATAATGTGCCCTCTGGAGTGCCTTATAGGGCGCCTTATGAGGCACCTTAGGTTACTGCACTGTGAGGGTGTGTTTGCTGGCAGCACTAATTTAAATTAAAAAAGAAAATGCCTCAGACAGCACTGATTTAAAGTAAAGGGTAATGCGTCAGACAGCCTTGCTTATTAAGCCCACTGAGGATCAAACTCATAACCCCTGTTTTATCAGTCATTGTATTAACCAGTGTGCTACACCTCTGTTGCTGTGTTTGCAGGTCAGCACGCCTAATTAAGGCTAACACGCGTTAACGTGCCACGGCTCCCTCTATCGCACGATAACGGACTTTATCACGCGATAACCCGAAATGCTACCTTAAGAGCGGAACACCCAGTACCTTATATGGCATTCGTCACAGTAAGACTGCAACTAACGCCGGTAACATTAAGACGGTTTAGTAAACATATCCCATATTTTCAATTACAAAAGAAAAAAGAGAAAAGAAAACTTGCTACAACAGTTCCTAAGGCAGACTAAAACAAACCCCATAGCTGCTAGGAGAAGAAAGAGCCTGAGAATCCAGGCTGCATCAAGTATGCAAGTATTTATCAAAACTAGACCATGATCATTTGTACTTCTATATTTTTGTTTATTCTGTAATTTATGTATTTATTTATGGGTTTTCTATATCACCTTTTGGTGCCATCCCTTATACTGTATATATATTTTATAGTCTTCCACCATGTATTCATATCTATATATATTTTATAGTCTTCCACCATGTATTCATATCTCCTCTTCTTCCCTGTTACTCCATGTTATATGTTCCTTTGTTCTCTGTAAACTCAATGTTACCTGTATGCATTGCAGTATATTTTGTTCGATGTACACCGCGCTGATTTTAATAGCGCGGTATAGAAGAGATGTTAAATAAATAAATAAATAAATAATGCAGATGTATCCTTTCAATTCTTGAAAACCAGTTCAATTGTGTAAGTTATCAAAAAATCTAACAAGGATGCATTTGCCTTAGTAAAACCTATCTCATTTGCCAAAGATCTTCACAAGACTACTTTAAAAGTGCTAGGTTGTGATAATCCCAATATTTGCAAAATCTTTCCCAAATATCTGTCGAATACTTTGTCAGAATTAGATAAGAAAAAATCACGTGGGCCAACATACCTCCAATGTCAGCATATATTGCTACTCCCCTCCCCCTCCCGGAGGTACATTTGGCTACCCTGACCGTTATTCAATAAGCCTGATGACCCAGAAAAAACAGTGATTGCATGACAGATGCTGACATTCGGGTCCATATCACTTCGGTCCAATATGTTTCCATTGTTTCTGGCAGCTCCACTGTTGCTTCCAAACATAGCAGTTTATAAAATCAAGAGCTTGAGTTGAAAAAGCTTGTGGTGGCAATGGCCAGCTACTCAATTATCCATGTCACTTCCCAATCAGCCACTTGAAAGTCACTATGGGCTATTATATGTTTCAGCTGGAGCCATTTAAAGGAGTGTGCTAGAGAGAGGCCAAATACCTCCGTTAGCTCCCGAATTGACCAAAAACAGCCTTGAGAAATCAGTTGGCTTGGGGTCCAATATAGTTTGATTGCCAGGCTTTCTAAGTAATAGATTGTTTATTAATTCCAATTTTGCAATTGTACCATTTTGGTGATTACAGGATGCTACTTCTTCAGGATCCATTTGTATACCGAAATGCATTAAAAGTGACCTATACAACCCACCACTTTTTTAGTCTGAGGACCCATTCATATATTAAGGGGAATTGGATGCGTCATTGCCCTCTCCAGATCCTACCATATGGGTTTTTTCAACTCCTCTTCTTCCCAAAACCAATGCCCTCCCTGTCAAAATAGAAAGGAAATATGATAGCATTGAAGATCTGGAAAGTTAACCTACTCTCTCAGAAAGTGAACCTTTTAGTCTGTTTGTAGCAATCTGTGGCTTCTTATTTGTCCACAGAAATTTAATTAAGCACCTCCCTAATTGTTTATAAACGGCATCAGAGATGGATAAGGGATTGATCTTCAGTATAGACATCATCTTTACGCTTTTAAGCCCCACCAAGAGAGGAATAGCGTGAATCAGCTATCTGTCAGGATGAAAGGCCAGCAATTTAGAATAGATTTTGCTATCAACATTTATCAATCAAATTGGACAATAGTTGGCTACTAATAATTGGTTCTTGCTGGTTTCAGTAAAAAGGTTATTTTTGCCTTCATTATAGAGCCGTGAACCGTGCCCACTGTAATGAGCTCTTCAAATATCTGCTTCAGCTTCAGTAACAAGTCTGAGAAGATCTTATAGAATTCTGCTGGCAGGCCACCTGGCCTCGAAGACTTTCCTAAAGGAAAAGTATTGATAGCCTCTCTTATCTCCTCCATTGTCAGTGATCCATCAAGCTTTTGTCTCTGGTTATTTGTCAACTCCGTGTAAAAATTTCTGAATAGAAGTTATAGAATTGATGCAATACAGTATATCCAAATCCTGCATTACCAGAGTTCCACACTCTTTATTTATACTAGTATCTGTTGCTTTGCTTTCCAGGCTTTAAGATATTGGGGTAAAAAATGACCACTTCTATTGGCTTCTTCATAATATCTCGCCTTATGAGCAAATATTGATGAATGTGCCAATGTACTGAGTTTTTTTTTATTATAAAGATATCCTGTTTGCTGCTTTAGGAACAAGAGTGAGTTATCTCTGATCCGAGTATGCTGTAGTTCAAGTGCTCTAATCTTTTTCAGGTCTTATCGTGAAGGTCATGACAACCTCCCTGATTGTAGCCTTGAATGCCTCTCACTAGCGGAAAAAGGAGGCATCTTCTTTGCTGTATTGAAAGTATGACTCAGTTTCTTGCTGAATCAGTTGACAGAAATTGTTGTCTTCTAGCAGCCCAGTATTAAATCTCCACTGAGGGGGATCTGACTCAGTCTGGAACTAGATGATGACTGGTACATGATCTGAAAAATTAATTGACCCGAAGGAAGTATCAAGTAGGGAGGACAATAATGCATTTGAGATTGGAAAATAATCTATTCTGATGGGCGCTAAAAATTTATTTCTAAATTTATTTGGTCCTAGTTGAGCTGCAAAATGAACCAGGCCAGAATAACTATATGGAGAAGTGGGCAACTTTGGTTGGTAAACAGGACATTGAATCTTTTTGGGAAACAGTCTGGATTATACTTTTTCTCGCTCTCACTATCTAGAGTTATATACTATCTAGAGTTATATCTGGGGTCCCTGCTCAAGTTACTCTTAAGAATGTATTACACACCTTGCCAACTTTCTAAATACATGTCCCAAGTAAGTGATCTATGCTGAAGAGTGTGCCAAGAGCTAGGTAGCTAGGTTCTTTTGACCATCTTTGGTGGACTTGCTCGCATGTTCAATCTTTTTAGACTTCAGTCCATCTATGGTGGATTATAGTCTTTTTCATCTGTTAGTGCCCTTAGAGGCTAGGAGTTCTCTTCTAGGTTCCTCTATAATTGGTGAGACCTCTTCCACTCATAATGCCTTTTGTTCAGAACCTTTTATTGTCTGCCAGTTTTGTTTTGGCCAAATACTAGAAAAGACAGACTGTGCCCACCCAGGCTGAGTGGTTCAGACAGATATGGGATATCGTTTATATGGAACAACTGACTCAGATGATGAGAGGAAATATTAAATTATTTGAAAATATCTGGGGTCCCTTCTTAGCTAAATATTCTGCTTTGTAAGGATTTTTTTTAGGTTAGAATTAATCTTGTTATGCTATTTTCTGCTTAAGTTTCTCATGCAGAATGTTGTTTATTGCTGTTGTTGATCCTTACAACCGGTCTTACTTTTTTATGATGTTGGGGAATTTTGTGACATGAAATGCATCACTTTTTTTTTGTTTAACTTCGTTGATATTTTTTTATATACTTTGTATCAGGAGTAAAATTTACTCCTGCATCTGTAATTACCCCAAATGACCTTGCAGTGTATTGTATTGCTATGGATGATCTTATTGTATGCTGATGTTTTTTGCTTGGGATAGCGAGGATTGTGGGTGGGGGTTGGGGTTGGGAGTTAGGTTGTTAGGGAAATATTACTCTTTGGTTTCTTATCTTATGAGAGCCTCCTTTGATTGAGAATGTCATCTTCTGTTTGAATTTTGCTATGATCTGATTGGTAGTTAATTAAATTTGTGCATTGTCTGGTGAGCAAAAGTTCATATGTCATATTTCTTTATGCATGGTTTACCATATTTTGCTTCTTGGATTTTTCTGAGTATGATGCACATTGTATAATTTGTTTTCTTTTTGGTTGGCTTTCTCAGACTATATACTTTATAATACTGTTCGTACTTCTAAAACTTTTTTTCAAAATAAAGATGCTAGAAAAAAAAGAAAGAATATATTCTAGAATGTGTGTTGTGTGACTGAAGCCTCCACATGTCAATAAGTCCCAAATGCTGGATATCAGAATGCTGCACTTACAATGATTTAGGAGTTTTATAGTTTATTCTAAACTACCTGTCAAATATAGTTTCTAGAGGCAGATTGAAATCTCCATCCATCACCAGCAAGAGAGAGGCTCCATCACCCAGAGTATCTGCCAGTTGCTTGAAAAATATAGAGGAATCAATATTTGGTGCATATACATTTAAAAGTGCAATTTTCTTCCCTGCTAGGGAAAAAGCAATTATTGTAGTGTCAATTATTTAATTTAAGAGATTCCTGATATGGCAGCTGAGTTTCCTACAAAAAAGGATATGTCAATCCCTTCATGTTTAAGGTCACCTTTTTTCTTTTAACAACATTGTGGAAATCCTTGACATTGAGGGTCTTAAACTTTATTGCAGTAGATGTATGCATATAGAGGGGGATTTTAGAAAGAACATCCTAGTGAAACTGGGGATGTCCAGGGCAGAATGTGCAGTAAAACGCCAGGAACGTCTATGTCTCTGGCTGATTTCAGGAATATAGATGTCCATGACATGGATGTCCACACAGGCAGGCACATACAGTACACATCCCCATTAGGAAGGTTTGGGTCATGAACATCGATCTCAGGCAAGCTAGCATAAGGGGATGTCCAGGGGCACAGCAAAGTGAAAACATAAGCCCCCATTCCCCATCAGTGTTTGCTGACAAAGTTTAAAATACAGGGAATAATAGTTTGACTCCTTCTCCAGCACCTTTCAGATGCCTGTTTGTGCCTGGAGCAGGTTTAACTTTAGAGAAGATTTGGGGCATCCAGGGCATTTCTGAGATCAGGCTGGGATGTTCAGGTTATTAATATCACCTTGGCCATGCCTTGGCCACGCCCACATTCCGACTTTGATGTCCTTGTGCTGTGGGCGTCCATAGACCTGCCTTTAAACTAGCTCCGAGGACATCTATGATTTGGATGGCCTCATGCCTAAATGCAGACATCTAAATCATGAATAGCTCTTTAAAAATAATGCCTTTAATGAATAGCAAGAAACTTTCTAGTGAGTTCTATTTTGCTAAAAGATCCAACGTTCTGTAAGTATGATGGAGTAGTGTATAATTTCATCCAGCCAGTACCAGAAGAATATATACTTCTCTACTTGCTTCCCAGCATATCCCAATAAACAACCCAACAGCATTAAATCCACTAAACTCTAATCCCATAAGAGCTAGATGGACAAGGCAAAGTGAGAACTAGCTGACGCTATATAGTAATAATAAGAATTACCCTTTATACCAATGTACTCACATCACACTTACATTAATCCCCCAATCATTCTGAATCCACATATATGCCCATAACAGTCCCCCCAATTTTAAGCATTCAAACATCTTGTTCATACATATTATATTAATCCTAATCTAACCACACTAAGAACCACCTTCCCCATCCTACCATATTTCTTACTTCTCTCCCAGCCCTTTATTCAATGCACCTAATCCACACACTCACAATTTCCCTTCATTTGTCCATTCCCTTCAACCCCCTGAAATATTAATAAAAATATAGAAACATGATGGCAGGAAAAGACCACAAGGCCCATTTAGTCTACCCTTCAATATCAACTACACTAGTCTCTTTTTTCCTTTAAAGATCCTCTGTGTTTGTCCCATGCTTTCTTTGAATTCAGATACTGTCCTTGTCTCTACCATCTCCACTGGGAGACTATTCCATGCATCTACCACTCTTTCCATGAAGAAATATTTCTGCATCTTACTCCTGAGTCTATCCCCTTTCACCCTCATTCTATGTCCTCTCATAGCAGAGCTTGCCTTCAATTGAAACAGATTCTCCTGTGCATTTATGCCATGGAGGTATTTAAATGTCTCCACCATATCTCCCTTATGCCACGTTTCCTCTAAAGTATACATATTAAGATTTTTAAATCTATTCTCATATGCTTCTTAATGAAGGCCACTAACAATTTCAGTAGCCATCCTCTGCACCGACTCCATCCTGCTTATATCCTTTTGAAGGTATAGTCTCCAGAATTGTACACAATACTTCAAATGAGATCACACCAGAGACTTATAAAGAGACATTATCACCTCCTTTTTTCTGCTGGCCATTCCTCTTCCTATACACCCAAGCATCCTTCTGGCTTTTGCAGTCACCTTTTCTACCTGTTTAGCTACTTTAAGGTCATCAGACTCAATTATGCCAAGGTCCTGCTCTTCTTTCATGAACATGGGTACCCCACCCCCCTACACTGAACCGCTCCTTTGGAATTTTGCAGCCCAAGTGCATTACTCTGTATTTTTTAACATTAAATTTCAGCTGCTAAATTCTAAACCAGTCTTCAAGCTTAGCTAGATCCCTCCTCATGTTATCTACTCCTTCCTGAGTGTCTACTCTATTGCAGATTTTGGTATCATCTGCAAATAAGCAAACCTGATCTGACAGCCCTTCCACAATATCACTAACAAATATGTTAAAAAGAATCAGACCAAAGACAGATCTCTGCAGAACACCACTAGCAGTTTCCTTCTCCTCAGAGTGAACTCCATTTACCTGCACCCTTTGTCACCTTCCACTCAACCAATTTCTAACCCAATCAGTAACTTTAGGATCCATCCCTAGTGTGCTCAGTTTGTTTATAAGTCACCTGTGCAGAACGGTATCAAAGGCTTTACTGAAATCCAAGTACACCACATCTAGGGCTCTCCCTCGCTCCAACTCTCTGGTCACCCAGCCAAAGAAATCAATCAGTTTTGTCTGACAAGATCTGCCTCTGGTAAATCCATGCTGCCTATGATCCTGCAATCAGTGGACTTCAGAAACCTCACTATTCTCTCTTTTAGTAGCCTTTCCAATAATTTACTAACTATAGAGATTAGACTAATCAGTCTGTACTTCTCAGTGTCACCCTTATTTCTGCTTTAGTGTGTAGGGACCACATGTGCCTTTCTCCAATCCTCTCGCACCATTCCCGACTCCACAGAGGCATTGAAAAGGTCAGACAGTGGATCTGCTAGAATGTCCCCAAGTTCCCTCAGTATTCTTGGATGTATCCCATCTGGACCTATCGCTTTGTCTACTTTTAGTTTAGCTAGTTGCTCACATACACAGTCTTCTGAAAATTGTTCAAGATCCCCGTTGCTTTTGTTCCTATTTGTGGGTGTTTTCTGAGGTCCTGCTCCTGATCCTTCATCTGTAAACAGAGAATAGAAATATTTGATAAGGAATTTCCCTTTATCCTCATCAATTTCTGCATATTCCTCTCCTTCACCCTTGAGCCTGACAATACCACTTTTGCCCTTTGTCCTCTCACTAACATATCTGAAAGATGTCTTATCCTGCATTTTATTGCATTGGCTATTTCTTCTTCTTTTTGTATGTTAGCTTTACTGGCTACTTTGTTAGCTTCTCTAAGTTTTTCAAAATATAGATGTTTGTCTTCCTCTTTCTGTGATCTCTTGTATTTCATGAAGGCCTGTCTTTTTCTTCACCTTTCCAGCTACTTTGTTTGAGAGCCATACTGGCCTCCCTTTCCTTTTACATTTATTTACCTTTCTAACAAAAAGGTTTGCAGCTGTTTAAATATCCCCTTTCAGTTTTGCCAACTGATTTCTACATCCCCCAGCTATTCCAATCCAGCTAATGACTCCTTGAGGTATTGTCCCATCTGGTGTGGGTTTTGTTACCAGTTGCCTGAATAGTTCTCCTTGTAGAGAATCCAGGATCGCCTTACTTCTAGATGACCGCAGCAGGGATGTGCCAATCCACATGTATATTCAAATCACCTATCAGCAGCATTCTCCTTTCATGGCAATACTGCATATGCCTGCTATTAAGTCTTCATCCACTTCTACTACCTGAGAGGGGGTCTGTATATAACTCCAATGCAAATGGATTTCTCTTTCCCTCTTTCTAGTTTAACCCACATTGCCTCCTCTCTTCCTTTTAAGCCCTGCAGTTCTATAGCTTTAATATTATTTTTGACATATTTATTTATTTTATATATTCTCTTATATACTGCACTATTCTGTATCAGTGCAGTTTACATTGAACAAACTGAAATTACATTGAACAGGGCATTATAACTTGGAGATAACTATTTTACAGGGAACATGGGCTATGGAAGGTTAAGTGGCTTGCCCAAGACCACAAGGAGCACCTGTGGGACTAGAAACCCCAGTCCTTCCAGCCCAAGGTTGCTGGTCTCCTTATTTATTTAGACAGTTTTGTATACCGCCTTATTCTTCAATCAAAGCGGTCATAACACAATTGGGGGATACATTTAACATGCAGGGATATGAGACACATACACTAATACTTACAGGGAACATGGGCAATGGAGGGTTAAGTGGCTTGCTCAAGACCACAAGGAGCACCTGTGGGACTAGAAACCCCAGTCTTTCCAGCCCAAGGTTGCTGTCCTCTAGTGGGATTTGAACCCCCAACCTTCCAGCCTGAAGTACCTTGCCCCAACCACTAGGCCACTCCTCCACGCCATATAGTGCTACTCCATATAGTGCTCTTCCTACCTTGTCCTTTCTGAATAAGGTATAGCCCGATATAATTACATCCCAGTCATGGTTGTCCATGAACCATGTCTCTGTTACCATCATTAAATCCAAGTCAGCCTCTTTCATTAAAGCCTCAACATCTGAGATCTTATTCTCCATACTAGGGACATTTATACACACTGCTTTCCAGATGTTGCCCCTTTTACCCATTTCTATGGAGGTATTTAATGTTTCACTTACCTGAGGGCTTTCTTCACTTACCTGGGGGATCTCTTCACCCATCCCCAATGAATTTAGTTTAAAGCCCTCTTCAGTAGGTTAGCCAGTCTGCTGCTGAAGACACTTCGACCCTTCTTGGACAGATGGATACCATCTCTGCTCTGCAGCCCTTGGAATATCATTCCATGGTCCAGGAAAACAAAACACTATTGATGACACCATCCACACAACCATGCATTCATCTCCAGGATGCGGGCTTCTGTGCCTCGGTCTTTACCCTCAGCTGGGAAGATTGATGGGAACACCACCTGCTCATCTATCTGCAAAATACCATGCATTAAACTGTGGCATAAACATCAGCATTAACTTGGGAGGGCAAGCCAAACATATGTGCACAGAAGTCAGCACAAGTTTGGCATGCAATCCCAGAGGAACAGGGTTGAGAGGAAGTTTGACACCACCTCAAATGGTCCAGGCATCGGGGAAAGCCCCCAATGCCATCAAAATACTGTCCGGGGCTGGTGCCCCCGACACCAACTCTCCAACAGAAACCAAATCCCTGGTGGCCCAGCGGCCCCGATCCCCCCACCCACCCAATAAAACAATCTCTGGTGGCCCAGCGGCCCGACACCTAACAACAAAAAGCTCACTGGTCCCCGAAGCCCCCATCCCCCCGGTACCTTTAAGATGGAGCATGAGCATTGCCCATATTCTCCCACCCCTGCACTTTCATGTTGAAAAATAAGAGTGACTGGCACTGCGCAGGGTCAAACTGCCATATAAGGCAGTCTGACCCTGCATGGTGCATCCCAGGATGCAACATATGTGGTCAGTCACTGTCATTTTTCCAGATGGCAGTGCAGGAGCGGGAGCGCTTGGGTAATGCTCCCACTCCATTGTAAAGGTACAGGAAGGGGGTGGGGAATTCAGAACTACTGGTCCACCATGCTTATTTTTAATTGGGTGGGTGGGGGGTTCAGGGCTGCTGAGCCACCAGGCTCATTTTTAATTGGATAAGTGGGTGGATCGGGGCCACTGGGCCGCTATGCTTACTATTAATTGGGTGGGTGGTGGGATCAGGGCTGCTGGGCCACAAGAGATTTGATGTTTGTTGGGGTACCGCCCCCTTGACAGTATTTAGATAACATTGGGGGCTTTCCCCTATGCCTGGATCATCAGAGGGGAAGTTTGACAAACTCCCCCTCAGAAGATCCCCAGACATAGGGAAAAACTCCTGATGCCATCAAAATAATGTCAGGGGCATAAGCAGGACATTTAAGTCACCTCAGAGGCAGGTATAGAAAATTGGCACTTCGGCTGGTTACAAAATCCTCTATGCGCTTCTCTGCATCAGCGCAGACAATATTAGCATGCCATTTAAATATGGCACAGCTCATTTGACTATAATTTAAATATACTTGGCATTACTTTGTGCACTTGCTTTTCCTTTGCTGTTTATGCATATATCAGTCTCTTTTCTGCATTTGGCCTGTCGGAACCTGTGCATTATCTTTGCGCAAAGGGCATGTTGGTCTTTCTGCAATGGCTCGATAGAGCACAACCCCTCCACCAGTTTGATCTACCTCATCACTGCGATATAGTTTGTACTCAGGTATTACAATGTCCCACTGGTTCCACCAGGTCTCTGAGATGCCAATCATATATAACCTCTCATTTAGTGCTATATATTCTAATTTTCCAATCTTATTTTTTTTTTACTTCTAGCATTTGCATGCAGGCATTTTAGAGGTTGTATTTTATCCATTTAATCTGGTTATCAGTTGATAGGGGTACTTTGGAATCTTTAAGCTCTTTCTGCTTTGTACTTAAGGGCAGCTGGGTAACTTTTATCTTTACTGGTACCTCTCTGTCGGGTGCCCTAACTTCCCTCTTTTGCTAGTATCCTTCAAACCATGTGCTCTTGGGCATCTGTCAGCTTTCCCCCTATTATCTGGTATGGTAATGAAATGTGTACCTTTGCATCAGTGCTGACTGCTGGTGACCCAGAAGCCCCTGGAGGTTTTTTTGGCAAGGTATGATGGGAAGTAGATTACAAAGGGGTATGTTTACTAAAGGGCGCTAACGTCGCAGTGGCGGAATTATCGTGCGATAAGGTACTTTATCGGGCGATGAAGGTGCGTTATCGCGCGATAACATACCTTATCGCATGATAACGCGCCTGCGGCATTAAGGCACCCTAACGCTGTGAAATCCGGCACTGAAGGGCGGAGGAAGGCTTCCCAGAGGGTGGAGAGAAGGGGTCAATGGGTGGAGAGTGGGAGGGGAGAGTCTCCAGGCACACTAACGTAGTGGAATCCGGGTCTGATCACTAACGCCAGTGAAACCCTCTCGTTAAGGCACATTTGCAGGAAAGAGAAACCATTTCAGTCAACAATGTACAGCAAAGCCTGGGAAACCTAAAAAAAGTGATAGTTGTAATACATGTGCACGGAACAAAAGGACAAATAAACATGGAAAATGACCTGAACAAAATGTAAAATCACCATAACCAAGCTGGCCAATAGTGATATGAATGGGAAAAATAAAAAAAACACTACTGAGAAAGCTCCAAAAAAAAAGATATTAATTTTGGAAGGGTCTATGCTCTGTCCCCCTACAAGGTGAATGATCCCACATTGAAATAGCCCTGATCAGGGTTTTCCCTTTTTATTGGACAGATTTCTTATAGTGTGCACATGTGCGGCAACAGCAGGGTGGGCATGTCGGAAAAGGGCAACTGTACAAATGCTTGAAAATGGGATACAGAGGGCTGCAGGCGGCACATGTTGTGGTGCAGCTGGGGCACAGTGCAGACTAGGGAGATGCCTAGGTGGCACATAGGAATGCTGAAACTGTACAGTAGCCAGACAGCAACTGATGAGGGACTAACATGGGCACAAGTGTGTTTCTCACAGTGTCACAGGAGATAGTACCCAGCAGGTACCTCCAAGGGCACAGAACATTGACAGGCGGTGGTGGTGGGGGAAGTGTGGACGTCTATGCAGACACCCCTACCCCAGATTCCACACCATAGGCAGCCGCCTACCGGCACACTGTATGACCTGAGAATGCGCACCACCAGCACCACCAGCATAAGGGCCTGTCAGCATGGTGGCGGAGGGGTACTGGTGGCGGAGGGGGCAGTGGCATCTGCCCACAGCAGACCATGGCCTAGCCCCGTTTAGGTGATTGCCGTGCACTGCAACAGACAGGCTCTGTCTGACGAACAGTCAGGGTATCCCCAGGGAATGAGCCATCCCTGTGGTGACAGTGTGGTGCAGTACACACAGCCAGTGTGTTCAGGAGCAGAAGGTCACAGGTTCAAGTCCCAGCTGTGGCTCCTGCCAACCCAGTCCCCATATTTCACCCAGTACCAAACCATGGTACTAAAGATGGAACCTTTATTGCATATAACATAAACATGTGTGAAATGCCTATATTCTACCCTACAGAGCACAGACACCATAAACATGTGCAATACCTAGAGCAGAGTTTCCCAAATACAGTCCTGGAGGGCCAAAAACCATTCAGGTTTCATGCTGTCTCCAATAAAGATGGCTGTGCTGCATTTCTATGCGCCACCCCCATGGTATGCAAATATTTCTGATGCATATTCATTAGGGACAGCATGAAAACCCGAACAGTGTTTGGCCCACCAGGACCGGAGTTGGGAACCCCTGCCCTAGAGCAGAAGCCATCAGGGGCAGAAACACCCGCACCCACAGGCTCCGTTATCCAAAGCCTCATGGAGAGGCAGGATGTTGGGCCCTGCATGCAGCAGCATCTCCCAGTACTAGCACTTGCATACCTTAGCAATGCTGCCCTAAACCTGGGAATACATTACACAAATATCAAAAGGTTGCTATGATTAATGGCAGAGAACAATTCCCAAGCTAAGCACAATTTGCTGATTGAGCTGCATCATAGCAATTGTTCTCATGTCTGTGGAGTGTGTTTCAGGTCTGGTTTTTGACAGTGTTAACCACCCTGGGGAGTAACTCCAACAGTATTGCATACCATAGCCATGCCTGCACTGTGCCCAGGACTGGTGCGGTGGCCAGGGCCGGCAAAAACCTCTATATTTGCATAATGCTGGCATAGGTGTGGGAGTGTGTGTCTGTCTATCCAGGGTGTGGTGGCTGCCAACACCTTACTCAGCCCACACTGCTTGCACTGTTTCCAGTGTTAGCCTGACAATGTGCATAATGAGGAGCAAGGTACTGTGGGTATAGCGTTGACAGGGTGGCCTGGGCAGAATGCATCTGCACAGGGCATAGGGCAATGGCTGGGACATTGTAGTGCCTGGCCACCACCTGCACAGACAGGTTTCCCACAGCATGTCCTTCTGGGAGGTCACTCTCACCCTGACTGAGCAGTGACCATGGCATGGCTAGGTTCCCCCATAGTGCTATATAGCATTTTCTCAAGTGATATTTATGGGTTCTCTTTTCTGGGGCCCAATCACTGGCTTATTTGTTTGTTTTTTGTGCTCACATCCCAGTTTTGGGTGCATGCATCTTCTCCAGGAACATGCACTATGGGCTAGCTAGCAGACTGTCTGCAGTTAGTATGTGTATGGCTGGAGACTCACTGTGCTTGCTACTGGAGAGGGTCAGCTGAGCATTTCCAGGCCTACTGTCTGTCTGCCATTGCCTTATGGATGTGTACAGATCTGTATTGACTGCTATGTAGGTCTGGGGTTGATGGTCCCCTCTACTGCCATTATTGCAGGGAGGTAGAATGTGGATCTGTTGGTGGGAGATTCTGTTTCACACCCTGTGCCCCAAAGGGCAGGTTGGGTTGTGGTACATAATCTGCCAATGGGTTCAAACACTCCCCTTCCCTTACATCATGTGACCATGGCACCAACACAGAATATGTACTATTCTGGGTCCATCATAGCCCATAAGGGCTAAATGTGATTGAGACAGATGTATTCTAGGTGTATCTGCAGGAACTACCTATAATGTGCCCTCTGGAGTGCCCTATAGGGCACCTTTTGTGGCACCTTAGGTTACGGCACTGTGAGGGTGTGTTTGCTGGCAGCACTAATTTAATATAAAAATTAAAATGCCACATAGAGCACTGGTTTAAAGTAAGGGGTAATGCCTCAGAAAGCCTTATTCATTAAGCCCATTGGGGGATTGAACTCATGACCCCTGTACTATCAGTCAGTGTATTAACCATTGTGCTACACCTCATATACACAAAGCACCTCATATACACAAAACATATAACCAACATGAAATACACAAGCAATTAAAAACAGCAGCACAAGCCAGCACACCCAACTCAGGCCCCGTACCCACCCCTATTCAAAGTTAGCAAGGCAAACAGCCAGTGGATTGTGGAGTTTATGTTGGTTATATGTTTTTTTGGAAAGTTGCTGTTTCCCTGATGAAGCATAGATGCTTGTGAAACGCTTTTGAGCTCTGAGTTGAGGCATCATGGAATGGGAAGCAGGATGGTCACCCTTTGAGGCGCAAAGCATGGTTTTGAAAGTTAAGTGCTGTCTCATTGCTTGTGTTTGGGTGGCTTGTCGGGATCTGCACGGAAGCTCATTGCTGTTATAAGGGCTTGTGCATTATGACAGTTTAGTCTGTTGTATGTGTGTTGTAAGCCCGTGGTTACTGAGACCTTCTGTGCAGTATTGTGTGTCTAACAACATAGAATGAACATAGATATATATACGTGATTGTTGAAAGATAATGAATATGGAAGGATTTGGAACAGTACTTTTTGTTTTTGTGGAGTGGGCATTGTGAAGTTGTAATTCATTCCACTCTAAGAACAACCATATATATTTTGGTGTAAGGGTACATGCACCTGTTGTGGATGCACAGCTCTGGCACAACCCCAGACAGACACACAGATGTTAATAGGCCAGCTAGGTGTGGTGGGCCATGCTCATGTTATAGTCAGCCACAACTGCCCTAATCACAGGAGGCCTTAGTCATGACCATAGAGGTATAGTATACAGCCAAGTGTCATGGTATTGGCGTCCAGCAAGGTGCACAGGGCCACCCACCTTCCGCTGTATGTTAGGACACATAACCCATGCGTGGTAGGATATCATGGTGACATGGTGGGTATGGTGGCTGATATGTGTAGGTCAGGCAAACACACATGTGTTTGCCAGACCACACAGGGGGTTAGGGAGGACCTCCCGTAAACACCAGCATGCCCAAACCACACATGGCATGGTGCTGCCATGTCATGCAAGGAGAGTGTAGGAACAGGGTATGGTGTATCCAGGGTGTTATGCACAGTACACATATGTGTCACTGCACACATTGCCAGACCCACAGCCACACATGCAGGTGGCACTGGCAAATGTTAGTAGAGGACACACTGAGCAAAGGAGCAGGAGCAGCATGATACTGCGCACAGAGATGTGTGATATGTGTTGGCCACCCACCAGAGATATAAGGTCATTAATGCACCCTCCCACTGCTTTTGCCCCCTAGGTAGAGGACCTACGTAAAAAGGGTCAGGAGTTGCGGCTGCACTCCCCAGAGGTCCTTGCCCACCTACAGAGGCGGGCAATTTCCCAACATGGAGGTGAGTGTTGCGGCCTCTGCAGCTCTGTAGAAAACTGTCACAGTGGCCCACCAGCCTGTGTGGCCAAACTATGTACATGTGGTATGTGACTCACATTGATAGTGTGCTAATGACTGTCATCCCCCACAGAGGAAGATCCTGCCAGTGAGGGCCCATCCACATCGAGGCACAGCATGTCATGCCCCACTGCCCAACGCCTAACGGAAGAGGAGGAGGAGGAGAAGGAGGGGGAAGTGGAGGTGGTGGAGGCTGAAGAGGAGGAGGAGGATGCAGCAGAGGTGGCAGTGGCGGCTGAGGCAGAGGAGGACAATGGGGAAATGGAGGGGGTGGAGGGTGGGGTGGAAGGGGAAGGTGAGTCTGTGTGTCTTATTTCAGGGGGTGAGGAGGAGGGGAGCATGGAGGGTGGTGAGGGTGGGTGGGAGATGGCAGGGGGAGGGGGTGGGGGAGGAGGAGGTGGGGGTGGGGGTGGGGAGGGGGAGGTGGGGGTGTTGAGGGGGGAGGGTGGGATGGAACACAGGACAGCACAGGGGACTGTGGGTCCCTGCCAGCCACCGCATGTGTGTGGCAATGGTGCCCATCTGGGTTTAACTACGCCACCCATTGCCACACACAGGTCCAACGCACATGCCACCACACAGACACCTGACACCATGTGTGTATGTGGTGGCAGGTGCATAAGGGACCTGTATGTGGCAATGGACGGAGTGGTGCAACACATGCGGGCCCAGGAACACACCATCCGGTGGCTGGCAGGTTCCATTCAGTGGATGACTGCCGAGCTGTAGTGTGTGGGGGGTAGGGGAGCTGCATCTCGACAGCCATCCACTAATGGGTGTCCCAGGAGCATGTGATGGCCGCTGTGGCACCCACACACATGCCCTGTGCTGTCCTGTGTTCCGGGACCCAACATGTGGGCGGTGTTACCCCTCCATCCCCTTTACCCAACAGCTGTATACAGCTGACCTAGACTGTCCACTGTTGGAAACAGGACACTGGGCTTGATGGTCTTTGGTTTGACCCAGTATGGCATATCTTATGTTCTTATGTTCATATGGTGCTATGTTCCTGTACCCCTGAATATTTACTTGTGAATACAGTTTGGTTACATCACAATGGTCATGTGTCTCCCTTACAGACAGACTGTGAATGTAAGCATGGGACATGTGTGTAGATCACTATGTGTATGCATGGTAGACATGGGTATCATACATGGACTGTCTCTACACGCAGCTGTGGGGGCTGCCCAGGTGTGTAGGCGTCTGTGTCCAATGGTGCCCCTGTGATGTGCCAAAGTATAGTGTGTCACAAAACCTATGGTCACATGCATGCTGCCTGTGATGTGTGGGCACCATATCTGATGCACCATGCTTGTAGGAAAATAGTGGGGATGGCCAGCAGCAGGTATGTGGCAGGAGGGATGAGATGGACCGCTGTACCCAGGAGCTGCCCAAGGGGCTAGCTGGTGAGGCCAAGACAGGTGGATGTTGGTCTGGAGGGGGAGCAGAGGCTCACTACAGGTGCAGGGGGAGAGTAAACAACAGACTGTAGCTAATTACCTATGTCTGCCTGTGTCCCACACAAACATCTACAGCTAAAGAGCCACGTAGGCTCTGGTGTGGGTCAGAGGGAATGTCATACATGTGGGTGGGGCCCTGGAGAGGATATGGGGTGTGAGAGACTGACTGATTTGTAAAACATACATGTACCACCATATAAATATTATTAAATAACTGGAGAGGTAGGATATACCCCCACACCTAAGTAGAAGGATGCAAACATGGCATGGTTCCTGCCACACAGGGCATGGTATAAGATCTGTGCATTGATTGGTGGTTGTGCATACCTCACACCCCTAAGGGAGCTGGGGAGACACATGTGACCATGTTGACAATATGGGGGACAGGGTACTCAGGGGAGTACAGTGTAAAACACCAGAAACGGACACATAGGTGTTGTCAGGTTTTTTCAAGTATATTATCACACAGTGACCCAATCCCCCCAATCATGACCTGCGTGGGCGCCCACGGCCACAGCGCCCACGGCCCATGCTACCCTGTTCCTGTGGTTCTTCTGCTGTTGCCTCTGGGGCTGTGGCTGGCTGCTGCGACCACCCAGCCATGACCTCCTGGGCTTCTTCAATACACAGTAGCGTCGCTGCCATCACCTGAGCTGTGGCATTCATCTGGTCCATCCTCTCCTGAATGCCCAGCAGAACCTGATGAGTGGCTGTGGGTGAGACAAAAGGTAATGTGTGAGACATGTGTTGCCCCCCCCCCCAACGTGACTCCTGCAAATGTACGGCATATCCCAACAGACAAGTCCGCAAACCACTCACGCATGCGACGTCTAGCAATGCGGTTCCATGTATACATCTGTGTGTCCCATGATCCATCCACAGGCCAGGAAATGAGTCTGCTGAGGGCCGTGGTGATCACAGATATGATGCATGGTACCGTGTTGAACTTCAGTGTGTCACTGCTGTATCTGTGCACTGGTCGTATGGGATAGGTTGGATAATGTGTGACTTGATGGCACACAGATAGATATCTGGGGGGCACTGATCACTCTAAACCTGATGCACAGTACTGAGTACCCTGACTATCTTTGCTATGTACCACTACCCAGGGAGAGTGGTCCGAACGGGTAAGCTGTATAGGTAATCTGGGGTAGGTGTGTACCAATGTACATCTCCATGGGGTATTTTGTGGTGAGTAGTAGGCGTATGTATGGGCTCATTAGTAAGATGACACCAGATGGCACATGATACAAGGAGGGGAAGTGCACATGGCACCCACCCCCACTACACATACCGACCTATTTGCTGTGGTGTCATAATATTAGGGGACCCATGAAATCTCATTGTGGATGTGCCGTCAACCACCAGGGGGCTTGTTGTGCATTCTGTTACCCACCTTCCGCATCTTGCTTTGCAGAGGCAGTATGAGCCCGCAGCTCTTCTAGGATGATATCCATGCTTGTGTGATGGGTGCCTGATGGTCCTTGTGCATGTATCGTGTGGGGACTCTCCTCTGATGCTGCATCCTCCACAGCCCATGTGCTGGTGTCACTGGTCCCCACTTCTGCATTGTCATCCTCCGCCCAGTCCTTTGCCTTGGGAAGCACTAAGTTTCCTGGGGTCTCGGCCTTTCTCCACAACCCACATGGACCTGACCCCACTCACAGATTGTTTCAATGCAGTTTCAACATGGCTCCAGACACAGAACCTACGTATCCAGCATAAAAAAACAGAGGTCCTTTTCATCTCCAGAGACTCCAACTTTACGCCCCCATCCCACGTCAGTGTCAAGGAAGCTGATTTGCAAACTAAAGATGCAATAAAATATTTGGGAGTTACCCTGGACCAACATCTAGACATGAGACGCCACATAAGCAGCGTAGTCAATGCCATCTACTTCAAAATCCGTTCCCTCAAACACCTACGCTCCCTGCTGGACCCAGACGATTTCCGTACCATATATCAAGCGCTGATCCTGCCGCATTTTGACTTTGCAAATGCCATCCTACAAGGTCTCCCCCAATCCACACTAACCCCCTTACAGTTGGCCATGAATGCCGCAGCTAGGGTCCTCTACGGTGCATCCAGAAACGACCACGTGACTCCTATTCTCAAACAGCTACACTGGCTACCAATTCATGGGAGAATCACCTTCAAATCCCTTGTATTAGCATTTAAGGCAATCAAAGGCACCTCATCCCTCTCACTCACGAATCTAATCCACATGGTCCCCCCCAACAGAGCAAGAAGAACATCAGCTGTAAACTTGCTAGCAATACCAAAGGCTTCAACAAAGTCCAACATGAACACCACAAACAGGGCTTTCAGTTTTTATGTACCAAAATGCTGGAACACCCTACCCCCTGACATTAGAGCCATTACCAATCTATATCAGTTCAGAAAGGCTCTCAAAACATACCTTTTCTGCCAATACTTCCCAGACAGCAACTGAACTAGATATCCCCTCCAAGAAATGACCCAATCTAGAAATGCCCTCACACTGCAGTGTAGATAGTTTATGTATATAGTTAACCCAGTTATCCAAGTTTGTACTCCTGTTCAATGTAAAACCTGACAGTTTGTCGTTATGGTCGTTTTGTTATGATGTAAACCGCGCTGATTCTAAATAGCGCGGTATATAAGAAACTGTAATAAATAAATAAATAAATAAATAGTGCTGTCCGCGTCCCCGGACTCGGTGGCCTCTGGCCCCTCGGCATCCCCTTGCGCCAGCACATCCCCCTCCTCATATGCCCCCATGGCCTGGATGTCACCTGGGGGGTAGAAGAAGGTACACAGCAAGGATGATTTAGCGCAGGTAACATAACTACACCTGCGCAGTGCTGTAAAATGTCCAGGACTGTGGCTGTCGTGCAAGCAGCCCCAGGTACCTGTCACACCCACCCTGTTCTTACACAGCCATGTTCTTCTCAATATGTGGACCCCAGTTGCCTGTGTTAGGGCACACATGTTCCCAGGACATAGGTCCCCCCTTCCCGTATATGGCAGGCATATGCTGAGCCGTGTGGTTTACATGTGTAGCATATCTCTGACCTACCTGCCTGTGGATGGGTGGTGTACAGTGCTTCCGGCAGCCCTAGCAAGTAGATGGGGCCCAGACGATCTGCCAGTTCCTGCTCCAGGGGTGTCAGTGTTGGTGCAAAGGGACCACCCCCTCCGGTGCCCATGGCATGCTGCCTCTCTGCCACCATGTGGGCACGGACACCCCGCTTTATGTCATTAAACCTTTTTGTAAGGCTCTCAAGGTCCCTGGACGGCCCCCCTGCCTGTGCTACGGCCTCCTGTATCTCCCCCCACACTTGCATCCATGTGCCCACAGTGGTGCTTGTGCTCAGGCGGCCGTACAGCACATCGTATTTCTCGAGAACACTGGCCAGCAGGATGTGGTTCTCCTGTTGGCTGAACCTAACAGCCCTCCTCCTTTCTGCAGATGGCACAGGTATGCACCTTTGTTTGGCGCTTGGTGGCCCCTATGTGGGCTGAGACACACCCGATGGGCCTGCAGCCACCACCACAGACCCAACACTCCCTGCCAGCTCTGGGTCCTGCTGAACAGGTGCCCTCCCTCCTCCACTCCTGCCATGTCCTGTCTCTCACTCTCCCTTCCCTCTATGCCCTCTCCCTCCCTGTCACACCTGCTCTTTTGCCCCTTAGCTCCACCTCACACCTGATTCTGTCCCCACCCCTCATCTCCCTGCTGTATGCTCCTCAGCTCAGCTCGTGTCTCTCTCACCTGCTCCTTGCCTCCTCTTCACTCTCTCCCCAGCTTAGCCACACACCTCTCCACGCTAAACCTCCCTCTGACACTCTCCACCACCACTCACAGACCAATACACTTTCCACAACACACCTGCTCCTGACTTTCTCCTCGCTTCTCCAACAACACACACCTTCACTCCCTTGCCTACACAAACCCCTCAACGTGATCCAGGTCTGCAGGTGTATTTATAGCTTTTTTTGACGTTACGCGTGTTGCGCATGCGCAGTTGCGCGAGTGTGGTAGCTGCGCGTGTTGCACATGCAGAGTTTCATGAGTGCGGTGGCTGCATGCGTTGCACATGCACAGTTGCGCAAGCACAGTGGCTGCACACATTGCGCATGCATAGTTGCACAAGCACGGTGGCTGCATGCGTTGCGCATGCGCCTCGCAGACACTGGAGGTGCGCGCACCTGACAGTGCATGTGTAACATGGTGTCCCATGTACACACCTTCCACGTCTCTGCGGCAGATGTGCAACACGCGAAGTGCATGCGCAATGTGCACAGCCGTCGCACTCGTGCAATTGCGCATGCGCATGCGCAACGTAAAAAAAACACTATAAATGCACCTGCACACCTGGTTCACTTTGAGGGGTTTGTGTAGGCGAGGGAGAGAAGGTGTGCGGTGTCAGTGAAGGAAGGAGAAAGTCAGAAGCAGGTGTATTGTGGAGTGTGGCTGGGTTTGTGATTGGTGGTTGTATTGTGTGGCTGTGTTTGTGTGTGGTGTGAAAGGTGTGTGGCTTGGTTAGTAAAGTGAGTGTCTGTGTTTGAGTGAGTTAGAGGAGTTGGACGGGTGGAGTTTATGGCGGCCTTTGTGGTTGCTGCATATGCAGTGGGAGGTGAGCAGGCGCTGCGGCTGCCTGACAGGGGAGATGGTGTCTATGGGGCTGAGGCACAGGGCATGGGTGTAGTCCCGCTGCAAAACAGATCTGCAGCTGTGGGGGCAGGCCAGGCAGGGGCTGTGCCAGCACGGCGCAGGAGGCATGCTGAGGTGCAGGCTCGCTAGCCTTGCCTCTACAGGCCCAGGGTCCAGCTCCAGGGCATGCGTTAGGACCAGGTCATCTCCCTCTACCGCCTGAGCATGGAGGCTATTAGGGAGCTCTATGAGGATCTAAGACCTGACCTTGAGCCCCTGACTGATCGGTCACATGCAATACCGGGTTTGGTCAAGCTCCTTGGTGCCCTACATTTCTTTGCCTCTGGCTGTTTCCAGTCATCTGTGGCTGCAGTGGGTGGCATGAGCCGCCCCACCTTCTCACGCTGTCTCCACCAAGTACTGCGTGCCATGGTCAGCCGGGTGGGGAATTACATTGCCATTCCCTACACTAGGCAACAGTGGGGGACCCTGAACCAGGCCTTTGAGGTGTTAGACGGGATACCACATGTGATGGGAGCTATTGATTACACACATGTTGCCCTAGCCCCACCTAGAGACAGGGAGTTAGTGTTTCGCAACTGCAAACACTTTCATTCCCTGAATGTTCAGGTTGTATGTGATGCAAATATGCATATTCTGAATGTGGTCCCTAGGTTTGCAGGGTCCACCCATGACTCCTATATCCTGCAGCACTCGGCACTGTTCAGACAATTTGAGGCAGGACAGTATGAGGACTGTATATTGCTGGGTGTGTATTTCTCATTTCTGATATGCACATGGTGTTCATGTGACTAACCATATGTACAATTGTCTGTCTTGGAGGTGTATCCCTCATTGTGTGTGTGTGTCATCTGTCTGTGTGATATAAGTGTGTGTGTGGGGGGGTCGCTGCCCTCCAACTCCACCTTGCTATGGTGCTGTGTGATGATGGTTGAATGGATGCTAGCATTTGTGTCGTGGTTACAGATTATGTTGTTTTCAATCCATACACCTACCCCTTGTCTTGTGTGTTTGAACTTCACACGCTGATGCATAGTTGTGATGTCATATGTTTATGTCAGGATGTAGTATGCATTTGTTTTGCACGTATATACCTGTGTCCATTTGGGTTCTCTAATGGTCCAGATAATTCCATTGCAGAATTTTTGCTTTTGATATATTTGAAAATAATTTACAAATAGCTTTTGCTTTTTTGACATGTCTTTTCTCAAACTTTCTCTTGGATTGTCTTATTAATAGCATACTTCTATTTCCCAGTGCATATTCTCTTTCCCATTTTCCTCATTATAACTTGTTTTCCCTTAAATGATACTTTAGTAATTTTATGTAGCCTTCTCCTTGAAGTAATTATGTCAAATTTGTTGTGTTATGATCATTATAGCCAAGTGCTTTCACCATAATGACTCTCTGAACCAGATCTTAATTCCACTAAGAACCGCATCTAAAATAGTCAGTTCTTAGTGGAATTAAGTCAGTTCCAGGATCAGCTATTCCAAGAAGCCGTCATTTGCGGCATACAGAAAGTTCATCTCCATAACATACCCCAAGGACATATCTACCCACTTAATATTAGTTTAAGTTAATTATTGTGTTTCCTATTTTAAAAGATCTGTCTCACCTCAATTAACATTTTGCAATATGTCTTATGAATTAGAAAGAAAAATAGAAAAAGAAAGAGAAGATCCACGAAGACAAATCAGAAGGATGCTGATGCAGAAAGAGAAAGAAGGATCGAGAAAAGGGCATCAAAAGGAGGGTTGATGCAGAGAGATCTGGAAAGGAGCACCAGAAGAAAGATGCTGGAACAGCTGAGATACTACAGTATTGGAAGATGAGGATGTAACATGGGGGGGGGGGGGGGCAAGAGAAATGTAAGATGGGCCAAGAGACTGAATAAAGAGGAAAGGCAGGAGTGAGACCAGGAGATGGAGGAGTTGGTGGTTTAGTTCCTGGTCATTATGGAGGTGGATTGATATGCTAGGGTCCAAGAGAATGAAAGACTGCCTAAGCTGAACCTCATACCTAAGTAAAAAAGCATGATAAGATCCCATCTCCTGGCAACCCTGTGGATAGTTGCCCATGTTATGACTCTCTCCTGGGTTTTCATGGCAAGATGCAACTGAAAGTAGATTGTCAGGCCTTTCTTCCATACACAATGGGGTCATTTCCATCCAGAATAATGGGGATGTACGTCCATCCTGGGCGTACGTCCCCGATATTTGTCCAAAGGTGCCTGTCAGAAAAAAGCTCCCTGTATATACATCGGAGTTGTATGGTGCATCTTAAATTTATTAATTTATTTACATTCTCTTATATACCGCGCTATTCTGCATCAGTGCGGTTAACATTGAACAAACTGAAATTACATTGAACAGGGCATTATAACTGGGCATTATAAATGGGGGCAGGGGGGCAGAATGAGGGGGAACGAGGGCAGAGTGAAGGTGGGTCTTCTCTCCAGACATACAGGGCCTATTCTGAGGTCAGCCCTGTACATCCGGGGTTCGCCGGGTAGATGGGGACGGCAGTGAGGGGGTGGAGAAGATTCACGGCCGCCCAATCCTGCCTTTGGAAGGCCACATCGGGGGTCAGGCTGCAGGGAAAAAACATTTTTGCAGCAGTCATGGATTGTGGCTCCTTAATGGAGCCGTGGTGCTATGACCACATGATGCCATGGCACCGTGGCTTCATTAAGGTGCCTGACTGAGTTAGCTGGGTAAGTGGCTGGATTTCCGAGGTGCCTGAATAGGGGCTCATTCCGGACGTCCAGCCACTGCTGCGATTCTGATCCCGTGGGGACATCTAGCCCCTATGGGAGCAGAACTGGAAAAGTCTCCCGGCCGTCCAGATGTCTGTATGGCCAGAAGGCCCGGAGACATACAAAGCGGAATGTGCCTCCACGTGTACAGTACCTGGTATTCTAAGGTGGTCTCCAATGTTCCCTCTAAGCATCGATGGCTTGTGTGCAAAATTTTCATCCCATGTGTGAAAATTTCCATTGAACAAATTTATGAGCCTCCGTGTGCAGGAGAAGCTATTGATTAAAAATCATAATCATAATAAGAAATAAAGGAAATTTTTAAATTTTTATTATTATTACCGTAATACTAGTACATTAATATATTTTATGTCTTGCTAACATTTTCATTTGAGTTGCAGAAATACGACCTGAAAAGTGACCCCTTCAAGAATACACATTTTTCATAGCTAAAATACTTTACCAATTTTATGGACCTGAGCTGAGCACCACCTCCTCTTCCCTCCCTCCGCCAGATGGATGTGACAGAGAGAGTGGTGAGCTACAGCAATGTTCCCTCTAATTTTCTGTAGGCTGTGTGTGCATAAAATATCAGCTGTGTGCATCTTTTGAAGGAAGGTTAAATTTTTGTGCGCCACATAACGACACTCGGAGTTATATATTTTAAAATTTGACTACACATCAGAATACAGTATGTGCACCACATTGATTTTAATCAAATTAAATGAAAATAGACGATTACTAAACGAAGTGGGAAATTTCTAGTAATTACAATCATAACTTTTAAATTTTAAGACGTCTGTGTTGTTTTCTATCAGAATCAGAGCTGTAATTTTTGTGCGCTCTGTTGTAAAGTATGTGTGCTCGCTCGGCGAGGTGTGTGCGCGCGCACACGCGCACAGCTTAGAGGGAACAGTGAGCTACAGGGAGAAAATTAGCCATAATGAAGCTGGGCTGTGCATGACACTTAAAAATTTGGGTGGGGCAGCACTCCTACACAGCTTAGAAAGAACATTGCTGGTGACAAGGTCATTATTAAATTTTAACAATCTATGATGATTATTAAAGTGCCATCCCATGAATGGGACCCAAATTGCCAAATGAGCTGAGTGTCAGTTTAAGCCAGGGGTGGCCAACTCCGGTCCTAGTGCATCACGACCTTGCCTGGTTTTCAGGATGTCCCTAATGAGGTATATTTGCATCCACTGACTCCCACTGTATGTAAATATATCTCATGAATATCATTATTTGTAAAATACAAGATACAAATCACCACAAATACTGAGAGTAAGACACTATCAACCAAACCAACTCCCAGAACACTGACCAACTCAACAGATCAACTTAATGAAATATTTCCAATATTCATACAATGAAAAACATATTTAGATGTAAATGGGGAGGAGTGGCCTAGTGGTTAGGACAAGGTACTTCAGGCCGGAGGGCCGGGGGTTCAAGTCCCACCTGGGGACAGCAATCTCATGCTGGAGGGACTGGGATTTCTAGTCCTATAGGCACTCCTTGTGGTCTTGGGCAAGCCACTTAACCCTCCATTGCCCATGTTCCCTGTAAGTATTAGCATATGTGTGTCATATCCCCTCGTATTAAATGTATCTCCCAATTGACCACTTTGACCCGGTGAAAAGCGGGATATAAATACAGCTAAATAAAAAATAAATAAATAAATAAACACTCTAACCAACTAAAGATCAGCAGCACAACCATATTCCCAATAACATCTAAAAATATTATCAATATGTTTTTTATAGCTTTAAATACAGACGTTTGTAAATAATCAACACAGGGAAAAAAAGCCTTAGGAGATAACTTGTCCCACTATGCAGCAGCACAAAGGCCCCTAGGGATCCAGTGAGCTTTACATTATAGGCTCAAAAAATTCCCTCTATATTCAAACACTATAATAAAGGTCTATTGTTGAAGTGCCTAAACAACACCCTTACATTCAAACTTTATTGACATATAATCTTATTAAAAGCTCAATCGCAATCCAAAATTCAATAGGCACAAAGACCTGCAAAGAATAAAATACAACTAATCAGCAGAGACTCTCAGCCCAGTTTAACATAGTCCATACATTCACTTATCTGAGGGCAGCAGGCACCGGACTGCAAAGCAGCTCCGAAAAGGTACAACTGCTGGCTGAAGACTCCGCACCAGTAATCCGTTAGCCAGTCATAAGAATCTTTTCCTTTTTGCCCAACAAAGAACTTCGTTTCACCTGGCAGCTTCTTCAGGAGCAAGCTGTTGGTCAGTGTTCTGAGAGCTGATTTGGTTGATAATGAATATTCATTAGGGACATTCTGAAAACCAGGCTGGATCGTGGTGCACCAGGGCCAGAGTTGGCCACCCCTGGTTTAAGCTAAGTAATCATGCTTAGCTGCTGAGATCAAGCAGATATGATAGTTCACTTCCTCTGGACTAACAACTAATCAATATTTGAATCAGTATTACATTTTTTGTGCACTCCGTGGGGTCTGCTTACTGAAGAATGTTGCTGAAAAAAAGTGCAGATAGTGCAGCGTTAGCTACAAAAGCCGTGAGTTATCTGTTGAGGGTGTGCACAGCATATCCCCAGCTGATAACACACCAAAATTGCACCCATTGTGGTGGCATTATGAACACCCATGCTGTCTGCAACTTTGCCAGTTACCTTACGCTGAGTACACCCGCACTAACTGTGCACTGCAGACATGCCCATTCTCTGCTCATATTCCACATCACTGTGCTGCCTGTTAATGCAGCCTGATAGCACATACATGGTGCGATTGAAAAACAATAACACAAGAAGTATAACACTGATAGTTATTGCACTCAGTCTTCTTCAAAGTAGTCCCCTTCTGATAAAACACACTTCCTCCAGTGTTCCTGCCACTGCTGGAAACAATTCTGAAATGCCTCTTTTGTTATGCTGTGAAGCTGCTGTGCCAAATTTTGCTTAATGGTCTCCAAGTCATCAAATCTCCTTCCTTTCAGTGGTAATTTCAGTTTTGGAAACATGAAAAAGTCACAGGCTGTGAGATCAGGTGAGTATGGAGGCTGATGGACTTGCTCGATTTGGTTTTTGGTGAAACAATTATCTGTGGTCTTTCTCTGAGCGATTACTTATTAGTACTTATGAACAATGTGCTGACACGCTCAATATCATCAATATGGAACCTCAATTACGTTTAAGGTTACTTCTCATAGTTACTACACCAGTAATTGCTCATATCGATTTGGTTTATGGCCAAGAATTGCTGGACAAAATGTGATGCATGAGCTGGGGAGTTATCATGATGAAGCAACCATTCACTATTGCTGTGCAACTCTGGCCTCTTACAATGGACTGCATCTCTCAAACAAGTCAGAACATGGATGTAGTACTCCTTATTGATGGTCTGGCCTTTTGGAGCATACTCATGATAAACAATACCCTGGTAATCAAAGAAAACTGTGAGCATGACCTTGACATTGCTCCTTACCTTATGGCTTTCTTGGGTCTGGGAGAGTTTGGAGTCTTCCATTGTGAGGATTGAGCCTTAGGGGTATGTTTACTAAATGGCAGTAAGGTAGCAAGTGTGCCATTAATGCCTGTTATTGGCACCCCTGTGCCCTTAATGCTGTGTTAATGGTGCATTAATGAGCGTTAAAGGCTCCCGCAGCACTAAGGGTATAGTAGGCAGAAAGTGTGCATTAACGTGGCGGAGAGTGGGTGTTAACAATGGGTGTTCCCTTAGTGCTGGTTACACAATGTGTGTAAAAGGCCTTTAACACTGGGAACCCTAACGCCAAGTAAAACCTTCTGGAAGGGTGTATTTTGAGGGGAGAGAACCTATTTAACTGTCTGTAATGTGATACACATACAGGGGAGCCCCAGCCAGTGATAGTAGTTCTCAATTAGCAGCATACTGTCCAAGTATGAAAGGATACTATGTTGATGGTAGAAATGGGGCAAAGGAGGTGGCACATGAGTCAGGCAGTGGAGGTTGCTGGTGCACAGGGCAGACCAGGCAACTGCCCAGGTGGCACATTTGTGATGTCTGTCCTGATCCCACATTGACAGTGGCGACACACAGACATGCTGCTGCTGTGAAAAGGTGATATGCCAGACCATGAGGGAGACCAAGGGTACCTGGCACCCTAGGCAGAAATCTCACCTGTCCCCCCCCCCCCCCAATACCGCTGAAGCCAGCTCTGGAGGAAGAGACCAATAGTGCCAGTAGCTGTAGTGCCACAGGGAGCTGCAAAATGCAGGCATCTGGAGAAATACCACAGCTGCAGATGTCTGCCTCCCCCATTGACATATCATGGCAGGCAGGGATGGGGTCCCAGCAGCGATGACTGGTTGGGTGAGCGGCATGGCCATCAATGTGTATCTTCTCCCCCCCCCATCCAGACCTGGCTCCCTAGGCATCCACCAAAGGTGTATGGTGGATGGGCCGGGACTGCGCACCACCCCCACTGACAGCATGCTGGCATATTGGCATGGTGTGGGGATGTTGGCGATGGGTGCAATGGCTCCTGGCTGCATCAGACAAAAGCCATGTCCTGGCCCTGTGTGTCCTGAACATCGCAACATTTGCCAAGATCTGCTTGATGGGGAACATTTCAGCACCAAGGACAGCAGAGCACATGCTGTTCCCACCCCACTGAGGCTAGATGTAACATCACACATGCCCACATTCCTGGTGGAGGGGGGCATGAGTGGTAGGTATACAACATCAGTGAAGCTACCTGCAGCATTAAACTGGTGGGTGGTCCACAATGGGAGGGAGGGATGGAGCAGGTGACAGGTCACCCACTCTGATCATTGGCCCATGCCACTGGTCTAGGGAACCATGTAGATCGCTTAGTCCATGAAGCAGACATAGGAAGACCCCCACACAAGCCCGCATTCACCCCATCAATGAACACAGCTCTACACAGGGAGCATTGAATCCATTTGGCAGTTCTGTGGCTCAACACACAAAGCTAGTACATATATGGGCAAATGATCAGAGGTTCAATAACTGGGTACAGGTCATGTATTGCATGTCCCTGTGGGTAATCTTTATCCTACAGTACAGGTACAGCACCATCATGTGCAACCCTGAAAGAAATAGCCAGTAGGGATACAGACACTCATCATCCTCACAGACAGACTCCACTATCTATGGCTGGATGGAATGGCAGCCTGATAGCACCAGCACATTGAAGGTCATTAGCAACGTGCATAAATGTCAGAGGGTACTACTAGCACCTGCACAATGTACACACATTAACAAGGCTTGAGCTGATATGGAGACTAAAATGGCAGGCATGAATGCCAACCATCCTCACTTCTGCACAGTGCAGCAATGTGAGTGTGTGTGTGTGTATGTCTCTCCATTGTTCTGTGGCTTTCTGCACTTCACAGTGCCTCGCATTGCTTAAGCTGTTCCCAGCGTTAGTCTGCAAATGTTCATGATGAGGAGCAGTGGATTGTGGGTATGGCCTGAAACAGAGCGGATTGGCCAGGATGTGTCTGCATCGGAAGTAGGGTCAATGGCTGAGACTTCATAGTGCCTGTCTGCTACATGCATGGACTGGGTGGCCACAGCATGTCATGCTGAGAGGGTACTCTCACTCTGACCGAGCAGTGACCATGGCATGACTATGTATCCACATAGTGCTATATTTATTTATTTATTTATTACAGGCTCTTATATACCGCGCTATTTAGGATCAGCGTGGTTTACAATATAACAAAAGACCAGAGCAACAAGCTATTTGGTTTTACATAGAACAGGCTTTACATAGAACAGGTACGAGAACTTGGATAAACATGGGGATATTGTTAACTGAAACTATGTACATGCTGAATGTAAATGTGTATACAGCGGAATTGTTCTAATTTTGATATGAGTCTTGTAGAACAGGATGTCAAAAAGGGATGGTCGGTCAGATCGGTGGCTGGATAATATGGTAATATTGTGGGAACAGGTGAGATTTAAGAGCTTTTCTGAATAGAGTCAGATCGGTGATAGCCCGGATCTCAGGTGGTAAGGAGTTCCAGCACTTAGGGGCATAGAAGCTGAAAGCCCTGTTAGAAGTCGCTAGGTTGCATTTTGTTGCAGTCTTAGGGATTATTAGTGAGTTTGTAGATGTGGTTCTCCTGGATCTGTTAGGTGGGACAGTCTGAATGATGTCTATTAGTGATGAGGAGGTGATGCCCTTGATGGCCTTGAAGGTGAGTACTAAGGTCTTGAATAGTAGCCTTCCATGGATGGGGAGCCAATGAAGCTGTTTTAGAATCGGTGTTGTGTGGTCCCTTCTTGATGCTCCGTAGAGGACTCTGGCAGCGGTGTTCATGGCAAGTTGTAAAGGGTTTAAGGTGGACTGAGGGAGGCCTTGAAGAATGGAGTTCGCATAGTCTAGGTGCGGTAAGGTTAAAGCTTGGAATATAGTCTGGAGGTCATCTGGATCGAGTAGGGAGCGAAGATGACGGAGTGTTCGGATCTTGAAGTAGATCGCTCTGACTACGTTGGTTATGTGTAATTTCATATCAAGGCGTTGGTCCAGAGTAACCCCAAGGTATCGAATTGAAGGTTTTGTTTGGAGCTCAGCTTCTTTCACCTTTATCTGGGGTGGGGGGGGGTGAAAAGTGGGTCCCTAGTGATGAAGAGAACCTCAGTTTTCTTGTGCTGAATATGGAGGTTCTGGGATTGAAGCCATTCAGACACAGCATCAAAACACTTGGTTAGCGGGGACAGATCCATATGAACTGTGGAGAAAGGCATGTACAGGAGGATGTCGTCTGCGTATATTAAGCATTCGACCTTGAAAGACCTGATGATGTTGCAAATGGGCTGTATGTATATGTTGAATAAGAGCGATGATAGGGAGGACCCTTGTGGTACGCCTTGACTCTGATGGAAAGGTGTAGATGTTGTTGCTCCTGAGGTTACATAGTGCCATCTCTGCTCTAGGTATGATCTGCACCAATCAAGGGCGGTGCCATTGATGCCCTTTTCTTTTAACCGCCCTATTAAAAGATCGTGATGTACAGAGTCAAAGGCCGCAGCAATGTCTAGGAAGATAAGAACAAAGCCTTGGCGGATGTTGTCGATGCCTGTGATAATGTTGTTGCAGAGGGTGGTAAGGAGGGTTTCTACCCCGTGAAACTCTCTGAAGCCATGTTGGCATTGATCTAGAGGGGAGGCGGTGTCAATATGGTCTTGTATTTGCCTTTGAGCTTCCTTTTCAATTATTTTGGCTAGAAGTGGAATACTGGCTATGGGTCTATAAGATTCAACCTTTTGTGGGTCGAGTTTAGGGTTTTTCAGGAGGGGTCTAATGGAGGTCCTCTTGAGGGCTGATGGGAAAGAACCAGATGTGAAGGATAGATTCATCATTTTAGTGATGATAGGGCTGAGATCACAGCGTAGCACCTTAATCCAATAGGCTGGGCAGGGGTCGGTTTGTGCAGTAGTTGTGTTGAGGGCAGCAATGGTGTTCTCAACATATTTCTTAGATGGTGTGAAGAACATGGATAAGTTAGATAGGCAGATGGTGTCTTGAGCAGGGATTGTTGCGATGCTGTCGGTTTGCAGTAGCTTGGATTGTAAGTAGTCTGCGAAAGCTTGTGGGTGAATGAGATCAGGTTGTTCAGACAAAGGTTCCTTCGAGAATGTCTTGACTAGATTGAAGAGATCACGTGGTTTATTTAGTGATCTTCTAAGAGTGTCAGTATGGTATTGTTTCATTTTAGCCATGACTGACTCTCTGTGTGTAGCCAGATGTAGTTTGTAAGCTGACTGGTCTACCATTGAGTGTGATCGACGCCACCGTTTTTCCAGTCTTCTTAGATGTGTGAGGGACGCTCGTAATTCTGGAGAGAACCAAGGAGCGGGTTTTCTTTTCTTTGGGTTGTTACTCTGGTTTGGTTGCAGTGCAATGGTGCTGAGATTGCTATTCCAGACGGCGATCAGGTTTTCCAGGTTGAGGGATGTGTCATTGAAGAGAGGAAGGGTTTCAGCAAGAATATGCTCTTTGTTGAATGCTGTGAACCTCCGAGAAGTTACTTTTGTTGGTGTGATAGAGCTTTTGCTGCTATGTAATGGAGATTTGCTCTTGATGGGAATGTGGAAGGTGATTAACTTGTGGTCTGACAAAGGTACCAGAGATACAGATGTATCTAGATTATTGTTAGAATCAAGGGCTGTTAGGGGGGCAAAGATTATGTCAAGGATGTTTCCTTTTTTGTGGGTGGGTTCTTTGACAATTTGCTTGTAGCCCAGCTCATTGATTGCTTCTAAGAAGGCTGAGGAGTGGCTGGGGTGGAGTGTAGGGAGATTGAAGTCTCCTAGTATCCAATTTGGAATGTTGGGTTTGCGTGTGTTAGCTGCTAGGTCCAAAATGTTAGGCAGGTTGTCCGGGGAGGATGAGGGTGCTCTGTATATTAAATTGATGGAGCACTGCTCATTTTCAATGGATATGACGTCCATGTTGATTGAGCTTGTGGAGTCAACGGTATGGAAATGTAGGTCTGATTTGGTAAGTATGAGAAGACCTCCTCCTCTCTTGTTCTCTCTATGCTGGGAATGGACGGAGAAGTTGGAAGGCATGAGTTGATTGATGATTACATTATCTCCGTCAGTTAGCCAGGTTTCAGTTATCATAAGAATATCCAGATTGTGGGAGGAAATTATGTCAGCGATCACTGGCCATTTCTTACGGATGGACCGTGCGTTTATGAAAGCACATTTTAGGTTCAGGGGATAAGGGGATTCAGCTTGTTTGTTCTTCGTGGAGTGTTGAAGAGCTATGTGTATTAGGTGAGAGTGACACATGGAGGTTTCCACTCTTGGGTTATGATAAGGAGATTCTGCCCATCTTTTTCCATGGCTCTGGAGTATTGGAACCTGATGAACTGTGTGGTGAAGAGCAAGGGATACGTTAAGCCAGCCTAGGAGGAAGAGGATGCAGCTGGCCAGAGTATTGATTGTTAGAGCCATTTGGAGGTTTCGGTTAAACCGATGAGGCACTTTCAGAGAGGAAAGGAGATGCTGTTACACTTGACTATTCCGGTTCTATCACACCTGAAAGGGAGTGCTCAATGTGGTATGGATGACTGTGAGCAACTAGGTGGTAGAAGAGGGTATCTAGAGGCTTGTAGCTCAGTGATATAAGGTACAGAAGTTGGTTAGTAACCTGGAGGTTATTTGACTGCAGAGAGACCGCAATCAAACATGTGAAATCAAGTGGCCGACATACCTAAAGGTTGAGTATCAGTGGGGAGAATAAACCTCAGTTATAACAAAAATGGTCTGACAATGTGTGGCCAGCAGAGGAATCAAGCTCAGATAGTATCAGAAACAGATAGCATCAGATAACATCATAATCAAATAACCTGAGATATGTGATTGCACAGGCTAAGTATTTACGTAGTAGCTGGATTCAGCATGGAACGTTGCAGCTTAGAGTGCTTGTAGGGTGAGAGAGTCAGTCTCTAGGGAGGTAAAGTCCCATGGAGAATGATATTTTCCATAAGGGAAGCATGTACCTGGTTGTGCTACTTCCTGGCGCTTTCAGGTTTGGCTGAGGATACTGAAGCCAGGACACACGAGTGAAATATAGTTGATGGGGTCTTATTTGGAGTTATCAGAGTCAGCGATCAGGCGATAAGGTCACTGGTGCGATGTGGGTCCAGATGGTTGATGTTTGGTCTTCTTTCGTGCCCCGCCTAAGGGCCACGCCAAAGGGCCTTCTGACGAGGCCCTCAGGCACGGGCGTGCCCGATGGCATGAACCTTTTCAAGGCAGGCCTCTGCCCCGATTGGGCAGCGCTGTTTTGTTGCTCCTCCTGCCACTGGAGGCTCAATCCCCGGGCTGGGGAGAGCTGCAGATGGTGGTGGGAGGCAAGAGGAAGAGCACCCGATGGCGCAAACCTTTTCAAGGCAGGCCTCTGCCCCGATTGGGCAGTGCTGTGTTGTTGCTCCTCCTGCCGCCGGAGGCTCGATCCCCGGGCTGGGGAGAGCTGCAGATGGTGGTGGGAGGCAAGAGGTTGTTTCTAACTTTAGAGAGGTGGGTGCAGTTTCTTTTCTGGGAGCTCAATCACTGAGCCAAATGCTGGGTGTCCATGCTGCTTCTTCCAAGTCAGGGTGCACATGGTTGCTCTGTACACATGCAATGTGTGCTGACTAGCAGATTGGCTGCATTTGGTATGTGCATGGCTGAAAACATAGTGGTGGGCAGCAGGTGTAGTCTGACTGGTCTTGCTGTGATGGATTGCTAGTCCTAGATAGTTGGGGCAGCAGTTGTTTCTGGCATACTCCCTATGGTCAAGGTAGGACCAACAGGACTGTCGCAACAGCTCTACACAAGCCTAGAGGCCCCCCACTGCAGTTGACATCCATAGTTTAATACTATGCACTAGCATGTACTGTTCTAGGAGGATCCCTGTCCAACAGGGACAGGACACAGGGCCTAGATATGACTGATGCCTACAGCATACTGCAATTGTGCAGGAAACAAGATGACTAGCATAACACACTACAAACAATACCTGCCACACAGTGGTAGTGATGTGGATCTGCAGCATGGCCAGCAGAGACCATATCTAGCAGTGCAAGTTCTGGGGACCAGGTGCTGGATGCCCATCCTCACCCTCAGGGTGAACACTCAAACTGAGCAGTAGCACGGTTTGTAGCTGTTAAGTGCTTGGAGCACACACTGTCAGTGCGTCATATTGAGCTGATGTGATGGATCTGCATTCTCCATTTAGTGATCAGCTACAGACTGCAGTTCCACGTGTGCAGTTCCTCATAGGGATTGGAGGGCCTAACCTATACCAGCACACACAGCAGACAGTTTGGCCAGGGACCTGTGGGCTCTTTGTAACCAGACATTGCTGTTTGAGCAGTGTGGATGTGTAGCCTACTAGTTAGTGCAATGTCTCCTTAAGCAGGGGACAAGGGTTCAATTCCCACTTGTTCATTTTGCAACTGTATGTAACAGTCCAGGCTCTGCTATGACTCGCAGACACTCATTCTTCTACTTTGTTATGTGTTCTGGCCACACTTTGGGTCAGCAAACATGCTAGTACTGATCATGTCCTTCTGAGAGCTTGGCTTTATTGGCTTTGCTGCAGTCCATTGCAGGGTGTCATAAATCAGGCCATCAGGTTGTAGACATGATGTAATGGTCATGGCAATGGATTGGGGCGAAAATACCAGGGTTCAAGGCCCATTATCATTCCTTATGTGACATTTTGAATTGTGTTACTATTGCATTTTGAGATATGTTTACTAAACCGCGTTAACGTAGCAGATGCTACGTTAAAGCGCATTAGGTAACGTTAAAGCGCCTAAATGTCACGTTAACATGCGTTAACATTACCTAACGTGCGTTAACGCTACATAACGCGCGTTAGCGTTCCCAGCCGCGGTAAGTCCCGCAGAGGGTGGAGAGAGGGCGGAGAGAAAGGGTCAATGGGCGGGAGTGGGCGGGGAGAGGCCCCTTCCACACTAACGTGGGGAACCGAAGGGCTGAATCTTACCGCGACTGAAAACCTGGCGTTAGCATACATTTGCAAGAGAGAGAAACCATTTCAGTGTTAGCAATGTACAGCATAGGCAGGGAGCCAAAGAAAAGTGATAGTAGTGCTCCATCTGCAGCAACAGCATAGTGCCCAAGTATGAAATGTCACTATGGTGATGGTGCAAATGGGGCATGGGGGATGCAGGCGGGATATGTAGTGGGGGCAGCTGCGGCACAGGGTGGACTAGGCAATCTCCTAGGTGGCACATGGGAACATAGAAACCGGACATCAGCAAGACAGCAGCTGACAAAGGCCAAACACAATCCACCTACATCTACCCGGTCCACTCTAGCTAACAGTTGCCAGGGCACTGACCTGACATCCCCCCAGCCAACCCTCCCTCAAGCATAAGGGACATAATATTGGCAGGCAATGATGGGGCGGATGTGAGGATGCCCATGTATGCCTCCCCACCCCAGACCCCGCTCCCTAGGCAACCGCCTTCCCACACAGTGGATGGCCTGGGACTGTGCACTACCAGCACTGACAGCATATGGTCATGTTAGCATGGCAAGGGTGTGTGCCCGTGCTGGAGGGGTCAGTGGCACCTGCCTGCAGTGGACCTAGGCCATGCCCTGTACCAGTACATGGTGTGCAGTGCAACATAAAAGGTCTGGCTGAGGAAAATTACAGGCAGCTCCAGGGACTAGTGTACATGTGTGGTGCAGTACACACAGCCAGTGTGTCTAAAAGCAAAGTGTCACAGGCTCAAGTCCCAGCTGTGGATCCTGCAAAGCATGTCACTATATTTTACCCTACAATGCAGATACAACAGCAACATATGCAAAGCCTAAAGCAGCGGCAAACACCCACTCACACAGGCTCCACAATCCAAAGCTGCATGGAGAGTCAGGCTGTTGGCCCCAGCACGGAGCTGCAGTTATCACCAGAGCACCACTACTACCTTCTGCACAGTTTATCAATGTCGGCACTGTGATCAGGACCAGTGTGGCGGGGAGGGCTGCCAACCACCCCTATCTTTGCACAATGCTGCAATAGGAGTGTGTGTGTGTGTATATCTATCTATTGTTTTGTGGCTGCCCACAATGTCCCACTGTTACCAGCGTTAGCCAGAATATGTGCATAATGAGGAGCAAGGTATTGTGGGTATGGGTCAGACAGGGCGAATTGGCCAGGATGCATCTTCACAGGGTGTGGGGCAATGGCTGGGACAAAGTAGTGCCCGACTACCTCCTGCGTGGACAGGGTGGCCACAGCATATCATGCTGGGAGGACACTCTCACTCTGACCGAACAGTGACTATGGCATGTCTAGGTTCCCACATAGCGCTCTACACTATCTGTCTCCAACAATGCCTGTGTGTTCCTAGTGCTGGGGCTTTATCACTGAGAACCTGCTTGTTGCATACAGTTACTTGGTGAACATGCAGTATGGACTGGTTAGTGGATTGTTTACAGTTAGTCTGTGCATGGTGGGAACACTTTGTAAGGTGCTATAGGTACAGTCTGATTGTACTGTCTGTTGGTGACTGGCAGACTGTGGTGTGAGGCAGTTGTGGTTTTCTAGATCTAGCCCCAACATTACTGCTGGTCTGCCCCAGTCATGGGTATGGCTCTGCCCCACCAACCCTGGAGGGCTATCTTATAGCAGCAGGATGGAGGTTACTTCACCAGGGTTCAGGCACCTGTCCCATACTGGCAGAAAGGGTGATTGTGGGCCCTTTGGGGTCTATAGTGTATACTACTTTGACCTATAGAGGCACTGCTGAACAAATCTTATGCAAGTCTAGAAACTCCTCTGCCCTGATAACAGGTGCCTATGTCAGCCAGACCCTAACACTGGGCATGCACTAATCTGGGTGGTGTCTGGTCCCAGAGGGCCACATGTGACTGCAGAATACAGATGCACTACTGTCAGCATACATCAGCATGACATTATGCCTAGCATAGGCATCATGGCTTGTTCCCAGACCTTGGATTTCAAGCAGCTTTGTTACTCTGGTGATGTCAGTCTCCAAACTTAATGAGGGTAGTTTACAAGATGAGATTAGCTCTGACCCCCTGGTGATGTCATTCTCCGGGCCTGATGAGATTGGTCTGCAGCCCCTCCTTGCTTATCAAGTGATAGCAGACCTCAAACAAACCAAATTATGACAGAGGGAGGTGCTGGAGAAGAATTTCACTATAAATAAGAAAAACACAAAAATATCTCTCTCTTCCTATTTTCATCGGACACACCTTACCCCCCACCCTCCCTTCTGCTCTTTCTTATTCATTGCAAATGAGGGACATGAGGCTCTGACACCCACTTCTCTCTATATATATATATTCTTCTTACTATGAGACTCTGACACACACTTCCCCCCACCCTTCTCTCTCTCTCTTCCTATTCTCTCTTACACTTCACACATGCACACACACACACACAGATTCATTGAGGCACACTGAAGCAGCTCTGTAACAACAACTATATAACTCTGTTCTGTACATATGTAATAGGCCTATTTCTATATAAAACTCTTTTTCCAAGCCACACCAGTTTTAGTTGTCTTATTTGTGCTGCGTACCCTACTGTCTCTGTGAAATGAACCCAGGACCAAACGGAGTGTAACCAAAAGTAGAGAGCGGCGAAAGCTTACATTTTCCAGAAGATTACAACTACAAGGAACACCTGTCACACATGGAGATTTACAGCAGGACCTATCTCTATCACCACATGTACTGTGGACCTAGTGCTGGGCACCCATCCTATCCCTCAGGCAGTGGCGTAGCGTGAGTTGTCAGCACCCGGGGCAAGGCAAGTAATTTGCGCCCCCGCGAGGGGAGGGGGGGGGGATGGGCGGGTGCGTGCGTTCCCCCGGGTTTCACTCTCCCGCCCCCCTTCCTCAGCTTGCGCTGCCCGTGCGGGAGGAGGCGCACGCCGCTGCCATTGTTCCTTCCCCGTTCTGGACTCTCGTCGCCCGAGAGCGCGCGCACACGCACCGCCACCTGTCATAAAGAGCGCACCCTGCCGCGAGCGCGCACAGCGGAGGGACCGGCGAGCGAAAGGGATGCTGGCGAACAGGTGAATGAGGAGGAGGAGGCGGCGGCGGGGAGAGAACGCGCGCGCGTCCACCCGCCCGCAGCCAGCACTGCAGAGAGCTGCGAGTGCGAGCGCGCCCCCCCATGTTGCGCCCGGTGCGGCCGGCCCCCCCTGCACCCCCCACGCTACGCCTCTGCCCTCAGGGTGAACACAGAACCTGCACAATGGCATGGTCTATAGCTACTCTGTGCCAGTATCATGCACTGTCAGTTTGTCTTTCTAAGCTGAGGTACCGGAGAGGTGCAGACCCCATTTGGTGATCAGCTGTAGACAGCTTTTCAGCATGTGCATTGATCATGGGTACTGGTGGGGTTACCCTATCCTGGCACTCAGAGCAGACAGTTTGTGTGGTGACCTGCAGTCCTTCTGTACCCAGCCATTGCTGTGTGATGCACCATGGAGGTATAGCCTACTGGTTAGTACAATGCCATTCTCGGCAGTGTTCATGGGTTTGATTCCTCATTGATACCTCCTTTCATGCCTGTCCTACTTAAATAGTTTGCATGCCTGTAACAGTCATGTTTTTGCAGATCTGTGCTGCCAGCCCATAATACCCTCGCCACAGTTGCCAACATTCCTTCGGTCCGTCTATCTGTATCTGTCAGCTGTGTAGAGTCCTGTCTGCTTGTGCAGGCTGCCACCCCTTGTCCTGCACTGCTACCCTTTCCTGCATTGCACCTCTTCGTGTTTGCCTTGCCTGTGCCTGATCTGCATGGCACCGCCACTCCTCTGTCCACCCATCATTGTAACTATCCTGCCATCTTCGCCTCCACTGGGGGACACGTATTCCCATCGTCTGCCACCCACTGTCTTTCCAGTACTTTACATTGCCAACACCCTGTGCTGTGGTACAGTTGCCCCTACCATGTTTGTCAACAGTACTGGCAGCCACATGGGATGCCTGCAGATATGGCAGGTCCAGCAGCTCCCAGCTCTCCCTCCTTCACTCACCTGTTCATTGCCTTTCCTCGGTGCTCTATCTAGTGTTAGGGTTTCATCTGTCTCTATGCCTCACTGGTCATGCCTGTCATCCTGAAGCACCTTGCAGCCCTTAGGACACACTGACCTAGGGCACCTTAACCTTGTTAGGCCACCTTAACCTATGGTTCCATAACCCAGGGTGCCTTCTAAGGTGCCTTGTCCAGGAGTGCCTAATACGGCGCTTAGCCTAAGGAGCCCTATAGGGCGACTTACAAAGCGCCTTATGAGGCACCTTATAAGGCACCTAGCAGGGCACCTTAGAGGTACCTAACACGGCACCTAACAAGACACCTTACAAGGCACCTAACAAGGCACCTTACAAGGAGTGGAGGAGTGGCCTAGTGGTTGGGGCAAGGTACTTCAGGCCAGAAGGTCAGGGGTTCACATCCCACTAGAGGACAGCAACCTTGGGCTGGAAGGACTGGGGTTTCTAGTCCCACAGGTGCTCCTTGTGGTCTTGGGCAAGCCACTTAACCCTCCATAGCCCATGTTCCCTGTAAAATAGTTATTTCCAAGTTATAATGCCCTGTTCAATGTAATTTCAGTTTGTTCAATGTAAACCACACTGATGCAGAATAGTGTGGTATATAAGAGAATATAAATAAATAAATAAGGCACCTTACAATTTATTTATTTATTTATTTAATTTAATACTCTTATATACCGCGCTATTCGATATCAGGGCAGTTTACATGGAACATCAATGAGATTTTATAGTGGGGGTTACACCGTAATTACAGAGAACAGGGAGCTCAACTTGGATAACATGTTAACTATTTACACAAAAAATACCAGAAAATATACAGACATATATACATCACATTGCAGTATGGTTACCGGGTAGTCATGGATCTGTGATTGTGTGCGGGGCACTTTGGCGTGCCTACTTCCTGGTAGCACTTGATGAAGAGGTAGTGCTTGAGTGCCTTCCTGAATTTCGTTATCTCTGTGATTGCTCGTATGTTGGGTGGCAGGGCATTCCAGCGTCTAGGTGCACAAAGACTGAAAGCCCTGTTTGCGGTTGACTGTGTACACTGGGTTATTGTTTTGGGGATTACCATAGTGTTTAATGCTGTAAGTCATCTGGTCCTGGTGGGGGGAGTCATGAAGGTGATGCTCGCAAGTGATGAGGGGGAGAGCCCATTGATGGCCTTGAAAGTTAGTAGCAGGATCTTGAAGGTGATCCTACAGTGGACTGGGAGCCAGTGGAGACTTTTGAGGATAGGTGTTATATGTTCTTGCCTTGAGGCCCCATTTAGAACTCTGGCTGCAGAGTTCATGGCAAGTTGGAGTGGACTTAGGGTTGATTGTGGTAACCCTTGCAGTATCGCGTTGGCGTAGTTGAGATGTGGAATAGTTAGCGCCTGAAAGATCGTTCTGAAATCATCAGGTTGTAGTAGGGGGCATAGATGTCTGAGTGTCCTGATTTTATGGTATGTTGATTTTACCATGTTGCCAATGTGTGTCTTCATGTCCAGTTTTTGGTCCAGTGTTATGCCCAGGTAACGGATTGTGGACTTGGTTTGCAGTTCTACATCCCCGACTTTTAGGTAGGTTGGTGGACAGAAGTTAGTGTTTCTGGTAATGAATAGCACTTCCGTCTTCTTGTGCTGTATCCGGGGATTCTGATTTTAGAACCAATTTTCCACTGCGTTGAAACAGTTCGTTAGTGATGAGAGGTCAATATGGTCAGTCTTGAAAGGTGTGTAGAGCAAGACGTCATCGGCATATATCATGCACTCAGTGTTGAATGAGCATATGAGGTCGCAGATGAGCTGCATGTAGATGTTAAACATTAGGGCTGATAGGTAGGATCCCTGCGGAACGCCCTGTTTCTGGTAGAATGGTTCAGATGTTGATGTCTCTGTTCTCATATGCTGTCATCTATCAGATAAGTATGACTTACACCAGGTTAGGGCTAAATCACAGATGGCTTTCTCCTCGAACCGTCTCAGGAGGGTCATGTGGCATACTGAGTTGAATGCTGCAGCGATATCCAAGAATATAAGCGCCACACCGCGGTGAATGTTATCTATTGTGTTGAGAATGTTGTTGAATAGGGTGGTGAGTAGCGTCTCCACACCATGGGCTTCTCTGAAGCCATGTTGGCAGTGGTCTAGAGGTGCAGCATTGTTGACATGTTGTATCTGGCATTGGACCTCTTTTTATATTATCTTGGACAGGAGTGGGATACTGGCAATTGGTCTATAAGATTCCACTTTCTGAGGGTCAAGCTTGCTGTTTTTCAGTAGAGGTCTGATAGATGTGTGTTTGAGATTTAGGGGGAAAAATCCAGAGGTGAACGATGTGTCGAAGAGTCTGGCAAAGAATGGGCTAAACTCTGTTTTTAGTTCCTTTATCCAAAAGGCGGGACAGGGATCGGTCTGCGCAGTAGAGGTGTTGATTGTGGAGATGGTATCAGCAATTTGTTTAAGTGATGGAGTGGAGAATGTTGTTAGTTTTCCTGCATTGGTTTTCACTTTGTTGGGGGCGGGTGCGTCAGACTTGTTGGTTTGGCATACTTTTGATTGGAGGAAATCAGCGTAGTCTTGGGCGTGGATCTCGGTTTTTTGCACTGGTCCTGGTTCTCTCGTTATGTTCTTGATTAGGTTGAATAAGTCATGTGGTTTCCTTAGCGATCGTCGTAGTGTGTCTGTGTGTGCTTGTCTTATTTTCTCAATTATCGCCTTGCGGTGCGTTGCTAGATGGAGGTTATAAGCTTCCTACAAGGCACCTTACTTATAAGGCACCTTACAAGGCACCTTACTTATAAGGCGCTTGGTAAGGCACCTTACAAGGCGCCTTTTACTGTGCCTTGTAAAGTGCCTTATAAGTAAGGTGCCTTATAATGCAAGTTAGCTGATACGGCTTGCCGTTACAATGCACCGCCCACGCCTTTATATGGGCATCTGTACCATTACCGTGGAACCTAACGCAGGTAACATTACCACAGTTTAGTAAACATACCCCTTTATGTCTGCCGCAACCTTCATGGACTGACAACATCTCCTTGTGACCTTGAGCAGGTCACTTAACCCACCAATGATTCAGCTGACTGCAGGTCCTTACAGTCCCTGTATATCATGAGACATTACCAATTCATCAGTAAGATGTACCTCGTTGTGACTGCACTGATAAAGTGGTATACTTTGCCTCCATCACATCTCAGCAGTACATGCAGACACATCCTAGACCTCAGATAGCCATCCGCAGGTATCACCTTATGTCCGTACATCACCTTTTGCTCAATTTGGAGAACATCTGTCCAGTTATTATCTGCACATTTGTCTGGGGTGTTGTTTGGTGGTTGTGTCAGTAAGTTGCCCCACATGAATCCTCTTGACGGCCAAATGATGGGTGCAGGGCTTTGCTATGGATTTCCAGGCAGAGAGTTTGTAATGTGTGTGGTGGGTGGATGTATGGGATCATACTGGCCTAAAAACATTTGGTGTGTGTGATCCAAAAGTAACCATGTCATGGGGTACATGAAACACAATTTGTGTGGGTGAGACTGGTTACTCAGCCTGTGCAACTGCAAGACAATATGCCTGACAGAGTGTCATGATACAAAGGGACAAGTTGAACCCATTTGCTACATGTGGAGAAAGTATTGAAGGCAGAACAGTGCAGGGGATGGCTATGCAATGAGTGTTATGTGCCTGAATGTATGAGATATATCCTCTTTACGTAAAGCTGGGAGGTCACGCTAATGGCACAACAGAAAACACATCCATATCAGTTGTCCCAGACAACTGTTGCATGTACATCACTGACCTGCTGCAATGGGCCAAGGCATAGCCACTAAAGCCACGCTCTTTGATGTCCATGATGGAAAATGTCATGTTGGGCTACCCAATGAGTGGTCATAACACATAGAAGAATGATTGTCTGCAGGTCAAAGCAGAGCCAGGACTGTGCCCATTGTGGCTATTACAGAAATATGGTTTAACGAGTTGCATGAATTAGATATAGCCATAGCTGGCTATAATCTCTTTAGAAGAGACAGAAAGGGTAGAAAAGAAGGAGGAGTAGCCCTATATGTCAAAAGCAATATTAAAGCTGCTGAAATGCAGGGGACGTGGGAAAAGGAAGAAGCGCTGTGGATTGTGTTGGAAAGAGGAGATGGCAATGCCATCCATACTGGTGTAGTCCAACTCAAACCAAAGAAATGGATAGAAAATTGATTATTGATATTGCAAAGATGGCCACTAAGGGGGAAGTGATTATATTGGGTGACTTCAATCTACCCGATGTGGAATGGAGTATTCCTTCTGCAAATCTGGAAAGAAGTAAAAAATTGTGGATGCCTTCCAAGATGCACTACATAGACAAATGGCGATGGAACAGACCAGGGAAAGCTTGATGCTGGATTTAGTGCTCACCAACAGAGATAGCATGTCAAATATCTGGGTAGGTGCCCATGTGAGCAGCAGCGATCATCACCCAGTGTGGTTGAGATAAAAGCTAAGGTGGAGTCCAATCACAGCAAGCTCAGATTCTAGACTTCAAAAACACCGACTTAGGTAAAATGGCCAAGTATCCGAAGGAGAAGTGAGCAGGATGGGAGGGGATAAGGGAAGTGGAATTGCAATGGGCTAAACTAAAGGAAGCAATAAAGGAGGCAACAGATACATAGGTAAGGAAAGTAAATAAAAACAAGAGGAAAAGGAAGCTTATTTGGTTCTCCAAAGAAGTGGCTGCACAAATAAAGGCAAAAAACACAGCTTTCACAAAATTCAGAAGTTCACAAGCAGAGAAACACAGAAAAGAATACAGGATCAAACTAAAAGAGATAAAAAGAGAAATAAGGCTAGCAAAATCAAAAACAGAAGAAAAGATAGCTAAAGAAGTGAAGTGTGGCAACAAAACGTTTTTCAGGTATATTCAGGAGAGGAAGAAAAACAGAAATGGAATTGTAGGACTCAAAATTGCTGAGAACAGATTTGTGAAAGTGACATTGAAAAAGCAAAAATGCTAAACAAATACTTCTGCTCTGTTTTTACTAAAGAAAATCCTGGAGAAGGACTACCTGTGATTGTCAAATATACAAATGGAATTGGAGTAGATATCACACCATTCACAGAAGATGATGTGTTGGAACAGCTTGCAAAACTGAAAGTGGACAAGGCCATGGGATCAGATGGGATACATTCCAGGATACTGAAAGAGCTCAGAGAGGTTCTTGCAGGACCATTAAAGAATATTTTTAATAGATCCTTGGAGACAGTAGACGTTCCACAGGACTAGGAGAAGGGTTGATGTGGTACCTCTTCACAAAAGTGGTAATAGGGAAGAAGTGACAAACTACAGGCCAGTAAGTGTTACCTCGGTGGTGAAAAAAGTAATGGAGGCACACCTGAAAGAGCAAATAGTTGAGTTTCTTGAAACCAACAGGTTGCATGATCCGAAGCAACATGGTTTTACCAAAGATGATCTTGTCAAACAAATCTGATTGAGTACTTTGACTGGGTAACCAGAGATCTAGATCAAGGGCATGCGATGGATGTGATCTACCTAGGTTTCAGCAAAGCCTTTAATACTGTTCCTCATAGGAGGCATATCAATAAACTCAACAGCTTGCAGATGGGTCCCAAGGTGGTTAAATGGATCAGAAATTGGTTGACTGACAGATGATAGAAGGTGATGGTAAACAGATCTCACTCGGATGAAAGGAAGGTGATTAACAGTGTGCTGGGACCGGTACTGTTGAATGTATTTGTGAGTGATATTGCTGAAGGACTGCATGGAAAAGTCTGTCTTTTTGCAGATGACATGAAAATTTGCAACAGAGTGGACTCCCCTGAGGAAATGGATAATATGAGGAAGGATCTACAAAGGCTGGAAGAATGGTCTAATACTTGGCAGTTAAGATTTAATGTGTAGAAGTGCAGTGTCATGCACATGGAAAGCAGAAATCCAAGTGAATAATATGCAATAGGGGGCAAGAGGTTGGTGTGCACAGACCAGGAGAAGGACTTCAGAGTGATTGTTTCTGAGGATCTCAAAGTGGCGAAACAGTGCAACAAGTCGGTGGCAAAAGCCAGAAGGATGCTGGGTTGCATATAGAGAGGAATTACCAGCAGAAAGGAAGAGGTACTAATTCCACTGTACAAGTCGCTGGTGAGGCCTCACTTGGAATATTGTGTTCAGTTTTGGAGGCCATATCTCGCAAAGGATATAAAAAGACTGTAAATGGTTCAGAGGAAGGCGACCAAAATGATGTGGAGCCTGCATCAGAAGACTTATGAGAAGAGACTTGAAGACCTAAGCATGTACACACTGGAGGAGAGGAGGAACAGGGGAGATATGATTCAGACCTTTCAAAGAGTGTTAATGAACAAACAAACCTCTTCCAAATATGGGGAAGCTGTAAAACTACAGGCATAACCAGGGGCGGCTCTATCATGAGGCGAAGTGAGGTGGCTGCCTCAGGCGGCAAAGTTTTAAAGGCGGCAAAAAATGCCCCAAAACAGCTGCCTCACTTTGCCTTCAAAGTTAAAAATTTAAAAAATCTAAGCGCTCAAGTTGCTGCCGCTGCTGAGTCCACTTCTCGGCAGCAGCAGACTCACCTCTCTTTCCTATAGCAGCCGCGGCTCCTGCTTCTTGGAACCGCGGCTGTACTAGCAATATCAGCCAGCCAGTGCGGAGCCTTCCCATGCAGCAGCGTCCCGCCCCCAAAGGAAGTAACTTCCTTTGCATACAACTTCCTTTGGGGGCGGGACACTGATGCACGGGAAGGCTCCGTACTGGCTGGCTGATCTTGCTAGTACAGCCACGGTTCCAAGAAGCAGGAGCCGCGTCTGCTATAGGAAGGAGAGTTGAGTCTGCCACTGCCGAGAAGTGGACTCAGCAGCGGAAGCAACTTGAGTGATTTCATTTTCCTGGGGGCCAGGACTGGAAATGGGCAGGGGGAGGGGGTCTAGAACTGGAAATGGGCTGATGGGAGGGGAGGTTAGGACTGGAAGTGAGCTGATGGGGGTGTTTAGGACTGGTAATGGGCTATGGGGGGTTAAGACTGTTAATGGGCTATGGGGGGTCTAGGACTGGAAATGGGATGATGGGGGTTAGGACTGGAAGTGGGCTGATGGGGGGTGTTTAGGACAGGCAATGGGCTATGGGGGCTAGGACTGGAAATGGGCTGATGGGGGGTATGACAGGTAATGGGCTATGGGCAGTGGTTAAGACTGGTAATGGGCTGATGGTGGGGTTAGGACTGGAAGTGGGCTGATGGGTGGTGTTTAGGACTGGTAATGGGCTATGGGGGCTAGGACTGGTAATGGGATATGGGGGGGGGTCTAAGACTTGAAATGGGATGATGGGGGGTTAGGACTGGAAGTGGGCTGATGGGGGAGTTAGAACTGTAAATGGGCTGATCGGGAGGGGTCTAAAACTGGAAATGGGCTGATGGGGGTTGAGAACTAGAAATGGGCTGATTAGAGGCGCTAGGACAGGAAATGGGCTGATTGGGAGGCTAGGACTGGAAATTGACTTATTGAGGGGGCTAGGACTGGAAATGGACTTATTGGGGGGGGGGGTTAGGACTGGTAATGGGCAGATGGGAGGCTAGCACTGGAAATGAGCTAGGACTGGTAATTGGCTGATTGGGGGGCTAGGACTAGAGTGGGCTGAAGGGGGATAGGACTGGAAATGGGCTAATGGGGGAGGGGAGAAGAGTGCTGCTAGCCCTGGAAGAAAACTAGGACTAGGGCTACAAATGGGCTGATGTGGGAGGATGGTAGAATAGGACTGGAAGGGAGCAGATAATGAGAGGGTCTGCCAGGGGAAGGAGGGGGCACGAAGGGAGCTGACAAGGGGGAAGGAGGGGGCCGGAAAGGAGCTGACACCTGGGATGTACTGAAGGGGGACTGGAAGGGAGCTGACATTTGGGGATGGGAGTGGTATGTGGTTGGGTAATGGGGAGGAGGCTGGAAGGGAGCTGACATGCAAATGGCACTGGAAGGGGGATGGACAGAGGGTAGGGCGACTGGAAGGGAGCTGACTGGGGGGGTGGTGGCACTGAGAGTGGACGTGAGCTGATATCTGGGATGGTATTTGGACTAGAAGGGGCTGGACAGTGGGGAAGGAGGGGGACTGGAAGGGAATGGACACCAGTTGCAGTCATGGGAATGCAAGGCGGTTGACATTGGAAGGTACTGGGGAGGGAAGGACTGGAAAGGGGGCTGATACTGGGGAAGGTTACTGGACCTGGAAATGGGCTGATGGAAGGAAGTGATGAAAACAAAAGAAGAGATAAGAAATGGCAGATGGACCATAGACCCCAGAAAGAGGGCTAAGAGAAGACAGGAAATCTGAAGCCTCAGATAGGGACCAGCATGATCAGAGAATAAAATGGTCAGACAACAAAGGTAGAAAAAATAGTTTTATTTAATTTTAGTTATTGGACTTTGTGCTATTTTTATATTTTACACAGTATTGGGGAACTGCATCTCTTATTTATCTGATATTGCACTGCATGTGGACTCTGGCTTCTTGGGGTTTCAATTTTTACCTTAGATTGTGGTTACTTATTCTGTACTTGGTGAGGGTCGATGTTGTGAGTGTTTGACTGAGGTCAGGTGTTCTGTTAACATGGAGTTTGTACATAAAGATCTATACTGTACTGTAGTAATTTGACTTGTTCAGCTTTTCAAATAGGTGTATGGATGTTCCAGGGCCCACTGTAGTATTTACAGTGATGCTTTTTTAGATGGGCTCCTTATGTGAGTTTTGGAAGTTTTTGATGACATGGTATGGTATGTTAGGTTTGCTCTTTGTTGTAGGGTTTTGTATTAGTTCACAATATGCCTGGTACTGGAGAATAGTGGCTGTTGTTGTTGTTGTTGTTGTTAGTGAGATGATCAGAATCATATATTTTTTTAAAATATTGAGTTCTGTGGGTGAATGTCCTGTCTACTCTTTCCCTGCTGCCGGCGCCTCCGTGAAATAAACAGAGGGCAGCAGCAGCAGGGAAAGAGCAGGCAGTGCTGGATGGAGGTACAGGGGGGGGGGGGTGGCGTGCGTCCGAGCTGCAAGTCGCACAGGGTGCTATTGCAGCTTGATATGGTCCTGTGTGCAAACATCTTGCATTTCCTCCATATAATCTAATCGGCTTTTTGGTTTGGTTCAATCTCTGATTGGATTTCTGAAAAAGCCCCAACCCCTCTAAGGTTGTAAGGTTGTGGGGGGGGGGGGCGCCTTTTCATACTTCACCTCAGGCAGCAGATTGCCTTGAGCCGCCCTTGGGCATAACATAAAACTGCAAGGGGGTAAACTGAAAGGCAACATCAGGAAATACTTTTCACTGAAAGGGTGGTGGATACTTGGAATGCCCTCCCAATGGAAGTGGTGGGGCAAATACAGTGACAGAATTCAAAATGGCATAGTACATATACAGTGGATCTCTTTATAGCAGCAGGATAAAATCAAAATAAACATAACTATCCCTTATATCTCAACAAATAGGGGTGACCTACACGAAGTGGTGAGTACACCCATAAACAAAGGCATGGGAGAGGTGACCTGCATGGGAGTGGCAGGTGCATCTATTCTTGCTGCCTTGCTGGGCAGACTAGATGGACCATACTGGTTTTTATCTGCCATCATATAGTATGTTACTATGTTACTATATTATGAAGAATATGAGGACAGATTAAAGATCTTAATATGTATACTTTTGAGGAAAGGCAGCAGAGGAGATATGATAAAGACGTTTAAATAACTCCGTGGCATAAATGCACAGGAAGAGAGCCTCTTTCGATTGAAAGCAAAATCTGCTATGAGGGGCCATGAGAACATAAGAAAAGCCATACTGGGTAAGACCAAGGTCCATCAAGCACAGTATCCTGTTTCCAACAGTGGCCAATCCAGGTCACAAGTACCTAGCAGTTTCCTAAAAAGTCACACAGGTTCCATAATTCTTGTATTGGGGCAATCAGTAGATTTCCCGGGTCCTCTTCAATAATGGTTTATGGACCTTTCCTCCAGGAACTTGTCTAAACCTTTTTTTAAAGCCAGCTACACTAACAGCTTTTTTTCTACTCAGCTACATTAACAGCTTTTTTCTACATCCTCCGGTAACAAATTCCAGAGTTTGATTATGTGTTGAGTGAAAAAATATTTTCTCTAATTAATCTTATTGTAATCTTATATGTTTACACTGTAGTTTCATTGTATGTCTCCCAGTCTTTCTTCATTTTGATGGTGTAAACAATTGATCTATATTTACCTATTCCACTCCATTCATTAATTTATAGACCTCTATCATATCTTCCCTCAGCCGTCTCTTTTCCAGGTTGAAGAGCCCTAATCTTTTTAGTCTCTTCTCATAGGGGTATCCTTCCATCCCCTTTACCATTTTGGTGGCTCTTCTCTATACCTTTTCTAATTCTGCTATATCCTTTTTAAGATAAGGCAACCAGAATTGCACACAATATTCAAGGTACGGTCGCTCCATGGAACGATACAGAGGCATTATATCCTTTGTTTTATTCTCCATTCCTTTCCTTATGATTCCTAGCATTCTATTTGCTTTCTTGGCTGCAAACTATACTGGGCAAAGGGCTTCAACATGTTATCCACGATGACACCTAAATCTTTTTTCTGGGTAGTTGCTCCTAATATGAAACCTTGTATCGTATAACCATAGTTTGTGTTGTAATTTCCTAGGTGCATATCTTTGCACTTGTCCACATTAAATATCATCTGCCATTTGAACATCCAGTCTTCCAGTTTATTAAGGTCCTCTTGCAATTTTTCACAATCCTTTTGGGTTTTAATAAAGTTGATAATATTGTGTCATCTGCAGATCTGATTACCTCACTCGTTGTTCCCATTTCCAGCTCATTTGTGAATATGTTAAAAGGCGTGGACCCAGCACAGATCCCTGAGGTACTCCACTATTCACTTAGGATGAGGGTAAAAGGGGATACACTCAGGAGTAATTTGCGGAAATATTGCACGGAATAGTCTACCAGTTGAGGTGGTAGAGATGAGGATAGTATCTGAATTCTAAAAAGCATGGGACAAACCAGTGGATCTCTAAAAGAAAAAAGGGGACTATTGTAGTAATTGATATGGAAGGGCAGACTAGATAGACCATATGGTCTTTTTCTGCCGTCATGTTTCTATCTAAGATAGGACAGATTCTACTGCTACTCCTAATCATTTGTATAGCACTACAAGGCATACACAGCGCTGTACACAAAGATGTAAGACACAGTCCCTGTTCATCAGAGCTTACAATCTAATCAAGATGAAAAAAACATTGCAAAACTGAGGACTAGAGTATGGTAAGATACATATAAGTAGTGAATGACAGAGTGAGGGGCATCAGAATCCAAAAGCAGATTCCCCTATCTTTTTGGCAACCAAGAAGAAACTTGAATAAAATCCCTGTCCTTCGTGCCCAAGGGCTGAGAGCTCTTGAAGAAACACTTCCGAGTATTGAGGAGGGGTGGCATGCCTCCTCAGGGGGCAATTTGGCAGAAGTTGAAAATAATGTAATTTGTACCTATTCCAGACTATTTTGAGTATCCACTGGTCAGAGGTTATAAGGCATTATTAGTTCATAAAGAACCTGAAAGTCCCTCCTACTGGAAGGCTGTCCTGGATATAGGACTAGGTCTTGACTCTGTTCTTCAGCTGCTAGTTAAAGTCCCACCCCCAGTTTTGACTGGGATGCTGTAGGGGCTTCTGTGCTTCCTGGTACCTGGGATGGGAGGAAGAACTCTGTTTTACTTGGGATGAGTGAGAAGGTGGAGGGTACTTATTCTTTTGAGAGTAATAGGCCCTCCTATGCCCCCTGCTGTGGTTCTTCTGAGATATTTAGGAAATTGGGTCAGAAGTGGGCCTGGAGAGAGTGCAAAGAGTACCACTGTGCTGCTTGATCATAGTAGAAGCTTCTTGCACCTTACCTTCTGAAGAGATTTTCTCCACAGCACAGCATGGCACATCGGCAAGCTTCTCCTGCATGCTGGGTTGTAAGTCTGAGGCCTCCAACCACGAGAGTCTTCAGGCACCAATACTTATTGTGGAGGCTCTTGATATCATATCAAAAAATTCATATGTTGCACAGACCATGTATTTAATACACTCCCTTTTCTGGCTCACTAGGGAGCTGAGTTGCAAGTTTCTCTCTGGAGAGAGAATCCATAAACTCATTAAGATTACACATGACATTCTGCAAATGCATGGCCATGAAGAGCTGATAGGATGCTATGCAGGACTTGAACATAGCATTTTAGATTGTAGATAGTTACCCATGTTATCCAAGTTCCTTTCCTTGTTATCTGTAAACTCATGCATGTTGACTGTACTGAGATTTTTTGTTCTATGTGAACCGCGCTGATGCTGAATAGTGCGGTATATAAGAGAATTTAAATAAATAAAATAAATAAATAAATTTTAATAAAAATTTCTTCCAAAAGAATTATGAGTAAATGTTCTAGCCTCCCAACCATGGGGTGCCAAAGAGTGAAGCTTGGAACTCTTGGCTCTTTGAGAGTGAATTTGACAATCATAGAGTGGTGCAGCAGCTGTAGCTTTTTGAATCTCGGAACCTTTTGGACACCATATATAGACCATTTTGCTAACTGGAGTCACAGAAAAAGAGGTCTCCCAAATTCTCATCTGTAGCCTCTGAAGGATGTAGTACATGGGAATTGTTACTTCTTCCTTAAGAAAATTGGAATATTGGAAGATTCCCAATTCCGTAGCCCTGGCTTCTCTATTATCTCCAACTGAAGTGGTATGAAATTAGTTATAACCCTGACAGTATCATGAAAAGACAACTCCTCTGGAGGAGACTTGCATTGCTCATGAGGAGGTGTAGGAACCAATTTTAGCTCTGGAGATCTCTCTTTCAAGAAGTATTCTGAGTCATAATTAGTAGTATCCCAGGAGTGCTCAGAGAGAATCTCAGAGAGGTACTTGAAGGACATCTGCATCTCTGCCTGGACCAATTCTTGATCCACGTGGGAAGCAAGCTCTTTTGGGAGTGCCGGTGCACCGATGTTCTCCAATGCTTCAGGAACTGGTCATCTCCTGATGTGCTCAAAATAGACACCAGTCAGGCAGGCACCAGTGTCAAGGTCCTTGTAAAAAAACACTGTTTCTTAATATATTTCAGAGAGAGAGATACAAAATAGGGAAATCACTCTCTTTTGCATAAAAGAAAAAAACCATGGATTTCTTTCATCAAAAATACAGCAAAATTCCCTTGTCAGTGTATTCAGGTTGCTCTGGGGAGACCAATCACATGCACTACTACACTGAGACATTCAGTGGTAGAACTAAAATATACCTCTTTGGTCCCACTTACTCTCCTAAAGGAATCAGACAACTCTGATGCTGCTGGAATCTCATAGAACCCTATACTTGAGCCCTTGGTACCTCAGCTTCTCTCAAAGCTGTTCTCTGCTGGCCTGCCAATCCAGATCTCCTGTGGTCTAGCCAGTTGTCTCCTTCAACTTTTCTCCTTCGCTTGTGTTAAACTTAGTAGGCTTTGGGCAGCTGCTCTCCTTGCCGGATGACTAAGCTGGCAATCAGGGAAGTTGCTTTTGGGTTCTACTTCCTGAGCCCCCTAGTGTCCTGCAGCCCCTCTCCTGGAAGTCTTTTGGAGTAAGACCCCTCTAGCCACTCATATATTTTCCTCCAAAGGTACCAGAGGAAACATTCTCAGACCATTTCAGGGCAGGCAGACCCAAACTCCATTACTGGACACAGCCTGGTTAGGGTCAGAAAAGGAGTAGTGATGCCAGAATCTTCCCCTTTGTAGCAAATATGTCTCTATCTCCAAAACCTGAGAGGAAAGCAGTTTCTCAACCTGTGCCTTTACTTTTTGATAGCTCTCATCTAAGTCATTGCTTATAAAAAGGTAGCTATGGTAACTTCTATTTTAGTTTTGCTTTGAGACAAGTTGAGATTGACTGGTTGAAAACCTTGTAAGGGATGGATCCTGGTACAACATTATGAATTGAAAAATAAACATGCAGTTCCATGGACTTTTATTGCACATAGACTTGAATATAAAATTTAAACATGAAACATGAAACAAAATACATTTTTTATTGATATCTTTATTTCATTTTGTTTGAAAACAAAATGAAAGGAAATTGGCTTTTTCATGGCACTTTTCATTTCATTATCTGAAGAATGCACATCAAAATGCAATATTTGCCATTGAATGAATAACTCAAGAACAAGGGAGAAAAGATCAAAATGATTGAGAAATTAATTTTTGCTCGAGAATGTGTGGACTACAGCCGAAGTAATAGGGGCCAAAGCTGGCATAATTCAAACATGAGTGCAGCAAAGGCAAAGAGATCTTTGAGGTGGGTCATGGAAGAAGACCACAAATTAATTAAGACCCGTGACAACATAGTAGGTGCACACTGTCAGTGTAGACCAAGGGGTCTTATCTGTTAACATATTCTATGTATTTCTGCTTGAGTTTACATGATGACATAATTAGAAGCAACTGACATAGACATAGACATAGACATTGCATTCTATGTCTATGTTTATGTCTGTTGCTTCTAATTATGTCATCATAAATTATCAGTTTTATATTCCTTACTTCTCTTTCTCCCCATAACAGAGCAGTAAAAGTCCATGATAGGATGGAGACTGAGTGGGCTATGACTGCACATTGTGGTTAGCTCAGGGGTCATTAGAACACGTTAATCGTTAATGTTGCAGTTTGCAAGGAAGAACTTACCATCACCTCAGTGGGTGGCAGTAAGTGCACCCACATTAATTGCAGCTGACAACTTAGGTTGACAAGGTGTTTCTTACCATGGTAACCACATGAGGACATGCGGACATGCCAACATCAATTAGCACAGATCTGTCACACCTCCCATGCTAATTTTGGCACTTAACGTACACCTCCTTAAAGCACGTTAGTAAACATGCTTCTTAGTGTGCTCTTCAGCACATTTAAATAAGGAAAACTAATAACTGAAAGATGAGCATGTTTTTGCAGCTTTGCTGTTATACTGAGCTTGTATCATGATCAGTGCAAGGCCAGAATGCTTACTCTAGTTATAGGTGCTGGTGGCATTAGGAAAGTTTCTTCGCATATCCAAATGTTCATGCATATTGTAATGAAGCAGAGAATGAATAATGAAAACCACAGTTAAGGGGGTCATTTCATAAGGGGGTGCATACTTTAAGTGGCAAAGTAAGCACTTACTTTGGCAGCATTTTAGTCATTAACGTACATATATGGCCAGATACGTGTGTTATTGGCCTCTTATAAAATACCAACCATTTTAAAAGTATGAGAGCTGACATCATGGCATGTACTTTCCTAATGGGCGGATGCATGGGCAGAGTTTGTCAGAGCATGGGCAGAACACTCAAGAATGTATGCAGATTTTTAAATTATCAAAATTTACATGAGTCTTGAAAAATATAGGCATGGGCTTTCACACCTAATTTAAGGCACAGTCTCCGGCATTTATGCTATTATTTTATAATGATGAAGAGGTCATTACTTGTCTTTATAAAATAAGCTTAACATTGGTGCCTTACGAAGCGCTTTATTAGGAGACTCCTCCATATATCAATTTAAAAGCCCAAATATTTTGGTCATGGCACAGAACTGCACATTTTAACTTAGGATGAGATTGTTTTCATTTGTCAAATCTGCCATATATTTTTTGGTTGTAAATTGTCTGAAGCCTCAAATTTTGCTGAATTAAGCCAGATATTCAAAGGGCATCTACTCGGTTTACAGCCCAGTGAACCATGTAAATGCCCTAAATCAGGATATTCAACGGCGTTTACATGGTTAGTGCTGAGAATATCCCCTTCAAAGCACGCAACATGCCCCAAAGCTCTGTGGTTAGCACTGAGGCATGTCGGGGGTATTCTGGGGTGGAGCGGAGGCAGAGATTGCCGCTAATAGTGTAGCGGTGATATTGCACCTCTATCCAGTTTATGATCCACGGCTAAAACTAGGTCAGCTTTTGGCTCACCAGTTATAGCCACGGATGCTAACCAGTTAGTGGTACAATATTGCTGCTACCCAGTTAGCCTCGGCGGCTCTGGGGCATGTGCGGCAATATCGCATATTCAATGCTGTCTCCATGGCATTGAATATCCAGTATTAATGGTCGGCAGACAGAATGATACAATATGTTTAAGACAATTGGCCGCTGTTGGAAACAGGATACTGGGCTTGATGGACCTTGGTCTGACCCAGTATGGCATATCTTATGTTCTTATCTAATGAAAGACAAATTACCCAACTCAAAGGATTTCTAAAGCTGGAAATAGTTATCTAAGTCAATCTGATGTGCAAGTGTTTTACAATGAAAGCATTTTAAATCTTTCTGAGTAGAAAGTCAAACTTACTGAAGTCATAACTATTGACATGAAACTTATTGCTACCTTAGATCTTTATGCTACAGATGCTTTACAAATTCATATTTATCTTCCATAGGAAGCACCATAATTATTAGTTCATCTATGGTTTGTAACGGGGCAATTTCTCCAAAGGGTTAGTTTTGCGCATTCCATGACAGTCATGAACCTCACTTCTAAGCTAGGGGATGTGGAATATGATCTCAGTCTCTCAAATTTACTGCTAATGCTCGGTGTAGTACTTGCATTGTATCAAAGAGAGCTTCCTTCTGTAGTTCATAAGATGTAACATGTATGGGTAGTTTGTTAAGATGTGCTTCTTTATCAAGCCTGTGGCTCCCAATACTATAGGAAATATTTCTGTACCTTTCTGCCACATTTTCTTGGTCTCTGACCGCATTTCTTGGTACTTCAGGATCTTCTCACTCTCTGTATGATTCACAGAATAATCACTTTCACTTAGAACCAACACCTCAATAGAGGTAGCGGTTCTAATTGAAATTTGAGAGACTGAGATCACATCCCACATTCCCTGACTTAGAAGTGAGTTTCATAACCAGTCTCCAGCGACTTGTCCCTCACAAAATCCAAAGGCCTCTACTCAGTTCTCATCCTTCTTGATCTTTCTGCTGCCTTGATACTGTTGATCCCCACCTTTTCCTCCATACCTTGTCCTTGCTTGGATTTAGGGGCTCTGTTCTGTCCTAGTTTTCTTCTTATTTCTCCCATTGCACTTTTAGTGTCTGTTGTGGTGGTTCCTCCTCTACCACCATCCTGCTTTCAGTTGGTGTACCTCATGGCTCTGTCTTGGGACCTCTCCTTTTCTCTCTCTATACTTGGTCCCTTGGTGCACTTATTTCCTCCCATGATTTTCAAGTACCATCTTTATGCTGATGACTCTCAGATCTCCCTTTCTGTGCCTGACATCTCTCCAGGAACAAAGGCCCAAATCTCTGCCTGCTTATCTGACATTGCTGCTTGTATGTCTCACTGCCATCCGAAACTGAACATAGCCAAAGCTGAGCTCCTTATCTTTCCCCCAAACCCACCTTCCCCCTTCCTCTCTTCTCTATTTCCGTGGATAATACTATAATTTACATATATATATTTTATATATCCTTTATTTATTTGTTTGTTTCATATTTATAACATGTAATGTTTTTATTTTATGCACTGCATTCCCCCTGAAGAAGGCGTTGCTGAAACGCGTTGGAGTTTATTAATAAAGGCACCCTTGACCAACCTACATCTCTCGCTTCGTGTGTTCCTGCATTTCCACATGGACATCAGCCTTGTGAAATCTTTGTCACATAAAGGTGAGCATGGAGAAAGATGTCCCCAGGATGTTGTGGGAAAGGATAAGCAGAATCATGCCAACTGGAACCTTGTAGTGCCTGATGACCATTGGTGGACATTGAGATGAGAAACCTCAGATTGTGTGTACAAACTCAAGTGGTGTGAAAGACTTTCCTCCCATGGATGTATGTGGGCCACATTTCTACATTGTTATGCAATGAACCATGCTACCATCTATCATGGAGTACTGTCATGTATATTCAGATGGCAATGACAAACAGCAGATGGGGATGGATATATGTGCACATCCTGAAGCTGTTCATCATCATTCCCGGACAAGTATCAGGAAGCAGAATCATGCCTGTTCCTTTTGGGCCAGAGCTTGTGGCACCAGCTGCCACAATTTTATTTTTTTTATTTATTTATTTTTCTTATATACCGCGCTATTAAGATCAGTGCGGTTTACATTACAACTGAACAATGCAACAATGTTTTTACATAACACAATGTGCTTACATAGAACAGGGGTACAGTCATAATGGGAGAATAACGGGGAAACTATTTATAAGATATATACACATAAAATTTACACTGAGTTATATACAACTGAATATTTAAGCTCTTCATATGATCATAGCTAGGTCGGCTGGGGAACAGGATACAGCTATAGGGGGAGGGGCGGCTAACCATTTTCATGTTGGGTTAGGGCGTTGGGATAGTTAGAGCAAAGGCTGAATGCTTGTGTCTTGTGTTTTTCAGGACTGGTTTCAGGATAGTAGATTTGAAACAGATGGTGTTTTATTTCTTTTCTGAATGTGGTGAGGCTTGGTATGGATCGAATCCAGGTGGGAAGTTCATTCCAGGCTGTCGGAGCATAAATCGAGAAAGCTCTATTGGTAGTTGTTTTTGTGCACCTTGTGGTAAATTTGGGTACTATTAACATGTTGAGTAGTGCAGGTCGTCTTATTCTGTTCTCAGGGATATTGTTAATCAGATTGCTGATAGGTGTGGGAGACTGGTTGTTCAGTGCCTTGAAAGTCATAACTAGTACCTTGTATTGGATTCGGGCTTGTAGTGGTAGCCAGTGTAACTCCTTCATTACTGGTGTTATATGTCCCAATTTTGATACACCTGTTAGAACCCTAGCAGCTGAGTTCATGGCCAGCCGAAGCGGGCTGAGGGTTGCCTGTGGGAGGCCATGGAGGATGATGTTTGCGAAGTCAAGGTGTGGGATTACTAGGGCCTGAAATATTGTTCGATAGTCCGAAAAATCGAGTAGTGGGCGGAGGAGGCGGAGGGTTCGTATCTTGTGGTAAACTGATCTTGCAACGGTCTTTACGTGGGTTGTCATGTCCAGACGCCGATCTAGGGTAATTCCTAGATATCGGATTGTGTCTCTTGTTTTGAGTTCAGCATTTTTAACTTGCAGGTATGGAGGTGTGACGAATTTCTGGTTCCTAGTGATAAAGAGGACATCAGTCTTGCTATGATTGATCCTCAGGTTTTGAGTGAGGAGCCATTCAGCAACTGCATCAAAACATCTGATGATAGGGGAGAAATCGGGCTGCTCAATAGTGAATGGAATGTATAGTAGTATGTCGTCAGCATACACCAGGCATTCTACATTTAGGGAGCGGATCAGGGAACAGATAGGCTGCATATAAATGTTAAAGCAGACAGGGATGATCCCTGGGGTACTCCCTGCTTCTGTAGGAAAGGCTCGGAGGAAGTGTTGCCTGTTTTTACTTGCTGCCATCTATTAGTTAAGTATGATTCACACCATTGTAGTGCAGTATCCTGTAACCCTTTTTCTTGGAGACGTTGTAATAGTATCTTATGGTTCACAGAATCGAAGGCGGCTGCAATGTCGAGAAAGATGAGGATGAAGCCTTGGTGTATATTATCAATTCCTGTGATTAGTTTGTCGAAGAGGGTAGTTAGGATGGTGTCTACCCCATGCGATTCTCTGAAGCCATGTTGAGCTGGGTCGAGAGGTGACTCAGTGTCAACGTGTTGCTGGATCTGTCGCTGGACTATTTTCTCGATGATCTTGGCAAGCAGGGGAATACTTGATATGGGTCTGTAGGATTCAACTTTGGATGTATCAAGGCGACTGTTTTTTAGTAGGGGCCTGATTGATGTGTGTTTTAAGCTTTGTGGGAAGACGCCTCTTAGTAGTGATTGGTTGGTTATGTTGCATAATGAGTGGCTTAGTTCATGTCGAAGTTCCTTTATCCAGCTTGCTGGGCAAGGGTCATTTGGGGCCGTGGTGAGATTAATGGAGGTAATGGTGTGTTCAATTTTTTTAGTAGATACTGCAGAGAAATTGAGTAGTAGGGTAGGCTTTGGTGTACTTGTTGCAATGGTTGGGTTACAGGTGGATGGAACCATGTTAGATTGGATCATTTTTGATTGCAGGTAGTTCGAGTAATCCTGTGGTTGAGGCATGAGTGGGCTTACTGGTGCTGGGTCCCCTGTTAGTGATTTTACTATATTAAATAGGTCATGTGTCCTATTCAAAGACCGTTTTAGAATGGTTGAGTGATGTTGTTTCCTTTTTTCACTTATTGTCTCTCTGTGTAGAGCTAGATGTGAGTTATAGTTGTGATAGGCTACTGTAGTCTGATTCCTGCGCCATCGTCTTTCAAGTTTACGTAGTTGTAAGAGGGAATGCTGACTCTGGAAGCCTGAGTGGGTGTGGTAACATAGGGGGATAGTGTATGAGGCAGACCCACAGACTGCAGGGGACCCTCATGGAGATTCCTCCACATCCATATCTCACTGCTTCCACTGACTGCAGAAGTGATGGTGGAGCCAAAGCATCTCTGCCTCCATCAGCTCCATGTCCCTAAATAGCTGTGCAATAGAGATCCTATACTACTCCATTGTCTCCTCATGGGTGCTCAGTCTCTGGCATAGCAGATAGACTGAGGCAGCCAGGTCATTTTCATGGGTGTTGCCCCCCCCCTATGTGCCAACAATATGGAGTCTGGCAAGCCACTGATGACTGTGAGCTCTCTGTAGCAGAAGTCGCTGCCATCCCAGCTGGGGTTTCCCCTGAGGGTCCATATGGAGAAGCACAGGGTTCACCCTGGACTCTCTTGCAGTCTGTGGATCAGGGGGAGGGGGGAAGGTGGGGAGAGTGTGGCAGGTGCAGGCCTGTGACCCACGGTGTCTGACATGGGCAAGCCAGCATGGCTAGCTTGACCTGTAAATGAGGCCTGTGGAGAGGCATATAGGATTGCACATCCCCCAATATGCTGCTATTGAAACAAAGAACTCAGTAGAAATAGTGAATTAGCTTAGATAAGCAGAACTGCAGAATTAAGAAATGGAAAAATACAGAAAAGACATGTTTAAAAGTTACTGATAAGAAAAAGTACATTTGCAGAGAAATATTGAGGAGTGCTGACAGATGAGTTACAGAACCTTGCTCTTCTGCACGCACAAATGGGTCCCATAACCTTGAAAGTGTGAAAGTAACAAGTTGATGAACTGACCATTGTAATTGGGACTAGAAGGGGGGCAGGCAGGTGTCATGCCCACAGAAGCCCACAGAAGGAACATAATTGGAGAAACTTATCAGTACCGGGACCAATAGAAGGGCTACGGGAGGTACGGGAGAGTACCGGGACCAATGAAGTGTTTTTCTATACCTAGAATGGAACAGAAGTCTATAAAAGTTGTTGTAATGCTTGAAAACTTTGCTCAGCCATTTTGAAATTGCCTTGCTTGAGACTTGTGCACAAATAAATGATTTGGACCTTCTGAACAGACTCCTGGTATCATTGGTTTGTCTGCGCTTTGCTGCTACATATTCCTTGGTGCGTTGGCCGGTAAGTTGTGGAATCAAAGTGTATATAGGGCAATATACCACGACTTTCCGCCTCTATAGGCTTGGTCCTGCCGGGATCGCGCCCTTCCGACGAGGGCCGCTCCCTGGTGCCACCGGTCCCTTGTATCGGAGGGAGCTGGTCGGACCTCGGCGGGTGCCGGGCCCGGTCGGAGCCAACGCCTCGAACCCGAGTGAGGGGAGTCCGAGGTCCAACTCATGCGCCTGCTTGGGAAGTTTTGAGGACCGGATCCGGTGAGTATAGTTTTGATTTTGGGTCTAGACAGAAATAGAAAGAGCAGTACTGCCATTGGAACTTGGAATTTGGAATTTGTAATCTCGAGATATTGGGAATTGGTAAGAGAGCATGATCAACTCTCAAGGAAGAGCCGAGTAGCCTGGCATGGGAATTCGCTAGGTGAAACCCTCATCCTTTTTGTAATTGGGAAAAGACTAGTCAGAACAGATAGAAACGAATGCATTCTGGGAATACGTTGCTAGCATGATTGTGTGAACGAAGTGTGAATGAGAGGTCTGGCAGCACGGACCAAGTGAAGGCGGACCCCTGATTAGCGCATTTCCTGACCGGGCGACCGCGTTCAGGTCGCGAAAAGGGGGAAGCGATTGTCGTCTTGTCTTGTTATTTGTACTCCTTATACGTTTCCAGGGCCGTGAGGACCCCTTACCCACGGTCCGCACTCCTTTTCCCTTCTGTCTGTTGTTGCGCGCACACATCGAAATGGGAGGGGCGGAGTCTACTAGAAACACTCCATTAGAATGTATGATCGCACATTTTAAAGAGGGATATTCAGGAGATTATGGTATTAAAATGACAGCAGCCCGTTTGCAGATTTTGTGTACTAGGGAGTGGCCCGATCTAGACCCCATCTGGCCCCGAGAGGGAACGTTCACTGTAGAGATTATCCAGTCAATACATCGTAGAGTGCGGGTAGCGCACCCAGATCAGTACCCCTATATAGATTCCTGGTTAAGTATTTGTGAAGATCCGCCCTCCTGGGCGCAGCGCTGTTATGAGGAACAGTGCAGAATAATGTTAGCTAAAACAGATTCTAGACAGAAAAAGGAACAGCCTAGAATGAAAGAGCAGGGTAAGAAAGCCACGAAGAAACCCATCTGGCAGATCCTGATTCCCCAGAAGTAGTCCTTAGGCAGCCCCGAACCCCAAGTCCAGTAAGAATAGCCCGGCGGCGTCCTGCCCCAGAACCCCAGAGACGGCCAGAGCCGAGGCGGGACCCAACCCCTGACCCCCTCCTCCTGGAGGAGAGAAAGAGGAAGAATTAGGGGGAGAGAGAAGTGGAGGACGTAAAAAGTGAGTCAGAAGCGGAGATAGAAGGAGGAGAAGAAGGAAATTCCCCAGAAGAAGAGGAGGACAGTGTACAAATAATTGAGAAAGCCAGCGCTAGCACTAGCATGCCAGCGAAAAGAAAAACCCAAAGCAAAACCAGTTGAGAAAAAGAAAGCGACTCCCGCAAAGACAACGACAATAACCCTTAGATCCCAGACCCAAATGACGCCTGGGACAGCCAAACTGTTTCCCTTAAGGCAAGTCCCGGGAGTGCCCGTAAAGAATGATAATGATGAAGTGGTAGCGGGACCCTTAACTTATGTGTATATCCCTTTCTCTACAACTGATTTATTAAATTGGAGGTCGCATTACGCCTCCTATACTAGCAAGCCCCAGGAGCTGACAGAATTAGTAACTAGTATTATGGAAACTCACCAACCCACTTGGCCAGATTGCCGTCAGCTCCTGACCACCCTATTCACTACAGAAGAGCGAGCGAGAATTAGAAAAGCAGCTATTGAATGGATGGCAGAAAACCCTGCAGCTCTGGCACAGGGACAGAATATAATAGATCGTAGAGAAGCAGCTCAGAGAGAATTCCCGAATGAAGACCCCCAATGGGATCCAAATACAGATGAAGGATCCACAGCCCTAGCCCGTTTTCGCCAAGGCTTTTTACAAGGCCTGAGAAGAGGAGGCCAAAAAGCTATGAACCTTTCCAAAGTAGCAGGAGTTATCCAAGGAATAGATGAGAGTCCAGCAGATTATTATGAAAGATTAACTGAAGCATACAGAATGTATACTCCCTATGATCCCGAGGCACCAGGAAGTTTATGCATGGTGAATTCTGCTTTTGTAAACCAGTCTCAACCAGACATTAGACGTAAATTACAGAAATTAGAAGGGTTTGCGGGCATGAATGCAACACAGTTATTGGAAGTCGCTCATAAAGTGTATGTGAATCGTGATACTGAAAGACAGAGAGAATGTGATAGAAAGATGAAGAAGAAAGCTGATTTTTTGGCTGCGGCCATAGTTGAAAAGAAAAGGGGAGGTGTCCCTAATCGAAGGAGCAGAGGAAGAGGGCGGGGTCAAGGCGGAGGCCGGACCCAGAGACTAGGCGTGAACCAATGCGCCTATTGCAAAGAGGAAGGACATTGGAGAGATACGTGCCCGCAACTCGAAGACGCCCAGCAAGATGACAACGATCATCAGTGGCGAGAAGAAAGACGAGGCCGTCCCCGAGGCCGAGGAGGAGCCAATCGAGAACAATTCCAGAGAGAGAGGGGAGGAGGAGCCATCCAAGCATTGGCCACACAAGCCCATGATGAGGATGACGTGGATTAGGACAGACCGGGCTCCAAGTTTGCTTTAGGTCTCCAGGAGCCTATGGTCGAAATACAAATAGGAGACCAATTTATGAACTTTATGGTTGATACTGGAGCAGAACATTCAGTAATAGACAAAAAGATAGCCCCATTCACTAAGAAAGCAGTCACCATTATAGGAGCAACTGGCGCCAAAGCCACAAAGTCTTTTCTTCAAAACCGGATATGCATTCTAGGAGGACAGCAAGTAACTCATCAATTCCTTTACATGCCCGAATGTCCAGTACCACTACTGGGACGAGATATGTTAGCCAAGCTTCAAGCACAAATATCTTTCTCTGAACAAGGAGAAATGCAAATGACAGTGAATTCTCAAGCCAAACCAGCAGGAGTAATGCTGCTGACAGTTCCCCGAGAAGAAGAATGGAGATACTACATTGATGATTCGATTCAAGATACCTATTTTGAACAAACTTTAAAGAACATTCATGCACCACCTGGAGTATGGGCAGAAGGCAGTCCCCCAGGCCTAGCCAAGCATATAGCACCAGTGATTGTAACCCTCAAGCCTAGTGCTACACCAGTGCACGTCAAACAGTACCCTCTCCCAAGAGCCGCAATTGAAGGCATCCATCGCCACCTACAGAGATTGCTCGAGTATGGCCTACTAAAAGTATGCCATTCCCCATGGAACACCCCACTTTTGCCAGTAAAGAAACCTGAGACAGATGATTATCGCCCAGTGCAAGATTTGAGAAGAGTAAATGATGCAGTTGAAACTATACATCCAGTTGTGCCCAATCCTTACACTCTTCTAGGACTGATACCTGCTGAAGCTACCCATTTCACTGTACTGGATTTAAAAGATGCATTCTTTTGCATAAGATTAGCCCCTGTAAGCCAAATATTGTTTGCATTCGAATGGCAGGACCCCATCTCTGGAAGAGGGGGCCAACTCACCTGGACAAGATTACCACAAGGATTCAAGAATTCACCTACCATCTTTAGTGCTGCACTAAATCAAGATCTTTCAAGCTATCCAGTAGCCCCGGGGAAGAGAGTACTTCTCCAGTACGTGGATGATCTGTTGATAGCTGCCGTATCAGAAAGAGAATGTATATTAGCCACCAAAGATCTCTTGCAGTTACTAAATGAAGCTGGATATAAAGTTTCCAGAGCCAAAGCACAACTATGTCAAACAGAAGTGAAATACTTGGGTTTTCGTATTACCCAAGGAAGCAGAAGATTAGGCAGAGAAAGAAAAGAAGCAGTATGCAGAATTCCAACTCCAACAACCAGAAAGCAAGTCAGAGCCTTTCTGGGAGCAGCAGGATATTGCCGAATCTGGATACCCAACTTTGCCCAAATTGCCAAACCACTGTATGAAGCCACAAAAGGAGAAGAGAAGTCACCACTGGAGTGGGGACTTGAGCAGGACACAGCCTTCCAGAAGTTAAAGGAAGAATTGATGTCATCACCAGCACTTGGACTACCCGATGTCCATAAACCTTTCCACTTGTTTGTACATGAAGCACAGGGAAATGCCCTAGGCATGTTGACTCAGAAATTGGGAAATTGGGAGCGACCTGTAGCCTACCTATCGAAACAATTGGACCCTGTGGCCAAAGGATGGCCACCTTGCTTGAGAGCAGTTGCAGCTACAGCGCTATTAGTGAGTGAGGCAGACAAACTCACACTAGGACAGAGCATACGAGTCACTGTGCCACATGCAGTCCTTGCCCTTATGGAACAAAAAGCAAATTATTGGCTCACCAATTCCCGAATGTTGAAGTACCAGAGCATGTTATGTGAAAACCCACAAATACAACTTGAAGTGAGCCATGCCTTGAATCCAGCTACCTTGATACCCATCAGTGAAGAACTCCAGAACATGACTGTATCGAAGTCATGGAAACTGTGTTCTCTAGTCGACCTGACTTAACAGATGTGCCCATAGACAATCCTGACCAGATCTATTATGTTGATGGGAGCAGTCTCATCCTTGATGGACGACGCTGTGCTGGATATGCAGTTGTCACTCAACACGAAGTAGTTGAATCATCAGCCCTAGCCTCAGGCACATCAGCCCAGAAAGCCGAATTGATAGCACTCACCAGAGCTTTGTTATTAGGAGAAAAACTTGTGCTAAATGTATATACAGATTCCAAATATGCCTTCACTACCTTGCATGCCCATGGAGCCCTCTATAAAGAAAGAGGACTCATCACATCCGGAGGAAAATCAGTCAAATATGGTCCCGAGATATTGATGTTACTTGATGCAGTCTGGGCCCCAACACGTGTAGCTGTTATGCATTGTAGAGGACATCAAGCAGGAAAAGGAGAAGTTGCTCGAGGAAATAGATTCGCAGATGCCTCAGCACGACAAGCAGCTATGACAGGACAGATTGCCCCACAAGCTATGCCAATGCAAGCAGCATTGTTTCCAGTACCTTTGAATTTATGGACCCCACGATATACCACCAAAGAATTGGATTACTATTGTGACAAAGAAAATGGAGTATTGAAAGATGGATGGATTGAGCTGCCACCAGAAGAGGGCAGTCAACCTCCGGGAAGAATAGTAATTCCTGAACTGTTAGGACCATCCTTTGTCAAAGCTTTCCACGAAGCCACCCACTATGGAAAAAGTGCCATGGAAAAAGCACTCAGACCACATTTCTACATCCCTCTGATGACAACCATATCAGCCTCAGTAGCACGACAATGTCAAACCTGTGCCAAAAATAATGCCAAGCAAGGCCTTATTACAGCACCCCGAGTTCAGTCAAGAGGTGTGACCCCCATGCACAACCTCCAAGTTGATTTCACCGAAATGCCAAAAGCCAATGGATACCATTACCTATTAGTATTAGTTTGTACTTTCTCTGGGTGGGTAGAAGCCTTCCCAACCAGAACTGAGAAAGCCCGAGAAGTTACCAAAGCCCTAATGAGAGAGATTGTCCCCAGATTTGGGATCCCAGCAGTAATAGGGTCAGACAATGGACCCTCATTTGTCTCCCAAGTTACTCAGCAGTTAGCAAAAGCTTTGCAGATACAGTGGAAGCTCCACACTGCATACAGACCCCAGAGTTCAGGGAAAGTTGAGCGAATGAATCGTACCTTGAAAGCCCAAATGTCTAAGCTTTGTCAGGAGACACACTTGAAATGGCCCCAAGTGCTCCCCATAGCTTTACTCAGAATACGCTCAGCCCCTGTAAAGTCAACAGGATTTTCCCCTTTTGAAGTTTTGTATGGTAAACCCCCACCAATAGTGCAGGGAATCAAAGGAAGTTTAGCCCAGATTGGTTCAGAAGTAACCAGACAAGAACTCCTAGCTCTTAGTTTTGTTCTGCAGACTCTCCATACGTGGATCCAAGACCAGTTGCCTATCAACTTGACGGAACCCTTGCATCCCTATCAGCCTGGAACTTCGGTGTGGATCAAAGATTGGAAGAAGATACCGTTGGAACCCCATTGGAAGGGACCGTACACCGTCATCCTGTCTACCCCAACTGCAGTAAAGGTAGCCGAGATCGACGCCTGGATCCACCACAGCAGAGTCAAGCCCGCCGCCGATCCTGAACCAGAGCGGTGGACAACAGAGCAGCACCCTGATGTACCCTTGCGAGTTACTCTGAGACGGCAACCAGCAGCATAGACACTTCATCACAAGTGCTTTGCAGTAGCCAAGTCTTTCGAAGAGGATTGCTGTTTCCATGCAGCAACAGTTTTGTTTCAACGAACCAATTTGTGTTCACTTTCGACTAGCCGCTAATTTGCATGTGCTGTTTTACCTCACCAACATTGCTTCATTACACTCAAATTAATTGCTCATGAGCAACGAATCAGACCGCTTCACATCATGCCCTGTTTTGCCTTTTTTTTGCTTTGCTGGTTGCCTTCTTAGACTTTTTGCGACTTCTTTGCTCATGCACTGCTTTGCATACTCTCCTGACTCTTTATCTACTGCACTCTAGGCATCTTGCTGAACTTTTTGCCTGCCTCGCTGCTATCTTTCCCCTTTTTCTTTTGCTTTGACTTTTGCCACCCTGCTTGCTTGCCACTTTTTTTTGAATGTGTAAGATGTTAAAATGACCACCTGTGGTAAAAAAAAATGACCATGATGTGTTCTGCCCCCATTGGAATACAGATAGTAGGTAATTTTATTGCTAGATTGACCACTGGTTTGAATGGATGTTATAATATGCTAACACTGGTCAGAGAAAATATAAATATGGTGTTGTGAAATACAAGTTTGGTTTACGTGCTGGAGGAAACATCCATTGACATTGATAGAAATACCAACCAGTTCCTAAAAGGAATATATATATATAATACCTTTTAGATGCATGTAATAAGTTTTACCATAAGTTATTGAATTGTTTGTTTATTAGAGTCTGACACTGTATTCTAGCTGAAATAATCTTTCCAGTTTCTCAGGAGGACATGAAAGAATAACCCAATACATTTCATTTTATTGCCCCAACTGGATTATAAATTATTTAAAAAAAACAATATTTCTTTTACAGAAGATCAACCACACACGTTACAACTCTAATGAAGGACCCTAACTTTTCTAACCAAAAGTATATCTTCTTCATGCAGCAATGAAGTGTAATTCTCTGTTAACTTCAATTGTTAACTCGTAAGTTCTGATGCTTTGTAGATTTTTCTGGAAACGTATTACATCAGTAACAGGTAAGAATTGTTCACTCTCTCTTTTGCTCTCCTTTTCCTTGAAACCAAACTTATGTTAAGTACTTCACTTAACACAGACGTTCAGGTAAAGAAGCTGACTGTCCAGATACTGCAGGTGAAGTGTAGGGGCCCAAGTTTCGCGCAGGAACCGCCGCCACCTCTGGATCCTCGGAATGAGTACCTGGCTCCCACTTAATCAATGGAAGCAAAACCCTAACTTTTCCCTAATAGGTATATAACAACCTAATTTATCTTATCCTCAAACTTTGTTAAGTTCCCTACTAATGAAATAAAATTAAGCAAAGTCCTAGCTAGTCACCTGTCTGAAATAGGCTATACTGAAGAGCTAATGACCCCTACTTTCATACAACCATCCTTGCACCTTATTTACTCAGACTTGTCAGAGCTACAGTACTACGTGTCCATTCCACAACATTTAAATTCATTCCATCTTTCAACATAGCTTGCACTGAAAGTAGTAACTTAGTAATCTCTGTAGAGCTGTTACACATACATATGGGTTTATTCCCTAAACAACAGTTTCTGGTACAGATTATATTACACCTGTTCTCATTAAATGTCTATCCTTATTTCATTACTCTTGTCACCTTTAGAGCATTTTATACCTTTTTTAGTGACCTATTACTTGCATCACTATGATATGCCCTGAGTCAATTATACAGTATATAAATAAATAAGGCTTTTTATAATTAAATGTGATTCTCACTGTTTTAATCTCTGCATCTTTCAGAAACTCTGCCACCATACAAAGGAAGTTCCACTCTATTACAAAATCATATTCACACAGGTCACTCAGTGCTAGTACCCAGGAGCTCTTTTAATACACACTTGCACGGTTTCAACAGCTCTCTCATCCTGAACCAAGGCAACGCTGCCTCAAATGACATCATAGGGCTCCAGAATGAAAAGCATGCTTGACCAGATAACAACATCAGTTAAATTCTATTTTGCAGCTAAAATCTCCATTTTACCTTTCAAAACTCCCATTAGAAATGGAAAATTCTATCATATTTAAACAGGAAAAATAGTATATAAAAAAAGTATCCCTTTCTTATAATGCCGACAGACTATTAAACACTGCTTTTTCACAGGTCCCTAACAGCTCTCCGTTATGACATTTCATCAATTAACATTACCCATAAATTTCTGATCCCATTTCATAAAATTAATTGGAATCTCAGCTTTAGACAATTAAATCGGGAGTATCGGCACCATACTATACAAAAACCTACTAAAAATAAACTTTTCAGCCAAACTTGCTTTTAATTTTTACTTGAGCTTGATATGAGTCCAAATCTATAATTTCCAACGAAACCCCTTCTACTACCAACCCTGTAAATTGTAGCAGCAAAGCGCAGACAAACCAATGATACCAGGAGTCTGTTCAGAAGGTCCAAATCATTTATTTGTGCACAAGTCTCAAGCAAGGCAATTTCAAAATGGCTGAGCAAAGTTTTCAAGCATTACAACAACTTTTATAGACTTCTGTTCCATTCTAGGTATAGAAAAACATTTCATTGGTCCCGGTACCTCCCGTACCTCCCGTAGCCCTCTATTGGTCCCGGTACTGATAAGTTTCTCCAATTATGTTCCTTCTGTGGGCTTCTGTAGGCATGACACCTGCCTGCCCCCCTTCTAGTCCCAATTACAATGGTCAGTTCATCAACTTGTTACTTTCACACTTTCAAGGCTATGGGACCATTTGTGCGTGCAGAAGAGCAAGGTTCTGTAACTCATCTGTCAGCACTCCTCAATATTTCTCTGCAAATGTACTTTTCTTATCAGTAACTTTTAAAACATCTTTTCTGTATTTTTCCATTTCTTAATTCTGCAATTCTGCTTATCTAAGCTAATTCAATATTTCTACTGAGTTCTTTCTTACAATAGCAGCATATTGGGGGATGTGCAATCCTATATGCCTCTCCACAGGCCTCATTTACAGGTCAAGCTAGCCATGCTGGCCTGCCTATGTCAGACACCGTGGGTCACAGGCCTGCACCTGCCACATTCCCCCCTTTGATTAATCTCACCCTATTACTTAATAAGGTGTGAGAATTAAATCACTTTCCAGAATTCACATCCTGATTAAAGGATTCTTACTAGTTCCACTAGGGCTGGCTCTGTATAAAGCCATTATTCTAGTTGCGGTCTTCCGCTCTACTGTACTATCAATAGCACTATGAAGGGAACGCATACAACATGGGATTAAACATGGTAAGCAGAGGACAACAGCAACAAGGATTAGTACTAAGATAATGAAAGTCTTAAATCCTCCCACCCAGGAAAGAGGTTAGCAAACCAATTAGGAAATTTCAAGGCGTGCCAAGTCTGTACTGGCACATAAGCATGTCTTTGCATATCTTTAGCAATTTCTTCAACTACTTGACCTTTATCATCTATTTTCAAACAGCAATTAGTTAAATTCAGTTTACCACATACTCCTCCTTCAGCTGCTAGCAAATAATCAAGGGCTAAGCGATTCTGGTATATAGTGCGCATCTGAGTACTTTGTCTAGCTAAGAGCGTAAGAGCATGACTAGTTTCATTGGTTATTATTTCAACTACTGCTTGTAAGCGAATAATACGATTAATCATATAGACTGGGGTTACGATAGCCCCACATACCATCATCATTCCAAGTGGCAGGTCCATAATACTCAATAATTCTTTCTGGTGGCCAATCATCACCTTGCCATTTCTCCCACTTGCCTATCTGTAAGGCCTCTCTTTTCTGTCTAGATGCTCCTTTGTGTTTGTGGGTAGTATATACAGGGTATCCTAATTGTTCTCCATGTTCAGTGTTTAACAGGAAGAAAGAAGGTCTGATGGTTCCTAAGACACATGCTCCTCCCCATTGTGGTGGGAGTTGCGCATATGCTCGGTTTCCACAGATCCAATATAGGCCAGGTGGGGCTTGCCAGGCTTGGACTTTGGCAAGGTTAGTCCATAGACCTGCAAGTTCAGGAAATCTGGCTAATGGGTTAGGAGGTTCAGGATGTCTGATTCCTGACCACCATGCTACCTTCTTGGTCGTGGCATTATAGTATTTCTGGCTAAGACAGACCAGCTGTCCTACCTTTTGGGTGAACTGGGGTCCAGTTCTGGCAAAGCAAAGACGTCCAACGATTGAGTGCGCTAACACCCATTCACTGGTTGTCTTGTGTAATTCAGTCTGATTGTAAATCATGGAATAATTCAATTCTTGGGCTTCCCAGGGCCATTGGTCTCCCATTTGGGTTCCGCCACAGAAATAACAATCTGTGATCTTAAGACTAGATACTACTGCTCCGGCTAATTCTAGAAACAAATTCTGTGAAGGGTGAGGGATCTCAAACTTATTTACATGCATAGCTTCATAAAAGGTATTATGAATATGATATTTAGATGACTTGTGGGCTTGGGTATTCAATCTAATATACACAATGGTCCCTGGATCTGTTCCTCCTCCAGCAATACGTAAACCAAACTTATATCCTTGTTTCCATGCATGGGGGTTATGTACACGCAAATGTACGGGTTTGCAAGCATCTTTTTTTTTCTGACATTTATCATTTGTGGTTGGCTTGGTTAGAGTAAGCCATCCGCGTTATCCTGATTTTCTCATCAGTTATACCAGTGGCCAGTTAGCATAGCAAACACATTCCCAATACGGGCAATAGTAGTCCGGCCGCTGGAGTCCGTACTCGATACCCTGATCCTGTCTTACCTGTACACTTCCACCAATTTGGTGGCACCTTCTGGACACATATACTTATTGTTCATTTCGATACGCTTTCTCCCATGTCAACCAAAGGTGGACTGACTATCCCTATTACTAGCATTCCCTGCATCAAAATTAAAACCACCAGGTTTAGTTTTGTCCGTAAGTGGTGGAGTAGCAGATAATATAGGTCCAACTGCATCCTTCCATCTTATTGCCAACGTGTCATAGGATGGATTCTCATGCCGAAAATAGCATGCTTTGATTTTGCCATGAGAGCAAACATTTAGTTCAGAGGTGTTATAGATACACCGCGTTTTATTGTTCCCTTCCAGGTAATAGTAAGAATGGTAAAGCAAATTCTGAGTGACTTTCAGTCCAGTTCTAGTAAGAGGTAATACATGCTGTGCATTGAGGTAGAGCATAAGTCTGGTTCAAAACCTCCAAAGAAGGGACCCAAGGCAAAGCAGAAGCAAATGATACATGTTGATGTTGATTGGAGTTCCTTCTGAATCCTCAGCTTTCTGATCTTGAGCACTACGTCCTATTATTCTTTCGTCCCGTTTGCTAATGAAGCAATTTAACGGGTGATGAGTGTTTGTTGCAGATCCTCAGGATGTCCATCACACATTAACCAACTAATTATCAATTCAGTTGGCTTGTGAAGTCTGGTCTTAGTCAATATCGTCTCAAAGTATTAGTGTGTCAAATCACACACAAATCGGTTTTCTTGAAACAAAACTATTGCGGCATGGAAAACAGCAATCCTCTTGCTCACGTACTTGGCTACTGCACAGCACTTGTGATGAAGTGTCTATGCCTGCTGGTTGCCGTCTCAGAGTAACTCGCAAGGGTACATCAGTGTGCTGCTCTTTCTGTCCCACCGCTGTGGTACAGGATCATCGGCGGGCTTGACTCTGCAGAGGTGGAGCCAGGCGTCGATCTCAGCTACCGTTACTGCAGTTGTGGTAGACATGATGACGGTGTACGGTCCCTTCCAAGGGGTTTCCAACGGTGTCTACTTCCAATCTTTGATCCACACCGAAGTTCCAGGCTGGTAGGGATGCAATTGTTTTTCCGTCAAGTTGATAGGCAACTGGTCTTGGATCCACGTATGGAGAGTCCTGCAGAACAAAACTAAGAGCTAGGCGTTCTTGTCTGGTTACTTCTGAACCAATTCTTGGCTAGATTTCCTATGACTCCGGCGAGCTGCACTATTGGTGGGGGTTTACCATACAAACCCCCTTCAAAAAGGGAAAATCCTGTTGACTTTACAGGGGCTGAGCGTATTCTGAGTACAGCTATGGTAGCACTTTGGGCCATTTCAAGTGTGTCTCCTGACAAAAGCTTATACATTTGGGCTTTCAATGTACGATTCATGCGATCAACTTTCCCTGGCTCTGGGGTCTGTATGCAGTGTGGAGCTTCCACTGTATCTGCAAAGCTTTTGCTAACTGCTGAGTAACTTGAAGAGACAAAGGGATGGTCCAATTGTCTGACCCTATTACTGCTTGGGGAATTCCAAATCTGGGGACAATCTCTCTCATTAAGGGCTTTTAGGTAACTTCTCGGGCTTTCTTCAGTTCTGGTGTTGGGAATGCTTCTACCCACCCAGAGAAAGTACAAACTAATACTAGTAGGTAATGGTATCCATTACTTTTGGCATTTCGGTGACATCAACTTGGAGGTTGTGCATGGGGGTCACACCTCTTGACTGCACTCTGGGTGCTGTAGTCAGGCCTTGCTTGGCATTATTTTTGGCACAGATCTGACATTGTCGGGCTACTGAGGCTGATATGGTTGTCATCAGAGGGATGTATAAATTTTGACTGAGTGCTTTTTCCATACCACTCTTTCCATCATGGTTTGCTTCATGGAAAGCTTTGACAAAGGATGGTTCCTAACAGTTCAGGAATTACTATTTTTCCCGGAGGTTGACTGCCTTCTTCTGTCGGCAGCTCAATCCATCCGTCTCTCCATACTCCCATTTCTTTGTCACAATAGTAATCCAATTCTTTGGTGGTATATCGTGGGGTCCATAGATTCAAGGGTACTGGAAAACAATGCTGTCTTGCATTGGTATAGCTTGTGGGGGCACTCTGTCCTGTCATATCTCCTTTTCGTGCTGAGGCAATCTGCTAATCATTTTCCTCGAGCAACTTCTCCTTTTCCTGCTTGATGTCCCTCTACAATGCATGACAGCTACACGTGTTGGGGCCCATACTGCATCAAGTAACACCAATATCGTCGGGACCATATTTGACTGATTTTCCTCCGTATGTAATGAGTCCTCTTTCTGTTGTAGCGAGCTCCATGGGCATGCACGGTAGTGAAAGCATATTTTAGGAATCTGTATATACATTTAGCACAAGTTTTGTCTCCTAACAACAATGCTCTGGTGAGTGCTATCAATTGCGCTTTCTGGGCTGATGTGCCTGATGCCTAGAGCTGATGATTTCAACTACTTCGTGTTGAGTGACGACTGCATATCCGGCACAGCGTCGTCCTGCAAGGATGAGACTGCTCCCATCAACAAATAGATCTGGTCGGGATTGTCTATGGGCACATCTGTTAAGTCAGGTCGACTAGAGAAACAGTTTCCATGACTTCGATGCAGTCTGGTTCCGGGAGTTCTTCACTGATGGGTATCAAGGTAGCTGGATTCAAGGCATGGCTCCCTTCAATTTGTATCTGTGGGTTTTCAGATAACATGATATGGTACTTCATCATTCGGGTTTTGGTGTGCATTTTATTTGCTTTCTGTTCCATTAGGGCTAGGACTGCATGTGGCACAGTGACTCGTATGTTCTGTCCTAGTGTGAGTTTGTCTGCTTCACTCACTAGTAGCGCTGTAGCTGCAACTGCTCTCATCAGGGTTGCCCATCCTTTGCCAACAGGTCCCCATTTTGTTCGATCGGTATGCTACAGGGTCCGTTCCCAATTTTGTCCCCAATTTCTGAGTCAACATGCCTAAGGGCCTTTTTCCCTGGGGTTTTTTTTCATGTAACAACAAAACGGAAAGGTTGGTGGACCTCTGGTATTCCAAGTGACTGGTGATGACAATTCAATTCTTCTTTTAGCTTTCTGGAAGGCGGGTATCCTGCTCAAGTCCCCCCACTCCAGTGGTTGACTTCTCTTCCTCCCTTTTGTGGCTTCAGACAAGGTTTGGTCATTATCTTGGGCAAAGTTGGGTATCCCAGATTCGGCAATATCCTGCCCCCGCTGCCCAGAAAGGCTCCTTGAAACTTTTCTTTTCTGGTTGGTTGGAGTTTTGTAATTCTACATACTGGCCCGTCTTTTCTTTCTCTTACCTAAAATCTTCCTCTTCCCTGGGTAATACGAAAACCCATGTATTTCACTTCTGGGTTTTGGCATAGTTTTTGTGCTTTTGGCTCTGGAACTTTTATAGCCAGCTTCATTTTTAACGGCAAGAGATCTTGGGTGGCCTCCCGTATACATTTCTTTTTCGGATACGGCCAGCTATCAACAGATTCCATCCACATACCTTTGAGAAGTACTCTCTCCCTCCCCGGGGGCTACTGGATAGCTTTGAAGAATCTGGTTTTTAGGGCAGCACTAAAGATGGTAGTTGAATTTCCTTGAATCCTTGGGGTAATTCTGTCCAGGTGAGGTGCCCCCCTCTTTCCAGAGATGGTTCTTGCCATTCGACATGCAAACAATATTTGTCTTACAGGTGCCCTAATCGTATTCAAAACAGAATGGCCATCTTTTAAATCCAGTACAGTGAAAGTGGGTAGCTTTCAGCGGGTATCAAATCGTTGCATTTAGAGTTGTAAGGATTGGGTACAACTGGGTGTAGAGTTGTCCCCAACCTGCATCATTTTTAACTCTTCCTCACCGCCTTGCACTGGGCCATAATCATCTGTCTCAGGTTTTCTTTTACTGGCAAAAGTGGGGTGTTTCCATGGGGATTGACATACTTTTTTTCCGTAGGCCATATGCAAGTAATCCCTGGGAGGTGGCGATTGACAGCCTTCCCCAATTGCGGCTTCGTTGGGAGAGGTTACTGTTTTATTGAACCGTGCACTGGGTGTAGCACTAGGCCTTTGAGGGGTTTACAAATTTCACTGGAGCTAATATGTTTTGGCTATGCCCTGGGGGACTGGCCTTCCTGCCCATACTTCAAGTGGTGCATGAATTTTTCTTTAATGTTTGTTTCAAAATAGGTATCTTGAATCGAATCAATCAATTTGTAGTTATCCTTCCCTCCTTCCTCTCGGGGTTCCGGCAGCAGCATTACTCCTGCTTGTTTCTGGCTTGGGAATTCACTGTCCTTTGGCATTTCCTCCTTGCCTCTTAGAAAGATATTTGGGCTTGAAGCTTGGCTAGCATACTCGCCCCAGTAGGTGTACTGGACATTCGGGCATGACCGAAAATTGAATGAGTTTGACCGTTGCCCTGTACCCCTCCCTAGACTGCCTCCTCCGTTTTTTAGAAAAAGACTTTGTGGCTTTGGCACCAGTTTGTCTCCTATAATGGTGACTGCTTTTCTTGGTGAAATGGGGCTTCTCTTTTTTGTCTAGTACGATGTTTTTTCTGCTCCAGTTAGCCAACCATACAGTTCCATAAATTGGTCTCCTATTTTTGTATTTCGACCATAGTCTCCCGGAGACCCCCTAAAGCAAAACTTGGAGCACGGTCCTGTCCTAATTCCACTTCATCCTCATCATGGGCCTGTTGGTGGGCCAATGCTTTGTATGCTTCCTCCTCCCCCCTCTCGCTGGCATTGTTCTGCGTATTGGCTCCTCCTCGGCCTCCGTGGACGGCCTCTTCTTTTCTTCTCGCCCCTGATGGATCGTATTCGTCATCCTGGCTGGGCGTCTTCGAGTTGCGGGCCAATGTTATCTCTCCAATGCCACCTTTCCTCTTTGCAATAAGGCCCCATTGGGTTTCACGCCTAGTTTCTCTGGTTCCTGCCTCCCGCCTATGACCCCGCCCTCTTTCCTCCTGCCCCTTCGGGTAGTGACCACCTCCCCCCTTGTTCTTTTCAACTATGGGCCGCAGCCAAAAAATCACGCTTTCTTCTTCATCTTTCGATCACCATTTCTCTCTGTCCCTTTCCAGTATCACGATTCACATACACTTTATGAGCGACTGTCCAATAACTGTGTGTGCATTCCTGAGCCCGCAAAGCCCTTCCTAATTTTCTGTAAGTTTACGTCTAAAAATGTCTGGTATGTTGAGACTGTTTACAAAAGCCGAATTCACCATGCATAAACTTCCCTGGTGCCTCCGGGAAACTCAATAGGTTATTATTCGACATTTCTATAAGCCTTTCACGTTAATCTTTCATAATATCTGCTGGGCTCTCATCCTATTCCTGTGGATAAACTCCTGCTACTTTGGAAAGGTTCATAGCTTTTTTGGCCTCCGTCTTCGCAGGCCCTTGTAAAAGCCTTGTGCGAAAACGGGCCTAGGGCGGTGGCATCCTTCATCTGTAGTTTTGGTATCCCATTGGGGGTCTTTCAATTTGGGAAATTCCTCTCCTGATCTGGCCTTCTCTACGATCTATTATATTCTCCCCCTTGCCGCTGGATTGACAGGGTTTTTCGGCCATCACATATCGATAGCTGCTTTTCTAATTCTCGCTCGTTCTTCTGTAGTGAATAGGGTGGTCAGGAGCTGACGGCAATCTGGCCAAGTGGGTTGGTGAGTTTCCATAATACTAGTTACTAATTCTGGTCAGCTCCTGGGGCTAGCTAGAATAGGAGGCATAATCAGACCACCAATTTAATAAATCAGTTTTAAAGAAGGGAATATAAACATAAGATAAGGGTACCGCTACAACTACATCATTATCATTATTTACGTGCACTCCCGGGACTTGACTTAAGCGAAACAGTTTAGATGTCCTAGGCGTCATTTGGGTCTGGGATCTAAGGGCTATTGTCGTTGTCTTTGCAGGAGTCGCTTTCTTTTTATAAAATGGTTTTGCTATGGGGTTCTACTTAAATGGCGTTCTAGTGCGGGCGCAAGCTTCCTCAATTATTTGTACACTGTCCTGTTTCTTCTCTTCTGGGGGATCCTCTCCTTCTTCTTCTAGCCTCCGCTTCTGGCTCACTTTTTACATTTTCCTCTTCTCTCCCCGCTAATTCTTTCTCTTCCTCTCCTCCAGGAGGAGGGGGGTCAGGGATTGGGTCCCGCCTCGGCTCCGGCGGTCTCTGGGGATCTGGGGCAGGACGCCGCCGGAACTATTCTTACTGGACCTGGGGTTCGGGGCTGCCTGATGACTAATTCTGGGGAATCGGGATCTTCCAATATGGGTTTCTTCGTGGGTTTCTTATCCTTCTCTTTAATTCTAGGCTGTTCGTTTCTCTGTCTAGATTATGTTTTAGCTAACATTATTCTGCACTGGTCCTCATAACAGCGCTGCGCCCAGGAGGGCGGATCTTCACAAATACTTAACCAGGAATCTATATAGGGGTACTGATCGGGGTGCGCTACCCGCACTCTACGATGTATTGACTGGATAATCTCTACAGTGAACGTTCCCTCTCGGGGCCAGATGGGGTCTAGATCGGGCCACTCCCTAGTACACAAAATCTGCAAACGGGCTGCCTGTCATTTTAATACCATAATCTCCTTAATATCCCTCTTTAAAATGTGCGATCATACATTCTAATGGAGTGTTCCTAGTAGACTCCGCCCCTCCCATTTCGATGTGTGCGCGCAACAACAGACAGAAGGGAAAAGGTGGGCGGACCGTGGGTAAGGGGTCCTCACGGCCCTGGAAACGTACAGGGAATACAAATGAACAAGACACGACGACAATCGCTTCCCCCTTTTCGCGACCTGAACGCGGTCGCCCGGTCAGGAAATGCGCTAATCAGGGGTCAGCTTTCACTTGGTCCGTGCTGCCAGACCTCTCATTCATACTTCGTTCACACACTCATGCTAGCAACGTATCCCAGAATGCATTCGTTTCTATCTGTTCTGACTAGTCTTTTCCAAGTACAATTACAAAAAGGATGAGGGTTTCACCTAGCGAATTCCCATGCCAGGCTACTCGGCTCTTTCCTTGAGAGTTGATCAAGCTCTCTTACCAATTCCCAATATCTCGAGATTACAAATTCCAAGTTCCAAGTTCCAATGGCAGTACTGCTCTTTCTATTTCTGTCTAGACCCAAAATCAAAACTATACTCACCGGATCCGGTCCTCAAACTTCCCAAGCAGGCGCATGAAGTTGGACCTCGGACTCCCCCTCACTCAGGTTTCGAGGCGTTGGCTCCGACCGGGCCCGGCACCCGCCGAGGTCTGACCAGCTCCCTCCGATACAAGGGACCGGTGGCGCCAGGGAGCGGCCCTCCGTCGGAAGGGCGCGATCCCGGCAGACCAAGCCTATAGAGGCGGAAAGTCGTGGTATATTGCCCTATATACACTTTGATTCCACAACTTCCCGGCCAACGCACCAAGGAATATGTAGCAGCAAAAGCGCAGACAAACCAATGATACCAGGAGTCTGTTCAGAAGGTCCAAAGCATTTATTTGTGCACAAGTCTCAAGCAAGGCAATTTCAAAATGGCCTGAGCAAAGTTCTCAAGCATTACAACAACTTTTATAGACTTCTGTTCCATTCTAGGTCTAGAAAAACATTTCATTGGTCCCGGTACGCTCCCGTACCTCCCGTAGTCCCTCTATTGGTCCCGGTACTGATAAGTTTCTCCAATTATGTTCCTTCTGTGGGCTTCTGTAGGCATGACACCTGCCTGCCCCCTTCTAGTCCCAATTACAATGGTTAGTTCATCAACTTGTTACTTTCACACTTTCAAGGCTATGGGACCATTTTGTGGCGTGAAGAAGAGCAAGGTTCTGTAACTCATCTGTCAGCACTCCTCAATATTTCTCTGCAAATGTTACTCTTTCTTATCAGTAACTTTAAAACACATCTTTTCTGTACTTTTCCATTTCTTAATTCTGCAATTCTGCTTATCTAAGCTAATTCAATATTTCTACTGAGTTCTTTCTTACAATAGCAGCAATATTGGGGGATGTGCAAGTCCTATACTGCCTCTCCACAGGCCTCATTTTACAGGTCAAGCTAGCCATGACCTGGGCCTCAATGCCTATGTCTAAAAGGACACCGTGGGTCACCAGGGGCCTGCACCTGCCACAATTGAGCCATAAAAACATTAACATTTTTTCCCAAAACATTCTGACTCCGGAATCGGATTCCCCATGGTCCCTTTACTGAAAGTCAGCCCGTTTTTCCGAGTCTCTAGGGAATCACCGAACCCCTAAATCCCGTCGGGTGCTTAAATCAAATCAAGGCCACCTACCCTCCAACTCACCTGGAACTCTACCTGAGCAGCAGCTAAACTCGAGGCCCCCGGCTTCACTCCGGGACTACTGACAAATGCGCACGTGGCACGCGGTGATGCGCACATGCACGGCCCGACGTACTCTTCAACTAATGGCTGCCTCTCTGCCCTATTTTGGACCCTCCCCGGGTCGGAAAGAAAATCGCGGCTAGACGCTGGCTGCCTGCCTTCTCAGGTAAAAAAAAATTCCTTAACCCCTTGTGGGGGTTTCAATAGCATTGAGAACTTTAGACACAGGAATCCCAAGGACTTTGGAGATGACATTCCTGGTATCCCCTTGAAGTTTGATATTTGTGTGATAAATGGCTTTTATGACCACCTAAAGGCAGCTGTTCTTGTTTTCATCATTGTGAAAATGGAACAGGGAGTGAATGTGGCCATTTTACACATTAGGAAACCCATTATTCATTGGTTGATTCAAAGTTCATGTGAGTACCGACAATTGGTCACACGATGCAACTATCTGAACAACAATAATTTTGATATTGAGTTTGGTAGGGTACAAAAGGGGCTTATGATATTATTTTGTATGTTCACCTTAATTTTTTGGAATAGTTGTAGTGGGTGATTAATTTTTCGGGGGGCTTCTGTCTTTTTAATAATCATGTACTGGCAATGTCCATAGTTTTTATCACTATTTCCTACTATTTCCTTTTGTTAATTGGTCTTGTTTTGATGTTGTTTTTTTTATGTGTCAAATCGATCTGTGTATATTACAGTCCCAAAAACCATTTCACTGGCCACTTTTTTTAGGAGATATTGGACATTAAGGGTTGTGATTTTTTGAACTGTAAGGATTGCCAATAATGTTGACTCCAACTGTACCTACATTGGCAGGAATATCTATATTGCGGAAAGGAAAGAATATAATCATTTTGGTACATAGATTGTAGCACCACAGCCAGCTTTACTATTAGGAAGACTAAGGTCGGTAGCTTGGGGGGGGGGGGGCGGAACTACAAAAAAACAATAGATGCTGACTTCCATAGAAACTCAAAGAACTATCATTGCATGCTTTTTTTATCTGTAAGGAGAGCAGGCAAGTTTCAGATATCCCATTTTCAAGGTTAAAATAGGGCATTTAAACTGGGTAAATGGATTTTGAAAATTGCCGTCCACAGGGTGAATGTGTCTGCATGTAATATGTGACAGTTTAATATTTAAAGGTATATTCAAGTATGCATTTTAGGATCATTCTGGAGGGGTGGTGATGGGGTGCGCATGGGAATGTTGAGTTTAAGAAAACCTTAAAACATGACTACAGAACAATACCACATAGACTATATAGGTCTGCCCTTCCATATCAACTACTATAGTCCCCTTTTTAACTTTAGAGATCTTCTGTGTTTGTCCCATGATTTCTTGAATTCAGATAATGTTCTTGTCGTTACTGCGTCCAGGCATCTACCACTATTTCTGTAAAGACATAGTGGCCGACCTGTGACTGCCTGATTTATCCCCTTTCACCCTAATCCTATGTCCCCTTGAGGCAGAGCTTGCTTTCAATCCATCACAAAGGCATATCCTCATGTGCATTTATGCCATGGATGTATGAACATCTCACATATCTCCTCTATCCTGCCTTGCCTCTAACATAGCACGCAAGCAGCGAACGTGGTACAAAACCAAGGATAAGGAATATGTATCAAAATTTTATTAAGATTGCCAACACATATTGCCAACACCGACACAGGCCGTGTTTCACGGAACTTATTCAGGGGTGAAAGGCAAACTAAAACAAAAACAATTCAATAATTGAAAATATAAACATTAGACATTTAAACAAATATACAAATCACATAAAACCGAAGATAAAACTGAATAAATAACATCTAAAAACCAAATGTTGGCAGTCGACTTAAAAACATTATGACCTGAAAATATAAAATTGAACACAAAGATGGTCAAGGACAAATATATGTACAACATTTCAAAAAACAATTAATTTATATTTTCGGGGGACACAACATAAACAAAAATTGGTATATATAACAAAATATACCTCCCAGTAAAGCAATAAGCACCTTTCACTAGAATCTATAAATATATATAAAAAAGGTATATAAAAAGCGAAATAGAAGGAATGAGTCTGATGTAAGCCAGATTCATCGATCAATCAGCGACATACACATTGTTAACCAGAAATGAGGCATGCTTGATAACCTAAAAAACTGTTCTTGAAGTTTTGCAAAAGGGGAGAGGAAAGGGATGTCGGGATTGAAGAGGCTTCATCACCGTATAAAAACCATGTTAACGTGTGTACCCCAACTAAACATACTATCTAATTGAAAGGATGTATAAAATGCACCCACCATTGTGTTGAACAGCCTAAAACCATATAGTTGGCTTTAAAAAGTTCACTCAAGTGAGCGAGGGGAACCAAAAACGTCAAAAGAGATATTACTTCAATACCAGCAGGGTTTTTCTTAGCCACCATACAGTATACTGAAGGAGAACCGGAACAAACCATTAAACCTTAGATCCAACCAAATAAATAAAATTAAGATCGCTAAAAACATCATTTAAGTAGGATCAAGTCAAACCGAACTTACAGTTTTGAAAACTTCACAGGTATCGTTGCTGCGGAACGACTCTCAAAACCGAAGAGAGCTGCCGGGCGCCACACCACTATCACATTTCAATGAAAGATCACCTCTTTCCAAAAAACGCCGGCGCATGTGCAATGAAAAACTTTATACCAATCAATCGGTGATGTCATAGGGAAGTATCTAACCCTTAAAACAATGGAGATAGTAAAACAGAATAAAGTATCTCTACCGCAGACCCTTACAGTCAAAACAGAAAAAGGGATCGCTGGCAGCGGAGCTGTTCATTTCCGTATTGAATATATCAAAAAGGGGGCATAAAACACATGGCGCTGCACACAGTAATGGTGTACCAAAAACTTAAAACCTATCTCAAAATAAATAGATAAAACAAGAAATAAATAAGAAATATATTAGAAATCAAACCCACATGTATGTATTAGGCAGGAGTATAAGAGCATGATAAAGTGATCCACATCATCTAGACGAACGTGATCATAAAAAGAAATGGGCGGACGCCTATATACCCACCATTAAAAATAGTAAATAAACAAGACCATAAATGAACATCATAGTCAGGGTAATTAAAGTAAAAATATACCAAAAACATAAAAAAGTATCATAATAAATATATTAAAAATCAGAAACCCAACGTAGTGCTGCGCACAGCATTAGTGCAACAAGAACCAGGGCAAGGAACTTAACACCGAAAAAATGGGTAAAACAAATATTTAAAGAAAAAACGAAAGATCTTGATCCAGATTAAGTCCTCTTGGAGTCATGGAATCCAACATGAAAATATATTTCTGTTCCAATTGCATTATGGTCCTATTAATATCACCACCTCTCCAATTTAATTTAACCTTTTTAATGACAAAGAATTTTAGATCCAAAATTTTGTGTGCCTGTTCCATCCAATGTTCTACGAGGGGTTTATCAGTAATACCCCTCTTAATCGCACTCCTGTGTTCAATAATTCTAACTTGAACATTACGTATGGTCTTCCCCACGTAGAGTTTCTTGCACGGACATTGAATGACATATATGACGTGAGTTGTCTCACAGAAAAATTTTTAGGAACAAATTTTTTGTTCGTGACAGGATGGAGAAAGAAGTCGCGAACTGGTAAAACGTGTACACAGACTGAACAGCGACCACACTGAAATTGCCCCTTATTCTTCGGTAAAAACGAGCGTTCTGTCAAGTCAATGTTAATAAATTTTGATACATATCCTTATCCTTGGTTTTGTACCACGTTCTCTGACTGTGTGCTTGGCTTGACGTGGCTCCTTGCTCTTAGTTGGACGTTTCCTCTAACATATACATATTAAGATCTTTAAGTGTGTCCTCATATGCTTTATAATGAAGACCATTAACAATTTTAGTAGCCACCTTCTGCAGCGACTCCATCCTGTTTCTATCCTTTTAAAGGTGTGGTCTCCAGAATTGCACGCAATAATGCACAAGGCAGTGGGCCAGGTCCCGCGGCCGACAGTAACCTGTGCCCGGGCCCGGCCTCGGCCTCCTGCACGTGTCAGGGGTGCGGGGGCGGAGCCTGGGTGACGGGATCGCTGCATGGCAGTGGGACGATCCCATTGGCTCTGGCGCTGGGAGGCGGGGTTAAGGTGGCCGAGGAGCACGTCGCCAGTCTTTTCGGCACGGCTCCTCAGGTAGACGGCCGTGTTTTGAATTGCGGCGAGATCTGGGCTGGAAAACTAGGGCGCAGCGGCTGTCGGGCGCCCATTTCGAGCGCGGGTGAGCATGGGGGATTGGGGACAGGGAGGGATAGTGCAGCGGCTTGTGGTGTGGAAAGGAGAGAGGAGAGAGGGGGGGCTGGCAGCTCTGCAGTTCAGGATTGCCAAACTGCCGGAATCAAAGATTTCAATTTGGGTAGGGGGGATTGGCTGGGCTAGAGCCATTATCAAAGACTGAACTAACATAAAATAAAGTCAAATTAAATTACAAAAATACCAGAAGGCATACTGTGGGGCATGGCACGCTCTCCAAGAGTGCTGCGGGGGCAGCAGACGGGTAGAGGATGTGGAGCCCGTGCTGGGGGGAGGGGAGGCTGGTCTCAGGGGACCGGTGGGTCCAAAGGGGCCACGGCTAGTGGGCAGTCACGGCGGAGGGCCGGAGGAGCCGCTAGACCGGGGGGGAGGGGAAGGGGGGGGCGGAAGGGGCCGGGGGGTTACTGATGGGGGGGTTACTGGTCCTGGGCTAGCCGGGGGTATTGCACAGGTGGGGCTTGAGGCTCAGGGGTCTACAGAAGGGGGGGCTGTGGGGGGCAGGTTGGACTCGGGGGGAGCAATGGCACTAAGGGGACATGGGGCGCTAACTGACAGGGGGGGCTCAGGTGGGGATGCCTGACGCGGGTTCTAGTGCTGCGGGGGGCCCCTGTGGTCCTGTCGGGGCAGGGGCATATGCGTCGTGGTTTCCCGGAGGACAGGGAGGGCCATATGCACAGGGGAAGGGTGCCGCGCTGGCCACAGGGTGTCGGCCAGCCCCGGCGTTGGGGGCCTGGGGGGCAGGGTTGGGGTGAGTGGAGTGGCTCAGGATTCCCTTGCCGGGGGGTTCAGCCTACCGGGGGGGGCTAGCTGGGTGGCAGGGGGACTAGGTACTTCCTCATGGCCGCAAGGGGGGTGCTAGGTTGGGGGGCAGGGCTGTACGGGACGGGTCCTCCTCCGGTTTGTTCTTCTCTTCCCCTGCAGTGCCAGCAAGTGGAGCGGCAGGGGCAGTCAGCTGATGGCCCTCACCACGGAGCGGGCCAGTCTGGCCGTGGGGGCGCCAGAGCAGAGCGAACGAGTGGCGGCTGCCGAGGGTGCTGGAGAATCAGGTAATGGGGGGGTGACAGGTTGGTGGGGGGTGAGACGGGGGCGGGAGGGCGGAAGGCCAAAGCAAAAAGGAAACATCGGCGGCACTGTAGGCGGAGTTCGTCCTCGTCGTCTTCGGAGAGTTCTTCGGATGGCTCGCAAGCGGGGAAGCGGACTGGGGAAGGGTCTGCGTCATCAGTGGTGCGTTGCGCGGAACTGTGGGAGGGAGTGCCGCGCAAGCTCCGGCGCCGGATACTGAAACGGAAATACATTGATGTTTTCCGGCTACTTGAAGGCAGGAAGCGCTCAGGGGAGGGTAGGAAAAAGTGCAAGGAGGATGAGAAGGCGTGGAGGGTGAGGAAGGTTTCCCGCAATACGTTAAATTGGACGCGTGCCTTCCTGCGGCTAGCGAGTGTTTGGGGGCATGCTGAACCGAGTCAGTATGGGGAGTTGTTGGCATACGCGGATGCCATCCTGGCAGCGTCACAGGCGCATGAGGGCTGGGCTTGGCTTAATTACGACGAGGAGTTTCGTGATATGATGGAGGAGAATAGGCAGTTGTCCTGGGGGATGAAGGATGTTAATTTATGGCTGACACAAATGTCGGCCAAGAGAGGAGGTGCGGGCAGTGGGGGTGGGGCGGCGGCTAGGACAGCGAGCCATGCGCCGGCTGCGAGTGGCCGGTCCTTTCGGACGCCGGGGGCGGCGCCCGGGTCGCCCTTGGGGGGGGCAGGGGGGGACTTATGCTGGCGCTACAATAAAGCTTCATGCCCCTTCCCGGACTGTAAGTTCCGGCATGCCTGCTCGCTGTGCGGCGCGGGTCACTCGGCTGCAAAGTGCAGTAGGAAAGGAGTGGCGGGGGCCAGTAAGTGATAGGGGGTTCGGGGAGTTGGCGCCTACTCCCGTAAACTTCAAGGCGTTGCGGCCGTGGCTAGAGCGCTATGTAAGGGCTAGGTACGGCAAGGCGGGTAGGCTGTTGTGGTTGGGCTTTACTGAGGGGTTCCGAATACCGTTTCAGGGGGAGGTGGCTGAGGTGGCAGCCCACAATCCTAGCTCGGTGCGCCTTTTGGCGGGGGTCGCCCGGCAAAGGATCGCGACAGAATGTGCTCTGGGTAGGGTAGCGGGGCCATTCGATCACCCCCTTTTCGCCTTTTATGATATCACCGCTAGGGGTGATCCCAAAGAAGGAGCGCGGGGGTTATCGGCTTATACATAACTTGTCATTTCCGCCGGGGGATTCCGTGAATGACCATATACCGCGGGAGTTATGCTCGGTGCGGTACACTCGCTTCGATGAGGCACTGCAGTTGGTGCGGCTTTGGGGGCAGGGGGCACTGCTGGCGAAGGTGGACATTGAATCTGCCTTTTGGTTGCTGCCAGTAC